>CM040126.1:166258605-167458605 GCA_022559845.1 Amorphophallus konjac | reverse complement strand
TAGTAGGGAATTTTCACTTAACATGGTCCGTGCCATGTCTATCAAGGTTCTATTCTTCCTCTCTACTACTCTATTTTGTTGAGGCGTCCTTGGTGATGAGAAGTTATGCGTGTATCCCTGCTCTTTGCAGAAACTGCTGAAATCATGATTTTCAAACTCACCACTATGATCACTTTGAATGGTGGTGATGAGGTAGCCTTTGTCATTTTAAAATTTTTTGCAAAATACTTGATACTCCATTAAGGCATCACTTTTATTAGCTAAAAATAACACCCAAGTGAACCTGGAGTAGTCATCAACAATAACAAATCAAATGATTTCCCTTGTAGGCTCGATGTCCTAGTGAGGCCAAATAAATCAAGATGCAGCAATTCTAAGGGCCGGGAGGTAAAAACAATATTTTTATTTTTGAAAGACATGCGTGTTTACTTGCCTTTTGTGCAAGCCTCACATATTTTATCACTTTCAAACTTTAATTTTGGCAGCCCATTCACCAAGTCATGTCTAGACAATTTGGAGATTACTCCAAAACTAGCATGACCTAGTCTTTGGTGCCATAACCACGCATTTACATGGTTGTTAGCTACCAAGCACATATCATCACCTAAAACATCATCAAGATCAATAGTATATATATTATTGTTTCTTTTTATGATGAACTTGATTTCACTTGTCCTTTTATTCATGACAAGGCAATGGGTTTCGTCAAAAATAATTTTAAAACCATTGTCACAAAGTTGGCTTATGCTTAAGAGATTGTGATTTAAGCCCTTCACTAGCAGTACATTCTCAATCAAGGTTTCAAAATTCTTACCTACGTTGGCGATCCCAATGATTTTACCTTTGTCTTATCCTCCAAAGGCAACTGAGCCTCCGTCCTTGTCTTGCGGCGTAGAGAACACCTTCATGTCCCCTGTCATATGCCTTGAGCAGCCGCTGTCCAGGTACCATTTGCTCCCCCTGGCTTCAAGGCACATTTGCAAGATGCAACATTCTCATCCAATTATTTTTGGTACCCAAACTAATTTGGATCCATGAGAGTTAGTCTAATTCTGCAAATATTTTTTCTTGATTCAAACAACATGATTTCTTTGTGTATTTTGTTTAAACTAACAATTTGCAATAACATGACCAAATCTACCACAATGGAAGCGGTTTACATTTGAAAACCTTCTTTGGAATTTGTGTGGTTTAGGTTGGACATGTTTTGGCTTTTTTTTTCAACCAAGAATTTTGGAGATTACAAGAAGGCCTATTTGGCCGAGCAGGATCGGATGGACGGGTAATGTAATTTATCCATCGTAATATGCCCCCTTATAGCACGTGGGAGATCAGCCCATTTATTCCAAAAAGCATAAGAAGGAATAGTATAAGCCCGGTTTGCCAGAGAATCAGCCACATTATTGCCTTCCCGAAAGGTGTGCTTGAATGTGAATTGCATGCTAGCGGCGAGGCGATGAATGTCATCCACAATGTGTATAAGTCTCCATGGACAGGAGCTTAGCTTCTGAACAATCCCAATCAACACTGCTGAATCAGACTCAACGATGAAATTGGACAAACCATAGAAGGCATACATGCGAAGCCCATCCCGCATAGCCATAGCTTCCATCTCCAAGCTGGATAAGAAAGGGTAACGACGAGCAAATGCCCAAATTATGTCACCATTTGAATTGCGAAGAACTCCACCTCCCCCTGCACTACCGATGCTTCTTTTGAAAGCACCGTCCACGCTTATCTTGAGTATGTTAGATGGCGGAGAACTCCAACTGATGACTGCAGTTTTGATCTTAGATGGGGGGGGGGGAGATCAATCCCCCACCGCAGTAGCACCTGGCCAAACTTCTGAGGTATGGTGGCAACCGAGCAATTAATAATAGGAAGGAGGGACTTAATATGCATTACTACTTGTTGCGAGATTCTGTAAGCTGACATAGTGATACCTTCATATCTGGCGGCGTTTCTAGCTCTCCATATCTCCCATATAATAGCTGCCATGGTAATGAGGGTGATTGTTCCTTGAGCAGTAGATGGGGAAATATCTTGGAAGGCAGCTGAGATGTCAGGATTTGCTCCCAGTTTGTTCCAATCCATACCATCAATTAGGGGTTCGAAAATGGCCCACACAGTTGATGCCGATTCACTAAGGAAGAAAAGGTGACCAGCAGTTTCAATGTTACCCAAAGAGCAACACGTACATCTCGAGCACAGGGAGATCCCATACCTGCAGACATGATTATCAGTGGGCATTGCTCAGCGTTGGATCTTCCAGAGTAGGATTGCCCATTTTGCAGGGAGATCCCATACCTGCAGACATGTTTTGGCTTTATGTGTGGGTAAGATGCACAATTGTTTTCTTTTTCATGAACAAAAAAAGTTGTTATCTTGCGCTCAAAAGATTTTTTATTTTGGGGAATGTACCCCAAACCTTCTTTCTGAAAGTTGACTTTAACTCCCAACAAGTTATCTAGGTTTTGTTTGCCTTTAACAAACCTAGATAAAGTGGACTGCAAGTCAGCCACTTCCTTATTCAAACTCAAGTTTTTCTTTTCAAGTTCTGAAACTATGGATATCAGAACTTCTTTTTCATTTTTCAATTTTTTAGAAATTTTTTCTATTTCAGACACTTTACATAATAACTCCTCTTTGATTTATTCAATGTCTGAAATCGTTTGTAACAAACTTTCTTTTTCTTCTGTTAATTTAAACCATTCTTGTTCAAGTTTTTCAAACTTAACAGAAGAACCCTCATGTGCTAAATCTTCAATTTTTTTCTTGAGAGTTTTATTTTCTGACCTTATTTTTTTGTATTTTTTGTACAACTTTTCATACTCTGATTCCCATTGTTCATTTGAAATAAAGTCGGGGTCAGAGTTTACCTCATTTGAATCATCTTCATGTCCCATGAGGCATAGGCTTTCCATGAGCTCCCCCAGCTCCTCTTCGGACTATTCGTCCTCTTCATCGCTCCATGTGGCGACAATGACTTTGGGCTTCCGAAATTTCTCCTTCTTGATTTTTTTTTTAAAGTATGGGCACTCTCCTCTCATGTGCCCGAGCTTCTTGCATTCATAGCAAGTGACGTTTTTGGGCTTGCTTGACTCCCCCTTGGTTTGAGCCGATTTCCTTGGCCCTTTTCTAAAATTACCGTGAAATTTTTTCTTCTTTCTTAAGAATTTCTTCACTTGGCGGGTCTTACAAACATTGAGATCTCAACACCTTCCTCACTAGCTCGGACTTGGTGTATTCTTTTTCGAGACTCTTGAGACCATGAGTGATCTCTGTCAGTCTTACAAACATTTCAGAGATTGTCTCTTTAGGCTTCTTCTTGAAGAGCTCGTAATCTCTGACGAGTAGGTTTGCCTTGGTCTCTTTCACCTCGGAGGTTCCTTCGTAGATCAGCCGAAGTTTGTCCCACATCTCCTTTGCAGAACTGCACATGGATACACGAGAAAACTCATTCGGATGAATAGCACATTGCACAATATTCATGGAATTAAAATTTACTGTGGATTTTTTAATATCCTCATGAGTCCATTTGTCTTCATCTTGGGGAAGATCGTATGGACCCTTGTCCACAACCCTCCAGATCTCATATTCTTGGGCTCTAAGGAAAACATGCATTCTATTTTTCTAGTATGAATACTTTGAGCCATCGAAGTATGGAGGACGGTGGATGGAGTGACCCTCAAGCATCATCCCCTTGTTGGCCATTAATATGGATCTCTCTAGATCGTTAGATCTATGAAAAATAGAGCCTTAGCACTGATAGCAATTGAAGTCCCGAAATCAATGACACCCAAGAGGGGGTGAATTAGGTGATTACCTTTTTTTAGAAAACTTTTACCCGATTTAAATAAGTGTGTTGAAAGGGCAACTTAGAAGCTCATATCTGATATATTACAGGTTAGATCTTCCACACACTATTACACACAATAGTCCTTCAGTACTAGGCGGAGGTATGAATCCAAAGATCCTACTCACACAAGGTGTTATCGTCCTGACAGGACTGACCTTGTCAGCTCAAACCCACCTTTCTATATACCAAAGATCTATTACAGAAACAATCGATTGTGCTAGATCTGAATGATAAAACGCGGAGGAAGTAATATGCACATACGATTACACAGAATGGGGGTAGAAGAAATGGACCAAATTACACAAGAGACGGTGATTTTTAGGTGGTTCGGATGCAACACCGACAACCTACGTCCACCCCTCACGATCCGTGAGGATTCACACACTATCTTGTAAGGAATTACAAGATCAAACCACACACACACTCGTATGGAGTGTAGAACTCCTACGATGGTGCAAAGGCACCGACACACACACACACACGGATCTGAATAGATCCACACACACACAATTGATGTTCACAGATTAAGGAAAATTACACACTTGAAGCTCAAAACAATTTAGATGAAGAGAAGAAATGAAAAGCTAAGATCTAGGTTCCCTCTGATTGAATGATGCAGATCCTAGAGTTGATTCTTGTTTCTCCATTCGAACACCACTTCTTTGGCTTCAAAAATATCTTGAAATGCTTGAGTTTTGATGAAGAATAGCTGGACGGATCACTGTTCACGTAGGTTCTTGCAGCAACATTCTACCTCTCTTGATAGCCTCCCTTTGATCTCTTGGATGATTAGGGTTTCTTGACTCATCACATGTTTTTATAGCCTAAGGTGGTCAAGAGAGATGCCAAGACAACCTCCCACGTTTTCTGGCAGATTTGGAGGTTCATGGACTCAAAAGTCCAAAAAAAGGCTTGCCCACGTTAGAGAAAACCAAAAGTCAACATTTGTGGCTGACCAGGGGTCGGTCGACCGAAATCTATCGGTCGGTCGATCGATCTCTGAGAAAATATGGACTTTTTAGTTCTAGGAAAATCGATCGACCGAACTGGCCCATCGGTCGACCAAACTCTGTAACTTTTTAGAGTTCAAGCTTCTGGCAGATTTGGTCAATCGAACTAACCCCATTGGTCGACCGAAACCAGTTTCTTCTACAAAAACAATATCATTAGCCCAAACAACATGTCCACATGAAAAGGAATTGCAATGCTCATATTGTACCATTCATTTTAAGTTCATTTGACTTATTTTGTACATTTTGGAAGCTTGATCATTTAAGCAGTTTATCATGATGGAAATGGCTTTAATCTCCGTCTTGTGCTCGCTCTTAAGCAAGCATACACGGCACAAGACCGTTTAGCAAGTCCGGGGTTTTGTTATCATTAAAATCACATGGAGAAACTCAACAATCTTCCCCTTTTTGATGATGACAAAACTCTAGTTCATTAAGTGCATTGGCGTGCCGTTAAACAAATTTGAACTTGTACACAACCCTTACATACATCACGGAATACATTGCATCCTTGAAAGCTTCCATATGGTTCTTGTACGAGGTGGAGTTTACACTCACACACAGTGAAGGATTTCAGACAGACTGATCTGTCTTTCTTCCGACACCATTTGATATACAAAACCAAATGGAGGGTTGGTAATAAAACAATCCGCAAGGCAATTTCAATCCATTCACAATACATCATCAAGCCAAAACCAATCCATTCATACATTTTTTGCTAAATCCATATGAGAAGAAATGAAATGGAAGAACCAATATATGTCAACAACCAAGTGCATTTCATTCAGTAATCCACAAAGGTTACATTGACTTTCAGTGACACTCACACGAATGCATACATGGACTAGACACTGACTCATGCAATGCAAATGACACACACTCATGCATTCACTTAAGACGCATGCATACATATACATATACATAGCACAATAACAAATACAAATACTTCTCCCCCTTTGGCATCATCAAAAGAGGGGATGAGAGTACAAGAGGAAGTGGAACAAAAGTGAACCAAAAGACTCAAAGACAATCACTGAGGTGATGAAGCAGAAGGTCCTTGGGCGTCAGCATCAGAAGGACCCCGATCACTAAGGCGGTGCCTGATATCAGCAAGAATATGATCATGTGCCTCGAGACAGTGCGGGATATCGGCAAGGCTAGTTTCATGGGTTTGGAGACGGGGTTGGATATCGGTAAGGCCGGTCTCATGGGCCCGGCTACGGTGCTGAATGTTCACAAGAGTACGATTCATAGTGTGAAAGGCCTAGCGGGAGTCTTGATGGCTGGTGGTGAGGGTGGCCATGTGAGTGGATATGTTATCTAAGACTTGTGAAAAAGAATCAATCCGGCCAGACATGGTATCAAGAATAGTCCCAAAAGTATCAATGGAAGTTCCAAAGTAGGAGATTCGTGCCCCAAAGGTATCCACATGATTCTCCATACTAGTGAGGCGCCTATCAAAAGCCTCATAGTCCCAAGAGGGCTATCCAGTGCCCTAAGTAGATGATTCCCCATGGTGAAACTGGGGTGGCATCTCCTGATCCAGCTGCTGTGGGGGAGGAGGCTGCTCCTCCGCCTGAACTGGAGGTGGGGCTTGTCCTTGAGCCTCCTGCTGTTGTGGCTATGTTAAGTAATATGATAACTGAAAGTCAACTTAATTTCATTATCAAATTACAACTTAGCCTTCATCTCAAAATTGATAAGCTGTTAGCCTTTCAGGAAGAACAACAACTTGCCAAAAATATAGAAAGCCTTATAAAAGACTTTAATAATCTTAAGATTAAAACAAAAATAGGCAAATTATCTCAAATAGGTAAACCTACAATATTTGATTTTTAAAAAAATATAAAGATATATTTATTAGTACAGAACCCTCAACTTCTTACTTTCATCTTATAACCTCCTCCTTAGCAAAAGACTTTAGCGATGGCTTTATCATTTCTTAGAAAGAAGAACACCTCTAAAATTAATGAAATCTTTCATGATCCTAATGATACGCAAAAATATGTAGAAACTCAGTTCAAAAAGAAAATAGAACAAGAATTTAACCCGTATACAATCTTACTGTTGGAAAGCAAATCTTGCATTTATAGACATATCTCTCATCAAACGGTAAGTAGTCTAGACAATATAGTAGTATTACCAGTTGTAGGAAAGATAATAACTTAAAGAAAGAAGTCCCTCCATGGTCACAAAATAAATCTCGTAGATACTATAAGAAAAATTAGAATTCTAGATGAAAATATGCAAGGATACATAATAATATAGAAGTAAAAAGATCTTTTAAAGAAAGTTATACATGTTATTTATGTGGACAGAAAGGTCACAAAAGATTTGACTGCCCCAAATTAAACACATTTTTAAATTTTATAAAAATATAAGGTTTAGATTTATTACATATCAGTAATATACAAGACATAGATACTAATAGTGTTTATAGTTTGAGTAGTAATAATAAATTTGAATTCTTCGATAGCTCATTTGAAGAAGAAAAAGATAATATACAATATATACTTACAATCAATCATAACGAGAACTCCTCAAAGAAAGCAGACTTATTATCTAGACTGAGAGAACCAGCTATGAATGAACAATTAATTAGGCAACAACTGATTAGTATATCTTTTACAAATAGAGAAATTTATCTCAACATAATATCATAAAAGTATAAATAGTTTACAGTATCTGCATAGTCAAGTTTTAATTCATTTAGTGCAATTTTTTATCATGTTAATAGCAATCCTTTAAAGAATAGATTTAGTGCAAAATTTTGGCTTATTTCTAATACATAAACATTAGAATTCGAAATATTTCAATATTACAATCATTTGACATTTTTCAGTTATAGGGAACTACTTCATTTGACACATCAAGTCTACAGCCAAGATATAATGAACGATAAATTTTATTGGTTTATACCTATACCTTTAGTCCAAACTAGTCAAAATATTAGAATCTTCTAGCGGATAAACAATTGTCTCCAGACAGGTATAGATGATGAACCATTATATAGTACTAAACAACCTTTTGTAGCTATAGCAATCAAAGACGGTGTAGAAATATTAAGTCATGATAGATATTTCTTTATGGACCATCATTACCCAGCTTTAGATGATATTATAGCTATCAACTCTCAAGGTAGAATACAACTTAGGAAAGATCACCCTAACATTATCTTTCATAACAATAGTCTAATTATTGATGCAGGTGATGGCTCTTCAACAAAATCAGAAAGAAATTAATTACCCTGAGTGCTCTCAACTTAGTGATAAACCAAGATGTATAGTAGATGATCCATTTTACTATAATTGGACTAATGTCAAAACTATGCGTAACAGTCTTATTAAACAAATCTATAAACTTAATGCTTTATTTTCTGAAATGAACCAGAATAAGGCTGCATTAGAATTACAGGTACATCATTGTAAGACCTCTAATTTTCAAATCAGGAATCCGCGGGTTTCAGAGTGCTTCCGTGGGTCCTGGATCGTGTTTCGTAATTAAATCATAATTTTGGCTATCGGACCCTCGGATCCCTGCATGTGGTGAACCATTGTGTTTTCGGACTCCATAACGTTACAAGCACGTTGTGCATTTTTCGAGGATCGTGGGGGTGATTTTTTTCCCATTTTTCTATCTTTTGGATTTTTTAAACCCCAAAATATCTTCTTCTTTAAACCCCTAAACACCCCCTCTCCCCTCATTCTCTCATTCTCTTCCTCTCTCTTCTCTCGCTCTCTCCTTCTCTCCACCAATTCTCCGGGCGGCTGACGGAGGATGGCATGGACGAGGCGGAAGCTATGCGGGCGGCGAGCGCTTGAGGATTGAGCGAGGAATGAGGTGGTGGTGTGGCGAAGCTCGTTTGCGAGTTCGAGGAGCCGACGGTGGTTCGAGTGCCGTTTTCATGTGGAATCGGCGTCCTCGGCACGGGAAATCATCGTGAGAGGTAGGGGGATGGATCATTGGCCCTTGCCTTTCATTTTCCTGTGGTTTATAGGGCGAGGTGAGGCCAAGAGTGGTTTTTTTCCCTACCGGGGTAAAAATCATGATTTTAGGGTGAGCGCCGGATTCGTCGATTCGATCGAGTTTTTATAGTTTAAATGTGGTCTTCCGGTAGTTTAGAGGTCGAGAAATGGTTCCCCCATGTTTTCCCCATCACCCGGGGTGATTGGGGCGTGGATTAGGGCCCCTTAGATGGGGTTTCGTAGGTGTCTCGCGGAATTGGTCGACCGAATGGGTGGTTCGGTCGACCGATTGGGCGTTCGCCACGGTAGGCGAACTACCCTAGTTCACTCGACTGACCTAGCCGGTTCGGTCGACTGACCAAGCCAGTGAGCAGCCTAGCTGTGGGCCAGGTCGACCGACCCCTTGTGTAGGTCGACTGACCCAATGGGTTGGTCGACCGAATTGTAGTTTCTTTACCCGTTTTGGCGACCAACCGAAATGTAGTTTCTTCACTCGTTTTGGCCATCGGTCGACCCAGTTGAGACCCATCGATCGACCCTTTACCCCGTGGATGTTTCAGACACCCCGTTTGCCCGAGTTCATGTTTTTGGGTGTTTGTGGGAGTCGTGTTGTCTCGATTAGCGAGCCCATGTCGTTTTGAGGATCTGGGTGACCCTGTGCATTCCAGGCTTCTTCGTTATGTTAGCTTGAGTCACCATGCCTCGAGTACATGCGGAGGGCTGTCCCTGCACAGTGTTAGTTTCTTCGAAAGTAGTTTTCGTGTGGGCCATGAGTATGGCCAACAACTGTGAGTTTCGTGACCCAGCCAGTGGTGCTGGGGGCATTCTAGTCTCCCCTGGAGAGAGAATGAACCCGACAGTTGTGAGCCACCTCATGAGTTCTTTTGATTGCGATTTTCAACTTTCAGACTAGGGTAATTTAATGGCATGGAGTCGTATTGTACAACGGCCTTGGACTGAGTCACGTGACTCAATGGCCATTGGATTAGCGAGTCTAGCTAGTCAGCCTGAGTCTGGGGGCACTGTGCCACCCTATACTCTGTGATACTTACGATGGGTGCGTGTGATAACTTTATATTTTCACAAGATTTCCATATATATACTTGGGAGAATATTCTAAGTGTTGATTATGTGTGGAAATATTTACAAAAAATAGATTTTTCTGAATAGGGGAGTTTTCATGGAACATGATAATTATTGGGAGTAATTAAAACTCAGTGCATATTTATGAACAAATTTTACATTGATTAACATTTTATGTTGGTATCACATATGCACTCTTTCTAAAAGCAGGTACATGGGTTGGACGTATCATGTGCATGAAAGCACACATTGAGAATGCAAGAAGATGGATCATGCATGGTGGTGCACCTCCTTCACGTAGATGGCCGTATGGATTGCATGAGGCAGCAAGGTGGCTGCGGCTTTAGCGGTTGAAGATAACAGTGGCTAACCATGCATGGCTGGCAGCTGGTGGTTTGCGATGGGCTCTACGTAGACGATGAGATAAGAATGATGGATGCCGGAAATATTGCAGGAGTCGCATGCTTCACGTACAGCAGTAGCGTGAACGAGCTGGTGGTTGCGAAGAGATAAGTGGACGCAGCGAAGGTTTCAGAGGTGAGGATAGCAGAGGCCATCCGCTCAACAGTGTGGAAGCCGTTTGCTCATGGTGAGAGGGTCGCAGCGTGCAGCGAGATGCTCGCGGAAGTTGCTGTGGGTGACACCGGCGGAAGATAAAGAACCGGCGTCGATTGTAGAGGTGGTTCAGTGGAGATCCTGGCGTCCTCCATACCCCTATAAAGAGGAGGTTCAGGGAACGGCACCGGGGGGTTCGGGCTTCATTTTTTCGGGGAGTTTTTAGTTCTTGTTTTTTTTAGCCTTCGCCGCAGGCCTCTCTCTGGTGGTTCTCCAGTGAGTTTCTCGCACTGCTACGAGCTCTCCTCAAAGCTCCGTTTGTAGTGCGTGTGGTGTCCGGGGTGAGCTTCTTTGCTGTAGCTGTGGTCCAGTACCGCTAAGGGTGACGCCCTCCGCGTGTGGCACTCGTAGCAATCGTCCGACCTTAGTGGAGACCCTCCACTGCCGTGAGCTCCTTTGCGGCCTTGGCGGTCACGCAGGCGTCCAGGGCGTGGAAAAGTGAAGAGGGAGACGGCGAGCCAAGCTTCCTCCACTGTTCTTCGGGCTGTCTTCTGCTGTTACTGTGAGGCACCTGTGGTGGTGAGACAAAGAGAGACGGAGAGCGGAGGCCCTTCCATGCTGCATTCTGTCTTCCTTCCTATTCACTGTTATTGACCTTTAGCTTCTTTATATGTCCAATGTATTGTTTTTTTTTCAAAGCATACTCTAGTTAGTCCTTTGATCTTTGGAGTTTTAGATTTGATAAATAAGTTTCAGCACACTCTTTCTTTAATATTAAGTAAAGGTGTTTTACTTTTATCCATTATCTTCATCTCTCACTTCCTCTTCTCTAAGTGTGGTTTGTTTGATATCTTCCGTGCATTTGTTTAATTTAATTGGTGTCTTAATTCCTTAAGTCCATTCATCTAGGTTAGTTAATTTCAATTTGTCAACTCTTATTTTAGTGTCCATCTGCCATAAATTGTCAATTATAAAAACTCAAGATTTTTTACTTTAAAATCTAAATTTCCCTGTGGATTCGACTCGGTCTCACCGCTTAACTATTTTCTTTTAATTAATTTGTGAGCCGATAATTAAATTTGGTAGTGGATGTATTAACGGCATGCATTTTAACTACCAATTTTTGGCGCCGTTGCCGGGGAAGTTTATGATTTTTAGGTTGTCCATCTTGTGTTTTTGTACATAAATTGACACTAATAATTTCTCCTTTCTTATTTTTTGCAGGAAAAATCAACAAAAAAAAGGTAAAAAAAAGTGATTGAACACTTTTCAAGTAAGTACTCACACTTTACCTCCTTCATTTGAGTTTATTTTCTCCATTTTTTCATATCTCGTGGTTAGATAGGTTCATAAAAATAAAAAACAATTTCATTTGAACTTTAATAAAAATCTTCATCTCAAGACTAGCAACCACATTTCCATGTCTTAGGTCATGCATCATATAGGTTAGAAATGTTTTTGTTATATAATTTTGTTAAATGCATCATTGAAGATTGCGGGGGCAAGGTGAGTTCTTCTATCTTTTTCTTAATCACATGACATGCATATTTGCATAGAACCCCTTGTTTGACTTTGTGGTGTTGCATTTCATTTTAAACTATCTTAAGGGTAAAACCCATAATCACATAAGGTGGGGATTTGATCACCCCTCCTTAGCCCACAAACCACAACTCTGCATTCTGCATTTCCTAAAGTCTAATAAAATCCAGTAGACATTGGCCCTAGGGTTCACATTGAGATTTAGGTCCACTCAGGCCCATTATCAATTTGGAAACTAGTGTCTAGGAAAGAGGTCCAATGGCAAACGCCTTAAGTGGGATTGTGGTTTATTAATTAGGACCCTACATCAGTAGGGGGAGCCTCCCACAACCCCACCTCTTTCCTGGCTAGTGGACAAATTTGGTAGCGGACTTGGGCTAGATTTAAGTTGATTTGTGAGAAAGCTAATGTTGAGCCCACTTAGTGGTTGAACCCTAAGAGAAATTGTGCTTGTATCACCACCTAAAGGCTGGTGTCTAGGCAAGGGGTTAAAAGGCTACGCCTAAGTGGATTCGTGGTTCATTAATTAGGAACTTGCGAAAGCAAGGAGAACCTCCCACGATCCTACCTCTTACCTGGCCAACTTAAAGGTCGGTGTGTACAAGATTACAATTAAACTTTGGGGAATTCTCACTATTTGTGCTTTTTAGTCCAAGGAGCCCTAGGTCTTGTAGGTTAACTTGTTGAACAAGTGTTTGCAATAAAAAAACAAAAAAATTAATTAATTTCTTGGGGTTTATGCAAGGTAGAAGATCCCAACTTCCACATTTAATTGAACCTATCCAAGAAATTGAGAGAGTGATCCACCAATCCCAAAATCCAATTGAACAAATGGCTAATCAAGGTGAGTTACCCAAGCAGATGAAGGAATACTTCATTCCTTCTAGCTATCAACCTTCCACATGTATCCATCTTCCGGAAGTGCCAGTGGCCCAATATGGGATAAAATCTAGCACTATCCAAATGCTCCCTTCATTCCATGGGCTTACAAATGAAGACCCATATAAACACCTAGATGAATTCTTGGAGATATGTTCCACTGTGAAAATTCAGAATTTCACAGATGATGCCCTAAAGTTGACTCTTTTCCCATTCTCCCTGAAAGATAAAGCTAAGTATTGGTTAGAGACCTTAGGAAAACCCATCCGATCATGGGAGGAAATGCAAAAGGAATTTTTGAAAAAGTCTTATCCTATAGGTCGGACCAATACGATGAGAAGAGCCATCACGAGTTTTTCTCAAACCCCCGAGGAATTGATCCATGAGTCTTGGGAGAGAATGAAGGAGTTGTTGAGAAAATGCCCGCATCATGGGCTATCAAAATGGCAAATTGTGCAAGCTTTCTATGAGGGATTGACTGAACCCTATAGACAAATGGTTGATGCTTCTTGTGGAGGTGATTTTATGAGTAAAAGTGAAGAAGAAGCTTATGCTCTCTTTGAAATGTTGAGTGAGAACTCCATCAATCATGCTTCTCTTTCTTCATATGAAAAATCAGTGGGGCCATCTAGAAAAGTTGAGATATATGAGGTAAAAGAGAGGGGAGAATTCGAGCCTAGACTAGATGTGAATGCCTTGGCCCAAAAATTAGAGAAAGTTGACCTGCTAACTCAACAAGTTGGCGAACTCATTAAGTTAAATAAACAAACTTTCAATGCTCAATCACAACCATCTTTCCACTCTCGCCAAGGTCCAGTCCAGGAGGCATGTGTGCTATGTGAAAGCCCAGCCCATCAAGTGGATGAATGCCCTGCGGCGGCTCAATTACCCCCTGCTATCCAAGAACAAGTCTATGCAGCCCAAGGACTCTCAAAACCCAACAATGACCCATTTTCAAACACATACAATCCGGGTTGGAGAAATCACCCGAACTTCTCTTGGAAATCTCAACAGACCCAAAACTATCAACCCAAGCCCCAATCTCAAGCCCATTTTCAAAATCAAACTTTTCACAATGGCCAATTGTCACAACAATTATCAAGTCATTCTCAACCTCCTTACGGCCAACCAGCTTATGGCCAACCCTCATTTGTTCAGCCCGCATATGGGCAATCTTCATATCCTCCACCAGTCTACCAACCACCTACCTTACCTCCGCCAGTGGCCCAAACCGATGATAGAATCAATCAATTGCAACAGCTCATTTTGGCCCAAAATCAATCTTTCCAAGCCCAAATGGCGGACATGAAAGCCCAGATTGGCCAACTCTTGGAAACCAATGTGAGGAGAGATCAGGGTCAACTTCCAAGCCAACCCATGCCTAATCCTCAAAATTATCCTCCAGGTTTTCAACAGTAGCCCCACCCACCTGCTCCTCAAGGGCAATTTCAACAAGGCCCAAATCCTCCAAAGGGCCCCCAATTTGAGAATGCCAAGGCCATCTCAGCCTTAAGAAGTGGTAAAACTCTGTCAGATCCTTATCAGACTCATGAATCCAATCAAGCTTCATCCAGTCAAGCCCAAGAAGAAGAAGAATCCATTACCATCCCCATAGTGGATAATGAGGGAGTCAATAAAGAAAAAGGAAAGATAGGAATTGATGAATCACCTGAAACATACCAACCTAAGATTCCCTTCCCCACTGCCTTGGAAGCCAGAAAAGAAAAGAAAAAGAAGAACATTCAAGCTCAAAATGAAGAATTGATGAAGTTGTTCAAACAAGTCCACATCAACATTCCTCTTCTAGATGTAATCCAACATGTTCCTGCATATGCCAAATTTCTCAAAGAAATGTGCACTCAAAAGAGGGAACCAAAGATAAATCCGAAAAGAATTATGTTATCTGAAGAAGTAAGTGCTGTCTTACTGAACCAACTCCCTCAGAAGATGAAGGATCCTGGCACCCCACTCATATCTTGTGTCATTGGGGGGGGTCACCTTTGAAAAGGCTTTGTTGGATTTGGGAGCGAGTGTGAATCTTCTTACAACATCTGTGTACCAAAAGTTTGGGATGGGAGAACTTAAATCAACCCCTGTCATTCTCCAATTGGCTGATCAATCTGTTAGAACACCTAGGGGGTTGGTAGAAGATGTCCTTGTCAAGATAGACACATGCTATTTTCCTGTTGACTTCTTAATCCTTGACATGGAGTCTAAGTCAGACTTGGCCCAAAGCCCAATTATATTGGGTCGACCCTTCTTAGCCACAGCCAATGCTAACATCAACTGTAAGTCTGGGCTTATGGATATCTCTTTTGGAGATCAAAAGATAACACTCAATGTCTTCAAAGCCTCCAAACACATGAGAGAGGAGGAAGATTGTTATACCATTGATGTGATAGATGAGATGGTAGAGACTGACCCTCCCTTGACCCAACTTGAAAATTTTGACATGGCTGAAGACAAAGAGCCCATTTCAGAGGTCCATGCTCTTGAACCCATATCACCATGGCCCACTAAGCTTGAACATTTGAAACATGAACCTCCAATTCCCTCCATCCAAGCCCCACCTCCAATTCCTTCCATCCAAGCCCCACCACAGCTAGACTTAAAGCCCTTGCCAGATTCTCTGAAATATATCTTCTTAGGGTGTGAGGGGACTTTACCTGTCATTATAGCAACTGATTTGACATCAACTCAGGAGGTCCAGCTGATTGATGTCCTCAAAAATCATAAGGAAGCCATAGGTTGGTATGTGGCTGATCTTAAGGGAATATGTCCATCGGTGTGCATGCATCACATTTATTTGGAAGATAATGCAAAGTCGACTAGGGAGATGCAAAGAAGATTGAACCCTCATCTGAAAGAAGTAGTTAAGAAAGAGGTGGTTAAGTGGCTTGATGCGGGAATCATATATCCAATTTCTGACAGTCAATGGGTAAGTCCAACTCAAGTAGTGCCTAAGAAAGCTGGGCTCACTGTGGTGAGCAATGACAAAGGAGAGTTGGTACCCACTAGATTACCCACAGGGTGGAGGGTATGCATAGACTATAGAAAATTGAATGCTGCCACTAAGAAAGACCATTTTCCTCTACCTTTCATTGACCAAATCTTAGAGAAATTAGCTGGCCAAAGATACTTCTATTTTTTGGATGGTTATTCAGGATATAACCAAGTGGCCATTTACCCAGGGATCAAGAAAAGACCACATTCACATGTCCTTATGGGACATTTGCATTTAGGAGAATGCCCTTTGGATTGTGTAATGCTCCAGCCACTTTTCAGAGATGCATGATGGCCATTTTCTCAGATATGGTGGGGGACTTCTTAGAAATTTTTATGGATGATTTCTCAGTTTTTGGATATTCTTTTGAAGCATGCCTAGATAATCTTACAAGGATTCTTGAGAGATGCATAGAGAAGAGGTTGATTCTGAGCTGGGAGAAGAGTCATTTTATGGTGAAAGAGGGCATAGTGTTGGGCCACATAGTTTCTCATCGGGGTATAGAGGTTGATAAGGCCAAAATTGACCTCATTTCCAATCTTCCTCCACCTACATCAGTTAAGCAAATTTGATCTTTCCTTGGCCATGCCGGCTTCTATCGCCGGTTTATCCAAATTTTTCCCAAATTGCCCGACCTTTAACCCTCCTCCTAGCTAAAGATGTCCCTTTCCATCTTGATAAACCATGTTGAGAGGCTTTCAATGTTTTGAAGGAGGCTCTGACCAAAGCTCCAATTCTTCAGCCACCTGATTGGTCTCTTCCCTTCGAGATCATGTGTGATGCATCTGATTTTGCTATAGGAGCAGTTTTAGGGCAGAGGATTGATAAGCGCCCCGTGGTGATTTACTATGCTAGCCACACACTTGGTGATGCTCAACTGAATTACACCACCACGGAAAAGGAACTCTTAGCTGTGGTATTTGCCCTTGAAAAATTCAGATCATACCTATTAGGATCTAAGGTCATCATCTACTCTGATCACTCAGCCTTGAGATACCTAATGTCTAAGAAAGAAGCCAAGCCCCATCTGATTAGATGGATCTTACTCCTGCAAGAATTTGACATTGAAATTTGGGATAAAAAAGGGTCTGAAAATGTGGTGGCCGATCATCTTTCTAGGATTCCTTTGCAAGAAAATGAGCCCATGAAAGACTATTTTTCGGATGAACAACTCTTGTCCATTAACCACATCAAATCTCCTAGGTATGCTGATATTGTTAATTATCTAGCAGTTGGATTGACCCCTGAAGGTTGGTCTAAGAATGAGAAGGATAGATTCTTTGCTCAGATAAAACATTACTTTTGGGAGGACCCAGAATTGTTCCGAATATGTGCTGATAATGTCATTCGAAGGTGTGTTCCTGAAAATGAGCATCAAAGCATTCTCACCTTCTGCCATACTCTTGCTTGCGGGGGACATTTTTCTGGAAAGAAAACTGCCGCGAAAGTCCTCCAGAGTGGTTTTTATTGGCCCACTCTCTTCAGAGATGCCCATGCTTTTAGTCAATCCTGCCCAAAATGTCAAACTATGGGGAATATATCGCGGAGAAACATGATGCCCTTAAACCCCATTCTTGTGGTAGAAATTTTTGATGTATGGGGAATTAATTTCATGGGACCATTTCCACCATCTTATGGGCATGAATATATTCTAGTGGCTGTTGATTATGTTTCAAAATGGATCGAAGCGGTAGCAACTAGAACCAATGACCACAAAGTGGTCATGAAATTTGTGCAAAAGAACATTTTCTCTAGGTTTGGATTCCCTAGGGCCATAATTAGTGATGGTGGGAGTCACTTCACCAACTACCAATTCAAAAGCTTACTTAAAAAGTATGGGATCACTCATAAAGTGGCCACACCATATCATCCCCAAACGAGTGGGCAGGTGGAAGTTTCCAACCGAGAAATCAAAAACATTTTGCAATAGACTGTGAGGACTGATAGGAAGGACTGGGCTGAGAGATTGGATGATGCTTTGTGGGCCTACAGAACGGCCTATAAGACCCCCATTGGAATGTCACCTTTTAGATTGATCTATGGAAAAGCCTGCCACCTTCCAGTGGAGCTAGAACACAAGGCTTATTGGGCAATTAAGCAGTTTAATTTGGATTTGGCCCAAGCTAGAACCCACAGGGCCTTGCAACTAAGTGAGCTAGATGAGCTTCGTAAGGAATCATATGAGAATTCTAGAATTTATAAGGCTAGGATGAAAGATTTCCATGACAGACACATTGCAAGGAAAACATTCGAACCTAATCAAAAAGTCTGGTTATTTAACTCCAAATTGAAACTTTTTCCTGAGAAGCTCAGATCTAGATGGGATGGTCCATACATTGTGGTTAATTCATTTCCACATGGTGCTGTCGAAATCTGTGACCCTAAAAATGGCAGTACATTTAAAGTCAATGGGCAGAGACTCAAACCCTTGATTGAAGGTGTCTCAAATGACATAATTGTGAAGGAGATTGAATTGTCTAATACAAATTGAACTTACTGGTGTCTGGCTGAAGACATTAAACTTAGCGCTCATTGGGAGGCAACCCAAATCTTTCTTAATCTCTTTTAAATAAATAAATGATGATTGATTTTTTTCTTTAGGAGCAAGGAGCATGGAGCAGTATGTCTCTACCAACAACACTTCCTTCTCAGGTTGTATCTATCCTTCCCACCACTTGTCATGGTTTCATTTCAGTCTTACATCTTGTTCATGCCATTGAGGACAACGTCACTCAAGTTGGGGGGTAGCTTAACTTTTCATCAAAATGATGTAATCTCTCATGACACCCCTAACAAGTGCTTCAGGATCATTTTTCATGATAAGAAACTTGTCAAAATGATAAGGCTTAGAATATCCACTTGTGACAGCAGTGAGTTAAGGGGTGAATTAGTTGGCTATGTTTTTAGCATCTTCCTCGGAACACACTCAGATTTTTGAACTCGCACACATTTGCACACTAATGAGAATAGTGGGTATTAAACATAAGGATGATGAGATTTTTGCTTAATACTTAGGCGATGATTGAAAATTCTGCCTAGTCATTGAAGATCAATCGTGGGGAAAAAGCTACCTGCCTACGAATAAGTGCAAAGCACCAAAAGGAAAAAATATGTGAAAAAAAAATTATGCAAAATGCTCCTGATCTTAGTAATCGCGCCTGCTTCTCCTAAGGCAAGAGTTGAGGTTCGCGTCAAACGGTGAAGGAATGTGCAGCACCATGATAGAAAAAAAATGAGAAAAAAAATGATGATGAAATAAGACAGAGTGAAGCTACCTGTAATTTGAGAGTCTGATTTGCAATAGGTAGAATTGGAAATCATCGTTAAAGTGATAAATAGAAGGCTCGTGCATCCAGTTGTCTGATGTCCACTAATCAAATTAGAACACATACACAAAGAGATACAAAAATTGTGAGAGTAACCTGAGGAAGTGTCTAAAGACATGGGTTGACGAAGTTTATTCTTGACATTTATTGCTTGAACTTGCAGTATTCTATAGTTCAAATCATGATGCTCACATTTGTGTCATGAAACGTGGTTTATGAACTCTTATTAGTCCTAAATTTATAATTGATTGCATTACTAAGGGGCTAGCAATGAGTAAGTTGGGGGGCGTGATAACTTTATATTTTCACAAGATTTCTATATATATACTTGGGAGAATATTCTAAGTAAAGTGTTGATTATGTGTGGAAATATTTACAAAAAATAGATTTTTCTGAATAGGGGAGTTTTCATGGAAAATGATAATTATTGGGAGTAATTAAAACTCAGTGCATATTTATGAACAAATTTTACATTGATTAACATTTTATGTTGGTATCACATATGCACTCTTTCTAAAAGCAGGTACATGGGTTGGACGTATCATGTGCATGAAAGCACACATTGAGAATGCAAGAAGATGGATCATGCATGGTGGTGCACCTCCTTCACGTAGATGGCCGTATGGATTGCATGAGGCAGCAAGGTGGCTGTGGCTTTAGCGGTTGAAGATAATAGTGGCTAACCATGCATGGCTGGCAGCTGGTGGTTTGCGATGGGCTCTACGTAGACGATGAGATAAGAATGATGGACGCCGGAAATATTGCAGGAGTCGCATGCTTCACGTACAGCAGCAGCGTGAACGAGCTGGTGGTTGCGAAGAGATAAGTGGACGCAGCGAAGGTTTCGGAGGCGAGGATAGCGGAGGCCATCCGCTCAACAGTGTGGCAGCCGTTTGCTCATGGTGAGAGGGTCGCAGCGTGCATCGAGATGCTCGCGGAAGTTGCTGTGGGTGACACCGGCGGAAGATAAAGAACCGGCGTCGATTGTAGAGGTGGTTCGGTGGAGATCCTGGCGTCCTCCATACCCCTATAAAGAGGAGGTTCAGGGAACGGCACCGGGGGGTTCGGGCTTCATTTTTTCAGGGAGTTTTTAGTTCTTGTTTTTTTTAGCCTTCGCCGCAGGCCTCTCTCCGGTGGTTCTCCAGTGACTTTCTCGCACTGCTGCGAGCTCTCCTCAAAGCTCCGTTTGTAGTGCGTGTGGTGTCCGGGGTGAGCTTCTTTGCTGTAGCTGTGGTCCAGTACCGCTAAGGGTGACGCCCTCCGCGTGTGGCACTCGTAGCAATCGTCCGACCTTAGTGGAGACCCTCCACTGCCGTGAGCTCCTTTGCGGCCTTGGCGGTCACGTAGGTGTCCAGGGCGTGGAAAAGTGAAGAGGGAGACGGCGAGCCAAGCTTCCTCCACTGTTCTTCGGGCTGTCTTCTGCTGTTACTGTGAGGCACCTGTGGTGGTGAGACAAAGAGAGACGGAGAGCGGAGGCCCTTCCATGCTGCATTCTGTCTTCCTTCCTATTCACTGTTATTGACCTTTAGCTTCTTTATATGTCCAATGTATTGTTTTTTTTTCAAAGCATACTCTAGTTAGTCCTTTGATCTTTGGAGTTTTAGATTTGATAAATAAGTTTCAGCACACTCTTTCTTTAATATTAAGTAAAGGTGTTTTACTTTTATCCATTATCTTCATCTCTCACTTCCTCTTCTCTAAGTGTGGTTTGTTTGATATCTTCCGTGCATTTGTTTAATTTAATTGGTGTCTTAATTCCTTAAGTCCATTCATCTAGGTTAGTTAATTTCAATTTGTCAACTCTTATTTTAGTGTCCATCTACCATAAATTGTCAATTATAAAAACTCAAGATTTTCTACTTTAAAATCTAAATTTCCCTATGGAATCGACTCGGTCTCACCGCTTAACTATTTTCTGTTAATTAATTTGTGAGCCGATAATTAAATTTGGTAGTGGATGTATTAACGGCATGCATTTTAACTACCAGCGTGCATAGCCCGTTAGTACTTCGGTGTTTCCTCTCTATAGAGAGTTCCTACGTCGAGTGACTTCCTCACTAGAGGGCCTATCGTAGCACAGTCAGTCAGTGTGTGCACACGTGGTCAGGGACTATAGACGCATGCTGACGAGCATGGCCCTGACTAGACCCTTATCTTCGGTTACTTGTATGGTGTCTCAGTTTCTGCCTGGGGTGAGTAGGGAGACACCTAAGATGCGGACTAAGTCATCAATGGATGCATCCGACCTTACTTCTAGTGGGCAGGTACTCCCTTCACGCGACACGTGACTCTCTTGACGCAAGATTTGGTTTCCCATCAGAGAGGACGTGATTCTTCGGGTGGCTTCTATGTACTTTTCTCGATGTGAGGTCTAGGGTTCCCGATAGAGTCACCGATGTTTCACCCATAGACAATGTAGGGTTCACGACGGCGAGGCCGTGACTATACCCTTAGACCGGATGGTCTTGGTTGGGCCTCCGTCCGTGAGGATGGGCCTTCACGACAGAGATGTTGTAGTTTTTCTTTCAGTAGCGTAGACGTGGTTTTACCGGTGGTACGGTGGTCCTGACCGTGAGATCGGGGTTCCTTTTCGTTGCCATGAGGAGTAGCTTAGAGAGCTATGTTCCGCCCCCTTCTTTTGTTTCTGTTGCTATTACGCTCACTACTGTAATGTTGTGTATGGTGTTTTGATGATATCTAACTATGACTCATTTATCAGTTTATCAATCTTAAAAATATGGACAATTAATTTAGATACTCTTAGAAAATAAAGATTAAATGGTTCTCCATGAAAATTGACTAAGTATCAAGGATGCAGGTCGACAGAGCACAAGGTCCGATCGATAGAATTGATTGTAAATGGTGTAATCTGGAACTTAGTTTTGATGCTGTCAACAGAAGCTTTAGGAGTAGTCCAAGTCCGGTCGACAGGCTTCTACAGAGTTTTTCTCATCTAGAAGCAGAGCTCAATCCGGCCGACAGGGTTGAGTGTGATCAGGTCGATAGGACTCCTATGAACTTTCTCATCCAGAAGCAGCTGCAAGGGGCAAAGTTGAACTTCGGTCGACATGCTCTTTGATCCGGTCGACAGAGCTATAAAGGTTAACCCAGACACGTCCGTGCGTGAGCCAGCCTAGTGCACGTGATCCAAGGGCCAATCATTGGCCAATTAACCCAGAACTTGGTACCTCAATTTCTAGAGTCCTCCATGGGTCTGAATGGTCTAGATTCTCATCTACTAAGATCAAGGGTTCAGATTTGATCTTCAATCTATAAATAACACACAATTGCCATCCAGAAGGGTAGGCCGAGCAGTATTATGAGAAGAGCATAGTTTAGCTCATCCTAGTGAGAAAGGAAGGAGGAAGGAAGAGAGAGAGAGTGAGCAATAGCATCCGATGGTGGAAGAGAGAGCAGTAGCTAGAGGAATGTGAGATGAGGAGTGACAGTTGAAACAAAAAGAGAGCAGCAGCAGTGGGAGTTTGACAGAGAGAACAACAGCTAGAGAGAGAGAGTGAAAAGTAGTCGAAGAAGGAGAGAAGGAAGGAGAGATCATTGAAAAAGCAACTTGTTGCATGAAACACAGCTACAGTTTTACTGCTTTAACTTTGTTTTCTTTCAAATTTGTGATACTCTATTTCCATTCATGTGTGTGACTATGCAATGTTAGCACATGCTTAGTTTATCTGAGCACATTTGTGTGTGTGTGCTGCTAGATTTCAGATCTAGAGTGTGTGTGGTTGTGTGGGGATTTATCCTTGCGTGTGTGTGGGGGGGTTCATCCCCGTTGAAGCTGTGTATCAGCTGTGTTTTGGGGATTCTTCCCCGTGTGTGTGGTGCTGCATTTGCAGTGTAAGGAAGCCTCACTGAGTTTGGTGAGGGGTGGACGTAGGGAGCTCATTGTGGTCCCGAACCACCTTAAAAATTGATGTGCTTCTATGTGAATGCCTATGCGATTGCTCCATCTTATCTATCCCCTTCACAGGTACATTTGCATGTTATCTCATACACCATAGTGCTTCAATGTTTATCTGCTTGCTGTACACATTAATTAATCCACACCCACTTTGAAGAGTTTGAGTTCGACTCTTCAAACCACACACCACAATTTTTTCAAATACTAAGTGTTTGAATTAGTTTCACTGTGTGCATTTGTTTAAGTCTTCTAGTTTTTAGTGACTCATTATTTTTAAAGGGGGTAATAAATTCACCCCCCTCTTGATTACCGTTACACCAAGGGACCCAACACTATTGTTGTTATCATTGCTGTTATCGCTGCTGTTTACTGCCGCTATTTCATGGTGGGGATCCGCGGGACCCCTATTGAGCCAATGAGAGGAGACTTACCTCTTTCTTTTCAGGTGTTGTAGTTCCTCCTTGAGGTTCTGAGGTACAGCGTGGAGGTTCGTAGTTACTAGCTTGCCAGAGCCGGGGGGATACTCGACGATTGAGTACGTTTTCTTTCCTATAGACTATACTTTGTGGACTGGACTCTATAGTTAATTTATTAATTAAAAATATAATTTAATTCCTATTATTTAAATAACTAGTTCTATAGTGTAGTTCTACATTATTTTGAATTTTAATGTACCTCCATAACACCCAAATAACCCTTCTGAGCCTTCCGACTTGTGGGTGGCGGGCCAGAATTCGAATGGTATCTAGTAATTCCTGATATCTGAATGTTGGGTCATTACAATCATTTAGAAAACAAGACTAGTGTTCTCTTGGTGAGTGCCTGTGGAACGCTTGTTGTTTGGAGATTGGCGTTGAAGTGCTAGTACGCATTCGACTTTGTCTCCTTCCATACAGTCAAGAAGTCTACTATTTCAAAGAATAGATAAAAGTGTTAGTGAAGATCTTATTTTTAACAAGTACTTGACTTCCGAATAGAAAGTTTTCATCATGATTTTTTAAGAAGTAAAAGACTTATGAATAGATTGGATTATCTTGATCTCGAGATTAGCAATTTTCATAGAAAGAAAGCAAAAGTATAGGAACATCTCTTAACTTGTGTTATAGAATCACATCAGTCACCTCATTATCTTGTTGGAACTCCTTATGAAAACACCCTTGTTGATCTTTTGTGTGCCTTAGCAAAACACCTAAAATAACAATCTAAACACATAAATATCACCAACACGCAGAGGTAGCCTAGCAGTAGATTTAGATTATAAATTAGAAAATAGCCTTAGCAAAGGCTTTAGCATTTCTCAAGAAAGATATTTCTTAACAAGTAACAAGTCCGGACAAATAGATCGAATCAATCAGATTTTAAAACAAGCAATAAACTTGTAAATAAACTTTGATTATTAGATCATTCAATATGGATACATAGAAAGAGCAACAGTAAGAGAGAACAGAGCTCTTAACTTGCAATAAGGAGTTTACTCACACATATTCACAAGATTACAGACACGATTTCATTTATAAGACACGGTTACAATGCAAGATTACAAAGCAAGATGAACATGACACTATGGTAAGAGTATACACAGAAAGAACTAACACTAGAACAGAAGAACAAAGAGAACTTACAATAAAGAGAAGGCCAAGGATTCCCTTAAGCTTCCTTGGGATGTAGGAATGTAGGATGCCTTGGAGATGGAAGAAGGGGATGGAAGAGAAAGAACGAGATATGAACTCTTACAAAAAAGGAGAAGAGAAGGAGGCTTCTAGAGGCTAGAGGGCTTCTTGCTCGAATGCTTGAATGCTCTTGTCTTCGATGCTTTCAAGAATGAACCATTGGGGTTTATTTATAGGCCTTAAAAGAGTCTTTCGGGGGAAACTATTAGGAAGGTGCCTATAAGAGGACAAAATGAAAAGAAGGCTAGAAAGTGACCTATAACTTAGCCACGAAGTAAAGCACTTGAGGACAAAAGGAAAGTAGGCTAAGAGAGGATAGACATGACAGAAGGACTCTCAGATTCCTGATAAATGTTGCGGCTCCCCGAGGCTCAACAACTTTATCAGAAAAATCCATCACGACTCAACAGCCTATATCATAAACTCAGCTTTATAGGATTACCATGTAGGGTTCCGTCTACTTAAAAAATGTAAAATATAAGCTATATTCCTTCATGGAGAAGGAATGTTTATTTTGTAGAAGTTAGTAGAAGTCTTGTCAAAGAAACTATCTGAACATCTAATCTGTACTTACATAATTACTATCATAGTCACTATCACTTGTTCCGCCTAAGTTATTTTCAGCAGATATTATTGCTGCATTCACCCAACTTAATTCAGCTTCAACTTCATAAGACATTAAAATCCGTTGGACATGTGTGACTGAACTGTAACATATTGGTCCGTAGACTTCGTATGAAGTTGTTTGGCGTAGCATCTTCATGTCGGTGATGTTAGACATGTCTTCAATTCTTCCTGGAGAGGGGAAATCTCGTCGCCCGCACGGAGAGGCCAAAAGAGGGCCAACCAGACCAAACGAGGCCCAACTCCTCGAAGTGGCAGCCCCCGGGCCCACTTAGCATAAGCCCAAAAACTCACTCGGAACAAGCGCTTCCTAGGCGGCCTTCGGGTTGGGAAGTCCGAGCATCAGTACGATCGGGAAAGCTCCCTCGGAGCCCCCTATTCCCTGTCCCGACCATGCACTCATCACTCGGGAGACCACTCCTGACTAAGTGCCTATCGCTCGGGCTCACTGATGGAAGCTTATTGATTATGGCCGTTGCGAGTCCCTTAATGGCAGGAAGCTCAAGAGGAAAGGGGAGACCATGAGTCCGCGCGCTATAAAGGAGCCCGCATGAAGGACGTAACCCCCCCTAAGACCCCTCCGCTTACAGGGATCAGTCGTACTACGGGCCACTATTTAAACTGGATAAGCCCTACTACAAAGAGGTAAGCCAGGCAACAGCCAAAAATCATAAGCAAGAACCACTTCACCTTTTGGAGGGGAGGGATCTCGCGCTCCCATCTTCCTCCTAGCTCTTCCCTTCGCATCCAAGTGTTGACACCCATTTTTTGCCGATGAGTTGAGTCGTTCCTCTTACTCCCATTTGTTGATGCCTCGAGTTGTCCATCACTCGTTGGGGCTATTTTCAGGCACGTTCTGGGCCAGTTTTATGGGTAGCCTCCCTCCCTGGCTAGGTTTGTTTCAATTCTGGGCTTAATGGGCCTTGGTTTTGGTTGATTGAGCTTTTCTATGAGTTTCAAGCGCCCATGTACATGTACGGTTCATCCCTGGCCGCTCAATCAATGTGCGGTTGCCTGTGGGCCGTCCATACATTCATGGAAATTTTGGTTAATTTTTTGAATTTCCACCGACAAGTATTTTGACGGTCTTTCCCTAGCCGTTCAATATGATGGATGGACGGATAGTAGCTGCTCGTCTCTCAGAGTCCTACGCTTTGTAGTTTTCTCAGATAATTACCCAATTAATCTATACATCACTGACAAGGCTAGAACGGTTGTTCTTTGGCCGCTCTACCTTTGAACGGTCTCATCGTAGCCGTTCATTTATGAGAGTCCTGCGGCGAACTATTCGGCCGGTTCAATGGATAATTTGGATTATTTTTTGAATTGTTGAATTTCCACTGACGAGTTTGTACGGCCCAGAATGGGCCGCCCATATGGATGTGTGGTCTATCGTTAGACTGTTCATCTGCTCGATTGCTGAAGATTCAATAGATTTTCTCTCTCTCCTCGTGGATTTATCCCCAACTTTATCTAGCAATTTCTCCATGAATCCTCAACCATTTCGAGTGCCGTTTCTTCCAGATGAAAGATAATTGAATTATCTTTATCTTTTGTTTGATAATCTCGACCTAAAAATGCTTCTAAACCTTGATTCGAGCTAGGAACTTTAGGTGTTCTATAAATAGACCCTAGAGGCCGGGTTTGAAAAGGGGGGAGATTTTGGTCGATGGCGAAGCCCTGCTGAACTCTTGAGCGACCTAGCACCAAGGAAAGAAGCCTTCTACGTCCATATAGGCCTCCGGTTCAGGGAGTAGTCCTAGTCTTGAGTCTTTTTTTTTTGCATTTGATAGTCCCGTTTATTCTCATGGCATGTTAATTTCTACACATCCATTCTCCCACGTTTTCATAGTTTGCACTGTCATGCACACACCCTCCCATGCTTTCTGACGCCCTAGGGGTTTAAAATTTCCCCAGGTATCCCCCTTTCAAGTACTTATGTTCATTTCCCTTCATTCGAGCGTTTGCTACATTCCACGTTTCTAACTTGGGTTTTCCTGGTGTTCTTCACTTTGTTTTACAGGTCAGCAGTACACTAACCCGAGGCCCATCCTTTCTGGCCGGCCGGAAAGGGTGGAGGTTGGACCCTTTGTAACTTCTGGCGTGGTGGTCTTGTGCGGTTCTCTACCATCCATTCAGGGAGACGTGCGGTGCGATCTGGACCGTCCTTTTTCTTCCTACGGTCGTGATAGAGCCGTTCAACTGCCAGGAGTGCTTCATCCCGCGTCCTCTGCAGCATTCTTAGACGGCCTGTCGTGAGACCGTGCATCATTATAGGTGGTTGTTCCTGAGCCGTATATCTTTACAGCGCTACACACCAGGCGAGTACCTCTCCCTCTTTCCAAGGTACATCGTGTTCATCATGTTCGGCGCCTTGGTGGCGATCACAGGTTTTGATTCCTCCCTTTCCCTCTGTCTTCATTCATTTCCCATGTTGGATGTGGTAGGATAGACATGGGAAGGCATTAAAGAACGGATGGGAGGAGAAATATATCTACACCCTTCTTTTGTGGTGATCACGGTGGGACACCTAGTGCCCATCGTGTTAGTGGCTTGCTGACCCTCTCTTTTGCTTTGCTAATCCTTTTTCTTCGAGTGGTTCCAGGTTGATCTTTGCTGGTTGCGTTTTTTTGTCCTCTGGAATTTGAACGGTTCTTCCAGAGCCGTCCAACGTCTGTGCGGCCGAGAGTGCACCATCCATCTTGCTGGCGTAGGTACGCCTCTGCCTTTACTCTATTGGCTTGGTTGCTGTTACACGGTTGATGCAGGTCCATTCCAGCCATGAAGCAACTGTCCATAGACCGTCCATCCTGGTACGCGTCTCATTTCTATCATTGTTCATTTCCAGCATTCTCTGATTTTCCTATTATTTTGTCGTCACTCCCTGAATTATACGGCTGTCTACAGACCGTCCTTCTCTCTGAGCGGCCTGCTAGAGACCGTTCTTGTGGTGCTATAGTGCACCCGTGATTCACTTTGATTGCCATGTTAGTTGATCTCCATGGTATTTGGTGCTGATTATTGATCTCCCCCTGCCCTGATATCATTGTTGCATGCTTGCTTTAGTTACTTGCATATCTGGTTGATCATTGGTTGTTAGTTGCTAGGCTAGACTTTGCATGCACTCCGGTGCACCTAGGGACATACATTCTTTCCATAGTAGTTGTATTCCTACTGAGGTAGGGTTTCCTCTCATCTCCATACTCCTTGGATCCGACTAGGGGACCTTACTGAGGACCTCTGTAAGCCCCCATGAGCCGTGGATTCCCACACGGACGTCGGGCAGGTTGTACCGTATCCCCCCAGTCTAGGGTTTGCATCCGTGAGAGAGAGAGACCCGTAGAGTCACCCAGTTCCTCATTTCCTACCCTGATTAGGTACCTTTGTGGTTGAGTGAAGTTATACATTAATTAATCCACTAAGGTCCTAGAAGAGCAATCTAAAAAAATTGTCGCGCATCATTGGACAACTTGGTTGCTTAAGTGGCTGATTCTCCTCTCATCTCGCTCCCCCATTGTGTGCATCTCATTCGAGTTGTTTGTTTTAGCTCTTTACCTAGGGCTGTTTGCCTCCCCCTTCCCCATTATCATCAGTGCATGCGGAGTTGTTCCTTCCCCATAGGATCATCATCTAGGGGAAACTCTCACTTCGTTTCTTACTTTAATTCTCTGTTTGATTTGTCATCCCCCATGTCGTCATACGACTTCTCCCATTCCCACGAGGATTCTCTCCCTCACAGACTTCTTGAGGACCCGCCCAGGGTCGCCCATGTGCAGGGAGGAGAGGGGACTGCCCCTCCTCTCCCGACCATTGCCATCGAGGGCTCTCAGCCCTCCCTTCCTGGTTCCTCCACACAAAATTCGGCCGGTCAAATTCTTAATTTGATGGCCCAGCTTGATCCCTCTCAGCTCCACCTTATCCAGCAAGCTCTGCAAGGGGCAGACGCCCTGTCCTCAGTTCCTTCCTATGGCGTGACTGCCACCACCACCACTACGTCTCCTGTTGTTGGGTCAGCACCCGTCCCTACTGCCCCCATTGATCTTACTCCCATTTGTTCCCAGGTTCTCCGATACCCCAGCATGGAAGCGGGCCAGGCCTCCACCTCGGCCCATCAGTATCTTGATAAGGGGAAGGCCCAGGTCCCCTCTGGTTCTTATCTCGATCCATACACTACAATCTCTCCATCGCCGTAGGTCCCTCGGGCCCCGGCTGATTTCACTCGTTTACAACCCGGGGCCGCCCAATTGGCTCACGTGGATATGGGCCCTTCTTTGGCCCATTATCCATCCTATGGGCTCCCCTCCCAGCCGGTTCACCCCTCCGTTCCTCATCCGGGCTCCATCTTTCTTGCTCAGTCCCCTCCTTCCCGGGAGAGGGAATCCTTGACAAATGGGCTACTATGCAGCAACAAATTGACCTCCTCCACAAGCGGGTTGGCCCGCAGTCTTTGGCTGATGTCCCTATTCCTAACTTCAGGGACATTCATTTTCCTCCTCAGTCCGAGCTCCCCGTGTATCGAAAATATGACGGGAACGGCAACCTGTTCATTCATGTCAGGGAGTTTCTTTACGAGTCGGCGCAGTTCCAGCATGATGATCGCCTGATGGCTTACTTATTCCGCCGATCATTGGAGGGGGTCGCCCTGGAGTGGTTCTATACCTTGCCTCTGGAGGAGGCAGAAAATTTCAAGACAGTCAAGGAGAAGTTCATTTAGAGGTTCCAAGATCGGGTCGGTCCCGAGTATTCCTTCACCGACCTGGTAGCAAAAAAGATGAAGCCGGAGGAGGATTTTGCAACCTATGCGGATCGATGGAGGCAGATGGCCTCACGTGTGCCCGGGCAAATCCCGGAAGAAGAGAAAGTTAAGTTGTTGATCTCCAATGCCACCCCGACATTCAGAAATATTTTGGCAATGAATGACATTTCGAATATGCACTAGTTATACAGCAGGACTCGGTTCATACAGACGCAGTTTAAAGACTCCCCTATTCATTCACTGTTTGAGGCCCAGAAACCCAAAATCGCCAGAAAGTCCCAGGGCCCCGTCACTGAGGGAGTGCAAATGAACGAGCAGGTCTATGCTGTTCAGTTTCCCCACCAAGCCGCTCCACCTCACTTCCCGTAGCCTCCACGCAACCCCCAGTTCGCCGCTCCACAAGCTCCCCAACCCACTTTCCCGGCTCCTCAACACCCGCAGCAACCACCACCACCACCCCAACAGCCTCAGCGGCCACCGTAATATCATAATGTTCCTCCACCCGCCGCTTACGGACCTGCCCGACCGAGCTCGAAAATGGCCCATTACCCTCCTCTTCCTGAAACATTGCCTGATATTTTCTCTGCTTTGATGTATACTGGTGATATTCAACTGCCTCCAGAGCGTCAGAATTGAAATCTGGCCGCCGATCAGTCCTGATATTGCATATATCATCGGCAGCCCGGGCACACAATAGAGCGGTGCTATCAGTTTAGAGATATGGTGTATGATTTACACGAGGGCCAGAGGATTGATTAGGCCCAGATACACCAGCTGATCAAGGACATCAAGCAGAGGCAGAGACAAGCCAGGCCGCAGCAGGCGGCGCCCCAGCAACAGCAGCGGCAGCAACAAGACCTTGGGATCCATCAGAATCCCATGCCAATACACCAGCCCGCTCCTCAGTAACAACAACAACCACCAGCGCTGGCACCGGCCCACGTAAACATTGTTCATCACCCAGCCCCCAACGCTGGGTGGACTTTTGATGATGAAACCCCCGCACACCTCTTGGCCTTCCACCATAACCATTCCCCCGCACCTGCTATCCCCTCCGTTCTCAGGCCCGCCATTCTGACCACCACTCCACCCATTATTACCTCTGCATCACCCATCAGGCCCACCGCATTCCCCTCCATACCGCCAGTCCTTTCGCCATCACCCACCATACCCTCCATCATCACCCCTCCACTTAACCCTTCGCCCATTTCCCCTTCACCAGGGCCCATTAGGCCGACCACCGTCATCCTCACTCCCACTTCTACCCCTTCCACCTACCCCACTGGGCCAAACGGGGGTCCATCTCAGGCCGTGCCAGCCCGACATTGCGCCCTTCAGAGCAGGAATCCATTCCATAAAGTTTACCCTTCTACTCGTGCACCCGCACCTAGCCCTCAGGCTTCTCCCTCAAAAGCTGAAGATGCAGACCCCGTACCGGGCACGAAGTACGATTTGTTACAGCACTTGGACCGGATGCCGGCCAAGATTTTAGTTTTGGAGTTGATCAAAAGGTCAGTGCTGCACCAGGATGCCTTGAAGACTTTTTTTGTAGAAAGTAATGGTGAATGAAGATGTAGCGGTGGACAGTTTACCGACGGTGTAGGCAACAATTACAAGGGGGCCTTCTATTTCATTTTTTGAGTCAGAACTAGCTCCCCCAGAGGCACGGCAGATGCCACTCTGTATCACCATTTCTTTGAATAAGGTGGCGGTTGAGTCAGCCCTCGTGGACACATGAGCATCGATAAATGTGTGTCCATTGAGTACCCTCCGTGCCTGTAACATTTCAGAAGACATGCTTAAGCCCACGCCGACCACAATAGCAGCATATGACAACTCCAGGCGTGCTTGTCACTGGGTCGTGACTGTATAGGCCGAGCTAGGGCCTTTAGGTATGGATGTGGAATTTTATGTGTTGGACATAGACCCAATGTTCAAAGCAATTCTGGGTCGTCCATGGATAAACAGTTTGAATGCCATGCCCTCGACCGCCCACCAATGCCTAAAATTCCCATTCCAAGGCCGGGTGGTTAAAGTGAAAAGTATCTCCACCGTCCAGTCTGTTGATGCCATTACAGATAAGATTCTCCCTACATTGTGGCCAAGCAATAGGCCAGTTTTATCAGTAATGGACTTAAATTATTCATGGGCATATGCGTCACGAAAGCCCGCCACTGCACCAACAAATGTCAAGATTAAGTCCAAGATTAGAGATTCCAAAGGATGGCACATGATTTTGAAATTGGGCTATCAGCCAGGCCTGGGTCTCGGCGCACAATTATAGGGACGGACCAAGCCCGTCCCTAAAGGTAGGAAGGTGGGCCGCCGAGGCCTTGGCTACCGTGATTCAGCAATGTCAATACTTGGAGATTCTGGGCCGTTAACGTGGGACTATCGACAACATTTTGTGAAAGGCCCGCTGCAGCCCGACACTTTGAAGAAACCACCGCCATGTGCTGATGTGAAGGTTGATGCCGCCTGTGATGTTTCTGACCCACCGCCGCCGCTGAAGGGGCTGGTGGGTGATATAGATGATTTTTGTGTTTGTTTTGAAAAGCTGTTCAGCAAGGAAGAAGACCGCCCGAGGAAGAAGGAAATGCAGCTGGTGAAACATTCTCCAACGCAGCTAGTCCGCCGGAGGCCACGGGAAGTGGGGAGCTCTATCACTACCTTTTCTCTGTCCCCGTCCTGTCTTGCCTCTCTGTTTCAACAATTGGGGTTTGTCCCCCGTTCCCCTCCAATTCTGGTCGACCCGTACTTCACGGAGAGACCGCCTGAAATTCTATTCGTGCCATGTGCATGTGGGCGCTGCCCACCTATTGATCTTTCAACTTTGTTTACTCCTCCTCCCCCCAATGCCCAACTCCACGAGATGTGGTTTCGATCCTCTGATCCATTCTTCGATTGCATCTTCCCCGATTTGTTCCCCATGCAACTACCTCCTCCCCCGTCTTCTTCCTCCTCTTGTCTCGTGATCACCTCCGACCTCCAAAAAAAAATGCCAATTTTAAAACGGAGGTTTCAATGGAAGATTGTGCTATTTTTAGTCCGTCCTCTCCCCAGGGGCACGAGACCTCTGCTTCTTTCCCCTTAGACTTCTTATCTCCTAGGTTAGATGTACAGTGTGCAAAGTCTCCTAGGATAGTCAAGCCAGTTGGGGTAGAGCCTAGTTTGAGTCTAGTCAGCCCATCCACGTCTGCGGCGCACCCTGTGATGCGTCATTCTAAATCCATCCCTGATAGGTTTCTGCGAGATTTGGCCGAAAGATGCCATGCCCTCCTAAGTGCCCGGAGTTTGTAGAGACCGCAATTGTCTTAGAAAATGATGAGGAATTGGATGTGGTGTGGAGCAATGACGGATTAGGGGTATATGAAATTGTGGATGAGAAGGACCCAGCTGATGATGAGGAAAGCGATGTGGATGACACTGCTGATCTGTACGCACAAGGTTTAAAGAGATTTGACGAACCGTCCTCGGCAGTGGATGAACCCACTAAGGAAATTAATCTTGGAATTGAAGAGGACCCCAGGCCCATACTTATTTCTGCTAATCTCCCTCCTCAGGTTGAAGTGGAGCTAATCAAGGTGTTGAGGGAGCATAGCGATTCGTTTGCCTGGTCCTACGAGGACATGCCGGGTCTTGATCCCACGTTGGTTGAACACCGATTGATTCTTAAACCAGGGGCAACACCCGTTAAACAAAAAGCAAGAAGATTCCACCCACAGATGGCCTTTAGAATTAAGGAAGAAGTCGATAAATTGCATAAGGCTAGGTTTATTAGAGTTGTTTTATATCCGCAGTGGGTGGCTAACATAGTCCCAGTAATGAAAAAGGATGGCAAAATTCAGATTTGTATCGATTTCAGGGACTTAAATAAGGCATGTCCGAAAGATGATTTCCCACTTCCTTACATCGACGTGTTGGTGGATAACACGGCTGGGTATGAGGCCCTCTCATTTATGGATGGTTATTCCTAATATAATCAAATCCATCTTGCTCCTGAGGATCAAGAGAAGACCTCTTTCACCATGCCCTGGGGCACATACTGCTATGTTGTTATGCCATTTGGATTAAAGAATGCAGGTGCTACTTATCAGAGGGCAATGATGGCTATTTTCCATGACATGATGCATGTGTACTTAGAAACTTACGTGAATGACATTCTGGTAAAGTCGAGGTCCAAAGAACAACACCCCGCCATTCTAGCCAAAGTGTTGCAAAGGGCTATGGAATATAAATTGAAGATGAATCCAAAGAAATGCGTGTTTGGAGTCGCATCAGGGAAGTTACTCGGGTTTATAGTTAGTAAACAGGTGATTCAGATCGATCCGAATAAAGCAAAGGCCGTTATGGAGATGCCACCGCCTAAGAACATCACCGATCTCAGAGGTTTGATCGGGCATTTACAATTCATCAGGAGATTCATATCTCAACACTCACAAAGATGCCGCCCATTCTATGAATTATTGAAGGCGGGAGCAAAATTTGAATGGAATGAACAATGCCAAAAGGCCTACGAGGATCTTAAGGTCTATCTTTCTAATCCCCCGGTTCTGCAACCACCCGTCCCTGGGAAACCCCTGATCCTATACATTTCTGTGATTGAGGACTCCCTATGAGCTGTCCTGGCTTAGGTAGATGATGAAGGAAGGGAAAGGGCAGCATACTATCTTTCAAGGTTGTTTAATCCCGCTGAATCCAAGTATACTGCTATGGAGAAGACCTGTGCAGCACTAGTATGGGTAGCTCAGAAGCTCAAACACTATTTTCTTGCCCATGAGGTCAAGATGATCTCTAGAATGGACCCCATTCGTTATCTTTTAGAAAAACATGTCCTTTCTAGCCGGTTAGCTCACTGGCAGAGCTTTCTTTCCCAGTTCGATATCAACTTCATCGTCCAGAAAGCGATCAAGGGGTATGCCATTGCTGAGCATCTTGCTCATTCTCCTATCCCTCGCACGGATTCAATCCAAGATGAGTTTCCCGATGAACACTTGGCAGTAATTACTCATCTTTCTTTTTGGTCTCTCCATTTTGATGGTGCTCTCAATTCCCAGGGCAGTGGAATCGGTGCCGTTCTCCTCACTCCAGAAGGGGTTACCATTCCTATCGCTTATCAACTCTCATTTCCTGTCACGAATAATATTGCCGAGTACGAGACTCTCCTTGCCGGTCTGAAGCACGCCTACCTCTTGGGTGCGCGATACCTTAACATCATAGAAGACTCTCAATTGGTGATGCGTCAAGTTCTATCAACTTACCGCACCCGTGACCCTAAGCTTAAGCCCTATCAAGATCTGGTCACACTTTTGGCTAGGCAATTCCGGAAGCTTATCTATATTCACACTCCTCATTCTCAGAACATCCTGGCTGATGCACTTGCATCACTCGCTTCTTCTCTTTCATTTTCCCTCAGTCGCGCCACTGAGACCATTGTGGTCCAGCGGTTGGACGCCCCTTCTCTTCAGGATCCCTGGTTCGACAACCTTAGGAAATCTGTAGAAAAGAAGGTGGAAAGGGAAGAGGTGAAAGAAGTTTCGTTAACTGAGCTTGAGGAGATCATAGAAGAAGAAGAGTTGCCGTGGTATTATGAGATTGAGCAGTATTGTAGGGATGGTTCATTTCTGGAGACGGCAAATGCCGAGCAGCGAAAGGCCATTAGAAGAGTCGCCGCAAGATACATGATTGTTGCTGGAGAATTGTATAAGCGGTCTCTCAATGGAGTTCTAATGAGGTGTCTAGATGACGATGAGGCTTGGAAGGTTGTGGAAGCAACTCACTCCAGTGAGTGTGGAGGGCACGTAAATGGGCAAGCGTTGGTGAAGAAGATTCTTAGGTAGGGCTATTACTGGCCAACCCTAGAAGAAGATTACTCCACCTATGTCTGTAGGTGTCTTCAATGCCAGCTCCATGCCAACAAGATCCATGCTCCGGCTTCTTCTCTCCATCCTCTTTCTGCTCCTTGGCCATTCTCCATGTGGGCCTTTGATATCGTTGGACCTCTCGGTGACCCGAACTCCATAGTCAAACAGAAGTCCTTCATCCTGATGGCTACGGAGTACTTCATCAAGTGGGCGGAAGTTGAAGCTTATGCAGAAATCAAAGCCACCATAGTATGCCGCTTCATCCTGAAGAATATCATCTTGCGGTTTGGAGTGCCAAGTGATATCGTCACCGACAACGAGCCTCAATTCGTTTCTCAAGAACTCCGGGACCTCTGTAAGAAGTTTAATATATCATTGCATCATTCATCACCATACTACCCCCAAGGTAATGGCTAGGCTGAGGTCACGAACAAAACCCTTCTTAAAATCATCAAGAAAACATGCGAGTTACACAAATTTGCTGATTGGGCTGATAAACTGGTAGAAGCTCTATGGGCTTATTGCACCTCTGTCCGTACTCCCACGGGGCAAACTCCTTTTGCTCTCACCTATGGGATGGAGGTGGTACTCCCGTACGAGATCCTGTCCCTTCCCTAAGGGTGTAGCTGGATAAAGAACTTAATCTCGACGAGCGTCGAGAGGCGTTGCTAGTCCAACTGGAACTCTTAGACGAGAAGAGGCTTAACGCGGCCAATCACGTCTCGGTTTATCAAAAACGTGTCTCGCGGTATTTCCAAAAGAAGGTTATCGAAAGAAAATTGCAAGTGGGTAACATGGTTTTGAAACGCAAATTTATCAGATCAGCAGGTCCCAGGTCTAAGCTGCAACCCAACTGGGAAGGGCCGTTTATAGTTAAGGAAGTCTATCCAGGTAATGCGTATCGTCTAATCAACGTGGAAGGTGAGGAATTGCCGAATCTGTGGAATGGGCTATATTTAAAACGCTTTTATCCATAGAGTTAAGCCAGCGATAGCCCGGCGGCGGGGTGTGCCTTCACCTGATCGCAAAGGGGGATCCCCGGTTCAACATTTCACACACTACACGACCCCCCGTGGTTCGGTTTTCCTCTTTTGCGCAACACCGTCTCTCCTTTGGCCATGCTTAGGGAGGGTGAAGATCCTTGCTTCTCTTCTCTCTCGGCTGAAAATAGGGGCAAGTGGTGAATCAGGGGGCGAGAACTGATCTAGACCCCCCGATAAAAGAGGTCTCAAATAGGGGCAGTACGTTATGACCTTATTCCGCAGGTTAAAAGAGCCAGAAAAAACTAAGAAAAGAAATGGAGAAAGAAAGGGGCAAAAATCAAAGCTAAAAGCTCACCCAAAGCTCGAAGCTCTCAAAAGTTTGAAAGTCCCCAAAATAATAAAACTAGGCATGGCAAGAGCGGCAGTACAGTTTCCCCGCGGGACGTTATGAGCCCGGTCGTATGCCTGCCTAGAGCGGATGTAGGTTCGATGACGGACACAAAGCCCCGGCGCAATAGACCAAATTCTTTAAAAAGGGGGTGTCGTGAGAAGAACTCAAGCCCTAAAAACCTCTATCCCTACCGCCAGCTTTTCTGCTAAATCTTGTTTTATTTTCTAAGGAATGGATCCCACCCCGGGTATGGCCTCGGTAGAGACACCGTTAAGCGAAATTGGCCCCAGGCCATGGGCGGTCCCTTTTAGCACGTGTTGGACCTGGGAGACCCCTAGTGAGATGGGAGGTTCCCCGTTATTAAGTTTAAGCTAGTTTCAAAACCAACAAAAAATCAAATATTTCAAAACAAAAAAAAATCAAATATTTCAAAACCAACAAAAAATCAAATATTTCAAAACTCCAAAAAAAATAAAATCAAATATTTCAAAACCCAAAAAAAAATCAAATATTTCAAAACCCGAAAAAGATAAAATATTTCAAAACCCAAAAAAAGCAAATATTTCAAAACCAAAAAAGCAAATTTTAAAACCCGAAAAAAATCAAATATTTTAAATCCAAAAAAGCAAATATTTCAAAAATCTAAAAAAATCAAATATTTCAAAAAAAAAATAAAAACTCATACAAAAAATCCAAACATTCCAAAATCTAATTTTTTTTAAATTTTCAAAATTACAAAAAAGGGGTTTAATGATTTGCATCCATAGCATCCATTGCATTCATTGTCATTTTGTTTGCCTATTTAATAAGGCTTACCCCCTTGACCAAAAATCAAGAACTGGTCATTTCCTAGCTTACCACAGGCAAGGGGTTAAGCCTAAAACAGATTTAATCTGTCTTTTTTGTTTGCGTTTGTGTGTGTACAGGAGCAGGTTGAAGTTGAAGGTTCAGTCAGTCCGTGACCACGTACATGCTGGAGTTATATCCCAACTCGCTCTTTCACACCGGAAAAGCCCAAACTCAACTCAAATCAAACCATTAGCTTTATTCATTCATAGCAAATTCTCTAAGCACAAATCTCTACATCAATACCATCATGAAGAACAAAATAAAATCACTCAGTGCTCTGCTGGGCATCCCCGCGGGGATGTATCTCTCTCAACTCTCTAACATAGGCCTGGCGTGTCGCCGGGATCTTTGTAACCTCTGCTGATAGGGTAAGCACCTTTCTCACCTCCCACATGATCAGGGCACTCCTGACCGTCTGCTCGTCCTCCTCGGTACCAATCCTCCTCGCCTGTAGTGCAGGAAGGTGGGGTAGTGCTGGTAGAACAGTCCGGGGTAGTCCAACCTGTAGGTAGCACCGATGCAGGCTGTACATCGCCAGCGCGGTGTCGCTCACGAGCCTCAAGTCCAAGCCCGACCTCCTGGGAACTCTGACAGTGGTGTCACAGAGGAAGTCCGGGCGCATCACGAACCAATCCAGGGGTAGCCTGTTGATGTGCAGTCGCCACTCATCCCTGGTCTTCTCTTCTGCTGTCCTGCACTCTACCTGTGGAGAGAATCCGAATGCGCCACCTATGAAGAAGAGGGGGTGGCTCCCGAAGATCCTGCTAGCTGAAGTGACATCCTCCTTGTAGATGAATTTCATCTTAGCACCCATCCAACACTCTATGAGGATCATAGAGTCAAACAGGGGACCTCCTAAGGCTGCTGAGGTGAGACCCTCGTACAAGTAGGCAAGGATTGCCTGGGAGATGGAAAGTCCCAGCCATAGGCCGCTGATGGTGCTAAGAAGGGGAGTCTTTAGCACATGGTCAACTGAAGGAAACAAGATAGCCCCGCACAAGTAAATGGATGCAGCCTTAGCTATGCCTTCATCCCACCCACACATGTTCCTGCAATGCTCCACTACCTACTGGCTAAGAGGAAGAAGGTGAATCTGACGTGGGCCTATGAAAGTGTGGACATCCCTGCTGTCTGGTGTGAACCCTCCCAAGATAAGCCTAGGATCTACAGGGGCAACAGTGTGACACACTGAGTCTTCCCCTCCCACCCGGGACCTAGGTAAAGAGAAGTAGGTCTCTACCTCCTCCAGTAGGATAGTGGCCTCAAATGATGGGAATAAGAATGTATGTGTCTGTGGGTGCCAGATTTCTACTAAGGCTGAGATGATGTGCCAATCAAGGGAAAGCTTTGGGTAATTCTGACCCAGTACTAGGAGAGGTTGTAAGTGCCAAGATCTCAGGATAGATGTCACTCCCAGGGGCAAGGAGCCAACCACTTCAAGGTGGAATACCGCCTGGGGCCAGGGAGAAGCTGAGGTGGGGAGAAAGAAGATGGAAGAAAAGAGAGAGGAAGGAAAATCATGTAAGTAAATGAAAGAATTGAATTAAATGAAATCATGATTAACTTACCTCTCTCAGAGGGCTCGAGCTGAGATGTTGTGGGATCGCGGTCAATCGTTGGAGCACTTCCCGCTCCTTCCTGGCCGGCTTTGGCCCTTCAAAAGATGCTCCCTCCATGGAACTCCCCTCTAGGGCCCTCTTCATGATTGTTTGGTGAAGTATGGCAAAAGTTTCAAGACTTAGAAGAGGGAGGATGTGCGAATCACGAATTTAGACTCCCCTCCCACTTATAGGGCTTGTTAGGGAGCTTAGGTCTCTTGAGATTGGGATTAGATAAGTTTAAGGCGGATTGAGATAAGGTTTGGATGGAGTTAGATGGTTTACCCTCGGGTTAGGACTCTCCAGGAGAGTCCCTTTCAAAATTCGCAGGACGCCCATTTGGACGGTCTCATGATAGACCGTCTATCCTATTGAGCGGCCATAGAGAGACCGTTTAACATCTTCCAGAGAATTCGAATGCTGATGTTTGAGCAGCCTTAGACAAACCGTTCTTGTTATCAAGCGGCTAATTATAAGCCGTTCTACTTTCTGGATGGCGGTCAGAGGACCGTTTATCTTTCTTCAGTACGGTCTAAAGAGTGACCGTATGTCTCCTTCGGCGGCCCACTGGGAACCATTCTACTCATCTGAAGCCTTCATTCAACCAGTTGTGCACCTGTGTCGCTAGTAGTCGTGTCCGTCCCTCTTCTCACTCAGTTGGTGTCACTCTTCTCACTCAGTTGGCATCCCTCTTCTCACTCACTTGGCGTCCCTCATCTCACTCAGTTGGCGTCACTCTTCTCACTCAGTTGGCGTCCCTCTTCTCACTTAGTTGGCGTCCCTCATCCCACTCATTTGGCGTCCCTCATCTCACTCATTTGGCGTTCCTCTTCTCACTCTCGTGTCGTCTCTCTCTCACTCACACTCAGCTCTCTCTCGCTCACTCGTGTCGTCTCTCTCTCACTCACACTCGGCTCTCTTCTCACTCTCGTGTCATCTCTCTCTCACTCTGTCGCTCACTTGTGCCGTCTCTCTCTCTCTCTCACCCGTGTCCGTCTCACTCGTGTCGTAGTCATAGTCAGTGTCAGTCATTTGCATGCATTCATACATTTCATACATCCACAAAATCAAAACAAAGAAAGGCATATCACTGTCATATCATATCATGTACAGAAGTCGGGCCCCGAGTACAAAAGTCAGGACTGTCCCTCTCCCTGGCCCCCGTCACTGTCTCCACCGCCCTCATGCCTCTTTGGTGGAGGCATCGCTGAAGTCGCATCGTCACGTTGACGTCGCCGGCGCTGCTCGTCCTCCTTGTTCCTCCGGTGACCGGAGGAACCCGTGAAGTAACTCCTCACAGAGCCGTGGGTGCCGTGGCTGCCGCTTGGAGTCCCGCTGCGTGATCGCCAGCTCATCTCCTTATAGGCCCGTAGCTCTCCACTCAGCCCAGACACCTCGATCAGAGCCCGATCCCGCTCCGCTCGGACCCGCACTAGCTCCTCCGCTCTAGCTCGGAGTCGCTCTAGCTCCGCTCGCAGGAGGGCCGTCTCGAGGGTGTCGACCGGTCGGCTCTGTGCTGCCTCCTCCCGTGCACGGGCCACCTCCTCCCTAGCCGCTGCCCGGCTCTGCTCTAGCTCTGCTCTAAGACGAGTCAGCTCGGATGTCTGCATGCACGTATCATAGTCAGTCAATTGCATTCATACATTCATAAGCATAAATAACAAGGGAAAATGTAGTGATCTTGTGTACCCTCTCGGTGAGCGCCACCTCGGCCGCCTTGGCCCGCGCTACCATTCGAGTGAAGTCGGCCTCCCGCTCAGCCCGATCTGCAGGAGTCTGGGTAGAAGAAGAAGAAGGAGCATCGGCCCCCTGTCGCTGGGCCCCCTCGGCACGTTGCATCCAAAACTCCAGGTCAGTCACATACATAGTCATAATCATAAGCATTTGCATAATTTAGAGAGTTTAGGGTTTAGAAAACTCACCAGTAAGGCCAGGGCCTGTCGGGACTCATCCCGCTCCCTGATGGTGGAGTGCAGGAGCCCCTGCAGCTCCGCCAATCATCCCTCAGGGTCAATCTCCATTTAGAAGTTCAAGTGTCAGTGCATCATCATATAGAAATCATAAGCATAATAAGTAGAGTTTGAGTTTAGAAGTCCTACCGGTCGGTGGGCACCCCAAAACACCAGGTCCCGGTAGTGTCTAGCGTACGCGGTGTAGTACGCTGAGTCACTCTCTGCTCGGGCAGTCACCACTCACCCAAGAGCTGTCCAGTCGGCCACCTGCGTAGCATTCCTCGCCGTCCAATCAAATGCTGCCGCCAGGCCCCGAGTGGTCCTCGTCACGCGCTCCCCTGCCTTCTCAGGCGCCGGGAACTCCACCGCGGGCTGATGGACCCCGATGGTCCTCATCACCAATCTGCAGTGCAGTGGCTCCACCATATTCATGCAGTGAAGCCACACGTCTCGTCCAGCAAAAGCGAGGGCGCCAACCACCCAAGGCTGACCCTCCTGGCCCTCCTCTGTGTAAGGTGTCCACCGTACTTGCAAGAAATAGAAAGTCGCATCAGCATCATCATCATATAAGAATTGCATTTAATTATAGGAGTCTAAGTTTAGAAGCATACCGAGGCAAACTGTAGAGCATCCAGGTCATCCTGCAACTCTCAGACCTGTCGTCTCAGGGCTGCAGTCTCCCGAGGTGCTGTCCACCTCCGTGCAATCGGCAGGAGCCCAGGACGGGTCTCCTCGCCTCTGTCTAACCCACGTAGGTGTATGTAGGCCCACACCTACATCACAACATCGTGTCAGCATTTAGGAAGCACATAGAGTTGCATAATTAAGTCTAGGATAGGGGTCGTACCTAGAGTAAGGGGGAGAAGCCCTCGAGCATCGTCCAACGGGCCGTCGAACTCAGCGTGTCGAACAAGAATGCAAGGACTGCTGCTCCCCACACGTAGTCGCCCACGTGGCTCAGCTCCTTAAGGAAAGGAAGGAATCGGTAGCTCATCACGTCCGCCCTGGTGGAGAAGAGGAGTCACCCGAACATCAGCATCAGGAATCGCTGTAGCACTCTGTCCGCCTCTGCTCCCGGCCCCGCAGCTACCCTCGGTCTCGCCAGCTCCACCAGCCGCTGCAGGTGCTCCTCCGGCCGCTCACCAACTGCAACTCCCGCCCGTCGTAAGCCTAGGCTATCCTGGAGACTAGCCCGGGGTAGGAGGGTCGACTGCCTCTCGGGGCGCCGCAGCTCTAAGCCCAGCAGCCCCCGAGCCATCGTCCGGTAGTAGGGAAAAGTGGTCCCGCTAACCGGTAGCCCGTGCACACGTAAGCCAGTGAGTCTGGCCACGTCCTCCAGCATGGGGACCATATGCCCCCACGGGAAGAGGAACGTACGACTCACTGGGTCCCAGCAGTCGTGCAGGGCGTAGAGCAGAGCTGTGTCGAACCGACACACCTCAATGCTCAGGAATGGGGCGAACCCCATGGCAGCCAACCGCTCCCGCTGAAAGTCTGGCAGTGCCAAGTACACCGCTCGGACCTGTAGCCACGAGGTGCGGGTCATGCACTTTCCCTGCTTTTCATTGATTCATTTTAATGCATTTAGTAATTTATTTAGGCATTTTATTTCATAAATAAATAAAAACAATCAAAGCTCAACTCTCTGTCAGAAGGACGGTCTCCTTTGGACCGCTCTTCCTCCTGAACGGTTTCATATGGGCCGTTCCAGTCCTGAGGTTCCTTGTTTTGAACGGGCCAGCATTGGCCGTCCTTATGTCGAACGGTTTATCATTCACCGTTCTTTCCCTGGTTTTTTGGTTTTAGGCGGCCACTCCTGAGCCATTTGGAGGCAGGGCGGTCTGATGAGGACCGTATTGTTCTGGGCTGGCAAGGTGATGAACGGACCAATGTGGCCCATTCGTCATATGTACGGTGAAACTCCCACCGTCTTTCTTTGATTCGGTTCTAGCGTTGTACGGCCACCCCTGTGCCGTGTGGGTTTTGGGCGGCTCTATGTGAGCCGTATGTTATGGTTTGTAGGGTCTTGTTTGAACCACTCGACCGCCGTCTTCCCCGATGACGGTGAGGGCTTTCCCCGCCGACGATGGCGCTCCACGGGCCACTGGACCGGCTCCCTAAGCACCCTAGTCCCCCCTTGAACATCTAAAACTAACATGCATGCATTAAAATTAAGCAATGGCTGGAGGTGGGCCTACCTTGGGGTCCCAGGCCGCTTTTGCCTTCGCCGGGGGTTCGCCGGCGTCTCCTTCTGGCGCCACTTCACCTCCTTCGACGTCAGCGGCAACGGCTGCAGCTTCTTCCACCACCGCGGACGTAGCTTCTTCCTCGACGGAAGACGTCTCCGCGACCTCTCCTTCCGCGGCGGCCGCCGGTGGAGGCGGCGGTGGCGCTTCGTCGGCCGCCGGTGGTGGCATCTCCTCCTCCGTGGCCGTAGCAGGGCGGGCGGCTTGATGTTTTGTCCTCATCGGAGAAGTGAATGGGAGAATGAAAGAGATTGAGAATGAGAGGGATCGAGGGTGGAGGATTGGGGTGTTTTGGGTTGCCCCCCTTCGTTCTCCCTCCCACCGTCGGTTACGGTGGAGGGAGGGAGATGAAGGGTTTTAGGCTATCGAAGTTGCAGGCGTTATACGGTCTAATGATAGATCGTCCTTTGTTTGAACGGTTGAGAGGTAACCACTCATATTCAACGGTATGGTGTCTAAGTCGGTTTGAATTCCAAGTATTTAGACGGCTAATGTCTAGCCGTCCTTCCATTTGGGCGGTTTGTTCTTGACCGTGCATGTTTGAAGAAATGATCTTTCTCTTATTTCTTAGTGTTCAATTGATGAATTTTGATATCATTGCAAATCTTGTTAACAATTTTATGTGCAGCATCAAACTCTCACTTGCCGTTTCACCTACACAGGTAAGTCAGGTATGGCCTTCTATCCCTATCACCCTTATTGCATTACTATATGGTATTATGTTATATTATCTCGAGAACCAGTTGGTTACTCGTGTGTTCCAGGATCTGATGTTCCCCTTTAACAAAAATGATGATGATCCAGGTTCACGCGTTTAATCTTCGGATAGGCCGTTAGGTTGGGAAAGCCTGGGGAGGATGGTTCTATCCTGCACGCTGTGGTTGCGGATGGTATCTTGACTCTGATTTTCTAGCTTAGCAATATTATTCTCGAGTATTTTATATTTTAATCTTTCTTTGCATTTGTTTTAACAATTTCTTTTATTTTAGCCCAACATGCATCATACGCATCTTTTTTGAGCATCATGCCCCATGGTTTGCCTGCAGAATGTCCCACCAGCGATGGTTAGCGGTGCGTTCAGTGTTTGAGTAAGAGGAACTAGTTCCACTATGAGTTGGAAGGTTCTCTTTGGTCAATTCGCTTGGTTTGGTTGATTAAGAGGTCCCCGTCTGGAGCTTTAGCATGTTTCCTTTACTTTTACTGCCTGCTTTTGGCCTCCTCATTGGACCACGAGATTGTGTCCCCTATGAGGTTGGTCTTATCGATTTGTTTCATTTCGTTTAGTTTAGTTCCTCCAAACTAGTGTCGCTTTTGGTTTTATCATTCCTTGCGTTTGGTTCAGAGTTTTTCAGAAAATTCCTGTCACTTGTTGGTAAAAAAATGGGTGTCGTTTTACCTTAACGCCCGCTTTCTGGTCCACTCTGCTGTATTTCCGCTTCATCTGCATGTTCCATGTCACTTTCGCTTCACCTCCGCTCGCTCCCCTACAAAGAGGACGTTAAGGAGGGACATCTGTTGACACCCATTTTTTGCCGATGAGTTGAGTCGTTCCTCTTACTCCCATTTGTTGATGCCTCGAGTTGTCCATCACTCGTTGAGGCTATTTTCAGGCACGTTTTGGGCCAATTTTATAGGTAGCCTCCCTCCCTGGCTAGGTTTGTTTCAATTCTGGGCTTAATGGGCCTTGGTTTTGGTTGATTGAGCTTTTCTATGAGTTTCAAGCGCCCATGTACATGTACGGTTCATCCCTGGCCGCTCAATCAATGTGCGGTTGCCTGTGGGCCGTCCATACATTCATGGAAATTTTGGTTAATTTTCTGAATTTCCACCGACAAGCATTTCGGCGATCTTCCCCTAGCCGTTCAACATGATGGACGTACGGATGGTAGCCGCTCGTCTCTCAGAGTCCTACGCTTGGTAGTTTTCTCAGATAATTACCGAATTAATCTATTTATCACCGACAAGGATAGAACAGTTGTTCTTTGGCCGCTCTACCTTTGAACGGTCTCATCGTAGCCGTCCATTTATGAGAGTCCAGCGGCGAACTATTCGGCCGATTCAATGGATAATTTGGATTATTTTGTGAATTGTTGAATTTCCACCGACGAGGTTGTATCACTTGTTCCGCCTAAGTTATTTTCAGCAGATATTATTGCTGCATTCACCCAACTTAATTCAGCTTCAACTTCATAAGACATTAAAATCCGTTGGACATGTGTGACTGAACTGTAACATATTGGTCCGTAGACTTCGTATGAAGTTGTTTGGCGTAGCATCTTCATGTCGGTGATGTTAGACATGTCTTCAATTCTTCCTGGAGAGGGGAAATCTCGTCGCCCGCACGGAGAGGCCAAAAGAGGGCCAACCAGACCAAACGAGGCCCAACTCCTCGAAGTGGCAGCCCCCGGGCCCACTTAGCATAAGCCCAAAAACTCACTCGGAACAAGCGCTTCCTAGGCGGCCTTCGGGTTGGGAAGTCCGAGCATCAGTACGATCGGGAAAGCTCCCTCGGAGCCCCCTATTCCCTGTCCCGACCATGCACTCATCACTCGGGAGACCACTCCTGACTAAGTGCCTATCGCTCGGGCTCACTGATGGAAGCTTATTGATTATGGCCGTTGCGAGTCCCTTAATGGCAGGAAGCTCAAGAGGAAAGGGGAGACCATGAGTCCGCGCGCTATAAAGGAGCCCGCATGAAGGACGTAACCCCCCCTAAGACCCCTCCGCTTACAGGGATCAGTCGCACTACGGGCCACTATTTAAACTGGATAAGCCCTACTACAAAGAGGTAAGCCAGGCAACAGCCAAAAATCATAAGCAAGAACCACTTCACCTTTTGGAGGGGAGGGATCTCGCGCTCCCATCTTCCTCCTAGCTCTTCCCTTCGCATCCAAGTGTTGACACCCATTTTTTGCCGATGAGTTGAGTCGTTCCTCTTACTCCCATTTGTTGATGCCTCGAGTTGTCCATCACTCGTTGGGGCTATTTTCAGGCACGTTCTGGGCCAGTTTTATGGGTAGCCTCCCTCCCTGGCTAGGTTTGTTTCAATTCTGGGCTTAATGGGCCTTGGTTTTGGTTGATTGAGCTTTTCTATGAGTTTCAAGCGCCCATGTACATGTACGGTTCATCCCTGGCCGCTCAATCAATGTGCGGTTGCCTGTGGGCCTTCCATACATTCATGGAAATTTTGGTTAATTTTTTGAATTTCCACCGACAAGTATTTTGACGGTCTTTCCCTAGCCGTTCAATATGATGGATGGACGGATAGTAGCTGCTCGTCTCTCAGAGTCCTACGCTTTGTAGTTTTCTCAGATAATTACCCAATTAATCTATACATCACTGACAAGGCTAGAACGGTTGTTCTTTGGCCGCTCTACCTTTGAACGGTCTCATCGTAGCCGTTCATTTATGAGAGTCCTGCGGCGAACTATTCGGCCGGTTCAATGGATAATTTGGATTATTTTTTGAATTGTTGAATTTCCACTGACGAGTTTGTATGGCCCAGAATGGGCCGCCCATATGGATGTGTGGTCTATCGTTAGACCATTCATCTGCTCGATTGCTGAAGATTCAACAGATTTTCTCTCTCTCCTCGTGGATTTATCCCCAACTTTATCCAGCCATTTCTCCGCGAATCCTCAACCATTTCGAGTGCCGTTTCTTCCAGATGAAAGATAATTGAATTATCTTCATCTTTTGTTTGATAATCTCGACCTGAAAATGCTTCTAAACCCTGATTCGAGCTAGGAACTTTAGGTGGTCTATAAATAGACCCTAGAGGCCGGGTTTGAAAAGGGGGGAGATTTTGGTCGACGGCTGTTGATTTGTTTTGCTTCTCTTCTTCTTTTTGTTTTATGTGCAATAAAGATGATAGGCAAAAATCAAAGATCTCAATCAACCCAAGGACATGCGAACCATGAACCTAGGCAACCAGAACAAGCTCTAGCATGGGCATGCTATCTCAATCATCAAACTAAACTAAGGAAATAAAGAAAAACACACACCGGGGCGTGGAGCAAAAGCAAATAAAAACACACCGCAAGGGTGGAGTAAGGAAAGAGAATAAGAGATATGCGAGAGAAAGAGAAAGTTAATGCCCAATACTAAGAAAGAACATGATCGCCACCAAAGTAGAAACAAGCCAAAGACTTGAAAATACCTTGGAAATAGGTGGATGAAGCACCCGCCCACGGGAGAGGGAAAATCAAGAAAATCTGCAGATCAGCAGAATGTAACGGCCGAAAGCCCACGCGTCACTGGGAAGTGACGGTCTCCCGATGAACCGCTATATGAATCTGACGCGCCTGAACAAGACTGTCAAATAACCTGCAGTAATAGCTTATGGATTCTTTTAACTCCAACTCTTCCAGCCAGCCAGAACACTTGGGCCTCGTATGGTGAACCTGTAAACCTGCCAAAGAACGTGAAAACACAAGAGAACAGACCCAAATTAGCCCTTTAAACAATATAGCATCAATTCTTCAATAAACTCAATAGCATGCAAAAGGAAAGGAAAGTACCAGGGAAGTTTTGGTTTTTTAACCCCTCTGGGCGTTTTAAAAAGATAGGAGGATGTTTAGATGATGAAAAACCAGGGAGAACGTGGAAAAAAGAAGAGGGACAATGCTTTTGATGAAAAGGAGATGAGGAAGAACACAATGTGTAATGATGAACTTTGAAAACCAATGGAACGAATACTCCCTTCACCGCGAAGCAGATGAACGTGAAAGACAATTCTCCTTGGTCAGATGTGACTCCAGAATGCGGCAGCACTTTGACGCGAACTCCAGATCTTCCTCTCTTGGGCCATGAAGTTAAGGGTGCTATTTATAGACCCTCAAACTCTCCGGTCGAGCCGAGGATAATCTAGCAAGATAAAATGATAACTCTTAGCAAATCCTTGAAGATAATATCACCAAGAGTCCATAGAAACAAACAGAAGGTTCTGAGGATCAGATTTGGAAGAGAAATCAACAATTCAAACTCTTATCTCGACCACGGAGTAGCATAGAAAAGGCCTGAACTGCCAGGACTCTCTGTTGGATGTAACGGCTAGTCGACAGACCGCCACATGAAAATAACGCGCCAGGGAAAGTCCGTTACATTCAACCTTATCTCAAAAGAGATAAGATCAACAGGAAGAAGATCAAACAAGTTGGACTCTCGTAGGAAAGTAACGGCCAAGGCTGGACACGTTGGAATAAATAACGGCTGAACGACAGACCGTTAGATTCAACGGATAAGCAAGAGAATAAGCTTTAGAACAAAGGCCTCAAACTTTAGGACTCTTCAATAAGTAACAGCCCAGGGATCATGCGTTATATAGAAGTAACACACCTAGGGAGGACCGTTATTAACAATGAGGATCAAAATTGATAAGAGCTTGCTAAGCTCCACCCAATGAAAAGCCACAAGGAACCACACTCAACCAAGGAGAGAAGACCCATGAAACAGGCTTCAAACCGACGAAGGAAACTCAATGAGGAGTGAACAACTTGGAGCATCATATGGATAAACAAGGAGATGACCCAACTCATTGGTCATAAAACGGGTGTCAACAAGTGGGCCATCATGCTCGGGGCCTATGATATCTCGTATCGCCCCCGTTTGGCCATCAAATGATAGGCTCTCGCAGACTTCATCGCCGAAAGCACGGTCCCGATAGAAGAAGTACCTCCACCAGCGCCCGGACCCACTTGGGATCTGCTCGTCGACGGGTCCTCCAACTCCACCGGATGCGGTGCCGGTGTCCTCCTCAAGTCCCCCGAAGGAGCGAAGCTACGGTACGCCCTGAAGTTCAACTTCTAGGCGTCCAACAACGCCTCTGAGTACAAAGCCCTTATCTCAGGGGCCAGGATGGCTCGATGGCTAGGGGCAGAGCGGGTCAGAATCCACACTGACTCACAATTGGTCGCTAGCCAGGTCAACGGTGATTACGAAGCTCGGGAAGGACAAATGGTCAAGTACCTCCAGGCGGTAAAGAGGATGGCCCAACTCTTCGATGTTGGGTTAGATGGATGCAGTCTGTCTCCACTAAGTGTGGATCTAGAGGGGGGTGAATAGATCAGCTTGCCTAATTTAAAACTATTGTATGTTCTAGAGCGGAATTTAGGCAAGCATCAATAAAGCTAAATAAAAAGTGCTAAGCAAAAGGTAGAAAGCTAGACATGAGCATAAGCGATGCAAGCAAACAAGCTAAGCAAGAAATTCCCATCGCACACAGATCACACAAAAACACAAACACACTGCACACACAATTTTTAGGTGGTTCGGTCAACGACCTACGTCCACCCCACACTCAACCGAGTATGGCTTCCTGCTGCGCAGCACAGCTTGCGTCCGCTGGGCTTTACAGCTTGGCCAAACAACCCGCTGATACACAGCTTTGCTGGGCACTACAGCTTGCCGACAAGAGGATCTGATCCTCTGCAACCGCTGGGGAAATACAGCTTAACCCGTCCAGTGGAGACCACTACTGCAAGACCGCTGACACACATCTTGAAGAAACAGCATTCGGAAATGAAAGACAGAATCAAAACGAAAAATAAAAACCCAAAAGTAATGTAGCTCTTAAAGAGCAAAGCTCAGCTCTGGTTTTGAACCACGAGACTGAGATACAAACACTCTCACTCTCACTCTCGATCAGCTCTCTCTCACCTCACTCTCTCTCTTTTCTCCTTCTTCTCTATTTCTTCTTCTTCTTCTCTGTATCTTCTTCTTCTCTCTTTTCTCTCTGTGGATCGAAGGCTCACTGCTGCTGAGTGTATAGACCTTTTCTTCTTCTCCTTCGATCAGCTTTCTTCTGTGGAAGAAGGCTTGTATATATAGCAGCAATAGCAGCAGGCGTGTGCTCTCCACGTTTCCCGCCCAGCAATTTGGACCACGTGGCAGCATGCAATGGAGTGTCAGTACACGTGTCCTCATCTGGATACCTTGTCCTTTTCGGATCACGAGCTAGGTACCTGGGATCACGTGCCCCTTATTAGCTTCTTCAGTCCGATGTATAGAGTTCTCCGTTCACGTGCTCAAAGTCATCAATCTGACTTGCTGCGTCGACGCTTTCACTCAATGGCGTTAACGCAGTGAGGCATTCCAGTAGCCATTAGCCTCGTTTCTTTAGCTGCTGCGTCGACGCTGCTTGCTTGTGGCGTTGACGCAGTGGAATAGCTTGTGAAGATGAATGCTTCTTCAACTGCTGCGTCGACGCTGCTTGCTTGTGGCGTTGACGCAGTGGAAGATATCGCATGCTTCGTCTACTGATGCGTGGACGCTTTAAGCTCCAGGCGTCGACCCTGTTCCCTTCAGCAATAAGAATAAAGACATAAGATTTAAGTATGTACGTTGCATTGTATATACTTGAGGAGTTGACGCTGCATAAAGCACTGAGTTGACGCTGCATGAAGCATGGACAGTGTACAGACTTTTACCCACTGTATGGACTTCATGTAATGCAAACGAATGCGAAGACTCAGTGTAAAGACTTTAGAAGATGAGTGCAATGTATAGACTCCATGAGACTCTAGTGCAGACAGACGATGTATAGAGTTCTTAGTTCAGCCGTCAGTGTGTAGACTTGAAAGGCTGAGGCCAGTGTACAGACTTGTCACCGACCATAGTGTAGACTTGATCAGCAAGGACACAGTATAGACATCAACTATGCACATCGAGTGTATGGACTTCAAGTGTGAAGACCATTGTATAGACTTTGGATTCGAAGATTAATGTATAGACTTTGAGTAACACTGTGGATGTACAGACTTTGCTCAAGTGCATGAGACGCTAACTGAGACGCTGGACTCTGTACAGACTTTGAGCGATGTGTGGACTTGAAGCTCCTGAAGTAGTGTACAGACTTCAAAGATCACTGTTGATGTGCAAACTTTGGGGACATGAAGCGATGTACAGACTTCATGAAGCGAAGCCAATGTACAGAGTTGAGTGTAGCTAAAGCCTTGATCGTAGGACTAGGCTGGACTGTATAGACTTCAGGCTTCAGGATCGAATGTTCAGACTTCGCCTAAGACACGTAGGGAAAAGACCCCAGTGTATAGACTTTGCCTTGAGTGAAAAGTAATTGATGAATGCATGGACTTTAATGTGTGAAGGCTACAGTGAATGAGTGTATACATTTCACCAGATCAAGGGTAATTCGGATGTACAGACTCTGAGGTTCAAAGCCAACGGTGCGTTGACGCTGTAACAAGATGCGTTGACGCTGTGCACACATAATCAATTTAATTGAGATGCAGTGTGTGGACTTATGCGTTGACGCTGTAACATGATGCGTTGACGCTGTGCACACTTAATGAATTTAATTGAGATGTAGTGTGTGGACTTATGACAGTAAGAATTGCAGACAGCAGTGTATTAAAAGCAAAGAACACATAGTCAATCTGATGGAGCAATTTCATCAAATCAAACTCAGTTGCCAATCAATCAAAACAATGGTGTTGCCAAAGAATAGAGCAAGTGTCAACATCATCAACATAGAGGGGTCACAATAATCTCCCCCTTTTTGATGATGGCAACCCCATATGAAGTAGAGTAGCAACAACCTGTCATAGATATATATGTTTGATGAAAGACATGATGTGTTATGCAGATTGACATGCAGATGCTATGAATGCATGCAACTCACTGCCTCAAACTCTCCCTTGGAATTAGTTCAGAAATGACTTCAGAATTCAGACAGATATGTATTCTCCCACTAGACATCCCCTAGACAATATTCTCCCCCTTTGTCATCAACAAAGAGGAGAGAAAAATTAAATACAATGGAGGAATCAAGAGAAGAACTGACTGGCATTCTGAACAGGTAGTTCATGAATAAGCATTCTAAAGCATAGAGTCTTCAGTCATATGAAATTAGAAACTGCTGTCAGAAAGAGTTCTGGTTTAAAGATGATAAAATTTGGAGTTCATGCACTACAACCAATAGATAAGTTCACTGTGCATGATAAAACAAAAAACCAGAATCATATTTGCATGAAAGATTCAGTTTCGTAATATCTTACTTTCATAGTCTCATAAAAATATTTAGAGAAATCAAGTCATGTATTGAAACTAAACAAATTGACAATCATGAACTTTTCTTTTAAAGGAGCAGCATTATCAGTATTAGATCATTTTGAGCATTCAGGTACCACAAGTCTTTCTGCTTAAGGGTATACGTTTATAAGACGCCAATACCCCTAGATACTCAACAAGATGGACCATTCTGCCTATGATCAAATTCAACAGAGCTGAGTTGCACCTTTTTGTGTGAGGGTACACGTTTATCAGACGCCAGTTACCCCCAGGTACTCAGTGAAACCAGCCTGCTGTTTTGAACATTTTAAACAGAGATAGCTGATACACTTCATGACATGAGTGTTGTCCACTTCTTTGATGGATCACTCAGTTTCTCAGTGATTACCAGTCATTGCTCTGCCAACATATATATTTTCAATGATTCTCAATGTTTTTCAGTATCTTTCTTAGCTGTCCTTTTTATGTTTCAGAATGACTTGATTAAGAACAATACACATACTTAATCTCTCCGACATGATTTCAGATGAGTTTTCAGATTTCAGATATGATTAGCTTTGTCTGACATGAAATAAGAAAGAGGTTGAGAGTTTTATCAATTTTCAACTTACTTATATACTGATTGCAATCTTTAAACTCCAACCATTATAAGAATTAAACCATTACATCAGTCTTTGAACAATTCAAATTCTTATAAATGAAGAAGTCCATTTTCTACTGCTTAGAAATCAGAACTGACCAACAGATTGCCATAATGTCAGAGACAAGTATTCAGAGTTAAAGGTTGAATGACTTCAAGAAAGTTGAAACCACTCTGATTTTCTTAGCAATACTCCCCCTGTCTATATGCATGCAGCATGGCAAGAATTAATTGAGAGAGAGCTTATGCATAGGTCATGAATGAATGATATGCAAAGACATGCAAAGACACAACAAGCTTCCCCTGAATATATGCAATGCAGGACAGTTCTACATCCACATTCACATCCACATGATTTATCCAAGCAATCAAAAATAAGTTCACATCAGAGATTTTATTCACAGCAATTAAACAATCATTCATCATGCTGAAATTTACATAAGCCAAGTTCTCTTCTAAGAAACTTAAAATTTTCATTCCCAAGAGGCTTAGTAAAAATATCAACAATTTGTTTTTTAGTTTCTATGAAGTTCATTTCAATCTCCTTTTTATTTACAGCATCTCTAAGAAAATGATGTTTTATTTCTATATGCTTAGTCCTAGAATGGTGAACATGATTTTTAGCAAGGCATATAGCACTAGTATTATCACATAAAAGTGGAATGCATCCCAGATTTATCTGATAATCAGCCAGTTGGTGCTTAATCCAAAGTACTTGGGCTGCACAATTACATGCTGCAACATACTCAGCTTCAGCTGTGGATAATGCTACAGTGTGTTGCTTCTTAGATGCCCAAGACACTAGACAGCCACCAAGGAATTGACAGTAGCCACTAGTGCTTTTTCTATCTACTCGACACCCAGCATAGTCTGCATCAGTGTAGGCTAGAAGCTCTAACTCACACTTAGCAGGATATCAGAGACCTAGTTCTTGGGTGCCTAGTAAATACCTAAAAATTCTTTTCACAGCCTTAAAGTGATTTTCTTTAGGACTGGCCTGAAATCTAGAGCATAAACACACAGCAAATTGTATATCAGGCCTAGATGCTATAAGATAGAGAAGAGATCCGATCATACCTCTGTATAGCCTTTGGTCCACAGGTTTACCTTTAGAGTCTTCATCCAAACTGGTTGATGTACCCATTGGAGTAGCTATTTCCTTGAGGTTGTCCATTTTTTACTTCTTCAATAAGTTCTTTACATACTTGGACTGAGAGATGAAGATGCCATCTTCTGTTTGAGTAACCTGCAGTCCAAGAAATAGTTTGAGCTCACCCATTGAGCTCATTTCAAATTCATCAGTCATTATTTGAGAGAATTCCTCACACAATTTGGGGTTAGTTGACCCAAACACAATGTCATCCACATAAATTTGAATGATAAGAATATATGGATGGCTTACCTTGGTAAACAATGTTTGATCCACTATACCTCTTGTGAAGTTCTTGTCGGTGAGAAATTTGCTCAACCTGTCATACCAAGCTCTAGGAGCTTGCTTTAACCCATAGAGAGCTTTATTGAGCTTGTAAACATGATTAGGGAAATCTAAACATTCAAACCCAGGAGGCTGTCTCACATAGACATCCTCATTAATTTCCCCATTTAGAAAAGCAGATTTCACATCCATCTGCTGAAGGTTTATTCCTAGAGAACATGCATAAGCCAATAAAATTCTTATTGCTTCTAACCTAGCTACAGGGGCAAAAGACTCTTGAAAGTCTATTCCAAATTCCTGATTGTACCCCTGAGCTACAAGTCTGGCTTTATTTTTAATAACTTTCCCCGCTTCATCAGTTTTGTTTCTAAATACACATTTAGTCCCTATGACTGTTTCATGATCAGGAGGTGGAACCAAATGCCACACTTTATTCCTGTCAAACTGATTGAGCTCCTCATGCATGGCATTAATCCAATGCACATCTTGGAGAGCACAGTCAATGGACTTGGGTTCTATGTTTGATACAAAAGCATACGCATTCAGTTCATGTTGAATTCTTAAGTGGCCTCTAGTCCTAGGGGGGTCATGCATATTTCCAATAACATTATCTACAGGATGATCCTTGAGATATCTAATATTTGCAATTGGAGTATCATGAACTTGATTTACCTCCCCCTGAACTATAGGCTCCTCTTCATTAAGCTCTTTATGTTCTTCTTCATCCTCAGATTTGTCTGCAGGATCTCCTTCCTTCAGGATTTCACCATTGGTTTCATTCTTGCATTTACCAGTATTAGAATTTGCCAAAGATTCATCAAAAATTATGTGTGGAGATTCTTCAACAATTTTAGAGTTCAGATTGTACACTCTGTATGCTCGGGTGTTTTCAGAATAACCAAGAAAAATTCCTGGTTCTCCTTTAGGTTCAAATTTATCAAGGTCCTTTTTATCATTTATGTGAATGAAACATTTACAACCAAAAACCTTGAAGTGAGCAATAGAAGGTTTCTTACCTTTTAATATCTCATATGGTGTTTGCTGGGTAGAAGGTCTTACCATGGCTCTGTTAATTACATAACAGGCAGTGTTCACTGCTTCAGCCCAAAACTTCCTTGGTAGACCACCTTCGACAAGAAGTGTACGACCCATTTCCACTAGGGTTCTGTTCCTTCTCTCCACAACTCCATTCTGCTCAGGTGTCCTTGGAGAGGAGTACCTGTGGTTAATTCCATTTGACCTGTAGAATTCATCAAATTGTGAGTTTTCAAACTCACCTCCATGATCAGACAAAATGTTTTCAATTTTCTGATTTGTTTTAACGTAGAACTCCTGAAATTCTGAGAAAGCATCACTCTTATTAGATAAGAAATAAACCCAAGTATACCTAGAAAAGTCATTTACCATGACAAACCCATACCTCCTCCCTGATAGACTGACAGATCTAGTTGGCCCAAAAAGGTCCATATGTATCAGCTCATAGGGTTTGGAAGACAGATTTTCAGTTCTAGACTTAAATGACTGTCTAGTTATCTTTGATTGAGTGCATGCATCACAGATTTTGTTTTCTTTCTTGAATGAGACTTCAGGAAGTCCTCTAACCATGCCATGCTTATTTAATTTGTGCAAAACAGTGTAGCTAGCATGACCTAACCTACGATGCCAAAAAATGCTATGTCTTCTCTACTGGCAGTAAGGCAAAGGTTAGTGTGTTAAATTTCATCTAAATTTATCATGTAAGTATTATTTATTCTTTTTCCAGAAAATTTGACAATATCAGAATCAGGTTCAAAAACCTTGCAGCATTGAGAATTGAATAAAACATTGTAACCTTTATCACATAACTGGCTAATGCTAAGTAGATTATAGGCTAACCCTTCAACCAGCATAACATCATCAATGCAGCAGGTAGAACACTTACCTACCTTACCTGATCCGATAATCCTACCCTTTGTGTTGCTTCCAAAGGTGACAAGCCCTTCTACTTTCTCAGTCAGTATGCAAAATTTGACCTTATCTCCTGTCATATGCCTAGAGTAGCCGCTATCCATGTACCACAAGTTGTTCTTGGCTGCCAGGCATACCTGCATACACAATTAGGTAGAGAAGTTTGGAACCCAAGACTGATTGGGCTCCAATGTAAATGAACTAGAAGCAAAACAGGAAAGCAAATGTTTCGGAATCCACATTTGTTTAATTGTGTTTTATTCAGTGGATCCTACAGATTTTCTTCTGTTGTTCTTTTTCTTATTGGCAGCAGCATGATTATTGACAGTATTGTTATTTCTGTGCCAGTGCCTTGGCCAGGGTGTGTTCACAAAATTTTGGCCATAGTAGTTCCTGGGCTGGCTATGAAAATATTGATTTCTAGATGTCCATTAACCATACCCATTGACCCAATTTCTACTATGAGGTCTTTGATATTTAGCACCCTGGTGTGCAAGACCTGTAAACCTATCCTGAGTTCTAGACCAATTCGACCTATTGAAGTAGGTTGGCTGTGCATTGTAGTGGGTCTGAGCTCTGGGTTGATAAAAATAATTGGGTTGACTCCTAGCAGCACTTTGTCTCCCCTGTACTTTGGACCCTGCTGACCTATACACAGGTTTGTATTGGGTCTTCTTCAGAGGTGGAGGTGTTGGTGGAGACTTGGTTACCTTGACCTGGGGTTTACCAGACTGTGTAGGTTGACCCCTAACCTGAGTCTGAGCCCTAGGATTCTGCTTAGATGTGCTAGCTCTACTAGGCTCATTAACCTTTCGTTTGCCCTTCTCCTCAGCACTGGGCTTTTTCAGATTAGCAGTTTTGTTCATCAAATTTGTTGAGTTCATGCTAATTAGAGGTCCCTTTTCCTTTTGAGCAACAAATGAAATTGTTTTCATTCCGAATGTTTTTGTTGCACTAGAATTAAAACCTAGGCCCTCTTTTCTGAAATTAACCTTTGACCCTAACAAAGCATTTAAGTTATCTGTTCCTTGGGTCATTTTCTCAATGGTTTTCATTTTATCTTCATTGTCTTTCTGAAGTTCATCAATAGCCTGTTTCAGCTCATTGTTGACATTGAGGACAGCTTCATATTTTTCAGAGATAATTTTGACTTCACTTTCACATTTCTGAATCTTCAGCTTCCATTCATCAATTTCATTTTCAAGCCTTAGATTCTCTTCCTTAGAAGCTTTTAACTCATTTTTGATTTCATCTTCTTCAGAGCATGTGAGTTTCAATTCATCAATCTCAGATTCCAAACATGCAATTTTATCAGTTAGTGTTTTATCATTTTGCATGGAATTGATTTTTCTTCTAAGATGCCTATTCTCTTTTCTAATATCATCAGCTCTATCAGCTATGTCATGATAAGCATCTACCCAATCAACAATTGTGAAGTTTTCAAATCTAGTGATTACCTCATCTGTATCCTCCTCTCTATCTTCGGAGCTTGTTGCCATAAGGCAAATGGGCTGTTCAGATTCGGCTTCACTATCTGAGCTGTTGCTGAAAGAGCCTTCATCTTCATCACTCCATGTGGTGATCATAGCTCTTCCCTTCTTGATTTTCTTCTTTGACCTGTCCTTATGTTTCTGATTGTCTGGACAGTCAATTTTCAGATGCCCTAGTTTCCTGCATTGATAACAGGCATTAGCTTCATCTTTCTTTGCAGGTTTAGATTTATACCTTTTATCCTTTCGGCCACCACTGTATTTCTTCTGGCCGAACCGTCCTGCTCCCTTTCTGAGAAATCGCCTAAACTCTCTAGTCATCATGGCTATCTCAGATCGAGTCACATCTTCTTCTTCATTCAGGCTCTCCTCTGATGATGAAGAGCTGCTGGAGCTGGATTTTATTGATTTGCTGGAACTAGCCTTTAGCGCTATCAGCTTCTTCTTCCTCTCGGCTTCATCTGTCCTTGGCATGTTTATCTCATATGCCATTAGTGAGCCAATCAGCTCATCAGCTTTAGTATTACGCAAGTCCCTTGACTCCTCCATCACTGTTGCTTTGGTGTGCCAATTGGGAGTTAGGGAGCGCAGAATTTTCCTCACTACATCATACTCTGCCTGAGGTTTCCCAAAACCTCTGAGGCCATTGGTTATGACAGTCAGCCGAGCGTACATTTCGCTAATGGACTCGTTCTGCTTCATCTTGAAGGCTTCATACTCAGATACAAGAAGATTGGCCTTCTGCTCTCTTACTTGAGATGTACCTTCATGAATTACTTCCAGCGCATCCCACATCTCCTTAGCTGATTTACAAGTAGACACACGGGAGAATTCTGTAGGATGCAGAGCTCACTGGATAGCATTAATAGCACTCCAATTCAGCGTGGACCTTTTGATCTCCTCCTTGGTCCATACATCTTCATTCGGGGACAGCTCATAAGGTCCCTTGCTGACAATCTTCCAAATCTCGTAATCCTTAGCCCTGAGGAACACTTGCATACGGTTCTTCCAGTATGCGTAGTTAGAACCATCAAAGAATGGGGGCTTCGTTGTTGAATGACCTTCGGCAGTCATCCCTCGAGCATCCATCTCTGCCTATTCTCTTCGGGCGATGAGTCCCTGCAGAAGAGTTAGGCTCTGATACCAAGTGTTGGGTTAGATGGACGCAGTCTGTCTCCACTAAGTGTGGATCTAGAGGGGGGTGAATAGATCAACTTGCCTAATTTAAAACTATTGTAAGTTCTAGAGCGGAATTTAGGCAAGCATCAATAAAGCTAAATGAAAAGTGCTAAGCAAAAGGTAAAAAGCTAGACATGAGCATAAGCGATGCAATCAAACAAGCTAAGCAAGAAATTCCCATCGCACACAGATCACACAAAAACACAAACACACTGCACACACAATTTTTAGGTGGTTCGGTCAACGACCTACGTCCACCCCACACTCAACCGAGTATGGCTTCCTGCTGCGCAGCACAGCTTGCGTCCGCTGGGCTTTACAGCTTGGCCAAACAACCCGCTGATACACAGCTTCGCTGGGCACTACAGCTTGCCGACCAGAGGATCTGATCCTCTGCAACCGCTGGGGAAATACAGCTTAACCCGTCCAGTGGAGACCACCACTGCAAGACCGCTGACACACAGCTTGAAGAAACAGCATTCGGAAATGAAAGACAGAATCAAAACGAAAAATAAAAACCCAAAAGCAATGTAGCTCTTAAAGAGCAAAGCTCAGCTCTGGTTTTGAACCACGAGACTGAGATACAAACACTCTCACTCTCACTCTCGATCAGCTCTCTCTCACCTCACTCTCTCTCTTTTCTCCTTCTTCTCTATTTCTTCTTCTTCTTCTCTGTATCTTCTTCTTCTCTCTTTTCTCTCTGTGGATCGAAGGCTCACTGCTACTGAGTGTATAGACTTTTTCTTCTTCTCCTTCGATCAGCTTTCTTTTGTGGAAGAAGGCTTGTATATATAGCAGCAACAGCAGCAGGCGTGTGCTCTCCACGTTTCCCGCCCAGCAATTTGGACCACGTGGCAGCATGCAATGGAGTGTCAGTACACGTGTCCTCATCTGGATACCTTGTCCTTTTCGGATCACGAGCTAGGTACCTGGGATCACGTGCCCCTCATTAGCTTCTTTAGTCCGATGTATAGAGTTCTCCGTTCACGTGCTCAAAGTCATCAATCTGACTTGCTGCGTCGACGCTTTCACTCAATGGCGTTAACGCAGTGAGGCATTCCAGTAGCCATTAGCCTCATTTCTTTAGCTGCTGCGTCGACGCTGCTTGCTTGTGGCGTTGACGCAGTGGAATAGCCTGTGAAGATGAATGCTTCTTCAACTGCTGCGTCGATGCTGCTTGCTTGTGGCGTTGACGCAGTGGAAGATATCGCATGCTTCGTCTACTGATGTGTGGACGCTTTAAGCTCCAGGCGTCGACCCTGTTCCCTTCAGCAACAAGAATAAAGACATAAGATTTAAGTATGTACGTTGCATTGTATATACTTGAGGAGTTGACGTTGCATAAAGCACTGAGTTGACGCTGCATGAAGTATGGACAGTGTACAGACTTTTACCCACTGTATGGACTTCATGTAATGCAAACGAATGCGAAGACTTCAGTGTATAGACTTTAGAAGATGAGTGCAATGTATAGACTCCATTAGACTCTAGTGCAGATAGACGATGTATAGAGTTCTTAGTTCAGCCGTCAGTGTGTAGACTTGAAAGGCTGAGGCCAGTGTACAGACTTGTCACCGACCATAGTGTAGACTTGATCAGCAAGGACACAGTATAGACATCAACTCTGCACATCGAATGTATGGACTTCAAGTGTGAAGACCATTGTATAGACTTTGGATTCGAAGATTAATGTATAGACTTTGAGTAACACTGTGGATGTACAGACTTTGCTCAAGTGCATGAGACGCTAACTGAGACGCTGGACTCTGTACAGACTTTGAGCGATGTGTGGACTTGAAGCTCCTGAAGCAGTGTACAGACTTCAAAGATCACTGTTGATGTGCAAACTTTGGGGACATGAAGCGATGTACAGACTTCATGAAGCGAAGCCAATGTACAGAGTTGAGTGTAGCTAAAGCCTTGATCGTAGGACTAGGCTGGACTGTATAGACTTCAGGCTTCAGGATCGAATGTTCAGACTTCGCCTAAGACACGTAGGGAAAAGACCCCAGTGTATAGACTTTGCCTTGAGTGAAAAGTAATTGATGAATGTATGGACTTTAATGTGTGAAGGCTACAGTGAATGAGTGTATACATTTCACCAGATCAAGGGCAATTCGGATGTATAGACTCTGAGGTTCAAAGCCAATGGTGCGTTGACGCTGTAACAAGATGCGTTGACGCTGTGCACACATAATCAATTTAATTGAGATGCAGGTGTGTGGACTTATGCGTTGACGCTGTAACATGATGCGTTGACGCTGTGCACACTTAATGAATTTAATTGAGATGCAGTGTGTGGACTTATGACAGTAAGAATTGCAGACAGCAGTGTATTAAAAGCAAAGAACACATAGTCAATCTGATGGAGCAATTTCATCAAATCAAACTCAGTTGCCAATCAATCAAAATAATGGTGTTGCCAAAGAATAGAGCAAGTGTCAACATCATCAACATAGAGGGGTCACAACATTCGAGAGCTTTGAGGTAGTCCGGATAGCTCAGGAGGAAAACTCCCGAGCGGATGCCCTCTCTCAACTGGCCTCCTCGCTCGACCCCGCAGGTACACGATCGGTCTTTCTCGAAGAGCCCGGGTGCCCGAGCAGCGAGTCTGAGCTTATGACCGTTGACCTGGCACCCCCGGGTGACTGGCGGACCCCCTACATATCCTGGCTCCGGATTCCCAAGAGCCCACCGACCCTCGGGAGGCTCGAAAGCTCAAGTACCAAGCTCGGCATTTCATCATGCTGGACGATGCCTTATACCGCAGATCTTTCTCCGGTCCCCTCCTCAAGTGCATCAGTGCCGACGAAGCCAGTCGAGCGATTCAATAAGTACATGAAGGCACCTGCGGAGCGCACCAAGGAGGAATATCGCTCGCCAGGATCCTACTTCGGCAGGGTTACTGGTGGCCCACTCTCCAGCGCAACTGCACGACCTACGTACAGAAGTGCGACCGATGTCAACGTTTCGACCACCTGATCCATCAGCCTGCCACGAAGCTCATCGCCCTTGCCGAGCCATACCCTTTCGCTTGGTGGGGGATCGACATCTTGGGGCCATTCCCCACGGCCCAAGCTCAGAAGAAGTTCATCATCGTCGCCATCGACTATTTCACCAAGTGGATCCAGGCCGAAGCCACCACCAGGATCACCAAATTAGTCGTATGAATTTTGTTTGGAAGTCGGTCATCTGTCGCTATGGTGTCCGAGTGATCGTGAGCGATAATGGTCTGCAATTTGATTCTCATTACTTCAGAGACAGATGTGACGACGTAAACATTCGCAATCACTTCACTTCGGTAGCCCACCCTCAGGATAACAGACGGGTTGAAAATGCCAATAAGACTATCTTAAAAGGCATCAAAACCAGGCTCGGCAAGGCCAAGGGAAGCTGGCTCGAGGAATTACCGAGCGTACTATGGTCGCACCGAACTACTCCGAGGACGGCAACTGGTGAAACACCTTTTCAGCTGGTGTATGGCACGGAAGCCGTGATTCCATTGGAGGTCGGCAATCCCTCTCTCCACGTTGTCCACTTCAAACTCAAGGTAAACGAGCAGAAATTGCGAGAGAACCTTGACTTAGCAGATGAGATCCAAGAGATTGCAAAGATATGAGCAATGGAATACCAACGGCGCATCACTCGATACTATAACTCCAGGGTCCGAGACAGACACTTCCAGCCGGGAGACTTTGTCCTAAGAAAGGCCGAGGCATCTCGACCACTAGAGGCGGCTGGGAAGCTGGCCCCTACTTGGGAAGGCCCCTACCGAGTGGTCGAGACGCTCGGGAAAGGAGCATACCGATTGTCCACCATGGAAGGAACGCTCATCCCTCGGACGTGGAATGTGACAAATCTTCGCAAGTTCTACTTTTGATCATTTGGCAAGCATACACATGTAAGCAAAATAGAATAAACGCCATTCTTCTCTTCTTATCAAAATTTGATGTACATCAAGTAGGCCGTAGCCTATACAGTATACATGTACAAAAATTACACCCTCTGGCACTATAATGCGAGCAAAACGCTCAGCCAACTCGGTAAGCGCTCCTATGTCCAGCCACTGACTCTGCCTCGTGCGGAAACTGGCTCGAACAAAGGATTGCCAGCCTCGTTGGTTTGAGAAAAGCTCGGAATAAAAAAGAAAAGAGGGGAAACAACAACAAAAAAGAGAAGAGGAAGGAATACAAGTGAAGGCCTCCCCTCTACCAACTCTTTGGAAGGCAAATAGTGCAGGCACCCTCCAAAGAGTGAAAGAGGAGGAAGAAAAATAAAAAGGCAGAAATGGATGAGGAGGGAGGGGGAGACAAGAAAGGAGGGAGCTTAATTAGCCCCCCTCCCCTCGGGATAGCGTCGGCAGGTCAGGGACGGAAGGGCGACATGCTCCGGCATGATGAACCCTCTCCAAGAGTAACCCCCGACTGACGAACCCTCTTCCAGACTGAAACAGCCGGAGCTTCCCTCCTACCGTCATCTGCATCATCATCTTCTGAAGCGCCTTCCATTCCCCGCCAAGACCAACAGCACAATGCCTCGCGGAAGGGAAAGAAGGAGAAACCGCCAGGGATGGCCTTAAGTGATGAAAGGAAAAGGAGACGCCCCTCGGACCTTTTATAGGCCGAAGGGGGAGATGATCGCCTTAAATGACTCTCCTCTTACCAAACACGCAAAAGGGCTTCCCCTGAGATGGTTACCTCATTTCTCAACATCCTGCTAGCGGGACGCGCGAAGCGGCAAGTCATTAAGGGCGGTATGGCAAAATGGAAAGGTGCCAGCGCCATGTCAGTTATTTGACAGATCAGCACGCGCGATGTCTGTAGAGAAAATCGGTGCCTTCTCCAACGACTACAAATCCGATAGTCAAATCACACCAAAAGTGGTAAGAAGTAGTCAATTCAGCATTTAATACTGCCGCTATTATATTTTCTCTAAAAAAGCCTTACCCGACTACATAAGGGAAAGAAAGAAAAAAAAGAAAGAGAGAACTATTACATCAGGCCTCAGGTCCATCTTCAGGCTCGGCAGGCAAGGCTTCATCAGCACCAGATGATCTGCCCCCAGTATTCTCGGCGATGGCTAACCCAGGCACTGATCCCACCTGTGTGGGAACTGTCTTGGTCGTGCACTCTCCCGAAGATACTGGAGTTGGCAATCGCTCGGATGAAGACTCCCAACCCTCCTCTTCGCTTGAAGTATAATGAGAAGAGTTGGTCGAACCCCAGTCTGAGTCATAGCATTGCCCGGAAGGAAAAATGAGCTTAGACACCTGGGCCTCTGCCTCTATGACGGCCCGATCGAAGCCCTGGGAGAAGCCCTTCCGAAGGCCCCGGCGATAGCCCAACTCATAATAAGGGAAGGCAGCCTGGAGAAGAGCCGCGTGGTAGGCCTCTGAGCACTTATGTCGCTCAACTGCCTCCACCCCGGCCAACTCTGCCTGCCTCTCGAGCTCGGCTATCCTATGCTCTGACTCGGACAGCCTTCTCTTAGCCTCGGTCAGTGCATCCTCGGCCCCCCAGACTCGGCCCTCGAGCGCCTCCCGCTCGGCCTTCTACTGCTCGCCATGCTCGACCTTAATCATACGCTCCGCCTCTAGGAGCTCATTCTTCCGGTCGACCATACGACGGGCCTGGGCCAGTTGCTCCGCCAACAACCGAGCCTCCGCTTGGCTCGACTGCACCTGAACCCGAAGCGGGGACACCTCTCGACGGAGGTCACCAAGATCAAGGGTCAGACACTCGACCTTTCGATCTAGTGCACCACGGGCCCACGAGAGAGCCTCCCGCTCTGACTCCACCCGAGCATACGCGCCTACTACCTCAGCCTCGAGTTGGGCCAAGATCAGGCTGCCTTCCATAAGTTGCTAGAAAAGCGTGGAGGGGGGCTCCTCTGGAGTTTCACTCGTACGACCCCTGAAGCTACAGAGTGGCACCTGTGGTACAAGGAGGCCCGGACGCTGAAGGCACTGGTCGAGGGAAGGGGAGTCCTCTCCGGAGCGGCTGAGATCTGGGCACCTCCCCTGAGCAACCCCGTCTCAAGGGCCCCACCGGTTGGCTCGGGATAAGCGACCCCGTCAGGAACTTCGCCGGCCTCGGTCGGTTGTGATTGAGTCGCTTCCCCCTGCGACCCTCCAGCCTCGACCGGCTTGGGCCGGGCTCCCTCATCTGGTGGCCCCTCTGCTTCGCTCGGCGCCCTATCATCGGCCGCGATCCCTTTGTCATTTGCCCCCTCTTGCACCGCAGAAGGAGGAGGCAACATGGGAACCTCATCAACCGGGTGGACGATCTCTGCCTTCCTCGCCCGTTTCTTCTCAGCAGACTGAGCCTGCATCAAAGACCGCAACAACTTCACCATGGGATCTTTCCGCTGGACCCCCTGGCGTTCAGAAGCATCATCCCGGGTGACCCCCTTGCCCTTTTCCTGGGCACGGGATGAGCCCTCCGAAGCTGGGAGATCACTCGGAGCCGGCGTATCATCCACATTGATGACCTCCAGCTCGACTGACGGTGCCTCCTCCTCCTCCTCGACCGCTCGCCACAGATCTGTGTGAAGAAGGGCAAATTGAGAAAAGGAAAACATTTGCTTGAGGGAGGACAAGTCCCTGAGAACCTTACCCGTCGGCAACAGCAATCGAGAAAGATACTCCTCGATGTAAGAAGGAGTCACCAACTCAGCAGTCCCCAGGCGGTCCTGCTGAAGGATAGCAGCATCCCTCTCCACCTCTAGAGAGACCTCTGTTTGCTTCGGAGGGATGTTCGGGTGAAAGTTGGGCACCGTCGGGAAATTCCAGACCACGCCGACCGCCGATGGGCCCACCCAGAAATATTGGGTCTTCCACCCCTTATGAGAAGAATCCTTCATAGAAAGGGACAGACAACTCCTTCCCCGCCTCGCCTGAATGAAGAAGAAGCCCTTCCTGGCAAAAGGATTATCCTTCAACTCAAAAAAATAGTGGAAGAGGTCCAGCGAGGTGCGCACCCCCCTCTTGCCACAGAGGAAGATGAAGGAAAAGATGAGGGTATAAGAGTTGGAGACCAGCTGGACAGGAGCCAGCCAGTAGAACCGAAGCAACTTGGCAACAAATGGATGGAGGGGCAGCCGAAAGCCGCACTTCCATGCCAGAAGGAAAGAACAAAAGAGGCCATAACGAGCGACCAGACTGGATTCATGAGGCTCTGGTGTGAGGAACTTGAATCGCCATGGCAGCCCATATTGATTCTCCAGTCGCTTCACGTCCGCCTCACCCAGCTCACTGCGAAGAGCCTCCGATGGCACCAAAAAAGTCCTCGAGGCCCGTTCTCCCTCTCGACTATTGGCCCCTGGATTTTGGTCCGCCATAGAACAAACAGAAGAATTGGGAGAAGAAGGGGAAAGCTCTGAATCTGAAAACTCCGGAAGAGAAGGAAATTGACGGATCGCCGCCGCGGTAACCCTTTCTAGCTCCACAATGGCCACGGCGATTCTCCGTTCCTCCAAGTTACTCTCATGGCACAGGAGCCCCCCTCAAATATAAGTTCAAAGAGAGGCAAAACCCTAAACCTCAGAGATAAAAGGACGCAAAAACGTGCAATGCTTAAATCGGAGGCGGCGCGATGATCCGATCTCCCAGGGAGGGGCCTTCTCTTATTCATCATGACAGGCATATTTTTAAGGCAAGCCGCATCACATGGCCCCTACTAGAGAGAGATATATACCCAACCAGAGCCACAAAACGTCCAGCCCAAATGCTACTCGTCCGAGCCTAATTTTGGCTAGGGAGTAGGAGGGGGACAAGTGGAGAGGGGAAATCTCGTCGCCCGCACGGAGTGGCCAAAAGAGGTCCAACAAGACCAAACGAGGCCCAACTCCTCGAAGTGGCAACCCCCCAGGCCCACTTAACATAAGCCCAAAAACTCACTCGGAACAAGCGCTTCCTAGGCGGCCTTCGGGTTGGGAAGTCCGAGCATCAGTACGATCGGGAAAGCTTCCCCGGAGCCCCCTATTCCCTGTCCCGACCATGCACTCATCACTCGGGAGACCACTCCTGAGTAAGTGCCTATCGCTCAGGCTCACTTATGGAAGCTTATTGATTACGGCCGTTGCGAGTCCCTTAATGGCAGGAAGCTCAAGAGGAAAGGGGAGACCATGAGTCCGCGCACTATAAAGGAGCCCGCGTGAAGGACGTAACCCCCCTGAGACCCCTCCACTTACAGAGATCAGTCGCACTACGGGCCACTATTTAAACTGGATAAGCCCTACTACAAAGAGGTAAGCCAGGCAATAGCCAAAAACCCTGAGCAGGAACCACTTCACCTTTTGGTGGGGAGGGATCTCGCGCTCCCATCTTCCTCCTAGCTCTTCCCTTCGCGTCCAAGCTCTACTATTTTGCTGACTTAAGCATCAGAGGGTCTTCCCCGGGGATTTATCCCTGGGCACCTCTGACTCGTTTCCCTTCTTGCAGTTCATACTTCAAGTGTACGTGGTCATCCTCTTCCCCGCTCAGAAGCAGTGTGAGATAACCCCTCTTCACTTCCCATTGCTAACACCTTAGTTTGGATCAAACTAGACTGAGAGACTTCAGTTGGATGCTTGCGTCTATTGCCAATCCAATCCATATTCTTTTCTAAGTGGAACATAAGCATGGAATATGATGCCAGAAAATGTGATGCCAACTCTTCTTCATTTTCAATCCATTCTAGTGGGGTAGAGATAAATTTCAAAGTTATACCACCAAGAACTCCAATGATGTGTTGCCGGATTAATATGTCAAAATTTTTAGAAATATTCAACAACTGATGCATCTCACCATTCATGATGAAGAGCATATGAATTAAGCTATCTTGGAGGAGTTTCAAAATAGTCCATTGTTTTTAATGTATTATATTATTATCATTAGTAAGATCTATATCTATTTTGTACATCCCATTGATCTTAACGATCTCAGGATGGCTGTCAAATGCTTCATGCAATTCATGTTGAATGGACAAGAAGGATACTGCCACTAATCCTTTAATAAATCGTCTATATGGTCCTTTACATCTACATGCAATAGCAAGAAGATGTTTGCATGATACTTTTGTCTAAGGGTTTATTAAATGCAAGATTCTTAAGAGTAAAATTTTGTAAGCTAATATGCAATGGTCCTTTATCTTCTACATGCTGATCATGTAGTTCCTTTAAGTGTCTAAAATGATGAACGAGAACACTAGTCTCATTTTCTAAATGTTGTACCTGTAATTATAATGCAGTCTTATTCTAGTTCATTTCAGAAAATTAAGCACTAAGTTTATAGATCTGTCTAATAAGACTATTACACATAGGTTTGACATTAGTCCAATTATAATAAAATAGATCATCTACTATACATCTTTGTTCATCACTAAGATGAGGGCACTCAAGGTAATTAAATTCTTTCTGATTCCGCTGAAGAGCCATCACCTGCATTAATGATTAGACTGTTGTTATGAAAGATAATGTTAGGGTGATCTTTTCTAAGATGTTATTTTCTGGGTTTTCGGGTCTTCCCGTCCCTCTTCACTCTTCCCTCGGGGGTTATGTTAGGGGAATCAGATATAGGAGAGGGTACTGAGAACACACAAGGGAATGTGAAATCGGTGACGAGGTAACCATCTTAGGGTCAGCGCCAGGAGGGTCCCACGAGTGCGAACATGTTAGGGGACTAGGAGTTCAAGTACAAGACGTCATCCCCACCGACCGCAAGCGATCGATGTTTATTTACATCAGATTAAATTCGAACACCTTGGTTCATCCCACCGAAAGGGGTGAGCATAGAAAGCCATGAAGTGAAAGTAGAGGAGAGATCTTTATTGGAGAGGGCGTATGACCCCTCGATATCATGAAAGTGGGAATATCATGAACATAACCATCCACATTTCACTGATGTAAATAGTGAAAGGCATAATATGAATACAGTGAAGGTTCTATATTAAATGCAAGTCACGAGACAATTTCATCACTAATGTCGGTCCCCGGGTCATTGCATCATAAAGAATTCAACTGTTTACATGACAATGTCCTGGGCAGGGGACTATGTGCTAGGAAATATCGGCCCCGAATGTAGCACTATTGGTGTTCAATTGACTGTGTAGGGATCAAGGTTTCACCTGGATCGACCCTCCTTGAGAACACCAGCGTGCCAACGTGGGTGCATGCTCGGGCAAAGGCCTACTGGTACTGCAGATATGCCCCTATATCAGGACACTGTTCCATGCTTTGACCGAAGCACATGAAGGGGCGGGGGTACGACCACACCCGTAAGAGGAGCGGCCAGGAAGCAACTAATCCGGAGCAAAGTTGGTGGCTAGGATAGCTTATGTGTTCGGATCATAACTGACCTAGGGCAAAGCCGAATATAGGTCAGGAATTGAGATGACTGGAATAAAATAGACATCAGGGAGAATTATGGCCCAGGACATGGTTGGATGCTGGGTTGACTGGGACAGTTTAGTCTACCAGGATAGTTGGGTAAGTTGGAATAGTGGTGTAAATTGGGACAGTGGGATAGGATAAGGCAGCTGGATAAATTGGGGCAGCTGGATAGATTGGGGCAATCGAGTAGACTGGGGATAGTTGGGTTAACTGGGGAAGTTGAGTAGATAGGGGACAACTGGATCAACTAGGACAGCCTAGTAGACTGGAGACAACTGGGTCAACTGGAGTAGCTGAGTGGATTGGGGACAATTGGATCAACTAAGACAGCTGAGTGGACTGGGAACAGTTAGATCAACTGAGACAGCCGAGTGGACTGGGAACAACTAGATCGACTAGGACAGTTGAGTGGACTAGAGACAGCTAGGTCAACTGGGACAACTGAGTGACCTGGGAACAGTTGGGTCAACTGGGGCAACTAAATCACACTAAAGAGTGCCTGGCAACACCTTGGCAACACCTCTCAAGGATTGGAGCTCCCTTTTTATTTTATATCATACAAATATAACCTCGAAAAAGGGAGATCAGTGATTGACAACATCGGGAGCAAATCAGGACAGCAATAGCCGCACAGTGAACAATCACAAGTCAGAAAAGCCTCAGATGCCTTGCTCCATGAGTGTCTTCAATGCGTCCTTCTTGTTCGTCGTTGTTCTCTCTATTTTGTCTATTGGAATTCCCTAGTATTTATAAGCACAAGAGCCAATATTAGATGCACTAGGGAGAGCCATCAGGTGAAGGTGAGGGCGCTAGCATGGCCCACCTTGTCCAACTGGGGTCTCTTACAACCCTTGGTCCACCAAGGTAGGGGAGTTGAGCACCACCATTCTATCAAGGTGATAGCAGTGAGCGGCTGGGGCGCTGGGGTAGCCAGCTCAGTCAAAGTGGGGGCGCTGTGGACGCACTTTCGGAACACTCTTTTTATTCTTTTGTTCGTTTGTTTATTCGTTTATTTGATTTATTGAGTGCGAGGGCATGCCAGTCACCTAGGTGACGATTTATTCGGGTTCGAGACCAAAGTGGTCCGGGACCCAAGGTGCGCTCGATCTGACTAATCAGCCGATTGTGTGTGTCATGTCGAGACAAAGAACCAGCTGTGCCGTAAAGGTCATGACGTTAATTACATCCCCTCAGAGAGGGGAAAACCCTTGATTATCATCAGGAAAAGGGGCCCTATGGCCTGAAATTAAAATTAACGAAATGAGAGAATGAAATCTCAAGCTATGTTTAGACAGACCCTGCATTGGGGTGCAAACGTTCACAGATGTGTCGATCAGTCGCGGACCATTTCATGTTCGGACGGAAGTCCGCGTTTGTGGCATAAAAGACGACGATAAAACCGCGCAAATGTCTGCCGCATATACGGCAAGTTTAATGAGAGCGGGATTGAACCCCAATTAGAACGGGTCCAGTCTATTGAGCTATTGGCCCATGGCGATACCAAGTCATGGCCATATCGGGGCGATCCCCAAGGTCCAGACAAGGCTTTCGGGGGCGTCATTGATATTCCCCTCACCGGGTCCGAGGGAGCCGAGATTCTGAGGCATTCGTGATTATGCTGTTGTTATGAAATTTTCTTTTGGTTACTGGATTCTTTTTTTTGTTTAGGTGCGTGGATGCATTTTGTTCATCTGTTATTACCATTTTTTGTTACATTATCATCCCCTTTTTTGGTTTCATTCATCATTACCCTCTATTATTACCATTCAGGTATGTGAATGTGTACTTGATGATGAAACGCCATGGGGGATATGAAGCACATGCTTGGTGAAATCGGCGTGGGAGAGAGAGTGTGTGCAGGCATTTGGGCAAGTGAGAGGTAAAACGGCATGGGGATGGGCGCGCCGGTTTGGGGTCTAGGAGGTTAAAGCAGCATGGCGAAGGGTGCGTCGGTTTAGGGAGTTTAGGAGGTTAAATGTCACGCCCCGAGCGCGGAAGGAACCTAGTACGCGTGACGAGTTATATCATTCATGTCAATGAAAGCATAAGGAATTCGACCTTATGGACAGAGATGCGCAAATTGCAAGATAAACTAAATCCAATTTATTCATAATAACCATCAAGGTAAATCCATTACATAATCTCCTTTTTGAAAAGAGTACTAAAGGATATTCTAGACTCAATAAAAGAAAGCTACAATGATAGACTCAAGAAAGTAGAAAAGACATGACTAGATAACAATTCCAACGGTTGGAACGGCTCTACGCTCTTCACTCATGTCCGTCCCCATCTGAATGATTCTCGTCATCGGAATTACCTGAAAAATAGGGGAAAACACTAGGTGAGCGAACGCTCAGTAGAAATTATATCTCAAGTACAAGCTTACTTAAAGTAGATTATGATGTGGGACGGACAGCGAACCTGGGACTCTAGCTCGCGGACGTCCCTATACGAGGGAAATGTGGGATCTGCGCGGTTGAGAAACCGGCAATGAGTCAGGTAGTCAACTCTCTTGCGTGCCTGGATCGGGTCACAGGACTGGTTTCGCTCTCTCTCGTAGTGGAGATAAAAATATATCGAGCTAACTTCCTATCACTCTAGCAGCGGCATATGAAAATATACGAATTAAGCAAAATGCAAAGAGAGAAGCGGACACAATACCTCCACGCTACCGGGCGTGGGGAAGATGACCCCGGCCAAACTTTGTTGGCCCGATTAGGAAGGCAATCGAGAGGGGGGTGAATTGATTGACCACCCTTTCAAACAAATTTATACCTAATTAAACTGAATCACGCAGATGGTAGATAAACACTAGCCCTCTCTCAATAAAATGCAGAGACAACGATATTAAATGATGAAGCTCACAGATTCAAGGTTGATTAAAATATGTAAATGATAAGCAATCAAACACTCACAACTCCACAACGCTAGATGATGATCACTCAGATAACAATAAATGAGAGGATAGTTGATAAACCACTCGGCTCACCGAATCAGACTCGTAATATGAATAGATGGAAAGAACCAACAATCACACAACAAGCAAACCATGGCACAACGATCTTTTAGGTGGTTCAGATGCACCCAAGTGCCATCCTACGTCCACCCCTCTCAACTCGAGAGGATTCCACTAAACACGCTGCACGACAGTAGCAACCACCACACACGCGGCGCAACGGCCCACACACGTTGGTTCTCACACGACGACGAGAAACCGTACACACACAGAGCAAGCTCCGAAATCATCTAAGACAAATAAGGATGGGAAAATACAAAGCCCGGTCTAAGATTAACAATCTAAGCCCAAGATGAAATAAAAAATGTAGATCTTCCCCTTAAATCTTCAACCAGACTCGGAGATGAATGAAGGGAGCACTGGAATGATAAACCGCGAGTGAGGGAAGAAGCCGGTCTTGAAGAATGGTACGCTAGAAGTAGTGGACGATGAGGAAGCAGCTACGGCCTCCAGATCGAAGCTCAGACTCCTGGAGATCGAACTCGGCGTCGTCTTCCTTCTCCCACAGCAGTGTGCGAACACCCCTTTCCTCTCCTACAAGAAAAGATGAACTCGTTAAAACTCCACGAATTGCTTCTCCCGATCGGACAAGGCAGTTGTTTATACCAAAGAGACATTAAGCTAATAAGACCAAAGAGCCCCTGTAAAAACCATTTCATACCACTCACAATAGATGGTGGATGCCCTAAAGCCAATATGGTAAACAACCAAGTCATTCGGACATGAAGTTAGTGGGATCGCATTCGGATCCGGAAAGCCCGTTCGGAACGCTCGGAACAAGTGTCGACTCATAGAGTCGACTCTTGTTTGCGAGTGTTCTGCCAAAACACTAAAATCAGAACACAGGTGAAAAGTGTCGACTCACCAGGTCGACACTTTTTCAGCCCTGTTCTATTTTGAGAACAAAACGGCATATGAGTAAAAGTGTCGACTTGGGAGGTCGACACTTTCTGCCTGCGTTAGCAAAACCAACGCACAGCAGAGAGTAACAAAATAAGTGTCGACCCCTAAGGTCGACAATTTTCTTGACAAGCTTTAACACTAAATAAAATCAAATGGAACACCACATATCCTCAATCAAACTTCAAGATCAATTGAATATGCAATGTTAAGAGAGATTGCCATATGTAAAACCAGATTTCAATCATTACCATTCTAACCACATGAAATTTCAATTGAACATGTGTTCTTACCATGACTTTCAGAATATGAGAGGAAATTCCACAATGAACCATTTCAAACTTCAAGCATAGCAACTAAGATACTCAAACACTCAATGCATTCAACAATGTCTATGCATATCAACTATTGATTAATGCATATGAGTGGTTGGTCGGTGCAATATTTTGAAGGACCAAAGATTGGAGCGGTGCAAAGCGTGAACAGGTCGGTGCATAATGAACATAGGTCTGTTCAATGAAGAACATGGTCCGTGCAATGAACGAGAAGGTCAGTGCAATGGAGTGTAAAATTGATAGATAGGGTCGGTGCAAAGAATCAACAAGGCATCCATCAAATAGTCATTTCAGCAAAACTGAAACTATAATACCAACATTTATGAACCATGTTTCCAATGCATTTCAATCAACATTCAACCTTCACAATTTCCTTTTTAACATGACTCAAATTCATCAAACATTCATTTTAACCATGAATAATCTGAACTTCACTCAAACATTCAAAGTGCCATTAAAAAGCTCACTTTCATTAAAGATACGACAATGCAAATCATAGAGACGATGTCAAAAAGACTTTTTCACACAATGTCTTCGTCAAAATAGCCCGGGGCACAACATTCTCCCCCTTTTTGATGAAGATAAAACCCTTTGAAGAATCACAAAGATTTGCATGAAAGAACTAATTCCACCTTTGTCAAAACAACATTTTCCAACTTTCAACACTTATCAACTCCATTCAAAATAGCAGAAGCAAGTATCATGATCATGCAAACTTTGTTGGGGTTCAAGGCCCGGATTAAGAGGGGGGGGTGAATGAATCCCTCTTAAAAATTGCCCAAATAAAAAAATTGTAACTAGACACGAATGCGGAATTAAAACTAGTTAAGCTATACAAGACAAGGAGGACAATGATTCTCTCGATCAAACAGTTGAGCTGCAAGAGTGCAGACTCCTAAGCAAACCTACGCTATTGACTGAACCCAATCAAGCAAGCAAATGCAACTTAGACGCTCAGATGACTTGAGTGAATTTGACACTCTCCAGTAACAAAGATCAAGAATTCAAAAAGACTCTCTCAGATCCAATATCAAATGAACAATATGAAAAACAATTTTTTTTGCTAGACAGACGATTCAGATCGAGCCTAAGCATACATCTAGCAGATCAAAATAGACACTCAAACCACGATGGACAAGAAGGTTTTTAGGTGGTTCGGTCCTCCAGACCTACATCCACCCCACACTCAACCCGAGTGTGGATTCCTGCTGACTCACAGCTTGAACGGTTGGGCATCACAGCTTGCCTACATCAGCTGGGCCTCATAGCTTACCATCCGCTGAGCATCACAGCTTACTGTCCAAGGTAACCACCTTGCCTGCTGAGCATCACAGCTTGCTCTGCTGACTCATAGCTTGAAGTTCAAAGATAAATGAAAAGAACAAAGGAAAATATGAAGCAAAACCACAGCAACGGAAAGCTGAAAATAAAACACAGAATGTAGCTCTCGCAGGAGCAAGTCTGGCTTGGATTTGATCCAAATGCCAGGAAGACAGATCTTCAATGATAGCTTCTCACTCACAAATTCCTCACTCTTTCTTCCTCTTCCTCTTTCTTTCTTCTTCTCTCTTCTTCTTCTCAGACGTCGGCTCACTCTTCTTTTCTTCAGTTGCTCACTCTCAGATTCTGCCATTTTCTCCTTCTTCTTTTCCTTTCTCACGAACTCACTTCTCTTAGCTCCGCTCTCTTCTTCTTCCTTTCTCTCAGAATTCTTCTGATGCCTTCTTCTGTTTCTTCTGGCTCTCCTTTCTTTTCTTCTAGCGGCCTCTCTTCCAGCACCTGCACCCTTCTTCGAAGGGTAATGTAGCTTTATATAGGAACATGGGCTTCATATGGATCAAGCAACAGAACCCTACTAACATTCCATTAGTCCACGTGTTAGGGAATAGAAGCTTCCTTTCCTTGGATCACGTGCCTATCATTTCTCCTTTATCCATGAGCCAGCCTTCTGTCTTTTTAGAGGTCACGTGCCTCTTCTGCGAACCTGATTGTTCCCTGTAAAAGGAAGACAGAGTACCGTTAGGGTTACTTGTAGCAAACTAGAATTCACCACGTAGAAGATCAGACATTGTACTGACCTTAGACTCAATTAAACAGACGTGCACTGACCTTATTTAGCTATGAATAAAAGCACGCTTGGACCTTGGGTAATACACAACACACATGCACCAACTTGGAAGCTCATGAGCTCAGACTATGAAGTCTCGTGGCTATAGGGTGCACAGACCTATATATGCAAGAGAACATATGTGCATCGAGTCGAATGTTGCACGGACCTTGTATAGCACAAGGCATAAGTGCGTAGACCCATATATGCACGGACCTCGTATGCACGATGCAAAGACTTGCACCGACCGAATGAATCCATGCAACCTGGCATGTGCGTGAGATGCAGTGTAAGACGTAAACATTGCATCGACCTACTACAGAGTAGCACAGATCTTGTACTGCTTGAGACGGAAACTAGCACGGACCCTGGTATGTGCGTGAGACGCAAAGTGAGACGCAAGACCGAAAATAGCACCGACCTCAGTATTAACAACGAAGACATGCACCGACCGTGCGTCTGCTTTAGACACAACCTACACCGACCTTATATGCCTTAGACGAATCATGAGATGCAGGCATGCATTGAGACGCAGAATGAGATGCAGTTCATGCACTGAGACACATATGCACATGAGACGCAATATGAGATGCAAGACCATAAAATAGCACCGACCGCATGCGAGCCAATGCTTGAAATAGCACCGACCTATCATGCGTTAGACGTAGCTTGAGATGGATATGCACGGACCTTTACAAAGATTGCACCGAGGTTGTGTGTGTATAAAGAAGACTTTGCATGTAATGTTGCACGGACTTTGCTAAGCACAGGACAAAAATAGTATGCCTGAACACAAACATGCACCGACTTGGTCTTGCAGCAAAAGTTGCACCGACCCTCAGGCGTGAGTGCTACAACCAACTATGCACCGACCTAGCATGCTGACTGACGAACATGCAATGACCTTGCATATAGACAAGGTGAAAACATGCATCAACCTGCATGCCCAAAACTTGCTCTGACCTTAGAGCATGCAAGGGTCAAAAGGTGCACCGACTTGGTATTGTAGTGCCCCAAAATTTATATAAATAATTTCTTGATTATTTTTAGAATTTTTTGGGAATTTATAAAGGCTAAAATAGATTAATAAATGAATTAATATTGGGATTATAAGGCCCAATTATGTTAAATAACTAATCCAACTTCGATAATTGAAGCCCAATAGGTTTAAGGACCAAGCCCAATAAGTTTGGCCCATATTCTAGAAGGTTATTTAAGTTATCCACAAAATATTAGGATAAATACACTTTAAAAAGGATAATTTAGTGGATAATTAACCAAAGAGTTTGAATCAAGGAGAATTTCTTCACCCAGTTGATGTAACGGTCTATCGGGCGACCGCTACAGTCATTTAACGCACCAGTCCTGGTCCGTTACACTCAGCTGATTCCGTGAGATGAAGGACTTGCAAAAAGAGTGGAACTTTGGGATTCTCTTGGCTAGAGACTAACTTGGGAGACTTATAACATTGCTAAGCACTCTTAAAGATTAGGTTTTAGCCAATTAAGGACTCTAAAAACGTTCAAATCCTTGAACCCTAGCCAAAACTCTATAAATATGACCCAGTCCTGAACTGGGCGACCCTTACTTTTGGCTCGTGAAGAATCAAGGTAAGGAGATAGAATTTCGGGTAAGTCCTTTAGAACTTTTAGTTTCTAATACTAAGGTCTAACAACTCTCAAAATCTTATGTTAGGAGATCCAGTAACTAGGGAGATAGGGACTTCCAAAGTCACTGGTTCTGTCATAGCAACTCAGGATTCAGAGCAAAGGACCACTGAAGATCAAGGAATTAGGACGCCCAAACAAGGTAATTATGGAAGGGTTCTTTAGAACTTTTTGTTTCCCTTAGTTTCATCTTCTTACCCTCCAAATTTCACATCTTTAGGTCAAGAGATTGGAGAGATAGGGCAACGTGAAGTTGCTGAAAAACCACAGAAGAAGAAGAACTAGGACGTGTCTTGCGGATTCAAATTAAGAGTTTAAAGCCAGTAAGAAGGTAGGTTATCTCATGAATGGAAAAAACACATTGGTAGGGATAAAAGCCCTCTAGTTTATTTGGATTTCATGCATTATACTACATGAATTTCATGTTTTAGGATTAGTCTATACATTCATGCATGCCTTCAACCCAAATTGAAGATAAAAAGCTATCTCTTGTTATTTCATTACTACCTATGCATCTAGATAGCCTCTTTCCCTCGTTTTGACATGATTAGAGTAGTTAGCATGCCATGATTCAATCATAGATTCCTATATTTTCTATTTTTCTGGTAGCAGAGGCTCTAACGGTCTATCATTAGAGCCAGGAAAAATGTAACGGACCTACAGTGGACCGTCACCCTACTGTGACGCGCCCAGGCTAGTCCGTCACACACACACACCGTGTTCTGTCAACCCGAGACAGAATTAAGATTGGCTCAATTAGCTTATATATATGCCTAGTTAATTAGATCTTAACCTATTTTTATGATTTTAAGTTCAAGTATGGATTCATGTTAGAAATTGCATGATTTATGGTACCTTAGAGTTATTTTTAAAGCATATGTTAACTTCAATCCAAAGCACTATAGTTTTGTATTAAAACCTTGATTTAGAAAAGATATTGATGAGTTTTATCATGATTTTATACCGTTACACATTCTCTCTTATCTATAGAGTCAATTCTTTAAGTACATGGCACATATTCCGGTATGTTGTCCACTAGTTACACTTATTGCACTGTAGGAACACATTCTTGGACTTGAGGACATCTCTATTGGATAATCATTCCAATGGACTAGGAAATCTTGTTTCAAGGCCTCCGTAAGTCTCCGCAAGCCTGGGATTCCCACTAGGACGCCGAGCTGGTTGTACCATTCAAACTCATTTGTCTATAAAAGCACAAAATTGAAGTTTTAAGTCTTATTAACGTAACGGACCTGCACTAGCCATAAAGCTTACCTAACGGACCGGTATACGACCGTCACATTTTACTGAGTCCAATTTTCTTGTTTCTGGATTCAGCATGTTCTAACGGTCCAGTTCTCGACCGTTACGTTCATGTAACGGCCCAGTAGTAGACCGTCACAGTTCTAAATTCTTTAACCCAAGGTTTGACCAAAGGGTTGGTATTCTAAAGTTCCTAGATGGAGTATTGATGGTCTAGGACTTGTCATATTGTCTAAGATACTTAACTTAAATTATGAATCATAATAAATGTACCGTTATGCTGCCGAATTATTTCCATGAGCATAACATCATCTTAAATCATTCTTGATCTCTCATGTCCTAAATTGAAGCATTCATTTATTGATTATTGTTATCATGAACTTATTGAACTTGTTACTTTCTTGGCCATATTTTATTACTTGAAACATGGAATTAGCTTGAGTTATACTTGAAGATGCGATCGAGCACTGATTGTGTTCAAGGGCTCTATGCTAGTTCCATTGGCTGATTGTCGGAAACATACTATATAAATCATGGGATATGATGCTACTGGAGTCGCATTGCGCTGGGAGTACTTTCTCTATAAATAAGTGAAATCCACGGAAATCTACTATGACATGACTTTCTTGCTTGTTACATGATATTCCACAGAAGTTCACCAAATACTTACTCATAAGCAAAAGATGTTTGGATGATGACTACGTGGTATTGCTAGTACATTCTCGTTACATTCTTGTTCATGAAAGGCCATGCTACATTCTTGTTCATACTTGTTACATTCTTGCTAGTTCATACTTGCTCATTCTATCTTACATGATCTTCTTGTTGCTTGGTTATACTTGTGATTCATCGCATTCACATGATTTTACCTTATTCCTCTAGAGCTAAAATGTTAATTGCTTTAATAGTGCCTTCATGTTGATGTTGTGTCCCCTGTGGTTCTGGGGTTTTGATGATGACAATTTTATGTCTCATTATGTTTACATGTACATCCTTGATGACATAATCCTGATGTATTATGAGAAACTGTCAGAACAGGTTTAAAGATGACTCACAGGTCATGAAGTCAACTCAAGTCAAAAGTCAACCAGTGACAGGTAAGATCAGTGCACAGTCAGATCAGGTAATGCTCTGTCTACTCTCAAATCTTTAAGGTCTATGCATCATTTGCTTTAAGTGTTCATCTGTCATATGACCTCGGTGCATTGATGTAGCACGCATGCAGAGTCTATACAGTCATTACAGCAAGTCTGTACATTATTTTCTCATGCACGTAAATGTTGTGCCCATGCATGTGGTTTTGGTTTTGATGATGGTTTTAATGATGGCTTTGATGATTGGTTGTTGATGTGAGTTAATCAAATGTTCAGTCATCTTGCTGCTCAGTTTAGATTAACATATTTGATGTTCAGTCTTGTTACATGTTAAACTGATGCATAAAGCATTCATTGCTGTGGTTTTGATGATTGATATTGTATTTTAATGATAGCAATGATATAGTGTTTTCATGACATTGTGCCTTGATGTCATGACTGTGACTGGTACAACTGATATATTGTTTATGTTAGACTTATGTTATGTGCATAGTCTATACAGTGCATCGTGGGGTTTATGCCCTAAGTCTATTCACTGCACATGCATCATTCGTCCAAGTCCATACATTGGACTGTAGTGTGCATTTGGCGAACACATCGCAAGTCTAGACATTGCACTGTAGCATGCATTTCCTTAAAGTCTATACATCGGACTGGTTTGCATTGGCTAAGTATATACAACGTCAGCTCATGCCTTGTCTTAGACAAAGTCTATACAATGGCTTTGGGTCTCCAAGTCTATACAGCCTTTTGCTTCGCCAAAGTCTGTACATTGGTCTGCATAGGCTAAGTGTTTACATTGTCAAGTACAATCATGCACTGGTCATATAGTCTGTACAGCGTGAAGTCTATACTTTGGCACTGTAGCTTACTCGTGCAAGTCTATACCTTGGACTGTTCTTCATGTCTGTACATCAGATTGTACATCATCTTCGTGCTGTTTCTGTACTTGAGTTTTCGTGTTGTTTCCCCTCACTAACACGAAAAGATCTCGTGTTGTATGAGCATACAACACTTCGTGTTGATTTCCTTGCGTGACAGGAAAGCTTGTATGAGGTTAGACTTCGTGTCGTTTCCCTTGTCTCATTTGTCTTCGTGTTGTTTTTTGCTTTATTGTCTTCATGTTGTTTTTTATTTTGATTGTCTTCGTGTTGGTTCAGTGTCTACGTCTTCGTGTTGTTTTAGTGTTCTGTCTTCGTATTGGTCTTACGTAATCAAGTCGAGTCTGTTTGTGTTGTCCGCGTGTCGTTCGTAAGTTCGTGCAATTTTCTCTTCGAGTCGTTTTCACTCCGTGTCGATTTCAGTTTTTGACTTCGTGTTGATTTCAACCCATGTCAATTCTGTTTTGTCTTTGTGTCGTTTTCACTCCGTGTCGAAACCTGTGTTTCGTCTTCGTGTTGTCTTCACCCTGTGTCATTTTTTTCAGACTTCGTCTCCGTGTTGTTTTCATAACTTCGTGTCGTGTTTGTTACACCTCGTGTCGTTTTCGTTTTGTGTCTTCGTGTCGTTTTTGTTCTTCCTAGACCTTGTGTCTTTCTTGTGTTGAAACCACACTTCGTGTTGGTTTCTGTTTTGTCTCCATGTATCTCGTGTCGTTCTTATTTTTACCTCGTGTTGTTTTATAACTTCACTTCGTGTCGTTCTCGCTTTAACCACACTTCGTGTTGCTTTACGTAGACCTTGTGTCTTACTTTGTTTGCAAACACTTCGTGTCGGTTTCTGCTGTCACCCCGTGTTGTTCTCGTGTTATCGTTTATGTCTGTGTGGTCTTACTTCGTGTTACTTACTGTTGTACATCGAGTCCTTACTGACTTCGTGTCGTTTTCCCTATTGTGTCCTCGCGTTGTCTCCGTGTCGTTGCTATTTGTCACTTCGTGTTGTTTCGTTTTAACCTCGTTCAAGTTTCTTCTAAAGTACTGTTCTTCTGATAATCTATACAGAGGTGTTCCTTAAATTGATTACTTATCCGATACTCTGTTTTACAGGTGCTCTAATCGTGAAGCAGTACGTGATACAAGGCTGCATCTGGCACGTGATCCAAGATGCAGAGGAGCCTCCACGTGGTCCGAAATATTAGGGCAGGAAACGTGGGAGGCACACGCGTTTTGTGCCCTATCCACCTACTGCTGCTGCTATATATAGGAGCCTTCGTCCACAGATGGAGGGTGATCGAGTTGGCGAGAAGAAAACTCAATACAGAGAGCCACGATCCAGACAGAAAAGAAGAAAAAGAAAAGAAGAAGGGAAAGAGAGTGAGAAAGAGAAAGAAAGAGAGATTGAGTAAGAGATCGAGATAGCAGAGTGTGAAGAAAGGAAGAGGAAGAAGAATAGAGAAGAAGAGAGAGCTAGAGTGATAGAAGCTTCAACAGAAGATCTGTTCCTGCTGTACCGTGGATCAAATCCAGGCCAGCCAGCTCCTGCGAGAGCCACATTTGTTTTTATCTTTTCAGCCTTCTGTTGCTGGTTTCGTTTTTGTTTTTATCCATTTACTGTATTTTCGATCCTCTGTAGAGAGGTCGGGGTTCCTCCTGTGGGTTCAGGAGAAGGGAGACTTTGTGTCTTCGGTTTGCAAGTAGCTGGGTGCTACTTGTGGTTGGTACCCTCCCGTGTGGAGGAAGAGAGACTTGCATCTCTGGTTGCCTTTGACAGGGTGTCATCGGTTGTTTCCCTCCGGGTTGGAGGAAGGGAGATTTATCTCCGGTTGTGCTTCCCTCTGGGGTTCAGAGGAAGAGAGACTTGGGTCTCTAGGTTCCCCTCCGGGTTGGAGGAAGGGAGGCTTGTTCCTCCGGCTCTGGGCTTGTGAGTAGCAAGTCCGGTGGTTCCCTCCGTGTGTGGAGGAAGAGAGACCGTGTGTCTCTGGTTTCCAAGTGGCTGGAGTCACTTGTGGGTTCCTCCTGTTTGTTCAGGAGAAGGGAGATTGCTATCTCTGGTTGCAAGTAGCTGGGTGCTACTTGTTGATTCCCTCCGGTTTGGAGGAAGGGAGACTTGTCTCCGGTTCTGGGCTTGTGGATTCAAGTCCAGGGGTTCCCTCCAGGTCTGGAGGAAGAGAGACCTTGTGTCTCTGGTTTGCTAGTGACTGGTGTCACTAGTGGTTCCCTCCGGTTGGGAGGAAGAGGGGAGGTTGTTCCCCTGGTCAAGCTGTTTGGCAGCGTTTGTTGCAGACTGAGTCTGCTGTTTCTAGCGTGAGCTAGTGGAAGCCACACTCGGTTTGAGTGTGGGGTGGATGTAGGTCTGGAGGACCGAACCACCTAAAAACCCCTTGTGCATTGTGGTTTGATTTGTTCATTTGTGCTTCCGCTAGATGAATGCATAGGGGCACTCCATGTGTTTGCTAACTGGTAGAACTGAATAGTTGATTAGCTTTCAGATTTGGTAAATCTGTCTAGTTAGCATCATAGTTCTAGTTTGGGCGAAATTTTATATTGAGTGAAAGTCTTGTTAGTATTCTAGTTTTAAATTGGGTGAAAGTTTTTAAAGGGTTATATTCATTCACCCCCCTCTGAATACTGCATCGAACCCAACAATTGGTATCAGAGCAGTTCTCTGATTGTTCAGATCCAACGATCTGCAGAGGATCCTGGTGTCCCTTGTGCTTATCTGTTTCTACCCTTTGCTTCATTAATCTGTTTACGGATTTACTCAATGGGTTCTCCACCGGTTTTCAATGGCTCTGATTTTAACTCATGGATTAGCAGTCTTCACAATTATGTGAAAATGATTAGTCCGGATCTATGGAAGTTAATTTCACAAGGTCCCCACAGATTGCCAAAAGAAAAGTCCAAATGGACTAAAAGTCACAAGTCAAAATATGAAGAAAATCAGAAGGCCTTTAACCTGATGAGAGCTGCTATTGACAGAGCCTTATGGTCTTGTATTCATGATTGCAGGTCTGCCAAGGACATTATGGATGAGCTGAAGCTTGCTCAGAAGGGAAATGTCGACAACGGTCTGATGGCTGACGAGAGCAACCATGGTAGTGATCAAGATGAATCCGAAGAACGTGATGATGAGGAGGTAAACCCTTTCGAGAATTTTTCATTAGACGATTGGGAAGATGCCTATGCAAATCTGTTAAGATCCCGTAAGAAACTAGGGAAGAAATATAAAAGTCTGAAAAAGAAGCTGGAAAATCTAGGAGGTGAAAAACTTGAAACTCTGAAAACTGAAAATGAAATATTCAGAAGACAAATAACAGAGTGTGATTCTGTTAGTTCAGACTTAGATCATTTCAAATCTGAAAAACAATCTCTTATGAAACAAGTTGCTCTACACAAAAAGGAGCGTCAAGAGTTTGTGTGTGAAATTACTGAACTAAAGGAAAGGCTTAGCTTAGTTGATCAGGCTCACAACAATGATATTGTTCAAAATGAAAAATTGGTGAGAGAATTAGAATGTGTCAACTCTGAATTGGAAAAAATGAAATCTGCAAATGAAATACTCAATAATCAGCTCAAGGAATTTGAACTCAAATCAATAAATCTTGAAAAAGAAAATAGATTGATTTCTGAAAAACTAGAGGCTGATAGAGCAACAAATTCAGAGATTCAGAAAAATCTTGACAAATTTCAATCTGAAAAACAACAGGAAATGTTTCATGAATGTCAGTCTCTCTCAGATGAATGGGTGCTTGATGCTGATCTCCTAGAGCAGAACAGTAAACTGAAAGAGGAAATCAATGAGTTGAAACATCTAAACACCCAGCTGACAAATAGGCTAATGACAATGGAAAAAGGCAAGTGTGTGAGTGTGGATAATTCTGATAGGTTGATGAATGCTGAACAAGAAATTGAGAGTCTAAAAACCATCAACTTAATGTTAAATGGAAATGTCAGTTGCAGTGAACAGAAAATAGCTGGATATGAGCTTACTATCACATCCCTTCAACAAGAAGTTGATGATCTTTACAAGTCCTTATCTAAAACTGACAAGGAAATAGAATTAAAACAGGAAGTTGAAAAACTCAAGAGTCTGAATGATGCCTTGCATCAACAAGTCATTTCCTGTGAAACAGATCTGTCCAAATATGAAGCTAAAATTGCTGATTTGAATTTTGAAATTAAAGACGTGAAAAATTCTCTATCAAAATTTGTCAAAGGTAAGGACAATCTGAATAAGCTTCTTGGAAAGAGTGATAACTTTGAGAGAAAGGGACTGGGCTATAGTCCGACAAATAAAAGGAGTAATGGGAATAAAACATCCACTATTTTTGTTAAAGCTTCCAATCAGAACACAACCTCTGCTCCTCCTGTCTTCCAATTCACTGCACAAAAATCAACTGTGAAACCCAAAACTGTGGAACAAACTCCAAAACAGAAAAAGGGTGAAAATTCACAGAAAAAGGAAAAAGGCACTCCTGTTGCTGTAAAGAAGACTGCACACAATTCACATGATCTCTCACACACTCACATTAAAAAGGGTTCATGTTATTACTGTGGGAAAGGAGGTCACATAATGGAGGACTGTGGATTGATGTTAAAGGATGAGCATGCTAGTGGAACTTTACATTCTAGAAATTCTTTTGATAGAAACCATGCTGCTAGGAAGCCCGATGCCTCATGTTATTATTGTGGGAAATATGGTCATCTCATGAATGAATGTTTTATCATGAAAGAAGATAATAAACTACATGCCAGGTCTTCCATGCACTTTTATGATCCATATAGATCTAAACACAATTCTAGTCAGCACATTGTGTGCTTCAACTGTAATAAGCCTGGACACAAGGCTGCTGAGTGCTGGTTTAGATCTACTTGGGGTAAAAATGGTTTTCATAGAAGAAATTCTTTGGCATGCTCCCACTGTGGGAAAAATGGGCATACAGTCAAGGACTGTTGGTATGTTCAAAAGAACTATGCTAAACCCCATTTTGTCAAAATCCCTGCAAAACCTTTTGTGAAAATTTCATGCTATAACTGTGGGAAGCCAGGCCATAAATCTGCTGAATGTTGGATGGTTAAGAACAAGCATCAAACTGCTCATGCATATAACAGAAAATCTTATGAACATGTTTATAAACATCACCCTGCTGCTAATGTGCATCATAAGAATCAAACACCAGCCAGTTCATGTAGATATTGTGGAAAATTTGGACATTCTATGGATAACTGTTCACTGATGAAATTTGATGATAATGTTGCTATGAAAATGTTTAGAAAACCTGTTAGGGCTAACGCAGGACCCAAAGCTACTTGAGTCCCTGCAGGATCAAGATGATCAAATATCTTGCAGGTGTGCCTTGGAGGGAGAAATAAAAGGGGGTTAACAAACCAAGGCACTCAAATGGAAACCCCATGATTCAACTCTTCAGGTTAGTTCTGAACTTTGTTTTAAATTCATCATCTGAAATTGTTGTTTTGCTTGGTTGATCTTTCTTTTTCCATGTCTAGCTGATCAGTCTGCTTTCCAGACTCAGCTATTGAATTCATTTCTGCATATACTTGATGCTCTTCTCTTACTATATGTTGAACTGAATTTGAATGCTTCGCTAAGCATATTCAGTTGATGCACTACATATGCTTTGTGTCAATGCATTGCATGCTTGTATTTGAATGCATACTTGGACTAAGTGTGAATGGTTCATTTAGTGTACACTGTCATTGCATGTGTTAATAATGCCGTTCAATGCATGAAGGACTGATTTATGTTGCATTGTCCTTGTTAACCCTGGTATATCAAATGGTATGTTACTAAAAGGCAGGGAAATCTGCCCGGAGGTTCCTACCATGTGTGAGATGGTCTTTGAGACCAGGTCCTCCGCCTAGTACCATGGGTCTAGTCTGCATGTAGAACAGTCTAATGCATAGCATATCTCTTGCATCATGATGTCAGGGGGAGCTGAGAGTTCTATTCAATTCATTGAATCCTATTCACTTCTCAGTATTCTCATTCAAATGATTCATATCTTTTGACATCAGATGTCATTGGACCATATTGCCAATTGCTATCCTTTCCCCATCATTTTCACTAAACAACAGCTTTGCATCTGGTTTAGTACATTGAATGATGATTATTGCAATTGTTCACTTATAAGAATCACTCTTACAAATTGAAAAGAACTAAAGGTTTAACCTTTATAATTTGGAGAGTTAAGTGTCTGCACTTCAGAAATTGAGATAAAAGAAAACTTTTATAGCTCTTAATCTTTGTCTCATGGCTAAAATAGAAAAAGTTTTTTTTTAATGCCTAAATGTGTTAATCTGGAAATGTCTAGAACAGGTGAACAAGAGTGTGTAATGTTTTTCAATCAATCACTCTAAAAGAATTAAGGGCAGCAGTAAACAAGATCATTAATGTTAAGAACTGAACATAGTGACAGAAGCAATGGCTGATTGCACTGAGAAACTGTGAACTCCTCCAAAAAGACAGGAGATCTCACATGTCATGAAGTGCCTTAGACTATCTCTGTTCATAGGGTCAAATCTATAAGGGGAGTCCTCACCAAGTAACTGAGGGTACTGGCCTCTAATCAAGGTGTACCCTTAATGTCAAAAGTGAAGACTATTCCTCGTGGGTCTTGATCTGAAGTAGATCATATAGTTTATGCCTAGTAACTGGGGGTACCTGCCTCTTATCAAGGTGTACACCTAATGTCAACAGCATAAATGCCATAGGTCTATTCACTTAGTTCAGTTTCAGAAATTGAAAAAAAAATGAAAATCAAACTGCTGTAACCCTTCGAAAAATCAAAAGTCAATGAGTGAAAATTATTTTTATCAATACATATTCAAGTTGCCTCTCTTGAATTTCCTTGTTTAAACACAAAAGGGTATTATTTCAGACTTATCTATTAATACCATGTGCCCTAGATTCATTGCTATAAATGGAATCTAAAACTCTTTCTCAGGGGTCAGGTGTTTTACTCTAGATTTATCACTGATTAAACCTGAATTTTTGAAAATTGTATGAGTGGTGATTCTTATACTCTAAACAGTTGGTTATAATCATGCTTCCTTTCTGAACCTATGATTCAGCTGTTATCAAGTGATCCTCCTACCTTTTCTACCTGTGTTATCTGTTCATATTCCTTCTCAAAGGGGGAGCTTTTATTTAGGGGGAGAAATTGACTGAACTTTTATACATGCTATAATTTCTCAAATTATTTTTCTTTTTGATGAAGTCAAAGGGGGAGAATAATTTGAGTCTTCAGATTACCTCAGAATGCCTCACATCATCAGAATGACTCAATGTATTGAAAGTGTTGCCATCATCAAAAAGGGGAAGATTGTTGTGCCCATGCATGTGGTTTTGGTTTTAATGATGGCTTTGATGATTGGTTGTTGATGTGAGTTAATCAAATGTTCAGTCATCTTGCTGCTCAGTTTAGATTAACATATTTGATGTTCAGTCTTGTTACATGTTAAACTGATGCATAAAGCATTCATTGCTGTGGTTTTGATGATTGATATTGTATTTTGATGATAGCAATGATATAGTGTTTTCATGACATTGTGCCTTGATGATTGCATCATGACTGTGACTGGTACAACTGATATATTGTTTATGTTAGACTTATGTTATGTGCATAGTCTATACAGTGCATCGTGGGGTTTATGCCCTAAGTCGATTCACTGCACATGCATCATTCGTCCAAGTCCATACATTGGACTGTAGTGTGCATTTGGCGAACACATCGCAAGTCTAGACATTGCACTGTAGCATGCATTTCCTTAAAGTCTATACATCGGACTGGTTTGCATTGGCTAAGTATATACAACGTCAGCTCATGCCTTGTCTTAGACAAAGTCTATACAATGGCTTTGGGTCTCCAAGTCTATACAGCCTTTTGCTTCGCCAAAGTCTGTACATTGGTCTGCATAGGCTAAGTGTTTACATTGTCAAGTACAATCATGCACTGGTCATATAGTCTGTACAGCGTGAAGTCTATACTTTGGCACTGTAGCTTACTCGTGCAAGTCTATACCTTGGACTGTTCTTCATGTCTGTACATCAGATTGTACATCATCTTCGTGATGTTTCTGTACTTGAGTTTTCGTGTTGTTTCCCCTCACTAACACGAAAAGATCTCGTGTTGTATGAGCATACAACACTTCGTGTTGATTTCCTTGCGTGACAGGAAAGCTTGTATGAGGTTAGACTTCGTGTCGTTTCCCTTGTCTCATTTGTCTTCGTGTTGTTTTTTGCTTTATTGTCTTCATGTTGTTTTTTATTTTGATTGTCTTCGTGTTGGTTCAGTGTCTACGTCTTCGTGTTGTTTTAGTGTTCTGTCTTCGTATTGGTCTTACGTAATCAAGTCGAGTCTATTTGTGTTGTCCGCATGTCGTTCGTAAGTTCGTGCAATTTTCTCTTCGAGTCGTTTTCACTCCGTGTCGATTTCAGTTTTTGACTTCGTGTTGATTTCAACCCATGTCAATTCTGTTTTGTCTTTGTGTCGTTTTCACTCCGTGTCGAAACCTGTGTTTCGTCTTCGTGTTGTCTTCACCCCGTGTCATTTTTTTCAGACTTCGTCTCCGTGTTGTTTTCATAACTTCGTGTCGTGTTTGTTACACCTCGTGTCGTTTTCCGTTTTGTGTCTTCGTGTCTTTTTTGTTCTTCCTAGACCTTGTGTCTTTCTTGTGTTGAAACCACACTTCGTGTTGGTTTCTGTTTTGTCTCCATGTATCTCGTGTCGTTCTTCTTTTTACCTCGTGTTGTTTTATAACTTCACTTCGTGTCGTTCTCGCTTTAACCACACTTCGTGTTGCTTTACGTAGACCTTGTGTCTTACTTTGTTTGCAAACACTTCGTGTCGGTTTCTGCTGTCACCCCGTGTTGTTCTCGTGTTATCGTTTATGTCTGTGTGGTCTTACTTCGTGTTACTTACTGTTGTACATCGAGTCCTTACTGACTTCGTGTCGTTTTCCCTATTGTGTCCTCGCGTTGTCTCCGTGTCGTTGCTATTTGTCACTTCGTGTTGTTTCGTTTTAACCTCGTTCAAGTTTCTTCTAAAGTACTGTTCTTCTGATAATCTATACAGAGGTGTTCCTTAAATTGATTACTTATCCGATACTCTGTTTTACAGGTGCTCTAATCGTGAAGCAGTACGTGATACAAGGCTGCATCTGGCACGTGATCCAAGATGCAGAGGAGCCTCCACGTGGTCCGAAATATTAGGGCAGGAAACGTGGGAGGCACACGCGTTTTGTGCCCTATCCACCTACTGCTGCTGCTATATATAGGAGCCTTCGTCCACAGATGGAGGGTGATCGAGTTGGCGAGAAGAAAACTCAATACAGAGAGCCACGATCCAGACAGAAAAGAAGAAAAAGAAAAGAAGAAGGGAAAGAGAGTGAGAAAGAGAAAGAAAGAGAGATTGAGTAAGAGATCGAGATAGCAGAGTGTGAAGAAAGGAAGAGGAAGAAGAATAGAGAAGAAGAGAGAGCTAGAGTGATAGAAGCTTCAACAGAAGATCTGTTCCTGCTGTACCGTGGATCAAATCCAGGCCAGCCAGCTCCTGCGAGAGCCACATTTGTTTTTATCTTTTCAGCCTTCTGTTGCTGGTTTCGTTTTTGTTTTTATCCATTTACTGTATTTTCGATCCTCTGTAGAGAGGTCGGGGTTCCTCCTGTGGGTTCAGGAGAAGGGAGACTTTGTGTCTTCGGTTTGCAAGTAGCTGGGTGCTACTTGTGGTTGGTACCCTCCCGTGTGGAGGAAGAGAGACTTGCGTCTCTGGTTGCCTTTGACAGGGTGTCATCGGTTGTTTCCCTCCGGGTTGGAGGAAGGGAGATTTATCTCCGGTTGTGCTTCCCTCTGGGGTTCAGAGGAAGAGAGACTTGGGTCTCTAGGTTCCCCTCCGGGTTGGAGGAAGGGAGGCTTGTTCCTCCGGCTCTGGGCTTGTGAGTAGCAAGTCCGGTGGTTCCCTCCGTGTGTGGAGGAAGAGAGACCGTGTGTCTCTGGTTTCCAAGTGGCTGGAGTCACTTGTGGGTTCCTCCTGTTTGTTCAGGAGAAGGGAGATTGCTATCTCCGGTTGCAAGTAGCTGGGTGCTACTTGTTGATTCCCTCCGGTTTGGAGGAAGGGAGACTTGTCTCCGGTTCTGGGCTTGTGGATTCAAGTCCAGGGGTTCCCTCCAGGTCTGGAGGAAGAGAGACCTTGTGTCTCTGGTTTGCTAGTGACTGGTGTCACTAGTGGTTCCCTCCGGTTGGGAGGAAGAGGGGAGGTTGTTCCCCTGGTCAAGCTGTTTGGCAGCGTTTGTTGCAGACTGAGTCTGCTGTTTCTAGCGTGAGCTAGTGGAAGCCACACTCGGTTTGAGTGTGGGGTGGATGTAGGTCTGGAGGACCGAACCACCTAAAAACCCCTTGTGCATTGTGGTTTGATTTGTTCATTTGTGCTTCCGCTAGATGAATGCATAGGGGCACTCCATGTGTTTGCTAACTGGTAGAACTGAATAGTTGATTAGCTTTCAGATTTGGTAAATCTGTCTAGTTAGCATCATAGTTCTAGTTTGGGCGAAATTTTATATTGAGTGAAAGTCTTGTTAGTATTCTAGTTTTAAATTGGGTGAAAGTTTTTAAAGGGTTATATTCATTCACCCCCCCTCTGAATACTGCATCGAACCCAACAGTAAACGGTCAAGTCTGTACATCAATGCATGCTATCAAGTATGTACAGTCTGTGTGCTCCATAATGCAAAGTCTATACAACGGCTAGCTGCACAAACGCCAAGTCTATACAACGGCTAGCTGCACAAACGCCAAGTCTATACATTGGCATGTCAGTGCATCCATTTGTAATGTATATACCTTGCTATCTGCATTTGTGCACTCCTTCGCTCTAAGTCTATACCATGCATCGTTTCACTAAGTCTGTACATCGCTGCATGCATTTCTTCAAGTCTATACATTGTTGCATCTTGTGCCTTATGCATATAAAGTATGTACATCATATGCATACAACTCCATCGTCTCACTTAGCGTCTAAGGTCGTGTGAACATTGCATCGGCTAAGTCTATACATTGCTCCGTCTCACTCAGCGTCTCATGTGCATAAATCAAAGTCTATGCATTGCTTGTTAAAGTCAGTCTCACTTAGCATCTCACTCAGCGTCTCATGTGCATACGCAAAGTCTGTACAGCCAGTGCATCCTGCGTCTCACTCAGCGTCACATGTGCATATGCAAAGTATGTACATCCACCAGCTGAACTGAGCAAGTCTATACATCGCCACTTGTTCATGCATATGGGCAAGTCTACACATTGATAAGTCTCGCACACATACAAAGTCTGTACATCGCATCACATGCACATTGTATTTGTCAAGTCTATACACTGTCTGGTCGCACGAACATAAGTCTATACACTCATGGCATAGTCAGCACATTGTTTGCTAACAAGTCTGCACAAGTCTATACATCCGCATGCTAGCAAGTCTGCACAAGTCTATACATCCACATGGTATCACACATTCAAAGTCATTCGTCGTGCCTACTTTGGTACCAAGTCTATACATTGGTTGCTGCATGGTCATCGAGTCTGCACACTAATGGCATGTCAGTGATACACAAAGTATGTACAGCCATGCACTGTCTTGCTTGCATGAATGAAGTCTGTGCAGGGTTCGTTGCAGTCTTTATAAAGATGCATCAGTAAGTTCGTGCATCCAGTTTTAATGTACACACTTTGTTAAATGCAGTCTACATTACATCCCAAAAGTCTGAACACTCTTCGGTGAAGTCTGTACACACTTCAGGTGGCAAGTATATCCTTCGAGAGGAAATTGAGAAGGGCACGTGATCCAAGAAGCTAGGATCGTGACACGTGTCATCCTGCATGCTGAAATGCTACCACGCAGCCAAGGTGTTAGGGCGGGAACTAAGGAGGACACACACCCACCTTCCTACTGCTGCTATATAATGAAGCTTCTTCCTCAGAAGAAGACTGATCGAAGCAGAAGCAGTGACAGAGTCTGCACGATCCAGAAGAAGAAAAAGAGTGAAGAAGAGAAAGAGAGAAGAAGCAGAAGAAAAGAGAAGTTGCAGAAGAAAAGGAGAGAGAGAGTGAGCTCGTGAGGATCGAGAGAAAAAAGAAAGACAGTGAGAGAGAAGAGAAGAGCAGAGAAGAAAAAGAGTAGACAGTGAGACGAAAAAGAAAAAGAAGAAAAGAGAAGCAGAGAGAAGAAGAAAGAAGAGGAAGAAAGAAAGAGATAGATAGAAAGCTCGAGGAGAGATAAGAAGCTTCATCAGAAGATTAGTTCCTACTGGACCAGTGATCAAATCCAGGCCAGTCAGCTCCTACGAGAGCCACTTTGTGGATTTCATTTCCAGCTTTCTGATTGCTGTATTTTCAGTTATTGTTTTTCTTTTTATCTGTTCACCTTGTTCTTCCGATTCCCTTGTTTGGGATCGGGGTTCCTCCTGTGGTCTCAGGAGAAGGGAGACTTGTTCTCTGGTTTGGTAGTGACTGTGTGTCACTAGTGGTTCCCTCTGGTGTGGAGGAAGAGAGGTCCGTGACCTCTGGTTTGCAAGTGACTAGGTGTCACTTGTGGTTCCCTCTGGGTTTCAGAGGAAGGGAGACTTGGGTCTCCGGTTGTAGGTAGTGGTTGCTACCTGTGGGTTCCCTCCTGGTCTGGAGGAAGAGAGACTTCGTCTCTGGTTGCTAGTGACTGTGAGTCACTGGTAGTTTCCCTCCGGTTGGGAGGAAGAGAGGAGTGTGTTCCTCTGGTCAAGCTGTTAGGCAGCATTTGTTTGCAGACTGAGTCTGCGGTTCTAGCTGTTGCTAGTGGAAGCCTCACTCCGGTTTGGAGTGAGGGGTGGACCGTAGGTCTGTGGACCGAACCACCTAAAAATCCCTTGTGCAGTGGTTTGTCTGTTTGATCGATCCCGCTAGATGCATGCTAGGACCGTGATCTAATTGGTTGTCCATGTCCTAGTGATTGATGGGGTATGCATCTTTGATGTTTGAGCATTTGTCCATTGAACTTGTGATTATCATCTCATACGGATTTTAAATTGGTTAAAATTCATTAGAAGATCCATTCACCCCCCCTCTGGATATGTGTTTATCTATCGCACCAAACTATCAGTTGATGCGAAGATACCTACTCGGCAAGAGTGCTCATTATCTATTTCCAATCTTTTCAGGAGATGGAAGTGAGTCAAGATCGGATTCGAAATATTCAAATAGCGGGTCCGAGAGTGAATGAAGAACGAGTGAAGACTTAGGAAGTCTACATTGTTTAGATTGAGTCTATGTAATTTTCTTATTTCTTGAGTCTAGTATGATGAAGAAAATTGAATTAATGATTGTATTGGAATATTTGATTGATAATGAAATGAAAGTTGAAGTTTGAGTAAATATTGTGCAATTGTATTCTTATGTGTGATTGTCTTGCGCTCTGGTCGGTCTTGCTTGCAAGAGGCTTACCATGCCAGCTGTTCGCGCTCCCCGAGTTAGTCTTCCGCTGTAAATAAAGGCTCGGGGCGTGACAGGTATACTGACCAGCCAACTATGCACGGACTTCATATGCATTAAGCTAGATGTGCACAGACCGTGGATGTGCCTTAGACAAAAGCATGCACTGACTTGCTATGAAGAACCAAATGTGCACAGACGTAGTATGCACTACCGCGAGACAAAACTTGCACAGACCTTGTGATATGCAAGCTAACACAGACTATATGCATGCTACAGTGGAATGCACGGACTATGTGCAAGCATAATGCAGAACATGCACAGATGTTATATGGCTACATGCAAGATGTGCACCGACTTGCTAGTGTCCACAGACCCTAAACAGTAATATGCATGGACCTAAACATGCACCGAGTGTATGAATGGACTGACCTTGGTATGGCTAGCATAGAGACGTGCATACACAGGAACATGCACTGACCTACCATATGCACCGACCTAAGAACGGACAGGGCAGCAATATGCTCAAAGATAGACTTGCACAGACTTAGCATACTAACCCTAGATGTGCACCGAATGTTATCTACCTGGTGCAAAGTATGCACCATGCTCACAAGCTGCTCGATGAAAATGCTATGCACACTAACATGACATGCACACAAGGTGTTCGATAAGATGACATGCATCGACCTCCATGAAGTGCTACAGGAACTAGCACCGACTTCATATGTTCATGTGAATAGTGAAATGCCTGGACTTATTTAACACAATGAAGACTGCCATTGACCTTCTATGCACGACCTTAGTATGCACAATGAACAACTAGCATGGACCTTATGTGCATATGACTTAACAACATAAGAGAAAATGCATATATCATGCAAATGAATATCATGACAACATTAATGCACACACAAATCTATGCACATCAATCAATTCTCATTAATGCACAGTGCAATGACCAGATGCATCATCATTCAATCTTTCATGCAAACACATGATGACTTATAGTGTTTGCTATCATCAAAACCACAGGGGCACAACAATCTCCCCCTTTTTGATGTTGGTAATACTATGAGTCATAAGGATAATGCAAGATAGCAAGATGCAGACTCATGTCAAAATATTCTCCCCCTTTGACTTCATCAAAAAGAAAATAGTTTGATATGAGAAATACAAACATGCATGATATGATTGAATCAAAATCTCCCCCTGAGACAAATGACACAAAAAGATGTTTTCTCAAGAACTCTCCCCTTGGATGAATGAATCAAATCAGCAAAAAAAATAGGGGCAGTCATACACAGGCAGGCAAGCCAAGAAGTATGCCAGTCACGAAATATGACAGTCAAAATAAGCTCAGAATTTTAGTTGAAAAAGAATGAGAGCAAGCTCGCAAGAGCTTTTCAGCAATAGACCAGACCGAAGACCGAAAGGATCAAGATATGCAGGAACATTTTCAATGAGATAGCTATGCCATAAATCCAAAAGATCAAGAAATTTCAGATTCTTCTATTATAGAGACTTATGAAATGATCTTTATTTGACAGAATGGTTTAAATATAGTGTATTCAAGGTTTGTTCATGAAGGTTTTTGTACTCATATCTGAAAACAAGTCTTAATAAAGGTGAACCGAGTTTTCATATTAACATCTAGTTTGATCTCCTTTCAATTTAAGCATTCAATTTCAATGGCTCCTTGGAGATTGCAAAATATTGAAATTAAACAATCAGGAAAGCATCAGATTATGTCCAAGATTTCAGAAACAATTCAGATTTTTCTTTCTATACAGCAACATTTTTATAACACCATCTTTCAGGATCATTTGAGTTTAGTACACACCTTGTAACTAGAGGATACACGTTGTTTAGACGCAAGTATCCCTAAGCACTTAGTATGACTAACCGTCATGATTCATATTGAACAGAGTTAACTAAGGCACTTCATGACTTAGGTTGACTACATTTCTGTGATGAGATACCCAGTTTCTCAGTGCAACCTAATCATTGCTCTGTCTAAATATTTCACTGATTTTTCATCAATTTTTCAGCAGAGATAACTATGGCACTTCATGACATGCGTTTACTTCATTTCTTGATGAAGATCCTAGTTTCTCAGTGACCAAGGTCATTGCTCTGATCATATATTATCCTTTGGACAAAACCCAGAGCAATCAAATGTTTAAGAACAATATTCATATAATGCATTTCAACCGAGATAAGCCAAAAAAAATATCCAGATTTCAGGAGATCTTATAGGATATAACATGAATCAAGTGGTTAAAGTTTATTAAAATAAATTGATTCAGACATTTTCAGAATATTCATATTCAAACAAAATACATGAGTCTTAAACCAATTGAGTTATTTTAGACATTCATAGTTCCATATAATGGAAGATTCCTAGTACAAGTGTTTTCAGATTTATGATCAAGATATGCCCTTTGAAAACTTCATGAATATTTGACAGAAGTGTTCAGCAACAATGAGTGATTTTGATACCAATTGATTTCAGATTTGAACAGGGTTTATCAATATAAATAGTAGAAAGGTTATGCACCACAATCAAAATATTTGAAGGTCAGACATAATTCAGGATCTTCAAGGTTTAGCAGATATGCAGTGTTTTGAAGAACAAGTTTAAGAACATGACAAGTATTCCAATCAAGAGAGTAAGAGTAGAAACATGATCAAAAGAGTATCCACGAAGGTGTCGACTCTTTGTGTCGACATCTGATCACAAGATCCACACATCAGAACAATTAAGAATGACAGGTCAAGGTGTCGACTCCCCAAAAGAAGACTATCAAGATGTGCATCAAGGGATGTGTTAGAGAGACCATTAGACAATGTGATTCACAAAACAACTAGCTCCCCCTCACTAAATGCATGTGTTAACTAGATTCTGAAAGTAGCATAAGCAGAACATCAGAAACATGAGGGAATATATGCTCATGAACATCTAGACTGCTCTAATATGCAATTGACCCATGGGATTCACACATTTGCACCAATATGCAGACTATGTTCATGAGTTTCTAACCTTCTCTATGTGCACAAGCATATGTCAACACATTAATGCATGCAGATGTAGCATGAGTTCAACACATCTCCAAATAAAATGTGCACACACGGCTCAATATAAGAAGGAGCTCAGATTGTGTAGAGCACATAGCAAAGCAATTAAGAACATGTATGCATGAGATTTTATTTAACAACTTAAGCATGAAATGCAGCTAAAAGAAGAATTCAGGTGAACAAGCCTGTAGTCAACAGAGTTGGGGTTTTACCTTACTTGAGCACCTTGATTTATTAAACCCCCTTTTTATTCTCCATCCCAAGGCACTCCTGCAAACAACATCTCATTTTTCATTCTTAGGAGCCCAAGTCTCCTTGGGTCCTTTAGTGACAGTAGCACCTTTGAATGGTGCTCTCCTCATTTTCAACACTAGAGAGTCATCAAACCTCATCAAATAGCAGTTAGACATGGAATGTCCTAACTGTCCACAGTAATGACAAGAGATAACAGATTTCATGTTCTCCTTATATGCATTAGCATGGGCATGAAGTTGGTGTAAGTGAACATGATTAATTCTGTTATTAACATGGATATTTTTCTTTTCATAACTAGCCAGCCAACAGTTAGCTGCTTTGTGGCCTGGCCTTCCACAGTTAAAACATGCAATATGCCAAACTTTTGAAACAAAAATATTTCCATGAGAAGCATTGTGTACAGGAAATTTACTATAACCAAAATCATTTCTTTTTATAGGGAATTTAACAAACTCAGAGTTAGATTTCTTTCCCTGAGCATGCCAGCAAACCGTAGCAATGTGGCCCAGCTTGCCACAATAATAACATTTAATTTTCTTTTTCTGAAATGCATGATTCTTAACTTGGTCTTTCCTAGGATGCATTTTACTAGCATTCAGATCATCTAGTTCCATTAATCTACATTCATGCATCAGATGGCCAATCTTGTGATAGTAATGACAAATCATTTTCTTTTTAGATGCATGTGAGTGTGTGGGTGGAACATGCAAAGTGGGGGTAGGAACATTTTGGTTCTTTTCTTTTTATTTTTCAGTTATTTTCTTTTGAGCAGAAGACTGAGAACCAGGAAGGGTCGGAGGGCTATGAGATGTTGAGCTGGAAACAAAGGAAGTTTGAACTTTATTTTTAAAACTGTTTTTATTTGCAGGGTTATAGCCGAACCCTTTCGTCTGAAAATTAACCTTTGTTCCTAGAATCTTGCTCAGATTATCTTTTCCCTCCACAAATTTTGACAAGGAATTATTCAAATCCTTAATTTCATTTTCCAGAGAAATAATCTGTATTTCATAACTGGCAATCTCTTGTTCACTGCAATTTACACATTCGCTTAGCACCTTGTTTGCAGTTTTATATTTCTCAACTTCTAGTTCCAGATTGCTCAGTTTTTCAGATTCTTCAATGCAAACATATTTTCCTTTTTCTAAGACAAGAAGTCTCTCTGACATAGTAGTGTTCAATTGCTTCAATCTTTCAACCTCTTTAATTAATTCGTCATTTTTTGATTTTGGATTTTTAGTTTCTTCAACATAGCCTTTATCAATTTTCATTGAGTTCATTTTATCATTCAGCTCTTCCTCTATCTATTCAAATTCAATTTTCTTGTCAAGCAATTCTTTATTTTCTTCTCTTAATGAGGCAATAAGATCCTTGTACCATCCAAGATCAAAATGGAGTGATTCATTTAGTTCTTTCAAAAAGGAACACTTATTAGAAACAGTGTTGTCAAAATGCAAGTTGTATGCTCCTTTTCCTAGCTTTCCATTTTGATTTTCAGCTTCATCAAGATTTTTCCGAAGTTCTGCATTTACATCTTTAGCAGCTTCAAGTTTTTCAGAAATCAAGTTATTTTCCTTTTCATAGTTTTCAAGTTTCTTTTCTGACTTTTCAATTTGATTTCTGAGATCATCATTTTCAGATTTCAAAGTTTTCCAGCTTTCACTATTCTCAATGTGTTCCCTAAGATAGTCATTCTCAATTTTTAGAGCATTCAGTTTAGAGTTCACACTATCAAGATTTTTCAACAATTTTTCATTCTGAACTAGTATATCAGTATGAACCTGATCATCACCAATCGAGCTGAGTTTTTCTTTTAGTTCAAAATTTTCATATGCAAGTTCTTGATTTTCTTCTTTGTATAGACCAATTAGTTTCTTAAGCTTTTCTTTTTCAGACAAACATGCATCGTGAGATTGTTTGAACTCCATACACTTTTCACAAGAAGAGTTTGAACTATTCAACTCAGTTCTCTTTTTCAATTTTTTATATTGTTTTCTTAACATCTCATGTGTCTCTAGCAACTCACCATATGCATCCTGCCAATCATCTAAAATATAATTCTCGAAGGGGTTTACCTCATCATCATCTTCTTCTTCATTTTGGCTGCTACTTTGGTTACGACCTTTAGCCATCATGCAGCTATCCTCATTTCTCCTGTGAGCTAGCTTCAACTTATCTAGAATGTCCTTGGCAGACCTGCAGTGTAACACCCGGGAATTTTAAAATAGAAATGTACGAATTTTTTTTTAAATTTTTTTTATATATCTATATATTTAACTATTGAACTCATATTCTAATTCTATTTGATTAACCATTTAAACCATTTAATTAATAATTCAAAAACCAATAGATACTTTAGAAGATGCCAAATTAAATTTTAGGAAATACCAATTTATATTTTTAATCACTTAGAAAATTAATAATACATCTTATTACACTATTCTAAAGAAATAGGAAATATGTTATACAGATAGGGTTTTAAAGGATAAGCATCACTTTTACAAGATGCCAAATCATATGTTCATAATTTAGAAAATTTCATATTTCAACTTTTACATTATATCATTGTTTTGAAGAAATAAGAATATATAGATGAAGTGTTGAAGGATAAACATAATTTAGGAAGTGAGAAAGGGTATATAGATAATTTTGTTTAGTGTAGAGTGAATACAAAAATCTCCATTCAAAATAACGACCGTTGTTAAGTCGTTACTTATGAAATAATGACATGTAAGATGTCGTTATTCAAGCAAAGTAAATACACAAGGTTTAAAGGGATATATATACAATTTCAGTCCTTAGAGGGAGATAAGAAAATGCTCCAAAGGAAGTAATGACCAATGCATGGTCGTTATTCACAAATAACGACATATGTTAGGTCGTTATTTCCTAAACATGAATAGTGACGTGAATAGTGCCACTTTTTATTTAAAAAGCATTTTTCAAAAAAAATTATATGTAAAAATAGAGAAAAATGTAAGGATCTCACCCATGAAATTTCACAAACTAACTCCATCAATTTTTAAAGGTAAAAAATTATTGAAGTTAAGTGGGAAGTTTAAAATAAAGAAACTCAGGATGAATCACGACCCTCTCATAGGCGCCATTTTCCACCAGATAGACGTTTCGATTTCTTATCCCCAACAGCCTGTATAAACTGGCATCCCACTGAGATCCGATTTTCACGGATCTTGTTTTCCCCTCCTGTCGACTCAAACCTTATATTATACATTCCTAATGAAGCAAACCTCCATTAGTTCGAAGGCTTGCTGTTGAGAAGGGGAGGCACTTTCTGAAGGGTTGCAGAGGAGGGAAGGAGCTGCTTCTTCCACATGCTACAACTTCTGCCACTTCACAGAGGTAGGTGTTCTCAACTTTTAACTAAACTAGTAGCTAATCTAGGATGATTAGTCTAGGTAGTTAGTCTTAGGCTCATTTTCATGCGATATTTAGTGTTTACACAGCATGTGTTAGCCTTATACCCAGAATAATTAGTAAGTATTAGTCTCATACCTAGAATAATTAGCATGTATTAGCTTTAATCTAGGATAATTAGCATGTATTAGCCTCATACCTAAGATAATTAGCACGTATTAGCCTCATACCTAAGATAATTAGCATGTATTAGCCTTAATTAGCATTTATTAGCTTCAATCTAGGGTAATTAGCATGTATTAGCTTCATATCCATGCGATATATCCTGTGTAACGCAAGTTTTATCGTGTTTTTACGTAACCTGTTAGTTAAGCTATTAACTAATCTGTTAGCATACCTCATCAACCTGTTAGTTGATCTACTAACCAATTAGCATACCTAATTAACCTATTAGTCTGCCTAATCTATACACCATATTAGATATAGATAGAGTTCTGCCTATCTAGAAACCCTGTCTCCATTTAGTTTCTGTAAAATGTAAACTAGTATGATAAGTCATGTTAAAAATTTGATATTTGAGAAACTAAAGTATGAAACGAGTGCATGAACACAGATCTGTAATCCTCACAATTTCCTCTATCTGTCAATGTCATCAATTTTACATAAATCAGCTTAAATTGAAGGGCACCCTTGACCCGGACGCTATTCACTGAACAACGACTGTACAACAGACGCTTATTCCAAACAGAAAATGGGCAAAACTGCCCCTCTGTGAAGGACGCCCACCCCTAGGGCGCCTATTAAAAATTCGTGGCAGCCCCTAGGGCACCTTCTAATAGAAGGTGGCAGCCGCTGAGGCGCCTTCTTCTGATAGGTGGCAGCCCTATGGACGCCTACTATTAACCTACAGCTAATTGACCAGTTAAGTTAAACCCTAGCTACTTAGCTTAGCCAGTGCTTAATAACCTCTGTCATTAGTTAAACCTAGATTAGTTAAATCTCTGTTTAACCAATAAATCATCTAGTTGAACCTCTATTGTCATTAGTTAAACTATTGGTTAAACCAGTTAATCGCATAGTTAACCCTCAACCATTAAGCCTTAGCCATTAGTTAACCTGGACACATGTTTGATAGGCGCCTGACCCTTGGGCGCCTATCAATGAAACATGGTAGCCCCCAGGGCGCCATTTTCTAAGACATGGTAGCCCCCAGGGTGCCATTTTCTAAGAGATGGCAGCCCCATGGGCGCCTACTAAGCCTAACCCTGTAAACCTGTTAAAACGTGGCAACCCCCTGGGCACCAATTTCAAGAAGATGGCAGACCCATGGGCGCCAATTTCAAGAAGATGGCAGCCCCCTTGGCGCCAATTTCAAGAAGATGGCAGCCCCTTGGGTGCCAATTTCAAGAAGATGGCAGTGACCTGGGTGCCTATTAAACGGACCTTGAGTTTTGGTTTTTTTGAGACCTTGAACCCCTGAATGTTGCGCCCTGGCTTCAGGATGCCATTCATTGATAAATGGCAGCCTGAGAGGCGCCATTTAACCTTGACTGGGTTTCCTAAACCCTGTAAAGTTCACAAGAAGGGCACCCCGTTGTGAGGATGTCATTTCTGAACATGTCAGGTTGCTTACAAGGCACCAATCTCACCTAGTTTTCCATGTATCAAACGTTACTGGTTTACTCCTAGTTCATCCCTACATAACGATACGTCTTGGATTCTGTTCTATAATCCACCTTATATATCCTACTGGTCAAACCTTGAAATCTCATATTGGCTATAAATGAGAGTGGATGTCGACAAACATGACCAATGTTGTGCATATAGGGCCCGATCTGGTCCTGGGAGGAGCACCCGAAGGTACTTGTGCCCATGGGAGTTTATTGACCACGGTGTTTGGCATTGCACCGGAGTACTTACTTGTTAGACTTTAGGCATTCCACTCATTCACGTGATATTACTTGATTGATTGACTTGAGACCCGCAGAAGGGTAAAAGTACTTGCTTGAATGAAATCGATAAATAGCCAATTCCAGTTATACATGCTTGAAATTACGTTGCTTACTATTACTTGCTTGACATGAGTTCTTACCTCCTTGGAAAATTGTTGTTAATTCCAGTTATTGCTTGCTTGATATCTCTTGCTACTGCTGTATTAAAGTTGGAATCTATATACTCTCACTTGTTATTCCTTTACTGCTCTTCTCGATTTTACAATCCTTGATATCTACTTATCTACATGCATAGATTTACCTATATTTATTGAACTTGTAAACCACTTAAAGCATGTTAAATCTTGAGATGTAAATTCTACTAAGCGATCCGCTCATCGAGTTGCTTCTAACATTTTCAGGTGATTTGGATGACAACCAACACTCGGAAGGGAATGAGACTGAGTGATGAGTGTTAGCACTGAGTTATCAGATTGTCATGTTAATTGTGTTATTGTAATCCCACTTATGTCAATTGTATCCAGTTATGTCAGATGTCAGTTGTATTAGTTCACTATGTCAGTTGTATTAGTCTAATTGATTAGAACTGTATTAAGGGCTTGAAGCCTAGTAGTTGGACTCGGGAAATGTATGAAATTTGCCATTTGGATAGTTATTGCGTACTTTATTAATTGTCAAAGGAAGAATTCCATCAAATAGCTAGCTCATTTTGGTTCTATATAAAGGACTATCGCGGCACGGGTAATCTTCCGCGCTCGGGACGTGACATGCATTCATTCAAAGAAGAGTGGAAGGCTCTGTGAGTGGCTGCTTTCATTGTCTCCAAGGCTTTCTGATTTTCTGCATGCTTCAATCTGTGACTGTCAGTCCCTTTGGACTTTTTCTTTGGTAATTTATGAGGACCTTGTGAAATTAATTTCCACATATCCAGATCACTTTGTTTAACATAGGTATGCAGACTATTAAGCCACAACCTAAAATCAGCACCATTGAAAATCGGTGGATGAGCCATTGAAACCAGTTCAGAGAGTAAATCACGCAATAGATTAAGCACAAACAGAGATGCACCTAAAATAAGATAGCAGGATCCTCTGCAGATCGTTGGATCTGATGAATCAGAGACCCGCTCTGATACCACTTGTTGGGATGCAAGGCCCATATTCAGAGGGTGGGGGGTGAATGAATCCCTCTTAAAAATTGCCCAAATAAAAAACTGTAACTAGACACGAATGCGGAATTAAAACTAGTTAAGCTATACAAGACAAGGAGGACAATGATTCTCTTGATCAAACAGTTGAGCTGCAAGAGTGCAGACTCCTAAGTAAACCTACGCTATTGACTGAACCCAATCAAGCAAACAAATGCAACTTAGACGCTCAGATGACTTGAGTGAATTTGACACTCTCCAGTAACAAAGATCAAGAATTCAAAAAGACTCTCTCAGATCCAATATCAAATGAACAATATGAAAAATAAATTCCTTGCTAGACAGATGATTCAGATCGAGCCTAAGCATACATCTAGCGGATCAGAATAGACACTCAAACCACGATGGACAAGAAGGTTTTTAGGTGGTTCGGTCCTCCAGACCTACGTCCACCCCACACTCAACCTGAGTGTGGATTCCTACTGACTCACAGCTTGAACGGCTGGGCATCACAACTTGCCTACATCAGCTGGGCCTCATAGCTTGCCATCCGCTGAGCATCATAGCTTACTATCCCGCTGAGCATCACAGCTTGCTGTCCAAGGTAACCACCTTGCCTGCTGAGCATCACAGCCTGCTCTGCTGACTCACAGCTTGAAGTTCAAAGATAAACGAAAAGAACAAAGGAAAATATGAAGCAAAACCACAGCAACGGAAAGCTAAAAATAAAACACAGAATGTAGCTCTCACAGGAGCAAGTCTGGCTTTGATTTGATCCAAATGCCAGGAAGACAAATCTTCAACGATAGCTTCACACTCACAAATTCCTCACTCTTTCTTCCTCTTCCTCTTTCTTTCTTCTTCTCTCTTCTTCTTCTCAAACTTCGGCCCACTCTTCTTTTCTTCAGCTGCTCACTCTCAGATTCTGCCATTTTCTCCTTCTTCTTTTTCTTTCTCATGAACTCACTTCTCTTAGCTTTGCTCTCTTCTTCTTCCTTTCTCTCAGAATTCTTCTGATGCCTTCTTCTGTTTCTTCTGGCTCTCCTTTCTTTTCTTCTGGCGGCCTCTCTTCCAGCACCCGCACCCTTCTTCGAAGGGTAATGTAGCTTTATATAGAAACACAGGCTTCGTATGGATCAACCAACAGAACCCTACTGACATTCCATTGGTCCACGTGTTAGGGAATAGAAGTTTCCTTTCCTCGGATCACGTGCCTATCATTTCTCCTTTATCCACGAGCCAGCCTTCTGTCTTTTCAGAGGTCACGTGCCTCTTCTGCGAACCTGATTGTTCCCTGTAAAAGGAAGACAGAGTACCGTTAGGGTTACTTGCAACAAACTAGAATTTGCCACGTAGAAGATCAGACATTGTATCGACCTTAGGCTCAATTAAACAGATGTGCATTGACCTTATTTAGCTATGAATAAAAGCACACTCGGATCTTGGGTAATACACAACACACATGCACCAACTTGGAAGCTCATGAGCTCAGACTATGAAGTCTTGTGGCTACAGCGTGCACAGACCTATATATGCAAGATAATAGATGTGCATCGAGTCGAATGTTGCATGGACCTTGTATAGCACAAGGCATAAGTGAGCAGACCCATATATGCACGGACCTCGTATGCACGATGCAAAGACTTGCACCGACCGAATGAATGCATGCAACCTGGCATGTGCGTGAGACGCAGTGTAAGACGCAAACATTGCATCGACCTGCTACAGAGTAGCACAGACTTTGTACTGCATGAGACGGACCATGGGTGTGCATGAGACAGAAACTAGCACGGACCCTGGTATGTGCGTGAGACGCAAAGTGAGACGCAAGACCAAAAATAGCACCGACCTCAGTATGAACAACGAAGACATGCACCGACCGTGTGTCTGCTTTAGACACAACCTACACCGACCTTATATGCCTTAGACTAATCATGAGACGTAGGCATGCATTGAGACGCAAAATGAGACGCAATTCATGCACTGAGACACATATGCACATGAGACGCAATATGAGATGCAAGACCATAAAATAGCACCGACCGCATGCGAGCCAACGCTTGAAATAGCACCGACTTGTCATGCGTTAGACGTAGCATGAGACAGATATGCACGGACCTTTACAAAGATTGCACCGAGGTTGTGTGTGTATAAAGAAGACTTTGCATGTAATGATGCATGGACTCTGCTAAGCACAGGACAAAAATAGTATGCCTGAACACAAACATGCACCGACTTGGTCTTGCAGCAAAAGCTGCACCGACCCTCAGGCGTGAGTGCTACAACCAACTATGCACCGACCTAGCATGCTGACAGACGAACATGCAATGACCATGCATATAGACAAGGCGAAAACATGCATCAACCTGCATGCCCAAAACTTGCACCAACCCTGTAGCATGCAAGGGTCAAAAGGTGCACCGACCTGGTATACTGACCAGCCAACTATGCACGGACTTCATATGCATTAAGCTAGATGTGCACAGACCATGGATGTGCCTTAGATAAAAGCATGCACCGACTTGCTATGAAGAACCAAATGTGCACAGACGTAGTATGCACTACCGCCAGACAAAACTTGGACATACCTTGTGATATGCAAGCTAACACAGACTATATGCATGCTACAGTGGAATGCACGGACTATGTGCAAGCATAATGCAGAACATGCACAGATGTTATATGGCTACATGCAAGATGTGCACCGACTTGCTAGTGTCCACAGACCCTAAACAGTAATATGCATGGACCTAAACATGCACCGAGTGTATGAATGGACTAACCTTGGTATGGCTAGCATAGAGACGTGCATACACAGGAACATGCACTGACCTACCATATGCACCGACCTAAGAATGGACGGGGCAGCAATATGCTCAAAGACAGACTTGCACGGACTTAGCATACTAACCCTAGATGTGCACCGAATGTTATCTGCCCAGTGCAAAGTATGCACCATGCTCACAAGCTGCTCGATGAAAATGCTATGCACACTAACATGACATGCACACAAGGTGTTCGATAAGATGACATGCATCGACCTCCATGAAGTGCTACAGGAACTAGCACCGACTTCATATGTTCATGTGAATAGTGAAATGCCTGGACTTTTCTAACACAATGAAGACTGACATTGACCTTCTATGCACGACCTTAGTATGCACAATGAACAACTAGCATGGACCTTATGTGCATATGACTTAACAACCTAAAAGAAAATGCATATATCATGCAAATGAATATCATGACAACATTAATGCACATAAATCTATGCACACACAAATCTATGCACATCAATCAATTCTCATTAATGCACAGTGCAATGACCAGATGCATCATCATTCAATCTTTCATGCAAACACATGATGACTTATAGTGTTTGCTATCATCAAAACCACATGGGCACAACAAACTTAACTTTATTTCTCCCCCTTTTTATCAAAGTCAAATAGGGGATTATGAGAAACATGGAAGCAAAGCCTCATATGCACAATTAACTCAATGAGATGCACATTTAAAGCAAGGAATGATCATTCAAGCACTTATGCAGTCATTATTCTATGTAATAGCAAGCATGTTCTTTATGAACAGGTTAAGAAATATGCTATAGACCGAGAACATGAGTTTCATGAGCAATAGTAAAATGGTAGTGCTTACAAGAAGTGGTACTACATTACTCATGAAATATGATTGATTCAAAATGTACATTCACATAATCACTTGTGGACGCACTTTTTGTTTAATAAAATCGTTCGTTTATTCGTTTATTTATTGGCGTTCATTAAGTGCGTGGGCGTGCCAGTCACAAAGTGACGATTTATTATGCGCTCGATCTGACTAATCAGACGATTGTGTGGTTCGTGTCGGGACCGAAACCCGCCGCGCCATAAAGGTCACGGCGTCATTTACATCCCCTCGGAGAGGGGAACACCCTCGATTAATCGCCGGGAAAAGGGGCCTCATGGCCAGGAAAATATATCGAGAGAAACAAGCCGATAGCGGTCTCGAATCAGTCGGAAAGCCCTATGTCTAGGGAAACAAGCATTCGAAATATGTCGGTCACTCAAGGGACCATTTTAGTATTCGGACGAGCGTCCGGCTTTAGAGAATCGTGATCATCATGGGGAAAACTGGAGCATATGTATGCCGGGGTACGGTAAGTTTGTTGTTCAAAGGGTTAGGAGGCATTCGGTTGAATCCCGGTTAGAGCGGTCGGAAATCGATAAGTTTGTTCGCCCGGTGCAAGACCAAGCTACGACCATACTGCGGTGGGCCCCCCGCGGTCGAAGTCGGGCTCGCGTGGGTATCATTAATATTTCCGGTGCCGAAGGGCAGCGGGAAAGTGTCCCGTGACTAGATTCCGAAACAAAGATTTGTACAGAGATAGCCGACTATAGGCCTAGGATGTGGGTCAGGCGATGACCATGGTTGGGGCGAACCCGGGGTCCATATGTGACTCACGAAGGTCTTATTGATGTTCCCGCACGTAGGGTTCTGGGAGGACGAGGGCCGTCTCATTCCATTCGGATTTTGTCGGTCATTCATGACCCCTTTATGTTCGGACAAAGGTCCGTGTTTGTAGCATAAGAGATGGTGACAAATCGTACAAGTACCTACCGTGAGTACGGCAAGTTTAATACAAATGCGGGATCAGATCCCAGTATATGCATGTCGGTCACTAACGGACCATTCATTGTTCGGACGCGAGTCCACGTTTGAAGCATCGAAGACGACGATAAAACCGTGCAAATGTCTGCCGTAGACATGACAAGTTTAATGTGGCGTTGCGGGATTAGATCCCGGGAGAAGCGAGTCGAGTTAACGAACTATTGGCCCAGACTGTGTTCGGATCATGACCATGTCGGGGGTTCCGAGGTCCACGTCCGATACCACAAGGCATCATTGATTTTCTCTTTGCGCCAAGTCCGGGGGAGTGAATTGTTACGTATGGAGCCCGAACTCGCCATCGTGCGCCCTCGCACGCGGATCGACCTGCGCGGTCAGGTCGCGGGGTTCGACCTGCCCGGTCAGGTCGTGGGGGTCAAGGGGGCAACGCCCCTTGCGGGGGTTTCCGGGGGCAGCGCCCTCGGAACAAAAATTTGATTATGGAAAGGGGAAACTTTTTATTAGTTTTATTCATTAGCTTTAAGTCTCTTCTCTCATTTGATTAATCATTTTCTCCCTTTCAGGCACGCCGGTTTAAGGGAAGCAAAGAGGGGAGCGCGCCGGTTAATGGAAGCCCAAAAGGGCACGCCGGAATAGGTGGTGCAAAGTTTGGGCGCGCCGGTTAATGGCCAATGGAGGAGGGTGCGCCAGAATAGGCCCAATGAGGGGGGGGGGCGCGCCGGTTATATGGCAAGAAGGAAGAGGGCTAGGGGCGCGCCGGAATAGGCTAAAAAAAGGGGGAGGAATAGTGTAGCACGCCGGTTAGTGGCAAGGAAAAATGAAAGGGGTTTTGAGTGTAAGGCTAAACCGGCGCGGGGGGGTACCGCGCCGGGTTAGCCCACGCCGGATTAGGGCGCGCCGGGTTAAGCTTCTATAAGGTTTCTTTCATTCTTTCATGCTCTGTTTCTTGTTTCTTTCACTTGTGGGTTGATTTGTTGATTAGTTTGTTCGTCCAATTGATGGATTAGCTTTCTGGAGAGGAGATTTAAGTATTTTGATTGTTTATTAAGGTGTATTAGCATGAAGATTCAAGTGTTTCGTTTGAAGAGTTTGTGCAGGAACTCAGAGATTCAGCTTGATTCAGGGGGCTTAGTTGTTCGTCTGTCTGTTCTTACGTGTTCTTCCCCTGGCAAAATTTGGGCAGCACCTCCCCCGGACTGACGCTTGCCAGAGAAAATAGAGGAACACCAAATGGATTGCTCCGGGGTGAACCTCAAAATGTAGACCTCACGGCGGTCCAATAACCCATAAGTGAGTGTATGAAGCTCGAGGACTAGCCTTCAAGAACTCCCACAGCTCACGGGTGATGGTTTCATAAGTGGGACAAATGTGTGCCATGAGAGGCCATGAATGTTCATCCCCTGACGGACTCCTTCGAAGGCCCTGCTATGGAGAAGCAAGCTTCGAAGGGCCTGGATGAGGAGAAGGCAGAGGGAAAGAGAGGGAGGCAGAAGAACACCGTGTGTTGCGAAAAGAACTTCTCTTTTTATTCATTTGCAAAGGGAAATACAGTTGGGAATCTACCCTAAAGCAAGAAAGGGGGAGAGTACAGTAGAGAGAAAGGAGGGAATACATCGATGGGGGAGGGGGAACGGAGCACAAGCTCTTCCCCCTCCGAGCTCACCTCTCACTCTCACTCTCCTCTCTCTTTCTTTCTTCACCTCTCTGGCGTGGATGGGTGGAGCTTCCTTCTCTTCGGGTGGCCTTCTCCTCTTATTTTTCTTCTTCTCTTCACTGCATACAGCCGAGGGGGTTCGAGCAGCCAACTCTCCTTCTATTTTCAATAGCCCCTTCCCTTCTCTGTCCAACATGCAGAGTATATGTAGCCGGCTGTCCTTTCTTGGCTCGGACGGAAGGATCCCGCCAACTCATTCGTCTGTGGTGTCGTCCGTTGATTTGCACAATACACTGGCATTTATCCGAGGAAGGGATGTTTGCTGCTGCTACTCCCCCCATCGATGCTTGTCTTCACCGTCGATGCAGTTGCGTTGTCGAACGGAGGTGGAGACAGGGCTCCAGCGCATTGAATGCCCATGGAGACAGAGCTTCAGAGCATTGAATGCCCTCTAGGCACCAGGCTGATGCGAAAACAGGGTATCGGCTAGCGGACGGGATGGCATTTGAGTTAAATCGGCGCGGTGTTGTGCGCGCCGGATTAACAACACATAAAGGGGTATGCCGGACTACCATCATGTAAAGGGGCACGCCGGATTACAACCAATATAGGGTGCGCCGGTTTAATGGCCACAAGAGGGGCGCGCCGGTTTAAGTGCAGGCCGTGCCGGATTAGACTTTATCTCGGAGTCGCGGCTCTTCGGACGGACGCTTGTCCTCCCGTGTTGCTTTAGTGGTAATGCACCGCCGTTGGGGTGTTTAGTTCAGGGCCTCTGAATCCCGATTCTGAGCTTTGAGTGATCTCCGACGCATGCCGGACATGTGTTCGAATTCTTGAGTTTCTTTTGATTCGGCCGTTGGGAATGCCGACTGGAGAGTGGGGGCCATCTCTTCAGCATGAGGGGCTTCTTTGTTGGGTGGCAGAGCACCGGGCAGGTATTCATCCTTCTTGGAGGAAGCATAGGGTTTATTCAACCTTCCCGTCTTTGACTCACTCTTGAGTGCTGAGACGTGCATGCTATATGATCATCATCATTTTTTTTGACGTCCACATCACTCCCTAGATGTCTAGGTGAAAGATGAGCAATGAAATCTAAGCAATATGGATCTTCAGATTTTCTAAGGAACACAAGTATGAACTTTTCCTCCCTACACTTCCATACACTGTGCTTGGCTTTTGGTAGCTTCGCACTACCCCAAAATTATTTTCATTTTTTTTATTTTTGAATAACTAAGATGACTAACCTTTTGACACGAGTCATGCCCTTTATCTTAGGGGCACTTCCCGGTTACTCGGTATCGTCACTTATGATTATGTGGATAAGACACTTTTCAATGCGAGTTTCCTCCTTTATTTCAGGGGGGATTCCTGATTTACTCGATGTCAAATCACACTTATTCACATTTTTGGTGGGGTTGACAGCTTTTTCCTCACACGTGATTTCTATGTAGGGGATCAAGAGCCCTAAAATGTGTTGAGTGGAATAGGTGAAATCCTTATTAGTTAGAATCATTAAACTCAAAAGTGCAAGTGGTGTGAGAGATTGTATAGAATGTAAGAGATGAATTAGCCTATTCATTATCATGTCTCCCCCTAAGTGTATGCATAGTTATAACAAAAACCTCCCCCTTAATATGTGCCATGTAACAACATGTCTACGTCAAAGCAATTTTATTTAGCAAGGGAGTAAGGTCATAGGAGATATCAAAACTGAAAGGTGTGTAATCTATATACACTCAAGCATGTGTCAAAATGGAATTTTTCAAACAAGTTGATTATCGGTAGGTGGCGGAGATAAAGGTCCAAGGACCCTACTCACGCATAAGGAAAGCTTCCAGGTGGAAGTAATCCAACCTTCGGAAATCGACAATTGATATACCAAAAATCATGGCATTCATGCACACAAGTATGAAGTATATGCATTTATGTATATGCGGATGCGAAAAGATAAAAGCATGTATGAAAATCAAATTGTTATTCACTGTGATATGCACAAAAAGCAAAGTTTGAAATGTAAACTCCATGGAAAGTTTCCTTATATGCAAAAAGTAAAGCAGTATGCACAGTCTCATTATGAAAAGTGTAAAGTGTGTATATATAAAGAAAATTCAAAAGATTTAACTATCTAACATGCACACTCCTAATTCTCTCCTAAGAAAGCAAAACTGATTAGAGTTTAGAGGTTTTGTAAAAATATCTGCAAGTTGGTGTTTTGTGTCAACAAAAATTAGCTCAAAATCACCTTTATTAATATGATCTCTTATGAAGTGATGTCTAACCTCAATGTGTTTAGTGCGAGAGTGTTGGACTGGATTTTTGGACAGATTTATTGCAGACGTGTTATCACACATGATGGGAGTGTTTTTCAAACAAAAACCAAAATCTAACAATTGATGTTGGATCCATAGAACTTGAGTCACACAACTGCCTGCAATCACATATTCGGCTTCAGCTGTTGATAAGGCCACACAATGTTATTTCTTTGAGGCCCATGAAACCATGAAGCCCCCTAGAAACTGACAGTGACCGCTTGTGCTCTTACGATCCATTTTACATTCAGCATAGTCAGAATCAGTGAAAGCATGTAAATCAAAAGAATTATTCTTAAGATACCACAAACCAAGGTCAATTGTACCGTTCAAATACCTAAAAATTCTTTTCACGGCCGACAAATGAGAATCCCTGGGACAAGATTGATATCTTGCACAGAGACAGACACTAAAATGTATGTCAGGCCCACTAGCAGTAAGATATAACAATGATCCTATCATACCCCTAAAAAGTTTTTGATCAACTTTGTTACCTTTTTATTCTTCCAATTTCAGTGAGGTGGACATGGGTGTAGCAAATGGTTTGGCAGTCACTAGTTGAAATTTCTTCACGATTTCTTGTGTGTACTTCTTCTGGTTGATGAAGATGCCATCGTCCAGTTGTTTTATTTGAAGTCCCAAGAAGAAGTTCAACTCGCCCATCAAGCTCATCTCGAACTCTCCCTACATGAGTTGAGCAAATTCATCATTCATTTTCAAATCGGAGGCTCCAAAAATTATGTCGTCTACATAAACTTGAATAATTAAAGCATGTTGATCACAAGTCTTTGTAAACAACATCTGATCTATGTTACCTCGTTTGAAGCCATTATCAATAAGAAATGAACTTAAATGATCATAACATGCTTGGGGAGCCTGTTTTAAACCATACAGTGCCTTGTCCAATTTGTAGACGTGGTCCGGAAATCTTTCATCTTCAAAGCCCGGCGGTTGCTCCACGTATACTTCTTCCTTGATTACTCCATTGAGGTAGGCACTCTTCACGTCCATTTGAAATAGCTTGATGTTCCTGTGACAAGCATAAGCAAGTAAAATTCATACAACTTCTAATCTAGCCACATGAGCGAAAGATTCATCAAAATCAATGTCGAATTCTTGGGAGTAGCCCTTGGCTACCAACCTTGCCTTATTCCTCACAACCACCCCATCTTCACTAAGTTTATTTCGAAAAATCCACTTAGTTCCGATTATAGGATGGTTATCAGGCCGGGGCACGAGGAACCACACCCGATTCCTTTGGAATTAGTGCAGTTCCTCTTGCATGGCGAGAACCCAAGAATTATCATTTAAAGCAACATCTAAAGATTTAGGTTCAATGCTGGAAAGTAAAGCTAAGTTATCATGAATTTCAACTTCCCTCATTGAGGCCCGTGTTTGAATTCCTTCATTGACATCGCCAATCACATTCTCCAAGGGATGGTCTTTGAGTGTTGTCCATTGGCATGGTAGAGTCGGATGTACTTGTTCCTCTTGCTCCTTTTCTTTATCTTTTTCTTGATCTTTATCTCCCGCCTCACCTTGTTTGCTCGACTCTCCTCTTTCTACATCACTCTCACCTGTAACCAGAAAATGATCATCATCATTTGATTTTCTCATGGTGTATTCATCAACTACTACATGTGGACTCTCCTCGACAACAAAAGTTCTAGAATTATAAACACAGTAAGCTCTAGATGATAGAGAATAACCGAGGAAAATCACTTTATCACTCTTAGCATCAAATTTCTCCAAATTATCCTTACCATTGTTCAAGATATAGCAGATGGATCCAAATGGTTTAAAATGTGATATGTTGGGTTTCTTACCTTTGTACAGCTCGTAGGGAGTTTTCTTAAGGATCGGTCTTACCATTGCCTGATTGGTAATGTAGCAAGCAGTATTTAGTGCCTCTGCCCATAGATACCGTGGAAGACCATTCTCCGCTAGCATGGTACGCGCCATCTCCACGAGCGTCCTGTTCTTCCTTTCGACCACTCCGTTTTGTTGCAGGGTCCTTGGTGATGAGAATTGATGCTCGTACCCCTGCTTCCTGCAAAATTCATCAAACTCATGATTTTAAAATTCTTTGCCGTGGTCACTTTGGATTTTCTGAATTGAATAACCCTTTTCATTTTGAACTCTTGTGCAAAAATCAATGAATTCTTTGCATGCATCACTCTTGTTAGCTAGATACAAAACCCATGCATATCGTGAAAAATCGTCGACAATCACAAATCCATAAAGTTTCCCTCCAAGACTACGTGTCCTGGTGGGACCAAACAAATCCAAGTGTAGCAACTGAAGGCGTTTTTCAGTAGAGATAATGTTTTTGCATTTAAAAAAGGTTGTGGTTTGTTTTCCTTTATTACATGCTTTACAGATTTTTGAAGTCTCAAAATTCAAACTAGGAAGACCTATAACTAAACCACTTCGATTCAGCTTCCTAATAACATTGAAATTGGCATGTCCAAAACGGCGATGCCACAACCAAACATCTTCATTCTTGTTAGCAACTAAGCATAAATTTTCAGAAGCAATTTCATCAAAGTCAACATGATATGTATTGTTACTCCTCACTCCTATAAATTTGATTTCATGTGAATTAGCATCAACAATGATGCAGTGAGAAGATTCAAATATGACCTTGTGACCCTTGTCATAGAGTCGACTAATACTTAGCAAGTTATGGTGAATACCTCTAACAAGTAATACATCTTTGATGCAATGGTTGAGATCCTTACCAATTCTCCCAATGCCTATGATATTACCTCTATCTTGTCCGCCAAAAATTATCGTTCCTCTATTTTTCTCTGCTAGGTCTATAAAAAGTTGTTTATTCCCCATCATGTGCCTGGAGCATCCGCTGTCCAGGTACCATTTATTCTCTGTCACCTTCATGCAGACCTGCACCAATAAGCAAATGAGCTCATTTTGATTTGGGTACCCAAGCAAGCTTGGGTCCCATGATGTTAGCATTCACAAAAGTTACACTATACTTGCTAAAAAATATGTCATCATCATACTTCATTAATTGGCATATGTACATGTCATGCCTTACTCTCCCACAATAAAAACAAGTGGGTCTCTTCCTACCAAAATTTTTCCAGTTATTTACATGTGTAGAAGTATAGGGGAAACGAGAATTAACAGTTTGTGTATCATTGTGTGTGTGTGAACACTCTCCATGATATGGTGAACTCTTAACAGCATAATGAAAAGCAATTTTGTTGCCATGCATGAAATTTAAACTCTTCACACCTTATTTTTCCTTTCCCTTCAACATCTTTTCATTAGCATTTTTCATTTCATCCAAATCTGTGATGAGTTTTCCATTTCTCTTCTTCAATTCTCCCTTGACTTTCTCACATTCGACCATTTTAACATTCAATTCTTCCAGCTCCTTTTTTAACTTATCATGCTTTTCTTGGATTTCATCTTTGATTTTGAGTGCATTTTGTTTCTCTACCGCTAAGCATGAAATTTCATCTTCAAACAAAAGCAATTTTGATTCTAGAGTATCATTGGCATTTTTGAAGTTTTTAACTTGCATGTCAAATAAACTACATTTCTCACATGAATTAGATGAGTGCATTATCTCATGAATTTTCTTCCTTAAGGTTCTATTCTCATTTTTGACTCGTTTGTATTTTTCATCCAATTCCTCATATGCAAGTTCCCATTGTTCATTTGTGATAAACTCTGAATCAGAAATTACTTGTTCGTTATCGCTCTTGGTCATGAGACACATATTCTTCACCAGTTCTTCAATGTCTTCTTCTTCATCGGACGTAGGCTCATCCTCGTCCTCATCACTCCACGTTGCTTTCATTGCTTTTGGCTTCTTGCCCTTAATCATTTTTCCTTTCTTCTTATGTAACTCGGGACATTCACCTCTCATGTGCCCCATCTTCTTGCACTCGTAGCACATTACTTTAGCCACTTTTAGTGGTTCATTCCTTTGCTTCGACTGCTTCTTTCCTTTCTTGAACTTTCCGCCAAATCTTCTCTTTTGGTGCAGAAACTGTCTAACTTCTCTTGTCAACATGGCAACTTCCTCATCGTCAGTGGTTCCCATTGAATCCTTTTGGCTTGAGATGGACTCCGGGTTTGCCTTTAATGCTATGGACTTCTTCTTCTTCATGTCCTCTTCCGTCCTCTTTATGTTAATCTCATAGGCCATTAAAGACCCTATGAGCGCATCCACGGTGAGGGTAGACAAATCCTTCGAATCCTCTCTCACGGTTGCATTGGTGTGCCAGCTCGGTGATAGGGACCTCAGCACTTTCCTTACCAAATCTGTATCTTTAAACTCCCTTCCGAGTGACTTCAACCCATTTGTGATCTCATGAGATGTGCGAACATCTCGGAGATATTCTCTTCCTCTTTCATATGGAATAGCTCGTAATCTCGGATCAACATGTTCGCTTTCATTTCCTTGACCTTTGTGGTGCCTTCATAAATAAGCTTGAGCTTATCCCACACTTCTTTTGCGCTGCTGCACATAGAAACACGAGCATATTCATTTGGGTGAATAGCACACTGAATAATATTTAATGCATTAAAATTCACAGTGGCCCTCTTGATACTATCATCATTCCACATTTCTCATCCGAGGGTAAAGTGTACGGACCATTCTTAATGACAGTCCATATTTCATGACTTTGAGCACGTAGAAAGACAGTCATCCTATTCTTCCAATAGGGGTAGTTACTACCATCAAAGAAAGGTGGCCTATGAATAGAATGCCCTTTGGGCATTAACCCCTTGTTAAGATTGTTAGCCATTCCTAACAAATCTCTCTAAATCGCGAGGTTTCTAGATGAAAACAGAGCCGAGGCTCTGATACCAATTGTTGGCTCGGTTAGGAAGGCAATCGAGAGGGGGGTGAATTGATTGCCCACCCTTTCAAACAAATTTATACTTAATTAAACTGAATCACGCAGATGGTAGATAAACACTAGCCCTCTCTCAATAAAATGTAGAGACAACGATATTAAATGATGAAGCTCACAGATTCAAGGTTGATTAAAATATGTAAATGATAAGCAATCAAGCACTCACAACTCTACAACGCTAGATGATGATCACTCGGATAACAATAAATGAGAGGATAGTTTATAAACCACTCAGCTCACTGAATAGGACTCGTAATATGAACAGATGGAAAGAACCAACAATCACACAACAAGCAAACCACGACACATCGATCTTTTAGGTGGTTCGGACGCACCCAAGTGCCGTCCTACGTCCACCCCTCTCAACTCGAGAGGATTCCACTAAACATGATGCACGACTGCAGCAACCACCACACATGCGGGCGCGATGGCCCACACACGTGGGTTCTCACACGACGACGAGAAACCGCACACACACGGAGCATGCTCCGAAATCATCTAAGATAAATAAGGATGGGAAAATACAAAGTCCAGTCTAAGATTAACAATCTAAGCTCAAGATGAAATAAACAATGTAGATCTTCCCCTTAAATCTTCAACCAGACTCGGAGATGAACGAAGAGAGCACTGGAATGATAAACCGCGAGTGAGGGAAGAAGCCGATCTTGAAGAATGGTACGCCCAAAGCAGTGGACGACGAGGAAGCAGCTGCAGCCTCCATATCAAAGCTCGGACTCCTGCAGATCGAACTCGGCATCGTCTTCCTTCTCCTCCAGCAGTGTGCAAACACCCCTTTCCTCTCCTACACGAAAAGATGAACTTGTTAAAACTCCACTAATTGCTTCTCCCGATCGGACAAGGCGGCTGTTTATACCAAAGAGACATTAAGCTAATAAGACCAAAGAGCCCCTGCAAAAACCATTTCATACCACTCACAATAGATGGTGGATGCCCTAAGGCCAGTATGGTAAAAAACCAAGTCATTCGGACATGAAGTTAGTGGGTTCGCATTCGGATCCGGAAAGCCCGTTCGGAACGCTCGGAACAAGTGTCGACTCATAGAGTTGACTCTTGTTTGCGAGTGTTCTGCCAAAACACTAAAATCAGAACACAGGTGAAAAGTGTCGACTCACCAGGTTGACACTTTTTCAGCCCCGTTCTATTTTGAGAACAAAACGGCATACGGAGTAAAAGTGTCGACTTGGGAGGTCGACACTTTCTGCCTGCGTTAGCAAAACCAACGCACAGCAGAGAGTAACAAAATAAGTGTCGACCCCTAAGGTCGACACTTTTCCTGACAAGCTTTAACACTAAATAAAATCAAATGGAACACCACAGATACTCAATCAAACTTCAAGATCAATTGAATATGCAATGTTAAGAGAGATTGCCATATGTAAAACCAGATTTCAATTATTACCATTCTAACCACATGAAATTTCAATTGAACATGTGTTCTTACCATGACTTTCAAAATATGAGAGGAAATTCCACAATGAACCATTTCAAACTTCAAGCATAGCAACTTAGATACTCAAACACTCAATGCATTCAACAATGTCTGTGCATATCAACTATTGGTTAATGCATATGAGTGGTTGGGTCGGTGCAATATTGTGAAGGACCAAAGATTGGAGCGGTGCAAAGCGTGAACAGGTCAGTGCACAATGAACATAGGTCTGTGCAATGAAGAATAAAGTCTATGCAATGAAGAACATGGTCCGTGCAATGAACGAGAAGGTCAGTGCAATGGAGTGTAAAACTGATAGATAGGGTCGGTGCAAAGAATCAACAAGGCATCCATCAAATAGTCATTTCAGCAAAACTGAAACTATAATACCAACATTTATGAACCATGTTTCCAATGCATTTCAGTCAACATTCAACCTTCACAATTTCCTTTTTAACATGACTCAAATTCATCAAACATTCATTTTAACCATGAATAATCTGAACTTCACTAAAATATTCAAAGTGCCATTAAAAAGCTCACTTTCATCAAAGATACGACAATGCAAATCATAGAGACGATGTCAAAAAGACTTTTTCACACAATGTCTTCGTCAAAATAGCCCAGGGCACAACAAACTTCGTACTCCTGGAATGATAAATAATGAAATTACAGCAATGAGTATTACTGCCCACTCCATGTAGGGAGGTAAAGGGCTACAATGTGGGACCCGTGAGCAGCGGGTTCGGGTTGACGGGCAGCGATTTGGACAGCTCCAGCAGTAACGCGTGCCAACGAACGTGGGGCCCACGTCCTAGTCAAAGGGCCGATCGGGTCGGTAGTGGTGCCGCTGCTGTGGTGACTCCTGGAGGGACGATCCCGAGGAGGGGGACGCGCTGGTTCGCCTTGTGGAAGGTGAGATGGCACGACTGGGAACGATGAAGCTTGCTGTCCACGGACTTGTTATGCAGTTTCAGGGTTGCGCGATCCAGTGAAAACAACTGCTGCGATCAGCACAAACATCGGATCGATGCAAAACTGGCGCCGTTGTAAAGCTTACTCGGAGATCTTCAACCCTCTATTGTTACAAGAATTTTAATCTCTCTGTATGCTCCGTGGCTGAATTTACAACAGACTGGCTCACAGAACTAGATCAGACAGGGCAGAAAGTGGATCTGCTTGAGAACTTGGTTTGACCGGAGGGTAGACGATGGATCTGGGTGCTGGAAATTTTATGGCTGAGAGAGGGGAATGTAAGGATGACACACAAATATTTTGGAATTTTTGGGACGTAGTTTAAGAGGTGAAAGGGATTTTATGGTGGACAGGGGTCGGACCTGGACTGCACAGGATTGAACAGAAATGAGATTTTTCAGAGATTTTTATGGGAGGAAAAAGAACTCCTAAATTCGTGAAAAAATTTGTGGAAGTGGCCTTTGGTGGAAAAAAACTCCAATCTAAATTTCAGCTCAATCTGAAATTGGAAAGAGGGTCGCACAAGGGAAAAGGTAGGTTGTTGGCTGGTGGATCTGCACAGAAAGTAGATTGCTAGGGGCAGAGAGAGTGAATTGGGAAAAATGGCAAACGAAAGTGGAATGACCTGAATTTTTTTGTGGAAAATGGGGTGAACGTGGGGGACTCACCCTCCAATTTTCAGCACGATCTGAGCTCTTGATTGATACCTAAAAATCGCGCACTAGGCTTTTGTCCAGCAATAGACAGAACTCCGACGAAGTGGCGGCGGCGGTGCGGTGGCGGCTCGATGATGACGGCGGCGGAGGTTCGCACTCTGGGGAGGAGAGATCACTTGGAACCTACCAAGTTTTGTAGGAAATCCACCCTAGAAACACATCAATCCAGCTACAAGAGAGGGGAGAGAGGAGGGGCGCCCTTGGGCCAAGAACAAACTCTTGATTTTTTCTTCATTAATTCTTACAAAATGGAAAATACATGGGTTATATAGAAATATACAAATGACCAAAACTAGCCCTAGATCTAGGGTTTGGGAGCGGTAAACTAGGGATAGGATATTTAATCCCCATGTGGTCAAATGACCAAATTAAATAAAATACAAACATGAATAAACTAGTATTAAAGGGGGGCACCCCCTTGACCAAGGTGGTTCCAACTTTGAATTTTCTTCTTACCTTGTCCCCCCTTGGTCCAAGTCCAATTTTGGACTTTGAACTAGCCCCACATGGGCCCTAGAACCTTGGTGGACCAATGGGAAAGAGGGTAGGGGCCCCTTCTTGACCTACTAGACTTTTACAAATAAACCTAAAGACTTTAAAGACTAAGCCTTTGGCTTATAATGCCTTACAATTGCAAACCCAATTAGCCAAGGGTATAAATACAAATAAAAGGACACAAATGTAAAATAAAAATGTTAGTGCTCGGTGTTGATTCCTATCAATTCTCCCCGGGTGGGAAGAACTCGACCCCGTCGAGTAAGGGGTGCGGCTGCTCGTATGGCTCCGGCGGATCCGTCACCGACCTGGTAGCGCGGAGTATGCTCCACTCCAAGTAATCGCCACTTGCTCATCCCATATATATTCGATATGCACATGCTGCTGTGGGAATGAGGCTAATGGTGGACACTCCGGGGTGAGGTCACTCTCAAGGGGGAGGAGGCGGCTCGAAGACTCACTAGGAATCACCGCTGGGTCTCTTTATGCGACTAGATGCGATATGTTGAGGTAGAGCCGATCCCAAATTCTGGCAAGTCTACAATGTACGCATTGGATCCGACTTGCCTCGCACTCAAAAGGGACTGACAACACGAGCGTACAAAAGACCGACTCAACTTGATGTATGCATATGCACTCGATAGACAAACTGTACGAAACAAAGACTCACACATGACCCTAAATAAACCTACTGTTAGTCCGACCCATACACATGCAATGGTGGACCAGGACATCCGAATGTGTGCCATGCATACACTAGATGCAATCGATGGTTGACAGAATGGGGGACTCCTAGACATCCTAATCTGTCCCTAGCATGCGGCTGCTTGTTGGATTTGGTAGACTTGGGAGGGCTAGGAGAGTTGAATACACCTTCTTCGTCACCCCTATATGATGACCGTGGAATGGTCCCCTGGTTGAGTGTAGGTGGACTGGCCCGTGGGGAAGGGGTGTGGTAGTGGACTCCCTCGAAAAAGTGGAGTAAATGTGGTGGGTCAAGGGGTTCACTAGGGAATGGGTCGAAGGGATCAAAGAAAGTATGACCCCTCGAACTGGGCTCCCATAGCTCACGGTCCCAAGTTTGGAATTCTTGAAGGTGTAGGTGGTCACCTTCATGCACTAGGGTATAGGGGACGGTGATCTTAAATAGGAGGTATGGTTCCTCCCTCAGGGTAAATGGAATGAAGTTTGGCTCGACCGACATAGGGAGGAATAAGAGAACCTCCGTGGTGACATGACCCACGGTGCACACGGAGGTAATGGACCCTAAAGTTGGATGTGTGAAGCTACGACGATTGGGTTGGTCGAAGCCTTGGGCCAACATACACGTCAACTTCAATTGCCTGTCTAATCCCTTGATAAGGTCTTCGAAAATATCAACATGGTGACTAGACAGGAATGTGGTATGGAACGGGCACTAATGGAAGTGTAGGGTCCATGGATGGATAGTAAGGCGGTCTAGGGACCAAGCCTATCTTGAGCCAACTAAGTAGTGGCTCGGCGATGATTAGCTTTCCCATTAGAAACATGGGTGGCTCCAAAGGAGGTGGCTCCAAATAAGGATCGGAAGTAGGTGACAAAGGAGCTCTAGGGGAAGGGTTCCCCGGCTGTGGTGGGTGAGGTCGCGGGGTAGGAGCGTTCTGCCTCGGGGGCTCATGTGGAGAGGTAGATGTTCGCCGAAGGGCAGCATCAAACCTTGACTCGAATGGCTCAACCTCTAGAGCGACCAGATAAGAATGCGCCAGAGTGGTCACGTCGCGGCAAAGCAATTCAAACTGGAAGTGAAGCCATAAACCTCTCCGGAACTGAAATGCGGTCATGGTGCTCTCCTCTGCAACTCCATATCCCAACCGGTACTCATCATAGTCCCTAATGGACTAAGACACAGATTTGTTGCCTTGGACGGGCCTGATCAGGGCTTTCTTTTGCATTGGGACTTGGGCGTAGGGGTTGGCCATAGTTGACAAGAGATGGGAATTGGTTCCCCTAGGAGAAGGCATGCATTGGAACACTTTTTTTATTTTTTTATGCAAAACTTTTATGCAAGACTAATGCAAGCACCTAGACACGACTCTAAATGGTGAAAAGGGGTAAAATGCGGACTCGAATACTAACCTAGACTCAACCTTCCGCTCTGATACCAATTTGATGTAGGATGAACAGCGAACATGGGACTCTAGCTCGCGGACGTCCTTATGCGAGGGAAACATGAGATCTACGCGGTTGAGAAACCGGTAATGAGTCGGGTAGTCAACTCTCTTGCGTGCCCGGATTGGGTCACGGGACGAGTTTCACTCTCTCTGGTAGCGGTGATAAAAATATATTGAGCTAACTTCCTATCACTCTAGCAGCGGCATATGAAAATATATGAATTAAGCAAAATGCGAGGAGAGAAGCGAACACGATACCTCCACGCTACCGGGCGTGGGGAAGACGACCTCGGCCGAACTTCGTACTCCCAGAACAGTAAATGATTAAATTACAGCAATGAGTATTACTACCCACTCCAGGTAGGGAGGTAAAGGGCTACAATGTGGGACAAAGGAGTAGCGGGTTCGGGTTGACGGGCAGTGATTTGGACAGCTCCGGCAGTAACGCGTGCCAACAAATGTGGGGCCCACGTCTTGGTCGAAGGGCCGATCGGGCCGGGAGTGGTACCGCTGCGGTGGGGACTCCTGGAGGGATGATCCCGAGGAGGGGGACGTGCTGGTTCACCTTGTGGAAGGCGAGACGGCCCAACTGGGAACGATGAAGCTTGTTATCCACAGACATGTTATGCAGTTTTAGGGTTGCGCGATCCGGCGAAAACAACTACTGCGATCAACACAGACATCGGATCAACGTGAAACTGGCGCTGTTGCAAAGCTAACTCGGAGATCTTCAATCCTCTATTGTTACAAGAATTTTAATCTCTCTGTATGCTCCATGGCTGAATTTACAACAAACTGGCTCAGACAGGGCAGAAAGTGGATCTGCCTGAGAACTTGGTTGGACCGGAGGGTAGATGATGGATCTGGGTTCTGAAAATTTTATGGCTGAGGGAGGGGAATGTGAGGATGACACACAAATATTTTGGGATTTTTGGGACGTGGTTTAAGAGGTAAAAGGGATTTTATGGTGGACAGGGGTCGGACCTGGACTGCACAGGACTTAACAGAAATGAGATTTTTCAGAGATTTTTATGGGAGGAAAAATAACTCCTAAATTCGTGAAAAAATTTGTGGAAGTGACCTTTGGTGGACAAAAACTCCAATCCAAATTTCAGCTCAATCCGAAATTGGAAAGAGGGTCGGACAAGGGAAAAGGTAGGTTACTGGCTGGTGGATCTGCACAGAAGGCAGATTGCTAGGGGCAGAGAGAGTGAATTGGGAAAAATGGCAAATGAAAGTCGAATGACCTGAATTTTTTTGTGGAAAATGGGGTGAACGTGGCGGACTCACCCTCCAATTTTTGACATGATCTGAGCTCCTGATTGAGAGATAAAAATCTCTCACTAGGCTTCTGTCCAGCAATAGACAGAACTCCAGCGAAGTGGCGGCGGCGGTGCAGTGGCGGCTCGATGGCGGTGGCGGTGGAGCTTCTCACTCCGGGGAGGAGAGATAACTAGGAATCCACCAAGTTTTAATCCACCCTAGAAACACAGCAATCCAGCTGCAAGAGAGGGGAGAGAGGAGGGGCGCCCTTGGGCCAAGAATAAACTCTTGATTTTTTCTTCATTAAGTTTTACAAAATGGAAAATACATGGGCTATATAGAAATATACAAATGACCAAAACTAGCCCTAGATCTAGGGTTTGGGAGCGGTAAACTAGGGATAGGATATTTAATCGCCATGTGGTCAAATGACCAAATTAAATAAAATACAAACTTGAATAAACTAGTATTAAAGGGGGGCGCCCCCTTGACCAAGGTGGTTCCAACTTTGAATTTTCTTCCTACCTTGTCCCCCCTTGGTCCAAGTCCAATTTTGGACTTTGAACTAGCCCCACATGGGCCCTAGAACCTAGGTGGACCAATGGAAAAGATGGTGGGGGCCCTTGCTGGACCTACTGGATTTTTACAAATAAATCCAAATACTTTAAAGACTACCCCTTTGGCTTATAATGCCTTACAATTGCAAACCCAATTAGCCAATGGTATAAATACAACCAAAAGGACACAAATACAAAATAAAAATGTTAGTGCTCGGTGTTGATTCCCATCAGATTACATGTTACATGAATGCAAGTATAGCTATGCATGTACGCAGATAAAGATGAGAGTGAAGTATCAATAATTAATAGAGATGAACTAGCAAGATTTCATGATAGTCATGTGAAGTATACCAAGATTTGTCAAGTCATGTAAACATCAAGTCATGTCATGTGAATTGGCTATTATAATATCAAGCAAGTAAATACCCATTTTGGGCCACGCAAGTCATGTCATGTCAAGTCAAGTACTATAGAGTTTGTGGAATGCCATAAATCAAGCTAGTCATGCACTTCGGTGCAATGTCACACCGTGATCAATCAACTCTCATGGGCACAAGTAATTTCGGGTGCTCCTCCCAGGACCAGATCGGGCCCTATATGCACAAGCATTGAGTCATATATATTTTAGACATCTACAATAGTTTATAGCCAATATAGAATTCCAAGAATAAGCCATTGTAGGATGATAAGGTAGATTTCACGAACGAAGGAGTTCAAGGACAGAACTTGAACAAGTAGGACATACCGATAAACCGTATGAAAAATCGTGGCATGTCATGAAACTGGGTAATTGGCATCCACTCAGTCACCACCAATTATAGAAATAGCGCCCACTGTCTGGTCGCTAATTCCTGTGAATAATATAGGTTGGATGAATTAGCGCCCAGGCTCAGGTCACTAAATCAGGGAAATAACGCCACTGGATTGGTCGCCAATTCCTTCTGGCATCCAAGTCAGTGTCGCTAATTGCTGACAGAACACACTTCTCACAAGAGGCAAGAAACAATGCTCTATGAGGGCTAAGCGTCACGTTTCTTCAGAGTGACGTGACAAGTAAGGGTTCTAGGATTTTTAGGGTACAACCTGCTCGGCTGTCTTGAGGGAATCCAAGACTAGGGTAGACTTACGGAGGTCTCAATGAAGAGAGTACATGTCCAAAGGAAGGAATATCTCGTGGAGGGTCCAATCATCAGCAAGAATTGAGTGTGTAATTGATAGAACCGAAACAAGGACTCCATCTACGGATGTGAGATGAGAGTGCAAAGTAAACCGCGATATGGGTCATAAAACACGATAAAATTGAGAGAGAAGAATGAGCGCCTGATCAGAGGTCGCTATATCAAGAAATAACGGCTCTCTGGAGGGTCGCTCAATCTTATATTTTACAGAAATCTAATTTAAATTACTAAGAATTAGCGATTGTATGGACGGGCGCTAATTCTTGTAATTTCCAAAATCCGCATAATTTCCTTCTAATTGGCGACCGTTCAGAATGGCATCCAATCTTTAAATAACGCCTACTTTAATGTCACAGATTCATAATTTCCATATATTTCCTTTTTACCAATTATTATATAAATAGACGCCACCGTATAGGGGCGCCCATTCTTTAAATAGCGACTATGTGATTCTCACTCATTCTTTGTTTGATGCTACGCATCGGGCAGGTACAATCTTAGACACATAACACTATTCATAAACTTGGAGTTCACATAATCAGGAAAGTAAAGACATGGGTAGACAGAGAAAAATATCAGGATTCCAGGAACATGCTCATGCAATAATTTTAATGTCAGGTTTCATAAATATTAATTTTAAAGCATGTGATATTTATTAAACATACTAAAAGAATTAACGGATTGACAAAGGGTCACTCATTAAACTGCACCCTGGCCACTATCGCTATTTCAGAATAATTAGCGACAGCTCGCGTAGGCGTTCATTCAATAAGTGCCCAGTACTTGTCGCTATTTTCGTATGCATCAAGAACTCAAGAGCTACGCAAAATTGTATATCAGTGGACATGAAATCAAGGTATTTTGATCTATATGCATGCACTACACTTATACTTATAGGTTTGTGCTTCAGTTCTTGAGAAAACCTACCTCTTTGGCTTATTCTGAACGACAGACAGAGGTATGAGAGATATAATAAGAGTAGTTGCAACTACGACAACAACACTTGAACAACAGATGTTCGGGAGAAAGTGCAGCAGCAGCTTCGACAGCAACTGTAGAAAAGAGTAAGAAGCAGTAGGCTTCTCTCTTCCCGTCCAGCAGTAGGAGGAAACTATAGCAGCAAGCACAACGGCAACTGCAGCGGCAGCAAACACACCAGCGGCAGTAGCAGAAGAGCAACAGTAGGAGGAAGGAGAGGAAAAAGCTTTCCCCCTTCATGTTCCCAAGCAAAAGAAGATGAGGACGCCGACGTCGACGCATGGAAGCCAATACGAGCCTTAACAGTAGCTGGAGCTCATCGATGGAGAGGTTTATTTATAGAGATTGATATCTCTGACTTCTAACGGGATTTAAGTTTCCCTACGTGAATCCTAAGAGACTTAAACCTTCTTATGTTGATCTTCTCCTTCCCAAATCGCAGCCACCTTCCCAGTTGGGTTTTAAAACCCTAAATCCTATTCGCATACAAACATTGAACGTAGGGAATAATATATATATATATTCTACATTTCCTTTGGACGTAGGAAAGGTTATGGGCTTTTAAGGCCCATTTGTTTAAGTAAGAGGGTTGTACCTTTGAGGCCCATTCAAAGGTTAAGGCCTTTTTTGGCTTCATCCATTGGGCTTTTATAATTTATTTGGGTCCTTTGATTATTTAATTAGAGGTTTCTATCTATTTAGGAAATTTTATTCTTATATTTATCCGGGTTGCTACATTAAAACGGCATGGCAAAGGGCGCGCCGGTTTAGGGAGTTTATGAGGTTAAAGCGGCATGGCGAAGGGCGCACCAGTTTAGGGGGTTTAGGGGGTGATGTCGCCAGTTTAGGATGAGGCTCAGCAGAGCCTGGAGTTGGTTTAGACTTGATTTTGGTTCACCTGGAAGAATGGGTTAGCCAGAAGATTTAAGTGCAGATTATAGAGGTTTATTATGTGTATGTGTTTAGAAACGTAGAGATTATGTTATGTCAAGTTCATGGGAGCTCAGACACACATTTTTTGTCCGCAGAGGGCTCTTTTTGTTCATTCATTCATTTTTTGTTCTTATGATTGGCATCGCTCGATCATTCATCCATGTGTTGTTCGCGTTCCTAGCGAAAAAAATCAGCAACACCTCCCCCGGACCCAGGGTTTGCGAGGTGTAAAATAGAGAGTCGTCAATTGGAATACTCTGGGACGACCTCCAAAATTCGGGTGAGCTAAAGACAGCTGTCCGATGACCCAGAGATGAGCATAGAAGCCCAAGGACTAGCCTTCGAGGGGTTCTAGTGGCTCACGGGCCGTAGCTTCAGAGGAGTTTATAGGGACAGATGTTCGCCATGTTGTTGAGCATGAGGCTATCAATATTCACCCTTCGGACTGGTCCCCCAAAAGCCATACTACAGAGAAGTAGGCTTCTAAGGGCCCTGAGTGATCAAGAGATAAAGAAAAGGAAGGATGCTGGTGTAGATCATGGAAAATCCACTTTTAAGACAAAAATAATAATAAGATGAAGAAGGGAGAGAATGATAAAAAGGGAGTGTGAGGGAGCACGTGGTGCTAATAAGGAGTGTGATCGCCAGAGGGATTACCTCAATAAGAAAGAAGATGATCGCGAATACCTGATGAAGATGAAGATGCGGGATGGATGTAGATGGGGGTTTTCCTCTTGATTACCCTTAAATAAAGAACAAACAAAAAGAAGAGGGGATTTGCCAAACGTGAGTGTAGTATCAATTCAAAAGAACAATAGGATGATGAAAGTGAAGCATAAAGTGTGCACCTTTTAGTTATTTTTAAAACCCCTAATAGAATTTAGGGAAGGGAGAAGATGCAAAGCAAAACTAATGCAAGAGAAGACTATATGATGATGCTGAACAACGACAGAACGATGATGAGATGATAAATATAAACGAACAGAAAGAAGCCCCTGCTGTTCCTGACAACAGTAAAGGGAAACCACGTTGATGCTACAGCTGTGGTTAGTGCAGCAGGAGGAAGAGGATGACCGTAGGGAGAGCAGAAAACTTCACAAAGAGGGAGAGAAACTATGGTTTTCTCCTCTCTACACAAGTAACGCTAACGAACCAATAGTTCTGCTAATTCTAACTCTCTGCTCTGCCTGCTCTGCTTCTCTTTTTTCTCTCTAACTCCTCCTTTCTGCATCCAACCTTTTGCGCGAGCTCAAGCCAGGGGCTATTTATAGGGTGCAAAACCGTATTCTAATGGGATAAGAACAGGCAACGATCATTAATGGCAAGGACTCTAGTTCCCCAATCAAGCAAGGTGATTAATCAAGGTAGGGAACTCTCCAGGAAAGCTGTGTTCAAACCGGATACGGAAGGGTGAGAGACGACCCCCAGAAGGGCGTTAATTAAAATTGACGACCCGATTCAAGGCGTTAATTCAAAACACGACTGGGACAAAGGCGTCAATTCCTGGATTCAATTTTAGTAAGAAAAACATTCTTCATTTGAAAATTGTGAAGAGACGCCTGAAGAGAAAGGCGTTAATCAAAAACCCGCCCTAAGGCAGGACGTGAATTCTTATTTTCCAATTTGGGTGGGGCTCGTAAAATACCAGAAATTGACGCCCTCGACACCAGCCGTCCTTTCTTTAAAACGCGCCTATGATCAGGCCGTTAATTAAAACACGTCCCAGATAAAGTCGTTAATTATAAAAATGCCAAGGAAATTCGTAAAAACATGCAAAAATTAGAAAAACTTCGTATTATGGAAATATTGAAGTTCACTTTGGGGCATTACATGGTGACATGAGTTTTGATCAACATAGCATCAATTTTGGCGTGTCTACAGCTGCCCCGCCTTGGCGTCTGCTTTGCAAGGAAGTGAGACGGAATGAAGCGAAAGTGTAATGAAGTGGAATGAACTGATAAGTAGATGCCAAGGTGTGATGTGACACGCCTCAGACACTAAGCATTAGAAATTTTTCTGAGATTCTGAGTGAAACAACTCTAGGTGATTCCAAGGAAGCATCAATTTGCTGGATAAAGGAGACTAAACTAAGAATATAAAATGTGCGCGTGGGCACGACAAGGAGGCACCATTGGAGAGCTTTTACCAGCCAACGTGGACGTGCTACAACCAAGGTGGATTTGCAGAAAAATAAAGGGAATTGAGATGAAGACCCAGCAAAGGGATGACTTTCAAGGAACTAGCCTGAGCGGCTTCAGAGAGAATAAAGTACTTGATTTGGAGTGGAATACCTCATGTCAACTCAATCGAGAGCGAGTGACCTTTATTATTGCCATAATATGAAGATTTTCAGCTTCAAGCTCAAAGTCCTACATGATGCATGCTGGGCTAAAAGAAAAATTAAAACAAACTAAAAATAGAAAATGATCAAGGATAATATTGCCAAGCCATCTAGATTTGGTCAAGAATCCAGATCTTTGAGCTGACACTAAGCCGAAGCCCGTTTGTCCGCGCATCAACCCAGAAAGTGGAACCATCGTCCTAGGCCTTTAACGACTCAACGGCCTATCCGTGTGATCAAGATTCTCCTGGAATTATCACTGTTTTTGATGAAGGGGAACTCAAATTCCAGGTTCATCAAAAACACAAGGTCCTTGATATGCTATAATAACGTAGATATCATATAGTAACAATGCTTACAGGAAAGAAATACAGGAATGGGATGATGATGCTCCCATGAGTGATCCAAACGCCTCGAAACCTGCACTCCTCTACACTTGAAAATTCATTAGGCCTCTCAAAGCATGAAGTGATCAGAAATAATCCTCAATTCAAAGCAAGACATGATCATAAGTGCTTAATCACAAATAACTCCGATTAAAAGATAGCACTTAAGTTCATCAAAATGCTCAGAGCGACCAAACATGCAAGCCAAACAAATAACGACTGGGGTAGGGGCGTCAAAATTATAAGAGACGACTGACATCAGGGCGTCAAAATATAAAAACACGTCTATCATCAAGGCGTTAATTCGTTTGGGAGCTCAAGAAGAAGACGACCCTTAGGGAGGCGTTAAATAAACAACGACTTTGGTCAAGTCGTCAATTCAACAATCGACGCCCTGAACACTGTCGTCAATTATTCAGAATTCCGAAAACCATGCTTCCGACTCTGAATCAAAAGCTAACCCCAGTTCTAGTTCTAATTGTAATCGTAATCAACCCTGCAGCTTCGAACGATCTCAAAACCCTCCAGACTTCTATAAAAAGGAAGAAACTCCCTTAGATTAATCAAATAACTCATCCAACCTCTGTTTCTCTTCACAGGTACTGCTGTTAGAGTTATCTCTGCAGACATCCACCGCCTCAGAAGATGGAGAGAGCTATCAAAAGATCAAAGACTTCCACTCTCAGACTATCTGAGATCAACAGGCACTTAAGCAACCAGATTACCATGAACCAGGTATGCAAAAAAAAAACTTTAATGGCTTGTTCTCTGTTTCCCTTCTCCTCAGCTTCTCATCCCTTCTCTATTCTTGTCCTTTTCTTTCTCCTTTCCACAGGCTTATCCCAATGTTCCTGGTGCAAGGAGGTTCACGAAAATCAAGTGGCTGCCTCTCTTACTCTCCAAATTTTCTTCAGACATAAGGGTCTACTTATCTAGATGGCACCTCTTAGGCCTAGTCACCCATGCCAAACACTATGATCAAATTTATCTTGATTGGGCAGCTATAGGAGCTTTAGCTGAGATATGGCATCCTTCCACCCATACCTTCTTATTCTCAACCTTTGAAGCTACAATTCTATTAGAGGAATTAGAGATGATCTTAGGCTTAAAGAAGATGAAACAAGGAGAGGAGGAAAAGATGACCATCATGCCAAGGCAAATTTCCTCACATGAGCTATTAACAAATCTAATTCCCAACCCAAACTTAGTGAACCAAATCAAAGCTACCAAGGGAATCAATCTCCTAAAGCTTGCTTCTTGGGTGTACAAACGATCCGATCAAGCTAAAGAAGATGAAGAAGTGGAACGAGTGGCAAAGGCTTTCGTGGTGTGCTTGGCGGGAGCGATCTTATTCCCCTCCACAGAAGACTTCTTGGATGAATCCCAATTAAGCGCAATAGTTAGCCTTTGGGAAGGAGAGAGAGTGGGACCAGCGATATTAGCCTATCTATATAGCGGGCTCACTTCGGCGGCAATGGGGAGACCGATCTATGGGTGCATGCTAGCATTATCTAGTTGGATAGATCTCCACTTCAAGTTTGATCCATGTGAGACGGCCCAATAACCCTCAAGAATCTTCTCAAAAAGCCCACTTTCTTACATGACCGGCTCATTGGGGATAAGCAATAGAGTGGTGAACCGGATTCCTCAAGTCAAGAAAAGAGTGGAATGGAGAGAACATCTCAAAGTGATGCCAAAGAACTTGTTCACATGCGCCCCGGGATTACTCAAAGCTCAAGAACTTCGCGCACGATTCTCCCCCGGGACGGACCTTAGACTCATAGGTGCTTCAGAATTCGTACTATACAACTCATACCGATGCCTTCCTCAACTTGGGCTCCCACGGCGAATATTCGAGGATCTATCACATCTCTCTCCTATCAAGGCAAGGGATATTGGCAGCAATGAAGATGGAGAAGAATGCACCACAATCCAAGCTCTGTGGAAAATCTGCAAGACTCATCAACCTGTGGAGAACTTGGAAGAAGACAGAGATCAGTGGAAATCATATGTAATAGCTTTAAGAAGTTTGAGGCCCAAAATGGCTCATTAGAGCATGTAATCTCTTTCATCAATAAAGCAATAATAACATTCTGATTAAGCCAATTTACAATATTTCTGATCAATTCTTCCAACAATCTGTGATTCTGCTCTGAATAACGACTTAGTCAATGCCGTCAATTCCCAAAGTGACGCCTCAGTGTAAGTCGCTTCTTATTAATCGGCTCTCGAAATTGACGCTTTCAGGAATAGGCGTTAACTAAATAACGACTTAAAACAAGGCGTTAATTCGATTCAAATTCCAAAAAGTATTCGTTAAAGATCCCAAAATAACGCCTTAGGGTAAGCCACGTTTCATGTAAATGACGCCTTCAGACACGTCGTTAATCAAAAATAGTAATCATTATTCCCATCATGTCAATCAATTCCCATTAAATGCCTCTAACGACGTCTGCCGTTCCCCATGCGAAACGAAATAACGCCTCCAGAGCGCGTCGTTAACCATAGAAGATACGCCCTCTGCTCCAGTCGTCCTTTCAACAAGACACGACTTTACCGGAGTCGTTAATTCTTTTTTGATCGTTCAACTTGCTTTCCCTCCTTTCTTCTTCTTCATTCGTCTTGTTTCTCCCCTTTCTTTCTTCTCTCCCACTGCAACCCTAACCGAACCCCTCTTCCACTCCCTATCGCTCTCCCATACTCTCAAACCCTCTCGCCCCCTAGCCCTAAGCAATGGCCGGCGGTGGACAAAAAAGACAAAGGGTCTCGGCCCCGGAGGTTGTGGACTTGGGCGAAGATACCCATGCCGAGGAGGAAACCCCTCCCATGGCGGCCGAGGAGGCTCCACCGGCGGAGCACGGCATCGAGCATGATGACGACGACGAAGGAGCAAGAGATGAAGGTGATGAGGACGAAGAAGGAGAAGACGAAGAGGAAGGAGATGAAGAAGAAGGTGGAGAAGAAGAAACCCCAGCGGTGGTCGTGCCTCACCGTGGCCAACTCCGACGGCCACGGCAGCCACGGCCCGAACTCCGTGGAGAATTGGCCGGACCCAAACGACAGAAGGTAAGCCCCCCGACGCCCTTTTCCATTTTTTTTATTTCTATTTTTGTTATTTTCCATAGCTCTCGGGCGAGAGAACCAGTGACCCAGAAAGAAGACGTCCCCAGGGATGTCGTGATTTAATAAGAAGACGCCCTACCTTGGGTCGTCAATTCATTTTATTTTCTGAAAAATAACTGCTCTCCACGATAACACGCCCTGCAGCATGTCGTTAATTTGATTTTGCCATGTTTTAATCGCCATGCTATTATCTTTCATGCTTTTTTTTAATTATTTATTTTTGCCTCTCGCATGTTATTTTATTTTATTTTCAAAAACCCCTGGAAAACAACGCCCCCCATCGGGGCGTCAACTCAATTGAAAATGACCAAACCAGCGGTCGTCAATTCATTTTATTCCAGAAATTACTAAAAGTTCATTTTCAGAAAACGTCCCTCACAAGGGCGTTACCTAAACAAATGACGACCCTGGGACGGGCGTCAATTGAAAAATCTTTAGGAAATTAGAGATTAACCACAAAACCACGCCCCCCACAGGGGCGTCTCTTAAATAAACAACGACCTAGGGCAGGTCGTAAATTCAAAGCTCACTTAGAAACCACGCCCCCCTCAGGGGTGCCAATTAAACAAACCACGACCCAAGGGCCGTCGTTAATTAAATCAAACATCAACATCTCAAACCAAGGCAATTAAGTGAACTTCCTCAGGAATAATCAAAATAATTAAGTCAAATTTCTTTCTTTATGCATGCAGGGGTTGATGAGGACACGGATCTCCTGGGTCATGGTCCGGGCAGCATATTACGGCCTCCCCGAGTTCCAGAGAGCCAGGGTAGATGCTATGGGGTTCGGGGCCTTCCTTAGCATAGAGCCCATTAGGCCTGACCTAGCACTTATCCAGGTTTTGAGGGAGAGATGGGATAGGACTAGCCGGGCATTCCTGATGCCCTGGGGTCATATGGTTCCTACCCTAGAGGATGTGGCTAGGATTACTGGGTTGAGGGTAGATGGTGAGGCAGTGAGCGGGATCACCTACCCTAACTATACTGAGCTTACCCAGAGGCTGCTAGGGCTAGAGATGGTCTATGAGACACCTAGCGAGTGCAGGACTATCCTCCGCACCGACCTGACTACAGTGATGGGTTTAGGGGATGCTAGACATAGGTCTAGGGAGTCCTTAGAGCAGTTTTCTCAGAGGTTGATTGACGGGGCTAGGGCAGCCTATTGCCAGGACCCAGCCGACAGGGAGAGGGCAGACCGAGACCTGAGGAGGTTCCTATTCTTGATGCTAGGGAGGCTATTACTCGGCACGAAGGGCGATGTCATCAACTGCCGATTCCTAGGAATACTCGAGGACTTAGAGGAAGTCGGTAGATACGCCTGGGGAGCAGCGCTGCTGGCGCACCTGATAGCCGACTTGTCTACGGGGATAGGTCGAGAGACGACCGTTAGTGGCTTCTCACCTTTTCTTCAGGTATGCACATCTTTTTTCTTTCTTTTACTTTATGCATGTGAATGCCTCACTAATGCAATGCATGGATGCAGGTTTGGAGCCATCTGTACATGCCGATGGGACGCGTCAACCCACGGCCCGGAGGTGAGGGATCTTTCCCTCTAGCACGGCGCTGGCTGCCGGTAGTCTTCGGAGCCCCACTCTCTTACGAGCTGTGGGTGTTACAGAGGGAGTTCCGAGACTTCCCTCCATCACTGGTACACATGATGAATGTTATGCAATTTTTTTTTTATTTTTTGTGCGAATATGATGGTGTTGATGAATGTATGTTTATGGATGCAGGTGCGATGGAGGCCCTATGAGGGGATGACCGACGAGGGCCAGCCGTGGGTCGTAGCGGGCTGACCTTGTTTTGGGCATGAGCTTTGGGTTCATTACCTGAGCGAGATCGAGCCGTTACGACTTAGGTTGGTGATGAGGACTCTGGGCCTACACCAGGAGTGGGTAGAAGTTAGAGAGCCGCGAGGGATCGGGAAGAAGATGTGCGATCGTACGAAGGTGATCGACTGGAGGGTGCAGTTCGAGGACCAGTACGCCGACTGGCGGCGAGGCGGGACCCGAGTCACCTCCCAGGCGACTGACAACTCTGAGTACCTCCGGCGCTACTGGGAGGTATACGCCGGCCGACCCCAGATGAGGGTCCTAGGGGTATGTATGAATGCACTTATTTCTAAATTGAATGCAAATGCTTATGTATCTATCATGTGACTAATATGTAATGAATGCAGGATGCACGAGACATAGCAGCGATGGATGCCCAGGCCCACCTACACAGCCTGGAGGACCAGCTGGCAACCACACGGGCGGACCTTGAGACCCTGGTGAGTGTTAAATTTATGCAAATGAATTTTTTTTCATGAATTATTGATGATTAGCCACTGACAATCTTAATGAATGCAGCGTGCCCAGCAGGGAGCAGCAGGGAGAGATACGGGAGAGGCCTCCAGCTCGAGGGGGCCTAGTGCAGAGGCGACTGCACTAGCGGAGCAGCTAGCAGCGGCAGTGGCACGGGCCGAGGTGGTAGAGCGCGACCTCGCCTCACGGGTAAGTTTCAAAAACTCAGACCTCATTCAATTATTTATTATTATGTGCTGATAAAAAAAGGTGTTTTACAAACGGAGGAGCTTCGAGCCGCTCTTACTTGCATCGAGGAGGGCCAGCAGGCGATGGCCACACGGGTGAGTTTTACTTTTAACCATGCATTCATTTCATAAATTGCTGAATTATTACATTAAATGTGGAACTGATGACTTGTTTACCTGTTTGCAGACTACACAGTTACAGGCGGCTCATACCCGGGCTTCCCTAGCTGGGGCGGAGTTGGCGATCCATGAGCAGCGGCTCGCGGAGCTGGAGAGGGCTTTGAGGCGGCGGGAGGAGCTGCCTCAGGATGTAGCGGAGCTGCGGGTCGCTCTTGAGCTGGAGCGGAGAGAGCGTGCGTGAGAGCGCGAGGAGCGTGCTCGGGAGCATGAGGAGCACCTGGCAGACCGTGCGCGTCACCACGAGCTACAGCAGTCAGAGCGTGCCCAGTACCAGGAGCAGGTGGCAGCGCGCGAGCGTGAGATGGCAGACTTGAGGACCCAGCTAGCCGTTACCCAGGAGTGGCTACGAGCGTCAGAGGAGCGTCTCCAGCGAGGGCGGGAGCGGGCGCGAGCTGCAGGGTACAGCTTCACCAGCTCCACCTTTGTGGCGGGCTCCTCCCTTCGAGAGAGGAGCGAGGTAGGGGGCCAGGTTCGAGTTCCAGCTTCTTCACGGGGGCCCATGCCCCCTCCACCAGTGCCTCCTCGGGACGGCGAGGATGAGGTAGAGAGTAGGAGAGAGGAGGGTGGAGGCGAGAGCTGAGAGACTGTTACTTATACTCCTCCACCTTCACACCTGTTCTTAGATATTCATGGTGTATATATATATGAGATTGAAATTTTTATTACCTGAGCACTTGTGTAGTTGTGTACTTGTGGGTACTAAGCTCCTTCTTTTTTTCTGCACGTTGTTCGCTTTTGCTTTACTTTTCCCTGTGTCTGCAGCTGTAGTCCACACTTGAATAAACAGGTTAATTCATCTATTCGACTTGGCCCCTTGCTCAATAAGCAAGGGATGTTTTACTTGTGACCTTAATAACGGGTCAAGGGGCCAAGCCTTTAATCAAATAAGGCAAATGAAATGACCGATAAAGGGAGATGCAATATGCAAGCACACGCATGCAAACAATAATAAAGATGCCCAATGCAAAAATGCAAGCACACTCATGAAGACTAAATCAGCATTTTTTCTTCTTTTTTTTCTTTTCCTTTATATATATATTTTTCTTTTATTTGCTGAAAAAGACGCCTTAGATTAATTCGTTATTTAAATAAAAGACGCCCTAGGTGACGGCGTGATTTTGAAAAAGATTTTTGATTTTTGTTGAAAAGACGACCTGTCTAGGGGCGTTATTTTTTAAAAAAGATGACCTTTCCATTAGGCGTTAATTATATTAAACGCGCCTTAAACAAAGGCGTTAATGTTTTGTTGTTTTCCAAATTGGGTTTGTCAAGGCTGCGAGGGCTCTAGGCCCTACCAGGCCACCATTTAGGATTCATTAATCTTTCTTGCATAATCAAAAGAGGGTCCACGTGCTAATGATTGAACTCATACACAAGATCTCGCGCGGTGCAATTTCCTAGGTCAGTCTCGACCATCATGCTGGTTTATGACTTACCACCAAGAAGAGATGGAAGAAAATATAAGGAAGCCCATAAGGGATTCTAAGAAGCCTGAGGCAACCTACCTTCCCTACCCTATGCCTGTTGGGGTTCAGTCGTTGGCATAGGGAAATTTTGTTGCCTTTTGCCTCTTTCATATTGCATGCATACGCCCAAGGTTTTCCTTGCGGGGACTTTGCCCTCTTGACATACTTTTCTTTTCACAATTTGACTTTCACTTTGAAGTTGATTTGCATTGATAAAAAAACCTAATTGTACTTGGGCTTTTGCGGCATTTTTGTTCCCTTTTGGGCCCTGACTTCCACCTACTAAGGCGGCGGGCAGGCTTGGCGAGTCTACCCCGAGGCCTCCCTTCCTCCCTTATGGGCCGAAGAAGAAAAGAATGGGTATTGTCTTCACCTTTAGTCAGGTTTTGACCATCCATCAGACTTTGCACCGCTTGAGTTCAAGGATAAGCGTGTAGTGTGTGCAGGTGTCGACCCCATTTTAAGTTAACAAGACTGATGAATGAATTCGGAATTTTGACCCTTCAGACCTTGCGTCCTCGTAACCATGGCAACCATTTTGAAAATTTTTTGATATATATTTTTTTGGATTTTTGGAAATTTTATTATTATTTTTTGGATTCTAAAGATTTCTATTTTTTTTGGATTTTGAATTAGGGATAGTATTTCTTAAGATACAGACCATTCCAAGGGTGAGTTAGTTCTTCTCCTTCAGCATTAATCAGTTTATAAGCATTGCCAGATAAACATCTTTTATAACAAAGGGGCCTTCCCAGTTTGGTTGAAGTTTTGAACGGGGCCCACCAGGTTTTACAAAAATTCTCTTAATTACCATCTCACCGACTTTGAATTTTCTCTCAATTACTTTCTTTTGATAAAAACGTGAAAGCCTATTTTGATAAACACGCGCATGCTCAGCGGCGATCAGACGCTTTTCATCCAGGAGTTCCAACTGGGCAAGGAGTGAATCACGACGCTCATCAATAGAGAATTCCTTGCCCAATTGTACTCGCAGAGATGGAATAAGAATCTCATAAGGGACTACCGCTTCCATTACATAAGTAAGGGCGAAAGGGGTTTGCCATGTGGGGGTACGAATGGAAGTGCGATAAGCCCAGAGAGCTTCAACTAACTTGTCTGGCCAGTCCGAGAATTTATTAGCCTCACACGTCTTTTTAACAATTTTAATCAAGGTTTTATTAGTTGCCTCTGCTTGGCCATTGCCCTGTGGATAATAGGGAGAAGAATGATGCAATGTAATGTTATACCTGTTGCAGAGATCCTTGAGCTCTTGAGAGATGAATTGAGGTCCATTATCGGTGATGATGGTACTCGGGATGCCGAATCTGGCGATGATATTCTTCATTATGAATTTGTAGACGGTTGATGCTTTGATCTCCACGAATGCTTCCGCTTCCGCCCACTTGGTGAAGTACTCCGTTACCGTGAGGATGAATGATTTTTGCTTCGTGAGGAGGTTCGAGTCACCAAGAGGTCCAATGATATCGAAAGCCCACATGGAGAAAGGCCATGGGGAGGACATAGGATGGAGTGAAGAAGCAGGAGAATGAATCTTGTCGGCGTGCAGTTGACACTTAACACACCTTCGAACATAGATGGAGCAATCCTCTTTTAGAGTTGGCCAATAGAAGCCTAGCCTAAGGATCTTCTTAGCTAGCATCTGGCTATTCATATGACCACCACACACTCCTGAATGCGCCTCTTCCACGACCTTCCAAGATTCATCATCGTCGAGGCATCTTAATAAAACACCCGTGAGCCCTCTTCTATAGAGCACACCTCCAACCAAAACATACCGTTGAGCCACTCTTCTGATTGCTTTCCTTTCTTCCACAGTGGCTTCTTCCGGATAGGATTGATCATTGCAATATCTGGCAATCTCATAATACCAAGGTTTCTCTTCATCAGCCAATTCTTCTTCCCAATCTAACAACATGACCTCTTTGCCTTTAAGAGCTTCACTCCGCCTGACCTTCTCGAGCACCTCGTCCCTAATGTCGAGGAATGCACGATCCTTAATAGCTGGAGTGTCACGCTGATGAATGAGAGGAACGTGAAAATCTCGTTGGGGAGGAAAGACTAAAGCAGAGGCCAAAGAGGCAAGAGCGTCAGCTAAGATGTTCTGGCTTCGAGGGACATGGACGAAGATCAACTTGGTGAAGAGTTTGGCATAAGCTGAAGCAAGTTCCTGGTAGGGCTTGAGTTTAGGATTGATAGTGCGGCACTTGACAAGCACCTGGTGTAAAATGAGTTGACTGTCACCCACGATTCGCAGTCGGGTAACACCATATTTATGAGCGGTTTGAAGGCCGGCCAACAGGGCCTCATACTCAGCTATGTTGTTTGTGACAGGGAAAGTGAGCTGAGCAGCAAATGGGATGGTGACCCCTTCTGGTGTTAATAGAACCATGCCGATCCCTCTTCCTTGGGAATTTAGAGCTCCATCAAAATGTAATGTCCACATAAGATCGTGGGGTTGATTAATGGACATTAGTTCTTCATCTGGAAACTCTGAATTGACAGGATCAAATCGAGGGAGAGGGTGGTGAGCAAGATGTTCGGTGATGGCATAACCTTTGATTGCTTTCTATTGAATGTAAGTGATGTCAAATTGAGAGAGAAAACTTTGCCAGCGTGCCAATCGGTCGGTAAGGACATATTTTTCAAGAAGGAATTTAATCGGATTCATGCGAACAATGAGGTGAACCTCGTGAGCTAAGAAATAGTGTTTTAATTTCTGAACTACCCAGACTAAAGCAGCGCAAGTCTTCTCCATGGCTGAGTACCTCTGCTCACAAGGGTTGAGGAGTTTAGACAAGTAGTATGCTGCCCTCTCCTTCCCTTCTTCATCCACTTGAGCTAGGACAGCACCTACAGAGTCATCCAGGACAGAAACATAGAGGATAAGTGGTTTGCCCGGAATTGACGGCCTCAGGACAGGAGGATTGGCCAGATAATCCTTCAATCCGTCAAAAGCTGCCTGACACTTGTCATCCCAATTAAACTTGAACCCCGGCTTAGTAAGCTAGTAAAACGGCCTGCATCTTTGTGAGTGCTGGGAGACGAAGCGGCGAATAAATTGCAACCTCCCGATTAATCCTCGAACTTCCTTCAAATTCTTGGGAGGAGGCATATCTCTGATGGCCTTTGCCTTATTGGGATCAACTTCAATTCCTCTTTTGCTGACAATAAACCCAAGCAACTTCCCTGATGAAACACCAAATACACACTTTTTGGGGTTCATTTTCAACTGATATTCTCGTGATCTTTGCAAAACTTTAGCTAAAACCCCAGGAAGCTCAATCCTTGTTCTTGATTTTACTACCAGATCATCCACATACGCCTCAATATAAATATGAATCATATCATGAAAAATTGCCATCATAGCCCTCTGATAGGTGGCTCCAGCATTCTTGAGTCCAAAAGGCATGACCACATAGCAGTAAGTACCCCATGGTGTAGTGAACGATGTTTCTCTTGATCTTCTTCAGCCAGGCGAATCTGATTATAACCCGAAAAGCCATCCATAAAGGAGAGTCTCAAATCCTGCCGTATTATCAATCAAAACATCAATATGAGGGAGGGGGAAGTCATCTTTAGGACACGCACGGTTGAGGTCCCGAAAGTCTATACAAATCCGAACCTTTCCATCTTTCTTCATGACCGGGATGATGTTAGCCACCCAGTTCGGATAGAGGACAACTCTAACAAATCTAGCCTTATGAAGCTTGTCAACCTCTTCTTTCATCTTTAAAGCCATGTTAGGGTGGAAACGCCTCAACCGTTGCTTGACCGGGACAGACCCTGGCTTAAGTGTAAGGCGATGTTCAACGAGCGCAGGGTCTAATCCAGGCATATCATCATAACTCCACGCAAATGTGTCCTTGTATTCTTAAAGTACCAAAATAAGTGCCTCCTCTTCGGTGGGCGGCAAACTCTTGCTGATGAGGACAATCCTAGGGTCTTCTTCCGTACCCAAATTTATTTCTTTGGTAGGCTCTTCTACTGAGGCTGATGGTTCATCAAATCTTCTCATGCCACTAGCAAGGGCATCAGCCTCGTCCTCATATTCTTCATAACTTTCCTCCCCTCTTCAATAGGGTCTTCATCATTCATAATCTCGTAGACACCAAAACCCTCATAAGAAGCACAAGTATCCTTATATTCTAACTCTGGCAGGATAGTTGGATTCTCCACAAATTCGGGAAGGGCTGAACAAGCCTGGCACCTTCTGGCTAACTCCAACAAAAATCTGCGGGGAATCTGCTTACCCCTGGATTTCTTATGCGGAACTACCCCATGAATTTTATTATTGGAGGAGGAAGAGCAACTAGCTTGATTGAAGGAAGGAGGTGAAAAAGTGGATACAGGAAGGGATACAGATGAAGACCCCTTACCAGAGGGGGAGAAAAGATTTACCAATGAATCATGGAAGAGCGGCCCCTGGGTCGGGGCACACTCAGAGAGGAGATAAGAGGTCTCCTCAATAGAGATGGAGGATGAAAAAGTTAGAATTTTGGCATTTTTTTCGTTTTATCTTTATCTTCATTTTTATTTTCCTTTTCTAGAAGAAAGCATTGTGAAGGGAGAATAGCAGGAGGAGTGGAGATTGAAAGATTGGAAAAAGATTGAATCAAAGACGACCCATGTGGGGGTGTGACGGAGAGTTTGGAAAATTGCTCGAGGAGCAAGGAAGGAATTGAAAGAGAGACTTGCATTGAATTTGGGGAAAAGCTGATCATGGCCGGAGGCGGTCTCGGTACGTGAGAAAACAATTGAGAATGCAGAGAAGCAAGAAGAGACGGATGCATAGAAGTTAGAGAGAAAAGGCCGGCCCACAGCCTGTCTATTGTAAATCCTTCTTCATATGGTACATCAGGCTCTCCAGTGTCCGTATAATCACTCAGCAGCTGCCTCTTATTTATAATCACAGTCGGCTTTTCAATCAATTCGTGTATTAGTGGCGGCCATTCTGGATCAGTCGGCATGAAGAGACGGCTTAAGGCAATAGTGATATCATTCATATGAAACCATCTATACCAGTCGCATTCTGGATCATCCATTTTCCTCCTCTTATCAGGCCTTAGAGATTCCAGGGCTTTATATGTAACCAGTGGAGCAATATGTCGAGCAAACTGTCTAGCATGAACATCTTGACAGTCTAACATGGAAGTGATTATTGTAGTCTGCTCATTATTTTGAACGCCACCTTTAATAAAATGTGTCTGCAATGTCCAAGTAAGCGGCTGGCGATCTGTCTTTAAAGTGGAGGTCATAACTGCCCATGGTTCTTCTTCATTCTTGCTTGGTCCTTTATAGCCTAGGCCGCCCCGTGCAATCAATCTTTGTGGCTTGACAAGCTTAGTTCTGCCCTGACAATTGACACCCAGGCCTTTGCCAACCTGGTACCCCATTCTCATCAGAATATTCCAGAACGGGGTATTCATTGTGTTCTTCTTCTTCCCCTTAGAAGTTAGGGGTGTCATGGCAACTGTTGTAACTGTCTCGGGTGGCATCGGCCGTGGGTGAGGGATATCTAATACTGATAGCAACGGCTTGTTGGAAGGTCAAATAGAAGGAACTGACGTTGCTAGGTGTATGTCTTCATCAGGCAGAATCGGCATGCTAGTCACTTTGATAATACGGCCCTTGTGTGGAAATTTGAGGCATTGATGATTTGTAGAGGGCACTGCATCTAACTGTTGAATATAGGGGCGGCCCAGAATGCCATTGAATGTTGGATCCATGTCTAAGATATGAAAATCGACTATGATTGTTGCTGGACCCAAACTAACCTTTAATGTTATCATGCCCAAAGGAGGTTTCTTAGTATTGTCGTATGCTGTGACTGTTATGGTAGATGGCCGAATCTGATTTTCTGGAATGCCGCACATCTTCAAAGTGGTGGGCGGCAATACATTGATGGATGCCCCAGTGTCCACCAAACATTGTTTTACTGCCACCTTATTAATATCAACCGTGATACATAGAGCATATTTCCTTGCTGAGAGTGGTGCCAGTTCATGCTCATGAAAAGTAATTGCCGGATGACTACTAGCGGGTGTCAAGACGGTGGTTATCTGCTCGGCAGGGATGTCCTCATTGACCATAACTTTCTGTAAATATTCCTTTAAAGCCAATTGATGAGTGGGTGACCTCTTAATCAATTCTAAAATAGAGATTCTTGCTGGAGTTCGGTCAAGATGCTTCAGTAAATCATATTGAGTGCCTGGCACGGACTCTTGCTCCTGTTCTTGTTCATTTGACCCCTGTGCGGGCTCCTGCTCTCTCTGGGGAAAGATGCGCTGGAACATCCGTCCACTGCGGAGCGGTGCCATGGTTCGACGCGCCTCTGTCGGGGCAAGGATGGAGGGAGGATTGGAAGAAGAAGGGGTGTTAGCATTGAAAATTGGTGGAGGAGTGTTTGAGGAAGAAATCGGTGAGGAATTCGACAAGGCAGCCCCCGTAGGAGGCGTAGGAGTAGGAAGGGGTGCCCGAGTGTGGGAAGTGCTAGCGGATTGAACAAGGAGGGTCCAGGGTATAAATGGTGGCTGAGCTGATGGTGGAGGTGTCCTTGCCGGCGGAGGAGTGATGGTAGTGGATGTAACCGGTGCTGGTGACGGGCGAATGAGGAGTGGCCTAGATGGTGATGGCGAAGGATTGGTGGCGAATGATGGAGTTTGCTGCGTCGGAGGCTGTGGTCATGGTGGACGGGTAAGGAGAGACCGGGTTGGCAAGGGTGAGGAATTAGTGGGGACAGATGGGTTAACGGGGCGCAAAAGGGGGCGACCTAATTGAGGGGTAGAAGAAGAAGGAAGTGTGCGCAAAAGGCGCGGAGGTTGATTTGAATTATGATTGAATGCCCCGACAGAGGCGTTTTCTTCGTGCCATCCCTGCCCTCTCTCTACTTCATGGAGAGACGTGACCGGGTTCACATGCTGATTTGCTTGGTGCTCCGGCAATGGGTTGTGGACAATCCCCATATCTTGCTGAGGTGCTGGAGCTTGCTGTTGTACTGGTGGAGCTGGTTGCTGCGGCTGCTGAGCCTGCTGTTGCCGAGGAGGCCTTCTTACTTTCATAGCAGCGATGAACTGTCTCATCTCGTCCCAATTAATGCCACCCTGGTCATTTAAATCATAGATGTAGTCCTTGAAGTGAAAGCAATGGTCAATATTGTGACCAGGGGAGCGGTGGAAAACACAATAACGGGACGTGTCAACATTAGCGGGCCACGCTGTCCTTTCTTTTGGTAGCATGAGTAGATTAGCAGCCATCAGGGCATTAAATATATCTGGGAGACTTTCTGGCAATGGCGGATAATGGGCCCTTTTGGGGCCAAGTGGTCTCCTTTGTTGTTGTTGTTGCGGGCCATAGTTGGTGGGTGGCGGTACTTGGTGGTACTGTTGCGGAGTTGAAGGATCTGCATGTGGCGTTTGGTTTTGTGGAGGAGCAAGGGAAGGTTGAGGAGCAAATTGGTGTTGTGGGGGTGAGTGGAAGAGGGTGTTTTGTTGTGGAGGGGGCGGAGGTCGTAGGTTAGATTGGCGAAAAGGTGTGGGGTTGCCGACCGCGCCAACTTGCTCATTGATGACGGTGCCCTCAGTCGTGGGCCCGCTATTGTTGACATTTGTATTTTTCTTGACCAACCGTGGTTTCGGTTCGAACATGCCCATGATGGGCGAATCCTTCATCTGAGTTTGAATATATCGAGCTCTTTCATAGAGCTCCTCCATGGTGGTCAATCTGTTCATGGCTAATATATGGCAGAACTGAGGGGTTGCATTTGAAATAATCATTTTAACCTGCTCTGGTTCTGACAAAGTATATTTCAATTTCTCGGCCATTGATCGCCATCTATCAGCAAATATGATGAAGTCCTCCTCGGGCTTCATTTTCTCTGCAACCAAGTCTGTAACAGATAGGGAGGGTCCAACCCGGTCCCTATACTTCTGCAAGAATTTCTTTTGAACCACATCAAAATTGCTAGCATCTGCCGGATCCAGGGAATAGAACCACTCGAGGGCTGGCCCCTCTAAAGATCTTCTAAACAAATAAGCTAATGAGGCTTTGTTGCCCTGCCAAAAGGACGTTTCATACATAAAATCCTTCAGATGAATAAATGGATTGCCAGTTCCATTGTATCGCCGAAAATTCGGCATCTCAGAAGGTGGTAAGTGAAAAACTGGCAATGTAGGCAGAGAGATCTCTGGAGCATTCTTGGCAGCAGTAACCTTGTTGAGTTGTTCTTCCATGCTAGCCAATTTCTGAAGGAGCAAAGCATTAGTGTCTGACTCGACCGGGACCGAATTTGGAATGAAGGTATTTGGCATAAGCGTCCTTAGAATTTGGGGAGGTTGAAAGAATTGGGGCCTAGCCACGGAATAACTTGCCTGTTGGGCCGGCATGGCCGCACCGGGCGTTGGTGGACAAGAGGGGGGTTTGTGCAAGACCGCCTGGTCATTGACAACGTGATGGCCACTCACGGCCGGAGGGGGATTGGAAGATGAAGAGGGAACAGATTTCCCTTTCAAAGCGGCATGAACTGCCTGCCGCTGGGAATCGTCCAATTGAGATAATGCATGAATTAAATCATTGACGTTGAAAGAAGGGGAGGTGTTCCCCGATGTGTTCTGATTGGATGGTAAAGCTTGAGAAGAGGGTTCAACCTCGTGAGTTGTGGTGTCAACCACATGAATTTGAGAATAATGAACCTGAGACGGAGGGTGGTTTCCCTCATGATAGATGGAATCTTGGAGGGGTGCCTCATAAGATTGATCAAAAATATTCTCTTCCACATCATCATAGGCGTACCCGTAGCTTGCCATGTTGATAATCTTACATGAACGGGGTTGCATGCTTAAGAAGAGAGAAAGCTTTATGAAGGAATTATCACACAACAATCACTCAATCGAATCCAGTGTAAGCAACTTAACTCAACCAAGTTTATGCAGTCAAGTTGAGATGAACGCAAGATTTTAGTGTTATGTTTGAGATTAGAGTGGATTAATTACAGAATAATTCACTCCTCTTTGCAAAAGTGAAGCCTAATTTAGATCCATATGTAGCCTCCGGGTCAACTAGGTTCCCTCTCTCTTCTCACCAACGATAGGCTCTCTAAACTCCGGGTACTTCAAAGGGTACAACCAGCCCGGCGTCCGTGAGGGAATCCACGGGTGCGGGGACTTACGGAGGTCTTGGAAAAGGGATTTCCGGTCCAAAGAGACGGAATGCTCAATGGAGGGTTATCCCGATTCCAAGAGAGGTGTGTGGAATCGTAGTGTAGAGAGAGGAGGTCTCTCAACCCAATGCCACAAAATGTAGAATAATATAAGCAGATCACACCAATATAATCAAATGATGAATGTAAGAATCAATCCCGCATGAATAAACACAGGAAGCAAGTCTCTGTGAACGCAGAGGAAAGAGACGACTCTGAAGCAGTCGCTACTAATGGAAGAGACGACAGCGCGGTTGTCGTGAATCACTGTGAGGCGCTCACAGACAGTGCAAAACCGCACCTTAGTGTGAGGCGCTATATGTGAAAAGGACGCCTCTGACAGAGGGCGTCAAATGTGAGTGGTGCACACGATCAAAATAAAAACACGCCTTGATGTAAGACGCTAATCAATAAAAGGACGCTCGGAGAGAAGGGCGCTAATTCACAGACAGAGTAAAAAAACCAAGAGACGCGATGAAAGACGCCTTAGCAGAAGGCGTTAAACAGAAAAAGGACGCCCTGGATCAAGGCGTTAATTCAAACAGTGCCTTTATAGAAGGCGTTAATTTAGGAAAATCACTGGACTGGCTGATCCCGAAGTGTGCAGTGTGCACAGTGGAGGGTGCCCGTAGGGCACAAGGGAGGGGTACCGTGGGTACCAAAGGGAAAGGGCACACGTGGGTGCCAATGGGAAAGGGCACACGTGGGTGCCAATAGGAAAGGGGTAATCAATAGAAAAACAATGGTAGTCCCACCGTGATCGCCAATTTGTAGATCATGGAAAATCCACTTTTAAGACAAAAATAATAATAAGATGAAGAAGGGAGAGAATGATAAAAAGGGAGTGTGAGGGAGCACGTGGTGCTAATAAGGAGTGTGATCGCCAGAGGGGTTACCTCAAGAAGAAAGAAGATGATCGCGAATACCTGATGAATATGAAGATGCGGGATGGATGTAGATTCCTTCCTCCTCCTTCTACCGGCCGGCCGATGAAGGGGGTTTTCCTCTTGATTACCCTTAAACAAAGAACAAACAAAAAGAAGAGGGGATTAGCCAAACGTGAGTGTAGTATCAATTCAAAAGAACAATAGGATGATGAAAGTGAAGCATAAAGTGTGCACCTTTTAGTTATTTTTAAAACCCCTAATAGAATTTAGGGAAGGGAGAAGATGCAAAGCAAAACTAATGCAAGAGAAGACTATATGATGATGCTGAACAATGACATAATGATGATGAGATGATAAAGATAAACGAACAGAAAGAAGCCCCTGCTGTTCCTGACAACAGTAAAGGGAAACCACGTTGATGCTACAGCTGTGGTTAGTGCAGCAGGAGGAAGAGGATGACCGTAGGGAGAGCAGAAAACTTCACAAAGAAGGAGAGAAACTATGGTTTTCTCCTCTCTACACAAGTAACGCTAACGAACCAATAGTTCTGCTAATTCTAACTCTCTGCTCTGCCTGCTCTGCTTCTCTTTTTTCTCTCTAACTCCTCCTTTCTGCATCCAACCTTTTGCGCGAGCTCAAGCCAGGGGCTATTTATAGGGTGCAAAACCGTATTCTAATGGGATAAGAACAGGCAACGATCATTAATGGCAAGGACTCTAGTTCCCCAATCGAGCAAGGTGATTAATCAAGGTAGGGAACTCTCCAGGAAAGCTATGTTCAAACCGGATACGGAAGGGTGAGAGACGACCCCAAGAAGGGCGTTAATTAAATTTGACGACCCGATTCAAGGCGTTAATTCAAAACACGACTGGGACAAAGGCGTCAATTCCTGGATTCAATTTTAGTAAGAAAAACATTCCTCATTTGAAAATTGTGAAGAGACGCCTGAAGAGAAAGGCATTAATCAAAAACACGCCCTAAGGCAGGACGTGAATTCTTATTTTCTAATTTGGGTGGGGCTCGTAAAATACCAGAAATTGATGCCCTCGACACCAGCCGTCCTTTCTTTAAAACGCGCCTATGATCAGGCCGTTAATTAAAACACGTCCTAGATCAAGTCGTTAATTATAAAAATGCCAAGAAAATTCGTAAAAACATGCAAAAATTAGAAAAACTTCGTATTATGGAAATATTGAAGTTCACTTCGGGGCATTACATGGTGACATGAGTTTTGATCAACATAGCATCAATTTTGGCGTGTCTACAGCTGTCCCGCCTTGGCGTCTGCTTTGCAAGGAAGTGAGATGGAATGAAGCGAAAGTGTAATGAAGTGGAATGAACTGATAAGTAGATGCCAAGGTGTGATGTGACACGTCTCAGACACTAAGTATTGGAAATTTTTCCGAGATTCTGAGTGAAACAACTCTAGGTGATTCCAAGGAAGCATCAATTTGTTGGATAAAGGAGACTAAACTAAGAACATAAAATGTGCGCGTGAACACGACATGGAGGCACCATTGGAGATCTTTTACCAGCCAACGTGGACGTGCTACAACCAAGGTGGATTTGCAGAAAAATAAAGGGAATTGAGACGAAGACCCAGCAAAGGGATGACTTTCAAGGAACTAGTCTGAGCGGCTTCAGAGAGAATAAAGTACTTGATTTGGAGTGGAATATCTCATGTCAACTCAATCGAGAGCGAGTGACCTTTATTATTGCCATAATATGAAGATTTTCAACTTCAAGCTTAAAGTCCTACATGATGCATGCTGGGCTAAAAGAAAAATTAAAACAAACTAAAAATAGAAAATGATCAAGGATAATATTGCCAAGCCATCTAGATTTGGTCAAGAATCTTGATCTCTGAGCTGACACTAAGCCGAAGCCTGTTTGTCCGCGCATCAACCCAGAAAGTGGAACCATCGTCCCAGGCCTTTAACGACTCAACGGCCTATCCGTGTGATCAAAATTCTCCTAGAATTATCACTATTTTTGATGAAGGGGAACTCAAATTCCAGGTTTATCAAAATCACAAGGTCCTTGATATGCTATAATAGCGTAGATATCATATAGTAACAATGCTTACAGGAAAGAAATACATGAATGGGATGATGATGCTCCCATGAGTGATCCAAACGCCTCGAAACCTGCACTCCTCTGCACTTGAAAATTCATTAGGCCTCTCAAAGCATGAAGTGATCAGAAATAATCCTCAATTCAAAGAAGACATGATCATAAGTGCTTAATCACAAATAACTCCAATTAAAAGATAGCACTTAAGTTCATCAAAATGCTCAGAGCGACCAAACATGCAAGCCAAACAAATAACGACTGGGGTAGGGGCGTCAAAATTATAAGAGACGACTGACATCAGGGCGTCAAAATATAAAAACACGTCTATCATCAAGGCGTTAATTCGTTTGGGAGCTCAAGAAGAAGACGACCCTTAGGGAGGCGTTAAATAAACAACGACTTTGGTCAAGTCGTCAATTCAACAATCGACGCCCTGAACACTGTCGTCAATTATTTGGAATTCCGAAAACCATGCTTCCAACTCTGAATCAAAAGCTAACCCCAGTTCTAGTTCTAATTGTAATCGTAATCAACCCTGCAGCTTCGAACGATCTCAAAACCCTCCAGACTTCTATAAAAAGGAAGAAACTCCCTTAGATTAATCAAATAACTCATCCAACCTCTGTTTCTCTTCACAGGTACTGCTGTTAGAGTTATCTCTGCAGACATCCACCGCCTCAGAAGATGGAGAGAGCTATCAAAAGATCAAAGACTTCCACTCTCAGACTATCTGAGATCAACGGGCACTTAAGCAACCGGATTACCATGAACCAGGTATGCAAAAAAAAAGCTTTAATGGCTTGTTCTCTGTTTCCCTTCTCCTCAGCTTCTCATCCCTTCTCTGTTCTTGTCCTTTTCTTTCTCCTTTCCACAGGCTTATCCCAATGTTCCTGGTGCAAGGAGGTTCACGAAAATCAAGTGGCTGCCTCTCTTACTCTCCAAATTTTCTTCAGACATAAGGGTCTACTTATCTAGATGGCACCTCTTAGGCCTAGTCACCCATGCCAAACACTATGATCAAATTTATCTTGATTGGGCAGCTATAGGAGCTTTAGCTGAGATATGGCATCCTTCCACCCATACCTTCTTATTCTCAACCTTTGAAGCTACAATTCTATTAGAGGAATTAGAGATGATCTTAGGATTAAAGAAGATGAAACAAGGAGAGGAGGAAAAGATGACCATCATGCCAAGGCAAATTTCCTCACATGAGCTATTAACAAATCTAATTCCCAGCCCAAACTTAGTGAACCAAATCAAAGCTACCAAGGGAATTAATCTCCTAAAGCTTGCTTCTTGGGTGTACAAACGATCCGATCAAGCTAAAGAAGATGAAGAAGTGGAACGAGTGGCAAATGCTTTCGTGGTGTGCTTGGCGGGAGCGATCTTATTCCCCTCCACGGAAGACTTCTTGGATGAATCCCAATTAAGCGCAATAGTTAGCCTTTGGGAAGGAGAGAGAGTGGGACCGGCGATATTAGCCTATCTATATAGCGGGCTCACTTCGGCGGCAATGGGGAGACCGATCTATAGGTGCATGCTAGCATTATCTAGTTGGATAGATCTCCACTTCAAGTTTGATCCATGTGAGACGGCCCAATAACCCTCAAGAATCTTCTCAAAAAGCCCACTTTCTTACATGACCGGCTTATTGGGGATAAGCAATAGAGTGGTGAACCGGATTCCTCAAGTCAAGAAAAGAGTGGAATGGAGAGAACATCTCAAAGTGATGCCAAAGAACTTGTTCACATGCGCCCCGGGATTACTCAAAGCTCAAGAACTTCGCGCACGATTCTCCCCCGGGACGGACCTTAGACTCATAGGTGCTTCAGAATTCGTACTATACAACTCATATCGATGCCTTCCTCAACTTGGGCTCCCACGGCGAATATTCGAGGATCTATCTCATCTCTCTCCTATCAAGGCAAGGGATATTGGCAGCAATGAAGATGGAGAAGAATGCACCACAATCCAAGCTCTGTGGAAAATCTGCAAGACTCATCAACCTGTGGAGAACTTGGAAGAAGACAAAGATCAGTGGAAATCATATGTAATAGCTTTAAGAAGTTTGAGGCCCAAAATGGCTCATTAGAGCATGTAATCTCTTTCATCAATAAATCAATAATAACATTCTGATTGAGCCAATTTACAATATTTCTGATCAATTCTTCCAACAATCTATGATTCTGCTCTGAATAACGACTTAGTCAATGCCGTCAATTCCCAAAGTGACGCCTCAGTGTAAGTCGCTTCTTATTAATCGGCTCTCGAAATTGACGCCTTCAGGAATAAGCGTTAACTAAATAACGACTTAAAACAAGGCGTTAATTCGATTCAAATTCCAAAAAGTATTCGTTAAAGATCCCAAAATAACGCCTTAGGGTAAGCCACGTTTCATGTAAACGACGCCTTCAGACACGTCGTTAATCAAAAACAGTAATCATTATTCCCATCATGTCAATCAATTCCCATTAAATACCTCTAACGACGTCTGCCGTTCCCCATGCGAAATGAAATAACGCCTCCAGAGCGCGTCGTTAACCATAGAAGAGACGCCCTCTGCTCCAGTCGTCCTTTCAACAAGACACGACTTTACCGGAGTCGTTAATTCTTTTTTGACCGTTCAACTTGCTTTCCCTCCTTTCTTCTTCTTCCTTCGTCTTGTTTCTCCCCTTTCTTTCTTCTCTCCCACTGCAACCCTAACCGAACCCCTCTTCCACTCCCTATCGCTCTCCCATACTCTCAAACCCTCTCGCCCCCTAGCCCTAAGCAATGGCCGGCGGTGGACAAAAAAGACAAAGGGTCTCGGCCCTGGAGGTTGTGGACTTGGGCGAAGATACCCATGCCGAGGAGGAAACCCCTCCCATGGCGGCCGAGGAGGCTCCATCGGCGGAGCACGGCGTCGAGCACTACGACGACGACGAAGGAGCAAGAGATGAAGGTGATGAGGACGAAGAAGGAGAAGACGAAGAGGAAGGAGATGAAGAAGAAGCTGGAGAAGAAGAAACCCCGGCGGTGGTCGTGCCTCACCGTGGCCAACTCCGACGGCCACGGCAGCCACGGCCCGAACTCCGGGGAGAATTGGCCGGACCCAAACGACAGAAGGTAAGCCCCCGACCCCCTTTTCCATTTTTTTTATTTTTTTTATTTCTATTTTTGTTATTTTCCATAGCTCTCGGGCGAGAGAACCAGTGACCCAGAAAGAAGACATCCCCAGGGATGTCGTGATTTAATAAGAAGACGCCCAACCTTGGGTCGTTAATTCATTTTATTTTCTGAAAAATAACTGCTCTCCACGATAACACGCCCTGCAGCATGTCGTTAATTTGATTTTACCATGTTTTAATCGCCATGCTATTATCTTTCATGTTTTTTTAATTATTTATTTTTGCCTCTCGCATGCTGTTTTATTTTATTTTCAAAAAACCCTGGAAAACAACGCCCCCCATCGGGGCGTCAACTCAATTGAAAACGACCAAACCAGCGGTCGTCAATTCATTTTATTCCAGAAATTATTAAAAGTTCAGTTTCAGATAACGTCCCTCACAAGGGCGTTACCTAAACAAATGACGACCCTGGGACGGGCATCAATTGAAAAAGCTTTAGGAAATTAGAGATTAACCACAAAACCACGCCCCCCACAGGGGCATCTCTTAAATAAACAACGACTTAGGGCAGGTCGTAAATTCAAAGCTCACTTAGAAACCACGCCCCCCTCAGGGGTGCCAATTAAACAAACCACGACCCAAGGGTCGTCGTTAATTAAATCAAACATCAACATCTCAAACCAAGGCAATTAAGTGAACTTCCTCAGGAATAATCAAAATAATTAAGCCAAATTTCTTTCTTTATGCATGCAGGGGTTGATGAGGACACGGATCTCCTGGGTCATGGTCCGGGCAGCATATTACGGCCTCCCCGAGTTCCAGAGAGCCAGGGTAGATGCTATGGGGTTTGGGGCCTTCCTTAGCATAGAGCCCATTAGGCCTGACTTAGCACTTATCCAGGTTTTGAGGGAGAGATGGGATAGGACTAGCCGGGCATTCCTGATGCCCTGGGGTCATATGGTTCCTACCCTAGATGATGTGGCTAGGATTACTGGGTTGAGGGTAGATGGTGAGGCAGTGAGCGGGATCACCTACCCTGACTATACTGAGCTTACCCAGAGGCTGCTAGGGCTAGAGATGGTCTATGAGACACCTAGCGAGTGCAGGACTATCCTCCGCACCGACCTGACTACAGTGATGGGTTTAGGGGATGCTAGACATAGGTCTAGGGAGTCCTTAGAGCAGTTTTCTCAGAGGTTGATTGACGGGGCTAGGGCAGCCTATTGCCAGGACCCAGCCGACAGGGAGAGGGCAGACCAAGACCTGAGGAGGTTCCTATTCTTGATGCTCGGGAGGCTATTACTCGGCAGGAAGGGCGATGTCATCAACTGTCGGTTCCTAGGAATACTCGAGGACTTAGAGGAAGTCGGTAGATACGCCTGGGGAGCAGCGCTACTGGCGCACCTGATAGCCGACTTGTCTACGGGGACAGGTCGAGGGACGACCGTCAGTGGCTTCTCACCTTTTCTTCAGGTATGCACATCTTTTTTCTTTCTTTTACTTTATGCATGTGAATGCCTCACTAATGCAATGCATGGATGCAGGTTTGGAGCCATCTGTACATGCCGATGGGACGCGTCGACCCACGGCCCGGAGGTGAGGGATCTTTCCCTCTAGCACGGCGCTGGCTGCCGGTAGTCTTCGGAGCCCCACTCTCTTACGAGCTGTGGGTGTTACGGAGGGAGTTCCGAGACTTCCCTCCATCACATGTACACATGATGAATGTTATGCGATTTTTTTTTTATTTTTTGTGTGAATATGATGATGATGATGATGAATGTATGTTTATGGATGCAGGTGCGATGGAGGCCCTATGAGGGGATGATCGACGAGGGCCAGCCGTGGGTCATAGCGGGCTGACCTCGTTTTGGGCATGAGCTTTGGGTTCATTGCCTGAGCGAGATCGAGCCGTTACGACTTAGGTTGGTGATGAGGACTCTGGGCCTACACCAGGAGTGGGTAGAAGTTGGAGAGCCGCGAGGGATCGGGAAGAAGATGCACGGTCATACGAAGGTGATCGACTGGAGGGTGCGGTTCGAGGACCAGTACATCGACTGGCGGCGAGGCAGGACCCGAGTCACCTCCCACGCGACTGACAGCTCTGAGTACCTCCGACGCTACTGGGAGGTATACGCCGGCCGACCCCAGATGAGGGTCCTAGGGGTATGTATGAATGCACTTATTTCTAAATTGAATGCAAATGCTTATGTATCTATCATGTGACTAATATGTAATGAATGCAGGATGCACGAGACATAGCAGCGATGGATGCCCAGGCCCACCTACACAGCCTGGAGGACCAGCTGGCCACCACACGGGCGGACCTTGAGACCCTGGTGAGTGTTAAATTTATGCAAATGAATTTTTTTTCATGAATTATTGATGATTAGCCACTGACAATCTTAATGAATGCAGCGTGCCCAGCAGGGAGCAGCAGGGAGAGATACGGGAGAGGCCTCCAGCTCGAGGGGGCCTAGTGCAGAGGCGACTGCACTAGCGGAGCAGCTAGCAGCGGCAGTGGCACGGGCCGAGGCGGCAGAGCGCGACCTCGCCTCACGGGTAAGTTTCAAAAACTCAGACATCATTCAATTATTTATTATTATGTGCTGATAAAAAAAGGTGTTTTGCAGACGGAGGAGCTTCGAGCCGCTCTTACTTGCATCGAGGAGGGCCAGCAGGCGATGGCCACACGGGTGAGTTTTACTTTTAACCATGCATTCATTTCATAAATTGCTGAATTATTGCATTAAATGTGGAACTGATGACTTGTTTACCTGTTTGCAGACTACACAGTTACAGGCGGCTCATACCCGGGCTTCCCTAGCTGGGGCAGAGTTGACGATCCATGAGCAGCGGCTCGCAGAGCTGGAGAGGGCTTTGAGGCGGCGGGAGGAGCTGCCTCAGGACGTAGCGGAGCTGCGGGTCACTCTTGAGCTGGAGTGGAGAGAGCGTGCGTGAGAGCGCGAGGAGCGTGCTCGGGAGCATGAGGAGCACCTGGCAGACCGTGCGCGTCACCACGAGCTACAGCAGTCAGAGCGTGCCCGGTACCAGGAGCAGGTGGCAGCGTGCGAGCGTGAGCTGGCAGACTTGAGGACCCAGCTAGCCGTTACCCAGGAGTGGCTACGAGCGTCAGAGGAGCGTCTCCAACGAGGGGGGGAGCGGGCGCGAGCTGCAGGGTACAGCTTCACCAGCTCCACCTTTGTGGCGGGTTCTTCCCTTCGAGAGAGGAGCGAGGCAGGGGGCCAGGTTCGAGTTCCAGCTTCTTCACGGGGGCCCATGCCCCCTCCACCAGTGCCTCCTCGGGATGGCGAGGACGAGGTAGAGAGTAGGAGAGAGGAGGGTGGAGGCGAGAGCTAAGAGACTGTTACTTGTACTCCTCCACCTTCACACCTGTACTTAGATATTCATGGTGTATATATATATGAGATTGAAATTTTTATTACCTGAGCACTTGTGTAGTTGTGTACTTGTGGGTACTCAGCTCCTTCTTTTTTTCTGCACGTTGTTCGCTTTTGCTTTACTTTTCCCCGTGTCTGCAGCTGTAGTCCACACTTGAATAAACAGGTTAATTCATCTGTTCGACTTGGCCCCTTGCTCAATAAGCAAGGGATGTTTTACTTGTGACCTTGATAACGGGTCAAGGGGCCAAGCCTTTAATCAAATAAGGCAAATGAAACGACCGATAAAGGGAGATGCAATATGCAAGCAAACGCATGTAAACAATAATAAAGATGCCCAATGCAAAAAGGCAAGCACACTCATGAAGACTAAATCAGCATTTTTTCTTCTTTTTTTTCTTTTCCTTTATATATATATATTTTCTTTTATTTGCTGAAAAAGACGCCTTAGATTAAGTCGTTATTTAAATAAAAGACGCCCTAGGTGATGGCGTGATTTTGAAAAAGGTTTTTGATTTTTGTTGAAAAGACGACCTGTCTAGGGGCGTTATTTTTTAAAAAAGATGACCTTTCCATTAGGCGTTAATTATATTAAACGCGCCTTAAACAAAGGCGTTAATCTTTTGTTGTTTTCCAAATTGGGTTTGTCAAGGCTGCGAGGGCTCTGGGCCCTACCAGGCCACCATTTAGGATTCATTAATCTTTCTTGCATAATCAAAAGAGGGTCCACGTGCTAATGATTGAACTCATACACAAGATCTCGCGCGGTGCAATTTCCTAGGTCAGTCTCGACCATCATGCTGGTTTATGACTTACCACCAAGAAGAGATGGAAGAAAATATAAGGAAGCCCATAAGGGATTCTGAGAAGCCTGATGCAACCTACCTTCCCTACCCTATGCCTGTTGGGGTTCAGTCGTTGGCATAGGGAAATTTTATTACCTTTTGCCTCTTTCATATTGCATGCATACGCCCAAGGTTTTCCTTGCGGGGACTTTACCCTCTTGACATGCTTTTCTTTTCACAATTTGACTTTCACTTTGAAGTTGATTTGCATTGATAAAAAAACCTAATTGTACTTGGGCTTTTGCGGCATTTTTGTTCCCTTTTGGGCCCTGACTTCCACCTACTAAGGCGGCGGACAGGCTTGGCGAGTCTACCCCGAGGCCTCCCTTCCTCCCTTATGGGCCGAAGAAGAAAAAAATGGGTATTGTCTTCACCTTTAGTCAGGTTTTGACCATCCATCAGACTTTGCACCGCTTGAGTTCAAGGATAAGCGTGTAGTGTGTGCAAGTGTCGACCCCATTTTAAGTTAACAAGACTGATGAATGAATTCAGAATTTTGACCCTTCAGACCTTGCGTCCTCGCAACCATGGCAACCATTTTAAAATTTTTTCGATATATATATTTTTGGATTTTTGGAAATTTTATTATTTTTTTTTGGATTCTGAAGATTTCTATTTTTTTTGGATTTTGAATTAGGGATAGTATTTCTTAAGGTACAGACCATTCCAAGGGCGAGTTAGTTCTTCTCCTTCAGCGTTAATCAGTTTATAAGCATTGCTAGGATAAACATCTTTTATAACAAAGGGGCCTTCCCAGTTTGGTTGAAGATTTGAACGGGGCCCACCAGGTTTTACAAAAATTCTCTTAGTTACCATCTCACCGACTTTGAATTTTCTCTCAATTACTTTCTTTTGATAAAAACGTGAAAGCCTGTTTTGATAAACATGCGCATGCTCAGCGGCGATCAGACGCTTTTCATCCAGGAGTTCCAACTGGACAAGGAGTGAATCACGACGCTCATCAATAGAGAATTCCTTGCCCAATTGTACTCGTAGAGATGGAATAAGAATCTCATAAGGGACTACCGCTTCCATTCCATAAGTAAGGGCGAAAGGGGTTTGCCATGTGGGGGTACGAATGGAAGTGCGATAAGCCCAGAGAGCTTCAACTAACTTGTCTGGCCAGTCCGAGAATTTATTAGCCTCACACGTCTTTTTAACAATTTTAATCAAGGTTTTATTAGTTGCCTCTGCTTGGCCATTGCCCTGTGGATAATAGGGAGAAGAATGATGCAATGCAATGTTATACCTGTTGCAGAGATCCTTGAGCTCTAGAGAGATGAATTGAGGTCCATTGTCGGTGATGATGGTACTCGGGATGCCAAATGTGGCGATGATATTCTTCATTATGAATTTGTAGACGGTTGATGCTTTGATCTCCACGAATGCTTCCGCTTCCGCCCACTTGGTGAAGTACTCCGTTGTCGTGAGGATGAATGATTTTTGCTTCGTGAGGAGGTTCTTATCACCAAGAGGTCCAATGATATCGAAAGCCCACATGGAGAAAGGCCATGGGGAGGACATATGATGGAGTGAAGAAGCAGGAGAATGAATCTTGTCGGCGTGCAGTTGACACTTAACACACCTTAGAACATAGATGGAGCAATCCTCTTCTAGAGTTGGCCAATTGAAGCCTAGCCTAAGGATCTTCTTAGCTAGCATCTGGCTATTCACATGACCACCACACACTCCTGAATGCGCCTCTTCCACGACCTTCCAAGATTCATCATCGTCGAGGCATCTTAATAAAACACCCGTGAGCCCTCTTCTATAGAGCACACCTCCAACCAAAACATACCGTTGAGCCACTCTTCTGATTGCTTTCCTTTCTTCCACAGTGGCTTCTTCGGGATAGGATTGATCATTGCAATATCTGGCAATCTCATAATACCAAGGTTTCTCTTCATCAGCCAATTCTTCTTCCCAATCTAACAACATGACCTCTTTGCCTTTAAGAGCTTCACTCCGCCTGACCTTCTCGAGCACCTCGTCCCTAATGTCGAGGAATGCACGATCCTTAATAGCTGGAGTGTCACGCTGATGAATGAGAGGAACATGAAAATCTCGTTGGGGAGGAAAGACTAAAGCAGAGGCCAAAGAGGCAAGAGTGTTAGCTAAGATGTTCTGGCTTCGAGGGACATGGACGAAGATCAACTTGGTGAAGAGTTTGGCATAAGCTGAAGCAAGTTCCTAGTAGGGCTTGAGTTTAGGATTGATAGTGCGGCACTTGACAAGCACCTGATGTAGAATGAGTTGACTGTCACCCACGATTCGCAGTCGGGTAACACCATATTTATGAGCGGTTTGAAGGCCGGCCAACAGGGCCTCATACTCAGCTATGTTGTTTGTGACAGGGAAAGTGAGCTGAGCAGCAAATGGGATGGTGACCCCTTCTGGTGTTAATAGAACCATGCCGATCCCTCTTCCTTGGGAATTTAGAGCTCCATCAAAATGTAATGTCCACATAGGATCGTGGGGTTGATTAATGGACATTAGTTCTTCATCTGGAAACTCTGAATTGACAGGATCAAATCGAGGGAGAGGGTGGTGAGCAAGATGTTCGGCGATGGCATAACCTTTGATTGCTTTCTATTGCATGTAAGTGATGTCAAATTGAGAGAGAAAACTTTGCCAGCGTGCCAATCGGTCGGTAAGATCCATGTAGTACACTGGAGCTTATCCGAGGACATGATGCTTGCGGATTGTTCAGGGGTTTTGCCAATGTTGCCACCGTCACGGCTTGCCGCCGCTGCTGCCACCATTGCGCTGTCGACCCGGGATGTAAACATACTCAGAAACCTTAAATGGCTATGCGACGGGCATTGAATGCCCTCTCCTCCTTCTCTCTGTCACTTCGCGTGAGATTCAGCAGGAAAACGGAGTATCGAACTGAGGATGGGATGGCATCGTGGGAAGGGGGGGCACGCCGTTTCAAGGCACCCTCAGAAAGGGCATGGGAGCATTTGATTAAAACGGCATGGCAAAGGGTGCGCTAATTTAGGAGGGTTAATGCCATGCCATTTTAAGTGGGCATGGGAGGTAAGTGGAGGCCACGCCGGTTAAAGGGGAAAGGGTATTGGCGCGCCGATTTAAGGGGGTTAATGGAGAGCAGGCTGTGCCGGTTTAGAAGCCAAGGGGGGCCGCGCCGTTTCAAATGACCGTAGGGGTGTTTTGCCTTGTTGACTTTGAATCGGCTCAGACAAGTGCTTGACCTCCAGTACTGTCTCAGCTTTGATGCACCGCTTCTGGGGTGTCCATTTCGAAGCTTCTGGGCCTCGATTTGCGATTTTGAGTGATTTCTGACACGTGCCGAACCCGTGTCAGATTACTCGGGTTTCTTCGTGATTCGCCCTTTGGCATTGCAAATTGAGAAGCCAAGGCCATTTCTTCAGCACGAGAAGCTTCCTTATCAGGTATCGGACCACCAGGTGTATTTTCGTCCCGATCGGACGAGATGTGGGGTTTATTCGTCCTTTCCACCCTCGACTTGCTCTCGGGTGTTGGGACGTACATGCCGTATGATCATCATTTCATTTTTTTTGACATCAACAGGTGCTGAGCGCCCTCACCTGATCATGATGGTGGCGGGGGGCACCTTGGGCACTAAAGAGGTCCACTTCGTCAGAGTATGGGAGCTGGGCACCCTCACCCGATTCGACTAGCACCGTGGGGTGGCTAGGGCACTAGAACTGGTAACTCTGTCAAGGTGGGGGGGCCTAGTGCACTCACCCTGTCAGGATGGGAGCGGTGGGTGAGGACGGCGCTGGAATGGCAAATCTGGTCAGGGTGGGGCACTGTAAATGGGTTTTTCATCAAGGTGGGGGTGCTGAGCGCCCTCACCTCATCTGACTGGTAGCGGATAGCGCCTTGGCCAATTTGGTCTGGGTGGGGGTGCTGGCCGCCCTCACCTTTTCAAGGTGGGGTCGCTGGCTGGCCCCACCCTAACCAACTATCATCCGTGGGACCCCCTCGGGTCCAAGTGGCAGTTTTGAGAGCTATAAAAATGCTTTGTGTTTTTTTACTATTCACACTTCAATTTTACTGCATTGGACTACTTTGACGGTTGATCAGGGACTGTTGGCTTTGATTGGTGACTATTGACCAACTGAAGAGTGTGTGCTCTTGGATCTGGCCAACTCTTTCCGAAGTATTCAACACGAATTCAAATAATGTTAACATTGCCAATAGCTGTATTCTACCTAGGGAGTAGATAGCTCTAATATCATCTAAAGTTGGGTAATGGTGGTCCATAAAGAAATATCTATCATGACTTAATATTTCTACACCGGCTTTGATTGCTATAGTTACAAAAGGTTCTTTCATAATGGTCCATCATTTATATCTGTCTGAAGACAATTGTTTATCTGCTGGAAGTTTTTAATATTTTGACTAATTTGGGCTAAAGGTATTGGTCTAAACCATTGAATTATTGTTCATTCTACCTTAACTATAGATTTGATGTGTCAAATGAAGTTGTTCCTTGTAACAAAAAAAGTCAGATGATTGTAATATTCAAATATTTCGAATTCTAAAGTTTCTATACTAGAAAGAAGCTAAAATTATATACTAAATCTATTCTTTAAAAGATTTCTATCAGCAGGATAAAAATTTACCCTAAATGAACTAAAACTTGACTGTGCAGATAATGTAAACCACTTATAATTTTTGGATGTTATGTTGAAATAAACTTCTCTATTTGTAAAATATATACTAATTGGTTGTTGACTAAATGATTGTTCATTCGTAGGTGGTTCTATCAGTCTAGATAACAGGTCTACAAGCTCATTATTTTATCCTTTAATATGAACAAAGGTAGGTTTATAACCATTTTTCGTTAAAAAATCTATAAACTTTGGCCAGCGTCTTTCAATAAGTCTATTTATTCTAGTTGAGTTTGCATGGGATACTACATTATTACAATCAGTTCTTATAGTAAATGTTCTATCAAGATATATCCTAAATTTATTGACTGCTTCTATTACCCCTTCAATTTCTGCATCTGTATTGTTATGAATTACTGTTTTATATTTACCAGAAGCATATCTACACAATTGTTCTTGAGTATCTATAGTTTTTAATAATGATGCTCCCCAACCTTCTTGAGAACTATTAGTTTCTATGATTTTGAGGGTATATGTGTAGAACTAAATTGGCAGATGTAGAGGGGGGTGAATAGATCTACCCCCTTTAAAAAAATTTGCAGTAAAAGATGATACTCTTATGGTAGATAGATAGAAGGACCGATCACAAACAAAGCATGTGAAGTGCAGTAGAGATGATGATCGGTGTGTAATTATCTATGAATGTGGGTAGAAGAGATGCAGTAATCACACAATCATCCACGCAGAAACACAGAATTTTTAGGTGGTTCAGTAGCAGCTGTGTGCTCACCTATGTCCACCCCTCACTCAATTGAGTGACGACCACTAGCTGCAACCGCAGCAACAACATAGGGATATAGCCCTAACACAAACCGCTGATTCACAGCTTCACACACACACACACGCTGATTCACAGCTTCACACACGCTGATTCACCGCTTTGCACACACACAGACAGAAACTATTCAAAAGTGGAAAAGCGGAAATCAAGAACATAAAAAACTATGTACCTTCCGATGAAGTAACCTAGGTGAACCTATGATCCTCTGTTTCACTTAGGATGGAGGGCGCTCTTCTCTTCTCTTCCTTTTTTAGATTCCTTCGTCTCTAACTCACTCTCTTTCTTCTCTCTTCTAAGGATGCTCTCATATTCATGGCTCAGATAGCAGAATTCTTCCACTTGATGTTGATTTTATACTGCTCAAGAGAAGGTTTATTTATATCATGGATAATGGGCTGATGGTCCTCTTTTCTGGTCTAATGATCCATATGTCAGGGCAAATCAAAAATATTTCTCATCCTTGGAGCCTTCCAGAAGTCAAGGTACGATGTCCATACCATCTGCCAATGATTGACCCCTCAGAGCACGTGCATGGGGCTGGCTCACATGCGAATGTGCTTGGGCTTATCTTTACAGTCCTGTCGTTCAGATTAAGAAGCATGTCGACAGCCTCAATATACATTTCTAGATATTACTGAAATCGGTCGACCAACATTTGTTTCTTGATTGACCGAGCTGAACATTACTTCTGGACGAAGTGATCCAATCGACCTGACTTCTTATCTCTGTCAACTTCTCTTCTTTTCTCTTCTATGTCGACCTGTCTTCTTACCTCTGTCGACCTTGACATCATGTCTTTTCCTTCTCTGTCGACATATCTTCTTACTTCTGTCGACCTTAGCATTGTGTCTTCTGCTCCTCTGTTAACCTATCTTCTTATCTATCCACCGAGCTCTTTATGCTTTTCTTTTGACTTTGATGGTTCAGTCGACCGGCTCTTCATTATCCTGTCGACTGGATAATTCATTACTTAGTCAGTTAGAGAAGGAAATCGATCTGATCCAAGTGCATTCATATTTGATTATCTAAACTATTATATAATGATTCATAGTTATAACATCATCAAAACCAATGACACAACATTCTCCCCCTTTTTGATGATGTCAACTATGAGTCATTATGTGCTTTTGGCTCTAAGTCCAACAGTTTAGAATAAAAGAGAAAACATATGCACCTTCATCCATCAAGAAATTAAGCAATCACATGAAATGATATAACTCTGCAACTTTGAAAGAAGTTTATTTTCCATTAATTCTAAAACTTGATTTACAAGTGAAACAAATTCCAGACGGACAAGCAAACTACATAAGCCTTTACAGACCAACTTTACATCATACTGAGTGAGACTTCATCACCCATCATCTAAGTTCTACTCAAACAGATGTACTACATGTACTCCCTAATAGATGTACTACCCACCAAACAGATGACTCATCACCTATCTCCTTCTTTGACATAATCAAAGCAAGAAGATCTATGGGTGGCCTTGGTGGTGAGGTGGACGAAGAGCTTTGAACAGCTATGACAGACTCATGTGAGGCCTGAACCAAGGTGGTTGTAGAGAGGGATCTTGTGGAGGAGATCTGATGTGTGCTGCAGGAGCTCGAGGACTTTGGCAGCCAACAGATTCACTTCCATCTTGACCCTCAATTGTGGCCATCTGGAGATGTCTTTTCCGAAATTGTGTGTCCATCCTCATGTGATGGAGGTTGTTTTCCATGTACTAAAGTGAATGTTCCACGCTTGCATAATTGGTTGTTGCTCTATTCAAATCACAATTGATTTCATAAAATCTTTGATGGGTATCTCTGATGCTTGCTTCCATTGACAGCATTCGGTCATTCATTCTAGACTCCAATCCATTTATTTTATCATTGAGATGGGATTCCATTGAATGTAGGGAGTCCTAGAGCTGATTGAATAAGGCATGTAAATACTGATGCCAGCCAGGTGGAGGAGAGGATAAAGCAGGAGGTTGAGAAGATGACGCATTATGAGGCTGAGTAGTGGGTTCTGGTTGAGGTGGAGAAGATGGTAGAGTCACAACTGTTGACACCCGTTTTACGCTTACGAGTTGTGTTATTTTCTTATCCTTATTTTATGATGTCCCAGGTTATTCACTATTTATTGGGTCACTTTGGACTGGTTATGGGCCTATTTTTATGGGTTTATCTCCCTGGTTGGGCTCAGTTTCTCGCATGTGTCATCATCTGGGCTTGGTGGGCGTAGGTGGAGCTTGGTTTCAGGATAAATATGGGCATTGGTTTCTTTTATTATTATTATTCAAACGGTCGTACAAATAGCAGTCAGTCGCGAGACCGCTACCTGATGGTGATGGTCTGTCGTGAGACCGCCTTCTGAGGCCGGGAGTCCTGCCTAAGCTGGTCTCTTCTCTCTCTATCCATGCTCGAAGGAGAGTATTAAACCCATTATTTTCTCTAAGGATTTCGATCTCCAGAGAGTTCTAATCGATCCAAGAGATAATTCTTTATATTATCTCTGAGGTTTATCAACTCCCAAGGTTTATTTCTCGGATTTATCCCTCAAGCCCGGGCTAGGGTTTGGTGGGTCTATTAATAGAACCCTTGGTCTCGTGCTCGCAAAAGGAGAACTTTGGAGCTCACCACGAAGTGCTGTCGCATTCTACTGCGAGTCTCAACCAAGGAGCATCAAGTTTCTGCATCCTACAGTGGTTTGGTCCAGGGAGTAGTCAGTTTCATTCATCGTTTTGCGTTCTCTTTCAAGTCATTTTCTCTTGTCTTTTGCATCTTCATGGCATCTGTTTCTTCCTTTTTCTCGCATTCTCTTGCATTCATAATACATCCATATACATCCTCCTATTATTTAGACGCCCCACAGAGGTTAAAAAACCACCAACCCCGAGGTATCGGCCCTTCCATTTATGCGTATAATTCATTATTGGTTTATGGATATTTCACGTTGCCAGATCTGATTGGGTTTGTTTCATGTGGTTTCTACATTCTCTTGCAGGTCTACAGTACTCATAACACGAGGCCCTTCCATTTTTGCCGGCTGAAAGGGAGGGATGATCAAGTCCCACGTTTCTATTTTCTAGGAGCTGGTAGCGGCCATCTGGAGACCATCTTCTGCTAGTAGCGGCCATCCAGGGACCATCTTCTGAAGGTAGCGGCCTCAAGACGACCGCTTCCTATTCTGTGCCAGTCCTCTTCCCCGCTCGCGAGTACGCCTTCACTCCCCATTTTCCAAGGTACATAGTGTAGTCCCTCTGCGTTACATACTTTGGTGGCGATCACGGATCATTAATTAGTATTCATCACCTCTTTACTTGCTTATTGCTTTCCCCTTAGTTGCTCCACGCCTATGACGTGTGTTTTCCTTTTCATTGTTTACACCTTTTGATCCACGCCCATGGCGTGTGTTTAGTTTAGTTCCTTTACTGTTTTATTACTTATTCCTGAGGTGATTCTACCATATCTTGCTGTTTCATTCACTGCTCATTTGAAGGTGGTTCATTCATTTATGTACACCCTATTTTTTTGGCGATGACGGTGGGACAACAAGTGCTAATCGTGTTGAGTAGTTCTTGACCTGCTTCTGTTCATATTGTTCATCATTCATTGTGATTTTTGCAGGTTTTCCGTTTATGTCTATTGTTTCTGCTCCCTAGTTGAAAGCGGTCCTTTGAGAACCGCCTACAGGAGATAGCGGTCTTTCGGAGACTGCCACTGTCGCTCAGGTACGCATCCCGAGGTTTATTTCTTCTGTTCATTATTCCGCCTTGTCATTTTTGGATGCTATTTGTTCTCCTCCTTGATTGTTGTTTATATTCATATCATTGATTACATATTGTTTTGTTAGAATTTAGGCTAGAAATTGCATTACACTCCGGTGCGCATAGGATCATCCATTGCATTGCATAGTTGCATTCCTACCTTGGTAAGTGATCCTCTCGGCTTCGTATTCCTCAGAGTCGACTAGGTGATCTTATCCGAGACCTCCATAAGTTTCCGTGATCTGTGGATTCCCACACGGACGCCGAACCAGTTGTACCTTTGCCACCCCGTGTCGAAGTTGCATTTGTGGAGGGTTCAAACCTACTGTCACCCAAGTTGCCATCAACCACTCCCTATTGGGAACCTATTTTGCTAGAGCGAACATTTGCTTAATAAAAATCATTAAGGTTCTGAAAGGGGAAACCAAGTAAAAATTCGTGCATCATTATAACTTGGTTACGCTTGGTTGTGTCCTCTTGATTTGTTTGTGCATTCCTTTTGGTCATCTTGTTTGTGTGCTCATTTATCGTTGTTGCTTTCTATCATTAGGTGTAACATTGTATGTGGAGTTGCTTCAAGTCCATAGGATCTTCTGTAACGCCCAAGAATTTTCTAGGAATTTTCTAGATTTAAATAAAATTATTAAACATTTAAATGAGCTATTAAACGAATTATTATTAATTAAGTCTCATTAAGTAAAGGCCTTCTACTAATAAATAAATTAGGCCCATATAATTGAACCCAAAGGACCTAAAACCCCAAGCCCAAAAGGGTTGGCCCATATTCTAGAAGCTTAATTTTTGGAAATTCAAAATTTAAAGTGGATAAATAGGATAAATAAATGGATAATAGGAGGAAGAGTTTGAAACAGTTCAAATTTGGCGCCTGGGATAGAAAAGGGTCTATCGCGAGACCACATAGCAGTGGAAAATGGTCTACCATTAGACCGCTAGGCTCTGCAAATTCCGTGAAAGGAAGAGAGCGTAAAAAGCTTGGAACTTGGGCATCCAAATCGCCTAGGATCGATGCTATCTACTAATTAGATAAGTCTAGAAGGCTTGAGGATCGAATTGAAGACCTAATTAGGACTCTAAGTTCGTTCAAATCCATGAAACCTAGCTAAAACCTATAAATAGACCCCAGAACCACCCTGCGTGACCCTTACATTTGGCTCACGTGGAACTAAGGTAAGGAGGTTTTATTTCAGGTAGGTTTTTTAGAATATTTTATTCACAATACTCAGGTCTAACTCCCCTCAAAATTTCGTTCTAGGAGATCAAGTCTACAAGGAGTTAGAGGCTTCCAAAGTTGCTGATCCTACACCAATAACCCAGGAATCTGTGCGACCGGCCCAAGTTGATCAGGGAATTAGAAGCCCTAGATGAGGTATTTAACAATTTGTGTCTTTAGAACTTTTTGTTCTCCTTTATATCTTCTATCTACCCTCAAAATTTCACGTCTTTAGGACAAGAGAGTCAGGAGATACATGGGTGTGAAGTTGCTGGTTCGGTTAGGACGAGCAGAGAATTAGGGTTAACTTCCAGCCTTAAATTCAAAGTCTAAAACCCAAGACAAATGTAGGTTATCTCATGAAAGGCTTAAACTTTATGTCATGGATAAAAGCTCTCTGGTTTCAGTTGATTTCATGCATTGTACACCGAGAATTTTATGATTTATTAGGGACTATGCATTTAGTATACTCCTCATGCACAATTCTTAGCCCTAATTGAAGTTAAAAGGAGAATTTCTTGTTTATTACACAAACCCACGCATATTTCTGGCCTATACTCATTCTATCATGCTGTAGAAGTTTATACATGTTGATTTCCAGGCATGATATGTCTTAGATTAATATTTTTATTAGGTTTTCTGTAACACAGGAAGAAACGGTCTTCCTGTAGACTGCCAGAAACCCTAGCGGTCGCACGATAGACCGTTTGGCCAGTGAAACGGTCCTCCACTAGACCATTTGAGTTTCTGATTTCTGTATTTAAGTTAACCCGAAACTTAATGTAGAATGGCCCTAATTAATGTATGATAAGCCTAGTTAAGTAAGTTTTATTCCTGTTTCAAGTGCTATTATCATATATCTAGTTATGTTAACAGAGCGTTCTAATAGATTTCATGATTCCTTATGCAATTAGAACTATTTTTACACTTATGTTATTTTCATGACCAAATCATATACTTTTGTAATTAACTTGAATTTATATGATTTATGGACTAGTCATGATTTAATCGCTGTTTTACCATGATATATCTCTCTTCTAAGAGTTATTTTCTTAAGTACATGGCACATATCCCGGTATGTTGTCATTAGTTACACCTTTGCATATTAAGTACACAATCTTGGACTTGATAACCTCTCCATTGGATATTCCTTCCAACGGACTAGAAAATCTTGTTTCAAGGCCTCCGTAAGACTCCGCGAGCCTTGGATTCCCACTAGGATGCCGAGCTGGTTGTACCGTTAAAACCCATTGTCTAGAAAAGCACTTACCGGTGTTTTGTGTATTCTGGACCTTAGCAGACCTCTGGACGACCGTCTGATTTCCATAAGCGACCCTTCACTAGACTACTAAGGGATACTAAACGGGCATCCGCTAGACCGCTAAAGCTCCAGATGATTTTACAGCGTCGATGTCTTTATTATATGAAATGGTCCATGAATAGACCGCCAGGCGTGCTAAACGGTCCAATAATAGACCGCTTGGTTCCTGATTTAGTCTAACCCAAGGTTTGACCTTTGGGGTTGGTTTTCTTGAGCTCCTAGATGATCTTAGGATTATCTTAACTACGTTAAGTAAGTCAATATTAAAGGTATGGAACATAATGAAAGTACCGTTATGCTGCCGAATTTCTTCCGTAGCATGATGTCCCTTTAAGTCATCCTTGAAATCTCTTATTCTTAATTGAAGTATTCTTGCCTTGGTTACTTTATCATGGAATTATTGTTGAACTTGTACATTATTGGCCACATTATTATTATAATCATGGAAGTAACTTGATTTATACTTGAAGATGTAGTTCGAGCACTGATTGTGTTCAAGGGCTCTATGCTAGTCCCCTCGGCTGATTGTCGGAAACATACTGTAAATCATTGGGTATGATGCTACTGGCATCGCATTACGTTGGGAGTACTTTCTTTATAAATAAGTGAAAATCCACGGACATGAGTAAAAATCCACGTAAATTCACGAAGTACTTGATACTAAGTGAAGGGTACTTTCTTGCTTGTTACATGACTTTCTAGTACATTCTAGTTACATTCTTGTTCATGAAAAGGCCAAATTTATTTTCTTGATTGATAAATCATATTCTCATATCTCATACTTGATCGTATCTTGTTACTTGGTTATATACGTGTTTCGTCGTATCTGCATGATTTATCTTATTCTCTAGAGCTAAAATGCTAATGACTTAAATTCGCCTTCATGTTGATACGAAGATACCTACTGGGCAAGTGTGCTCATTACTTATTTTCTCAATGTTTTAGGAAGTACAAGTGAATCGGATTCGGATTATACAAGTAACGGGTCCGAGAGTGATTGCAGGTTACATGGACGAGAGAAGCCTTAGTTATCAAGTGTTTAGTCAAGTCATGATGTAATCTTTATTTTATTGAGTCTAGTGAAAAGAGTCAAAGATCTTATGTACTTTGAGATTATTGGATAGAGAAATAAAGTTAAAGGTTTGAATGAATTATTGGTGCAATTACTTTTATGTGATTGTCTTGTGCTATGATTATAATGCTTGCTCGAGGCGTACTAGCCAACAGTTCGCGTTCTTGATTATTTCCGCTGCATAATCTCGGGGCGTGCTAGTTAGAGTGGTATCAGAGCCTAGGACTAGAAGTCATAAGGAAGAAATCGTGTCATAGGATAAGTCCAAGGTTTAAGGACCCACAGCTATGAACCTAGGAAAGAAACTCCCAACCAATGAGAGGAATTGGGTAGAACCTGGGATGAGAAAATAATTAGAATTAAATTTAAGGTTAACCTCACTCATTCCATTAGAATTAACAAAATTCATTACTCTTCTCAGGTACCTGATTCTTACGATGGCTCATCGTGTTGACTGGAATGGTATGCAACAAACCGTTACAGGTCTCAACCATGCATTATAGAATATGGCCCAAGCTGGCGTAGGGGCAAGACCTGGAGACCTACACCGTAATTTTTGGAGCTTAAATCCTCCGAGGTTATCAGGATCCTCTAATCCCGATGAGGCTAAAAGCTGGATCGATGAAATGAACTGTTGAGCTATGGTTTTGATGATAACTAAACTTCATGTGTGATGGAGATTATGAGATATGGCTTTGATGATAACTAAACTATATGACATATTGTGTGCTTGATTAGTGGAGTGGAAAATATCTTCATGACAAATGAACTCACATATTGCTATCTTGCTTTACAGGTACTGCTACTCGGCTAGAATGCATGCGCCTTCATGCATGTTTTAGTATGGGAATGTTAAGACTAATGTTCTTATTCTTTTTGCCCATACTTATGTAGATTCATTGAGTATTATCTCCACTTCATTGTTTGTCTTTGTTGAAAGGATTATCATCTTCCTCTCACTCATACAAAATCTCAATGATGATTGGATACATGTTGCTCTGGACTGAAGTTGGAACTCATATGAGGTTTGATTGATGTGTATTGGAAATGCCCCTTCAAATGCATGATCAATACTTTGATATGATGTGTAAGTTTCACTTTGCCAAAACCTCTCTGGAGTTAATGGTAAGCTCCCACTCTTTGTTACATGTGCATAGATTGGGAGTGATTCATTAGTCGTGCACTCAATTGACTTCATTGGATAGTTAAAGACTTAATGACTTCAAAGTGTCTTATGCATATTCTTGGGGAGGTTCTTAAGATGAAAATGTTATCAAAGCATTTATGCGTCTCATGCTAGTGCTTTCACAATCATACTTCATGTCATTTGGGTCTCGGTCTCAAAACTAGCTTCATATGTTAATGCATGACCCATATATTTTGATCTTGATCTAACATCTTGCTTTATCATGTTTTTCAGGATGAAAAGTCATGGTTGATCTTCATGGGATTATGGTAATATTTAATCAATTATTTCCCATTGATTAGATGGTGGTTTTAGTTATTTTTCAGGCCCAAACAAGAAGGGGTCGACCCATCGGGTCGACCCTCTAAAGTTCTGTTCAAAACAGAACAACTTTTGAACCCTGCTGAAAGGGGTCGACCCGTGGGTCGACCGTGGGGTCGACCCCTGTAACCCAGAACTTAATGAGGTTCTGTTTTGGGTTCTGGATACACGAGGGTCGACCCCTGGGGTCGACCCATGGAAGGGTCGACCCCAAGGGTCGACCCCTGTAACCCAGAACCATATAACATGTTCTGTTTGGCTTCTGTGAGCCCGAGGGTCGACCCTGGGGTCGACCCTGGGGTCGACCCTTTCCGGTCGAACGCCCAGCCACCATCTTTGACCGCCGTTTTCTTGCTCCAAAAGTCCTCCAATCTGAGTCCAACTTTCACAAATCACTCCACAAAGTGTGGATCTTGTCCCCAAGCTGTCTCTTGACCGACCTAAACACATATATACATCTTATTAGGTTGTAAACCCTTAGAATGGACCTAGCTAGATCTAAAATTTTGATTTCTTCTAACCCTTGTATGTGCAGGTCGTAGGCAGCAGCTCCAGGGCTTCTTCTACCATGTTGTGAGCGTGAATGTGAAGGGAACAAGCTGCAAACAAGTTTCCAATCGGTCCCCAACTGGAAGTTGCATGGAGAATCAAGCTACAACTTCAATTGTGCAAGAATCCTTCATCATCCTTCAAGAACGATATAAGGGGAGTCAAGAGAGATCCAAGAGAGATCCAAGGGAGATCAAGAGGGTGCTGTCCAAGGAAAGGAAGAGCCAAGCAAGCCCGGAGTAAAGCTCTGATCAAGTGGAGTTTGAAGCCACATTCAAGATCAACAACATACATTCAAAGGGGAGCCAAATCAGGAGTTTTTCTCAACTGTGTCTCATTGTGTTTAAAGTTTCAGATTTGTGTTTCTTATAAACTGCATACTTGTGTGTGTGTGTGGATCGTTGTTGGATCTGTGGTCATTCGTGTGTGTCATGTTTGATTCATGTGTGTGCGTAGGTCTTCCTAGATCTATGTGTGTGTGAGGTTTGCTGCACTTGTCGTAGCGTGTGTGCGTTTTGTTGATCCGCCTGTTGGATTGTGTTGGAGACTTCGTCTCCGTACGTGTGTGTGTGTGTGCATTGGGCACGTCCCCGTGTGTGTGTGTAGGCGTCGTCCTGCGTGTGTGTGGTTGGAGCGTCGTCTCCGTTTGGGGATTTATCCCCGAGTGAAGCCTCACCTAGTTTGGTGAGGGGTGGACGTAGGGAGCCCGTCGAGGTCCCGAACCACCTTAAAATCCCTGTGTATTGTGGTTTGCTTTGTGCATTGGCTTGGTGTGATTGTTGAATCCTTTTATATGATCGTGTGGGAACGGTGAGATTGAGAGAATCTGTCTCTTGGCTTAATTAACTTCATTACTCTTGTTAAAAGGGAAAGAGTTTCCTTAACATTTGTAATCACCCAATTCACCCCCCCTCTTGGGTGTCATTGATCGTGGGACCCAACAATTAGTATCAGAGCTAAGGCTCTAATTTCATAGATCTAACGATCTAGAGTGATCCGGATCAATGACCACCATGATGTACACCTTGAACTCACCACTAGTGTTTGATGGCTGTAATTTTGATTTGTGGTTAGGAAGGATGTGCAGTCTAGTCAATTCATATGAACCTAAGCTATGGAAGGTTATTCTACATGGTCCTTATGAATTGCCTAAAGATAAAAATGTCTGGACTGAAAATCAAAAGCACAAACATGATCAAAATTACTTGGTTTTGAAGTTGCTTACTGCTGCAGTTGATTCTAACTATTTTCCTTTTGTCTCCCATTGCAGATCCGCGAAGGAAATATTGGATGGATTAGCAGACCTAAAGGAGGAGCTTAAAGACAGATGTCTTGTAGCGGGCATGAGTGAACAAGGGAGTGGTCAGCCAAGTGAATCGAGCTCAAGGGTAAACTCTGACTCTGATTATGAAGATGATTTTAACTACGAAGAATTGTTGAATGCCTGTGAAGAGCTTGCTGAAAAATACAAGAAGTTAAAATTAGAAAATAAAAAATTGAAAAAGAATGCTGGTCAAAATAAAAGTGATTCCTCATGCAAAGAATGCTCACACCTTAAGGAATTGATTGATGGTTACATGTTTGACATTGAAATTCACAAAGATCAAATCTCTTCCTTGAGAAATGAAAATAAAGAGCTGAAAGAGAGAATGAGTCTTATAGACATTGGCCAAATTGAATTTGCTCATGATAAGAGACTTGAAAAAGAAAATGAAGAATTGAAACAGTTGAACAATTCCATGTCTGAAAGAATGTTGTTTTTAGAAAAAGGAAAATATATGGCTTTGGAAGAATGTGAAGATGTGAATGAAATAAGGCAAGAAGTCGAATGCTTAGGAAAACCAATGCCGTGTTAAATGTCAGTCTTTCCACTTGTGAAGAAGAACTAGCCAATTCTGAATTGCACATTTCATCTCTTGAAAAAGAAATTTCTGACTTGAATGCTTCATTGTCTAAATTTATGAATGGCCAAGAAAACTTGGATAAATTGCTGGGCATGAAAGTAAACTTTCAAAAAGAAGGGCTGGGTTTTAATCCAGTGAATAAAAAGAAATTTGAGAGCAAGCTACACACTTCTTTTGTTCATACCGCTTGTGCACCCAGCACCTCCACATCTCACTCCCATGAACACACCATGTCAAGAACTCAATCAAATCTGAAAAAGAGTGTGGATGTCCAGAATGTGCATGCTAGAGATATTCATGTAAACTTCCATGCATCTAAGAAAAGAAATGTCTCATGTCTTTACTGTGGAAAACTTGGACACATGATGCATGATTGTTTCATTATGAAGAATGATGATTTGAGAGCATGTAGAAATCAGGCTGGTTTGAAAAATGCAAAGAAAGCATTCACCACAAAACCTTCCATGCATTGTAATCATTGTGGTAAAAGAGGTCACACAAAGTCACAATGCTGGTTACACATGAAGAAAATGAGTTTTCACTCAACACGTCATGCTCACATACACAAACCAGTAGAGCCAATGAGAAAGAAAACTGTAATGCCACATGTTTCCTCACATCACTTTGGCAAATCTGGAAATGTTGAGTATGATTATTTTCTTGTGAAGAAAATTGATGATTGCAATGTTGTTAAGAAGTGGAAGCCACATGCCAAAGATGCTACTAACCAACAAGGACCCAAGATGGTTTGGGTACCTAAGAATGGCAAATGAGAAATCTATTTTTTAGGTGTGCCATGGAGTGTAAAGTATGAAATCTGTTTTCAATCAAGAAGGTAAATAAGGCACATGGACCAAGTGGCATAAGCCAAGTTGGAATAAAAATCAAAAATTGAATTTGAAGATCAGGTGATATCCCTCCTACTTTCTGTAGTGACTCTGTCATGTTTTGACTTACTCTTGGTCATATAGTCATGTAATCTTACATATGTCTGCACATGCATTTCATTCATAGTTGCTTGCATATTTATGCGCATATCACTTGTCATATAGCATCTTGTTGTAGGAGAGCTTGAAGATTCTTCAGATCATGATTTCACTACATATTTTGAGTTTGCATACACTTTCACGCACTGTCTTACATAAGTTGAACATTCTGAATTCATGTCATGATGTATAGCAATCCTCCTATCTTCATCATCCTCGACTACATAGTATATCAAATGGTGACATGTGGAAGGGCAGGTTAAGCCTGTCTGAAAACTATCACTACGCGTGAGGTGATCTTTGGATCTAAGTTCTCCGCCTAGTACTATGAGTCATTTACTTAAAAGGTTGCATATAGCATTGGACTGTTACTGAACATCTTGCATTCATGCACACACTAAGGGGGAGCAACAACATTCATCATATGGGATTAATGTTTAGGTTCACACATGAGTCCTACATTACATCTAGAGCTGTCTAGGGGATGTTGGTTGTTAAAATGAATTTGTCATGTCATTGTTAATCAATTTGAATCAAAATTGACAAATCAACTCTGTTGTTCTTGGATGCAGATTACACTCCCAAAATCTAAATGCTGATGGGCTGACCGTGACCAAGCTTGAATCAAATGAGGAATACCTTGCAAGGATGAAAATGATAAAAATTTGCTCAATTCACCACCGGGAGATAGGAAGTGATCTTGATAGTAACCAAGACATGGTATGAAAAGTGCACATCTCTGTTAATGAAGGATGGGTGGTGAAAGACTTGGAAGAAAAAAGATTCTCAAGACAAAGGTAAGAAAGCAAAATCTGAAATATCAACCTCCGTAAGGTTGGTAATCTGAATGTTTGAAGGCTTCCATTCTTATCTCATGAACCAAGGTAATTCATCCTTATCAACTCATACAATGGCTTTTTGTCACTTGGTGATACCTTTAGATGACAAGTGTTGATTCTAAAAACTTGAGTTGTCATTAACTAGCATGCTGTGACAAATTGGTTGAATCTAGTTTGATGTGATGAACATAATTGATTTAACCAAATGAAAACCTTGGAAGATGTGCATGAAGTGGTTGGTTATTGAATGACACTTGAATTGAATTGCATATCTGGTATATCAAATGGCGTTTGTGAAAGAGTGGATTATATCCACTTGGAAGCATTCCCTATGCGTTGAGTTGGGTCTTTGGACTAAAATCTCCGTCTCGTACCAGATCTTGATTGGCTTGTGCTTGATTGATTTGTGAATGAATTCTTGAGCTGAGCTATGTAAATTGAAAATATGTTTGTGATTAAATGATCCATATATTTGACTTTTGGATGAATTCTCATTTCAAAACTTGTGAAAGACCTTTGTAAATCTGTTTTTGAACAATTTTGAAATTTGGGTTGCATTGCTTAATTTTGATCATTTATGCACCCTTATTCATAAATGTCATGTCATAAAGAATGGTTGTTGATTCATGAATAGAATGTGGATGATCTCAATAAGATTTTTGTCACACTAGCTTGAAAATCAAAGCTCTCATCTTATTTTTGCATTCTGTCTTTCATTCTCATATAGTTATAGGTTGCATTCATCAGAATCCAATGCATTTGGTGCATTTAGTTCACTCAAATGAAAAACCAAAAACACACACTTTGCACCCATGTTAATTTCTGCATTGCATTAGAACTCATACATTAGTCGCACTTAGTTCTTTCTGTTGGCACCAATTCAATTGGTATCAAATTGAGATCACATTGCTCGCATGCATGTCATAGTGCATTTGCACAAACTCCTAATGTGTGCTTGTGTGTTATTACATGCTATTCACCCCCATCCTTGAAACTTCTATGACCTTATGCCTTCTTGATAAATAATGTTGCAATTGAGTCATTATCGATGTGCTTCATATTGTACACTTTGGGGGGAGTAAAAGTGCATCTATTTAGGGGGAGTTGTATTATTATGTATTCATGATATTTTCAGTATACATGCTGAATCAAATTCGCACATTTCATGCACAAATTATGAAAATGAGTGTTAAAAATAAGGATATATGAATTTCCTTTCAACACTCTTGAGATGTTAAACTGGCTACATGTATATTGAAGAGACAGTTGAGGAAAAAGCTGCCTACCTATCTTTGTTAAAAAATTTGAAAGAAAAATGAACGGCAGAGCAATGCTCGGTCTCACTGAGTAAACTAGGCACATGTCACCTGAGACGTGATGTGGTTCATATCTGAAAAGTGTGGACTAGTACCTCTGTTCAAAATGAGGTGAAATGGTTCAGTATTCTAAGTAACCGGGGATTCTGACATGAGCTCCATGCGTCTACTCGCGTAAAAAGGAATCATTTTGAACCTGATCACTCTTGAAAAATTCTGACTATCATGTGAAACTGGTTGAGTTAAAAAATATGATGGTGAAAACTCATTGTGGTAGAGCGTAGCCTCCAATACGCTGTTCTCAAAATTGAAGTGCAGTCTGTAAAATGTCTCCCTGTGTTGATCTGAAAATCAAAATATCCATATTAAAACTATCATTTTTCATGTTACTCACTTACACATATGAGAATTTGATTTAATATGTATTCAGAAAGTTGATTGACTGCATTAGTAATTACATTAATCTCCTATATGATTAGAAAATCTCCCATGTGCTACACATGTGTATTCCGATTGTCATGACTCTCTTGCATCTTTCCTATACCCATCCCCTCTTCAATAAGTACGGGGGAGCTGTGTTGCATGTATATATATATGTATCTATTTATTTGCGTGTTTATACGTCTTACATGCCATCACATGCATAAGTTGCATCTCATGCATTTCAAACCACAAATCAAAAATTAAAAATCTTAAAAATACTGAAAACCAGAAATTGAGTGGACTTTCCATGCTATTTACTTGCTCAATAAATTTTTGTGTTTGCTTGGCAAATGGGGAGAAAGATTGGGCACAACCAAGTAATCAACATTTGGTATCCTCTCTAGCCAACAATTGGTGTTTTCCATACATTCCATGAACCCACTAATTTATAACTTACTCCTGCTTCATCAGAATTTCAATTGTGGGTTATTGTTCCTTGCACATTTATCATGCTACACTTTGTTCCTCCTTTGTTTCTTCTTCACGCGGGAGAATGATTGGCATTACCCCGCTTTTTGATAATGTCAAAGGGGGAGAAATATTTCATGTGATTCATGATTGCTGGATTCATGATTAGGAAAAATATTCCAACTTGCTGATTCATGATTAGGGGAGAAAAACATTCCAAACTCTTCATGTAAGATTTCATATGATTCATGATTGTCTATGCCATGGGGAGATCATTTTGTCTGCCATCATCACTAAGGTTGTCATCTAAGGTTGTCATCATTCATCACTAAGTTTGTCATCATCAAAAAGGGGGAGATTGTTGAGCTATGGTTTTGATGATAGCTAAACTTCATGTGTGATGGAGATTGTGAGATATGGCTTTGATGATAACTATACCATGTGACATATTGTGTGCTTGATTAGTGGAGTGGAAAATATCTTCAGGACAAACGAACTCACATGTTGCTATCTTGCTTTACAGGTACTGCTACTGGGCTAGAATGCATGCACCTTCATGCATGTTTTAATATGGGAATGTTAAGACTAATGTTCTTGTTCTTTTTGCCCATACTTATGTAGATTCATTGAGTATTATCTCCACTTCATTATTTGTCTTTGTTGAAATGATTATCATCTTCCTCTCACTCATACAAAATCTCAATGATGATTGGATACATGTTGCTCTGGACTGAAGTTGGAATTCATATGAGGTTTGATTGATGTGTATTGGAAATGCCCCTTCAAATGCATGATCAATACTTTGATATGATGTGTAAGTTTCACTTTGCCAAAACCTCTCTAGAGTCAATGGTAAGCTCCCACTCTTTGTTACATGTGCATAGATTGGGAGTGATTCATTAGTCGTGCACTCAATTGACTTCATTGGATAGTTAAAGACTTAATGACTTCAAAGTGTCTTATGCATATTCTTGGGGAGGTTCTTAAGATGAAAATGTTATCAAAGCATTTATGCGTCTCATGCTAGTGCTTTCACAATCATACTTCATGTCATTTGGGTCTCGGTCTCAAAACTAGCTTCATATGTTAATGAATGACCCATATATTTTGATCTTGATCTAACATCTTGCTTTATCATGTTTTTAGGATGAAAAGTCATGGTTGATCTTCATGGGATTATGGTAATATTTAATCAATTGTTTCCCATTGATTAGATGGTGGTTTTAGTTGTTTTTCAGGCCCAAACAAGAAGGGGTCGACCCATCGGGTCGACCCTCTAAAGTTCTGTTCAAAAACAGAACAACTTTTGAACCCTGCTGAAAGGGTTCGACCCCTGTAACCCAGAACTTAATGAGGTTCTGTTTTGGGTTCTGGATACACGAGGGTCGACCCCTGGGGTCGACCCCTGTAACCCAGAACCATATAACATGTTCTGTTTGGCTTCTGTGAGCCCGAGGGTCGACCCTGGGGTCGACCCTTTCCGGTCGGACGCCCAGCCACCATCTTTGACCGCCGTTTTCTTGCTCCAAAAGTCCTCCAATCCGAGTCCAACTTCCACAAATCACTCCACAAAGTGTGGATCTTGTCCCCAAGCTATCTCTTGACCGACCTAAACACATATATACATCTTATTGGGTTGTAAACCCTAAGGATGGACCTAGCTAGATCTAAAATTTCAATTTCTTCTAACCCTTGTATGTGCAGGTCGTAGGCAGCAGCTCCAGGGCTTCTTCCACCATGTTGTGAGCGTGAATGTGAAGGGAACAAGCTGCAAACAAGTTTCCAATCGGTCCCCAACTGGAAGTTGCATGGAGAATCAAGCTACAACTTCAATTGTGCAAGAATCCTTCATCATCCTTCAAGAACGATATAAGGGGAGTCAAGAGAGATCCAAGGGAGATCAAGAGGGTGCTGTCCAAGGAAAGGAAGAGCCAAGCAAGCCCGGAGTAAAGCTCTGATCAAGTGGAGTTTGAAGCCACATTCAAGATCAACAACATACATTCAAAGGGGAGCCAAATCAGGAGTTTTTCTCAACTGTGTCTCATTGTGTTTAAAGTTTCAGATTTGTGTTTCTTATAAACTGCATACATGTGTGTGTGTGGATTGTTGTTGGATCCGTGGTCATTCATGTGTGTCATGTTTGATTCATGTGTGTGCGTCGGTCTTCCTAGATCTACGTGTGTGTGAGGTTTGCTGCACTTGTCGCAGCGTGTGTGCGTTTTGTTGATCCGCCTGTTGGATTGTGTTGGAGACTTCGTCTCCGTGTGTGTGTGTGTGTGTGTGTGTGTGTGTGTGCATTGGGCATGTCCCCGTGTGTGTGTGCAGGCGTCATCCTGCGTGTGTGTGGTTAGAGCGTCGTCTCCGTTTGGAGATTTATCCCCGAGTGAAGCCTCACCTAGTTTGGTGAGGGGTGGACGTAGGGAGCCTGTCGAGGTCCCGAACCACCTTAAAATCCCTGTGTATTGTGGTTTGCTTTGTGCATTGGCTTGGTGTGATTGTTGAATCCTTTTATATGATCGTGTGGGAACGGTGAGATTGAGAGAATCTATCTCTTGGGTTAATTAACTTCATTACTCTTGTTAAAAGGGAAAGAGTTTCCTTAAAATTTGTAATCACCCAATTCATCCCCCTCTTAGGTGTCATTGATCGTGGGACCCAACATGAACCGTATATTCGAGGTCATGCAATGTGCTGACCAAGAAAATGTTCATCTTGTCACGTTCCAACTCAATAAAGATGTCCGTACATGGTGGAAGTCAATCCCTGCATCGCCTCAAGATGCACCACACACTTGGGAAGGTTTCCTTACACTTTTCTGAGCAAAATACTTTTTCGAACATGTTAAGGAGAGGAAAGCTATGGAATTTGCTTCGTTACGTCAAGGCATGATGACAGTAGCGGAGTATGAACTCCAATTTTCTAGGCTGGCGCCTTATGCTCCTCATCTGGTTAGTATGGACTTATTAAAAGCTAACCAGTTTATGGATGGATTAAGACCTGGCTTTATTCAACAACTTGGGACTCAGAATATCCGTACATATGCGGAGATGGTCCAACGGGCACATCTATGCAAAAGGACCTTGGAGAAGGTCAAGAAACTTAAAGGTAAAAGAGAAGAGCCGAGCCGACCTGATCAGCATGAAAAGAAGGGAAAGTTTAGTATCACGGAACCTTACAAATCCCGTGATAGCAAGAAGAGATCCCGGAACGGGAGTGGTAGTGGCTACCACAAGAACAAGAAGGCCAAAGAAGAAGAAAAGCAAGTCATGGCGGCTTGCACATTTTGCGAGAAGTTCGGTCATTCGGTCGAAGAGTGCTGGAAGCATCTCGGCACTTGTCTACGATGCGGTAGTCGGGAGCACCGCATGCCGGATTGCCCTCTTATGAAGGAACAAACTCCTGGTGGTGGACGTAAGTGACAAGCCCGTCTTAATGCTATTATGGAAGATGAAGAAGCGCCCAAGAATGATGGGCTAATGGAAGGTACTATTCAAGTCTATTCCCATCCTGTATTCGTGTTATTTGATACTGGTGCTTCTCATTCCTTTATATCTACTGCTTTTACAATAACCTTGCCAATTTCATCAGTTCCTCTACCTTCGGACCTAGCAATCACTACACCGTTAGGACCTGGAACCAAACTTACAACCTGCTACCCCGATAGTGAGGTAATGGTAGAAGGTCATAATCTTTCTGCAAACCTCGTATGCCTTGACATGGAGGGCTATGATGCTATTTTAGGTATAGATTGGCTCGTAGACCATGATGCCTATATAAATTGCCGCAACTGGATTATCTCTTTTCGAAAACCAGGTCTTCGAAGGTTTTCCTTCCTTGGTATCAAGTATAGGAAGCATCCTATCATTATTTCATCTCTTCACGCTTGCAAACTTATTTCGCAAGGATGTGAAGCTTTTCTTACTTCCGTAATCATCACCGAGTCCAAGGGAATTATCTTAGAAGTTATTTCCATTGTGAATGAGTTTCCTGATGTATTTCCATCAGATTTGCCCGGTTTACCGCCCGAAAGGGAAGTAAACTTCTTCATTGAACTCATTCCTGGAGCAGTGCCTGTTTCAATAGCTGCCTACAGGATGTCCCCCATAGAACTCAAGGAATTGAAGAAACAACTTCAGGAGTTATTAGACAAGGGTTTTATTCGACCTAGCACATCCCCTTGGGGTGCGCCAGTTCTATTCGTCAAGAAGAAGGATGGATCCCTCAGGCTATGTATCGACTACCGGTGACTGAATCAACTCACAATTAAGAATAAATATCCGTTGCCACATATAGATGAACTCTTTGATCAGATTTTAGGAGCAGAATATTTCTCCAAGATAGACCTCAGGTCAGGTTATCATCAGCTCAAGATCAAAGATGAAGACATACACAAAACTACTTTTCGGAGCAGATATGGCCACTATGAATTCGTGGTAATGCCGTTCGGGTTAACCAATGCCCCATCAGCATTTATGCAACTAATGAATAATGTCTTCAGGCCTTATCTTGACCAGTTTAAAGTCATCTTCATTGATGATATCCTTATATACTCCAAAATAAATGAGGAACATGAAGAGCACTTAAGAATAGCCTTGCAGACACTAAGAGAGCACAAACTTTATGCAAAGCTTAGTAAGTGCGAGTTCTGGCTAAAGGAGGTCTCTTTCCTTGGTAATATTATTTCAAAGGAAGGTATCGCTGTTGACCCTTCTAAAATAGAAGCTGTTAAGAACTGGAGCTGGTCGACGACCGTGTCTGAAGTCAGAAGTTTTCTAGGTCTGACTGGTTATTACAGGAGATTTATCAAAGATTTCTCAAAGATCGCCATTCCTTTGACTAGACTCACAAGAAAGGAGAATCCTTTTATATGGTCGAATGATTGCGAAGGGAGTTTTCAAACTCTTAAAGAACACCTTACCACTGCACCTATATTAACGCTACCGACAAAAGGTGGTGGCTTTGAAGTCTATACGGATGCGTCTGGCATTGGCCTAGGTTGCGTTCTTATGCAAAATGGAAAGGTGATTTGCTATTCATCAAGACAGTTGAAGTGTCATGAAGAAAATTACCCTGTGCATGATCTGGAACTAGTTGCGGTTATATTCGCATTAAAGATTTGGCGACACTACCTTTATGGGGAGAAATTCATCATATTTTCAGATCATAAAAGTCTGAAATACTTCTTCACCCAGAAAGAGTTAAGCATGCAACAACGCAGATGGTTGGAGTATCTCAAGGACTTTGACTTTATTATCCAATATCATCCGGGGAAAGCAAATGCTGTAGCTGATGCTCTTAGCAGTAAACCAATGGCAACTCTAGCAAGCCTCAGGAAAGGTATAACTTGTCTTATTGAAGATGTTTCTCATTTAAATCTTGATATTGACAGAGAAGGAGAAGGAGGTATGATTGCCAATCTAAGATCTCAACCTACATTGATCAAGGACATAGTCCAATTGTAAGAAAATGACCCTACATTGATGGAGATTAAGGATAATATTGATCAGAGACTGGAATTTTCTATCTCAAATGATGGAAGACTATTATTTAAGGATCGAATTTGTGTGCCGAATCATGATGACACTAAGAAATTGATCATGGAAGAAGCTCACAAATCATGGTATGCTATTCACCATGGTGCTACCAAGATGTATCAAGATTTGAAAAGAAACTTTTGGTGGCCCAATATGAAAAGAGAAGTAGCGGACTTTGTAGCTCGATGTCTCACTTGTCAGTAAGTAAAAGTAGAATATTTAAGACTCGCTGGGAAATTACACCCCTTGAATATTCCCGAGTGGAAATGGGAAAGTATAGGGATGGATTTTATCATGGGTTTACCTAAAACAAGAGGAGGACATGATGGTATATGGGTGATCATAGATCGATTGACTAAATCTGCACATTTTCTACCAATCAAAAGTCGATGGTCTGTGGATGTATTAGCAGCATTATACATGAGAGAAATTGTCAAATTACATGGTGTCCCTGTCACCATTATATCCGACCGAGATCCTCGATTCACATCACAATTCTGGAAAGGTCTTCAACATTCATTAGGGACCCGACTTAATTTTAGCACTGCGTTCCATCCATAAACTGATGGTCAAACTAAAAGGACAAATCAAGTGGTGGAAGATATGCTTAGAGCTTGTGCTATTGACTTTGGAGGAAGTTGGCATGACCATTTATCTCTAGTGGAATTTACCTATAACAATAGGTATGGTCCTATATTCCTTCTAATGTGGCTCAATATATGGGTAATCTGCAGTTACAACAGATGTCAGATATTTGTGCTTGGGATGCCAACAATGAAGGTGATTTTACCAGTAAAACTGCATATAACTCAGTGAGATCTCAAGGGAATAAAAGACGTCCATTAAAGAGGATTTGGGGAGAAGATTTCCCTCCTAGGGCCTCCATATTCTTTTGGCGGACATTAAACCGAGCAGTGCCGGTGGACAATATTATTGTAAAGGTGGGAATATGCTTACTTTCCAAGTGTGTTTGCTGCAAGGACAATAGCCAAGAGGAGACTTTGAATCACTTACTTATGGAGAGTCAAATAGCCAGGCCATTGTGGAATTTTTTCAGGCTACTTTTTGATTCTAGATGCAGATCTAACAGCTCTGTTATGGGTTTTTGTTGGGATATACTATGTTCAGCTGACTGAAAGTCTCCATTTGGTTTTACTGCCACCCTTGTCATGTTGCTCATTCTTTGGGAGACTTGGAAAGCCCGTTGCAGTATTAAATTTGAAGATAAAAGGCTCCCAATCAGAGTTATACAGCAGCAAATCTGTAGGCAGACTGAGTATTCTTTGCAACAAGTGATCTTCAGCAAGGCTCCCTCAGATAGTGAGAGACTCATTCTAGATCAGTATAAATTCACTTTCAGGTTGAATGTGAAACCCTCAAAGTTAATTAAATGGTCAAGTCCTAGTCATGGTTATGATTTGATTGTTGATGGGGCTGCTAAAGGAAACCCTGGGCAGGCAGGTGGAGGTGGTTGCATCAGAGGAAGTCATGGTGAATTTGTCTTTGGATTCTCTTATTATTATGGTGTGGTTACCAATATGGTGGCAGAGGCGAGAGCCTTACTTGATGGGCTGAGAGTCCTGGTTAAATGTGGCCTCCCAATTGCTGTGATATATTCTGACTCCAAAGTATTAGTTACTTTGTTACAGTCGAACAAAAAACCACCTTGGAGGATACGAAAATGGTGGGATGAGATTAGGCATACCATCACTAATAATAACTGGTCTCTTCAGCATATATATAGAGGGGGGAACTCTATTGCTGATGCTTTGGCATCCCAAGCATGCTCTACCCAGATTAACAAGGACTATAGAAGTTGGCATGACCTCCCTCGTAGAGTGCGTGGTCTTGCTACTATAGATGCTGCTGGCCTTCCTAGCTGGAGGGGGTAAAATGATGTGCTGATGTGCTGGTATATTTTTGTAATAGATTGGTTTTATATGAAGCTCCAACAGTTACTTGTCTTCGACAGTGAACGGACTTCACAATGTATAGACTTCACAATGTACAGACTTCACAATGTATAGACTTTGAATGTACTAACATCAGCAGCGAAAGGGCATGCAGTGTATGGACTTCACAATGTACAGACTTCACAAAGCTCAAACTTCACAGTGCATGGACTTCACAATGTACAGACTTCACAATGTACAGACTTCATAGTGCATGGACTTAGAATGCACTGACTTCAGCAGCGAAAGGGCGTGCAGTGCATGGACTTCACAATGTATAGACTTCACAAAGCCCAGACATTGAATGCACCGACTTCAGCAGCAATAGGGCGTGCAGTACATGGATTCACAATGTACAGACTTTGTATGTACCGACTTCAGCAACGAAAGGGCGTGCAGTGCATGGACTTCACAATGTACAGATTTCACAAAGCTCAGACTTAGAATGCATCGACTTCAGCAGCGAAAGGGCGTGCAGTGCATGGACTTCACAATGTATAGACTTCACAAAGCCTAGACATTGAATGCACCGACATCAACAGCAATAGGGTGTGCAGTGCATGGACCTCCCTCACAATGTACAGACTTCACAAAGCTCAGACTTTGAATGCACCAACTTCAACAGCGAATGGGCATGCAATGCATGGACTTCACAATGTACAGACATTGAATGCGCCGGTCTCTAGAGGACTGTACAGTTTTCTTTACATTTTATATCTCCTTGTATTTTTAGAGGCTTGGCCTCTTATGATTTTGTTCATATTTGGAAAATCAATAAAATAAAGCATCAAGTGGTGATTTGGTGGAGTGAGAATATTCCCTTCCTCTGGAATGGGGGTGCACTCTCCCTTCTTCCTGCTTGATGACTTGGCTTTATATAAACAAATAGCTATCAGGCTAGCATTCAAATGGCACCATTCGAGACTCTGTATGGTAGAAGCTACCGATTGCCTATTTGCTGGAATGAAGTAGGAGGAAAGTAATTTCTCGGTCCCGATATCATCAAGGATACTACCGAGAAGATAAAGCTCATTCGGGAAAGACTTCAGATGGCACAAGATAGGCAAAAATCATATGTTGATAATCGAAGGCGCGACCTGAAATTTCAAGTAGGAGACCATGTATTTCTTAAAGTTTCTCCAGGTCGAGGTATTCGAAGATTCGATATCAAAGGCAAGCTTACTCCAAGATTCATTGGCCCCTTCGAAATTCTCGACAGGATTGGTGAAGTCGCATATCGAATAGCTTTACCCCCTCAATTAGCAGGAGTTCATGATGTATTTCACGTCTCAATGCTCAAGAAGTATGTACCTGATCCATTCCATGTCATCACTTACGACAACCTGTAAATTAAAAAGGACTTGACATACGAGCAAAAGCCAGTCAAGATCATTGAACGAGAAGTACGTCAACTCCGGAATAAAACTATTCCTATAGTCAAGATCCAATGGACCAAGTCATGTCCACATGAAGCAACATGGGAAACTGAAGAAGCCATGTGCAAAAGATTTCTAGAGATATTTGAATCCATCCACTACTCCACCATCCCTCCCTACTCAGCAGCAGCCACCACAACCGCCCTACTACAACAATGTCCCACCTTCCAATGGCTATGCACCCAAGCACCCGGGTCCGAAGAGGGCTCACTATCCACCCCTACCTGAAACCCTCCCAGACATCTTTTCAGCCCTTATGTCCATTGGTGCTTTGCAGCTTCCTCTGGATCGGCCTACCTAGAATCCGACCATTGACTAGTCCAGATATTGTATATTCCATCGACAACCCGGGCACATAATAGAAAGTTGTTTTCAGTTCAGAGATTTTGTCTATGATTTGCATGAAGGGTAGCACATCGATTGGGCCGAGATGCACAGAGTGATCATAGAAATCAAGAAAAAGAGAAGGCAGGCACAGAGACAACAGCAGCAGGTATAACAACCATAGCAACCGCCACAACAACAACAACAGCAGCCTGCGTAGGATCTGGGGATCCATCAGAACCCAATGCCGAACCATGCTCCCGCTTCGAATCCTCAGCCGCCGGCACTAGCTCAGGTAAATATTGGTCACCAGCTAGCCCCTAACGTCGGGAGGTCTTATGATGATGAGTCGTTCGTCCAGCGGCTTATGGCCCTCCACCATACCTACCGCAACACCCTCTCTCCCTCATCTTCACCACCACCTCTATTATCACTCCGCCAACCCTTCAACCCGCCACCGCAATATCCACCATGCCTATCGTTTCTCCAAGACCTCTCATTTTACCTCCCGCATCCCCTATTGTTCCCCCGCAAGCATTTGTTTCACCCACTGTTACCATCCCGCCATTTAATCCTCCACCCATCATCCTCCCGGTAGGGCCCGTCAAAACCGCTACTACCCCCATTATCCCCACTATGTCCACAACCTCTACCCCCACACCCTTTGTTCACCCTACCGGGCCAATCAAGCCGCCGGCCATGAGCTCGCTTGATACTTTGCCGGCCCAAAATCTTGCCCTTCGGAGCAGGCGTTTGTTTCATCAGAATTATCCCACAGCTGGTGCATCTGCCCCAATCCCCAATTTTCACAACAGGCTGCTAATCAAAAGGAAGCAGACCCAGTGCCAGGCACCCAATATGACTTGCTACACCACTTAGATCGGATGCCTGCAAATATCTTAGTACTAGAGTTGATCAAGCGGTCCAAGGTTCATCAAGATGCTTTGCGGGATTTTCTCAAGAAGGTCTTGGTAAATGAAGATATGATAGTCGACAGCCTACCATCTGCTTTGGCCACGGTTTCCAAAGGGCATGCTATTACCTTTTCTGAGACTGAGCTAGCACCTCCTGAGGCTCGCCAAATGCCGCTCTGCAGCTCTTTTACCCTAAAAAAGGTGAGTATTGGTGCAGCTTTGGTCGACACTAGGGAGAATTGGTGCGGACACCAGAGCGATCGAGAAGCACGAACCGACGAGCCGTCGGTACCATACGGGGAGCACCACTCAAGCTACATCGGCTTCCATATGGCTCGGAGACAGTCTGGAGACTCCCCCTTGAGTCTTAGTATTTATCATATTTACTGGGATTTTATTTGTGTGTAATGTGTGTTTATTTGGCTTTATTCGGATTGTAATTCGGATTATAAAAGGGGTTTATTTGTAATTTGGGACCACCAAGGTCCCGCGGGCCCCCTATCCCTTCTCCCATTGATCCACCTCAGCTCTTGGACCCATGTGGGGTCAGTCAACCCTCCAAGGTGGGCTTCTAGAAGGGTTGGACCAAGGGGGGACAAAGGGTAACAAAATTCAAAATTTGGAACACATAAGTCAAGGGGGTGCCCCATGTATAATATAGTTTATTAGGATTGAAATCTTATTTTATTTGTTCCAAATCACATGGGAGAAATAAATTGTAGACTCCCTCTTTTACCCCCCACCAATCTTAGATCTAGGGATAGAACTAGTCTTTTTGTATTTTCTATAAGAACCTTGTATTTTCATTTTGAGTCGAATTAATGCAAAGAAATTCAGATATTTTGTTCCAAAGGCAAGGGCCACCCCCTATCTCTCTCCTCTCTCCCCCTTCTGTAGCTGGGAAGGTTGTGTTTCTGAGGTGAGACGCCTCCTATATCGGTTCGTGAGATCGCCATCGCCACCGCCACCGCCATCGTTCCACCATCGCACCACCGCCAACATCGCCGGAGTTCTGTTCACTCTGGACAGACCACAGTTCCCAGAATTTTTACTCACAACCTCGAGATCTTTTGGATTCCAAAGTTTCAGCGTGAGTTATAGAGGTTCAACCCACATCCCAGAAAAATTGGTGGAGCTTCTAATTTTTGGTTTCCATTTTTCCATTTTTGTTCTTCCTTTCCTTCCAGATCTGCCAGTTCTCTGTCCTGAGTCATAGTAGCCATGTATTTCCCCACTTCGACCCACTTCTTCTTATTTGTTTGAATCCCCAAATTTATTGGAGGTTCTTTCCACCACTCCCACCATCCACAATTTTTCTTGTGAATTTAGAATCTCGTTCATATTTTCTAAAAATTCACTTCAGATCCCAGCTCAGTTCTGCCTGCCACTGTCCAGATCCGACCACCCAGCAGTATAAAATACCTTTTCTCATCCAAACCTCAACCAAACCTTTTATAAAAATTATCCCCGTTTTCCTCTCTCTCCCCTCTACAACTTTTATGAAGAACTCAACATCTGAATCAGAGGTCTATATCACGGTCAACACTAAATCTCAGGAAAGTTCATTCCTGTCCGGCCAGATCTAAGGGAGAGATCAGTCGGGTTCAAAAATCTACCAACAAAATTACAGTCCCGTTGAAATTCCTAGATCCATAGAGGGTCGAAGGATTTCGAGTCAGCATTCCAGCAGCGCTAGTTTCGCGCCGATCCGACGTCGGTGATGTTCGCAGCAACAGATCTCTCCGGGTCGCGCGCGCCATAAAATAGAGGTTGCAGATCCGTGGCCAGCACCTCCGACGGGTGGAGATCGGAGCCGTCCGGCCTCCGACCGGTGTTCCAACCCATCCGCCGTCCAGGGGAGCGCGCCACCAGGTGTCAACATCACAGCGGGACCCACCCCGTCAGATCCGGAGGTCTGAGCAACACGTAGGCCCCACGAGCACGCAGATCGTGCCATCCGGACAGCACTAAAATGCGGATTTCGGCACCGTCGGAGCGACATCAAGATGCTGCCCGTCAACCCACTTCCCGATACTCCCAGGCCCCACATGTGACCTATTACCTCCCTGCGTGGAGTGGGTCAAAACTTTGTATCGCTGTGAAAATTTGTTAACCGGGAGTACAGAATTGGCCGGGGTTGTCTTCCCCACGCCGGGAGCGTGGAGGTAAGGGTCTTAACTCCTTGGCGTTCATTTGCTACTTTAGTATATGGTCATATGCCACTGTGAGTGCGTTAGGATTCTAGCCCGTGAGTTCATGTCATCGCTGTGAGCGAGAGAGTGACCCGTCCCGTGGATCGATCCGAGCACGGAACTGAGTCGACCACCCTTGACTCTGCCAGTTTCTCAACCGCGCGGATCCACGTTTCCCCTCGCTTGGGACGACGAGTGAGCTTGCGTTTCTGTTAGCGACGTATAGCCCATAGGAACTCTTAGTGTCGGGCCGAAGTGTCGTTCCTACTCGTATGTTGCTAGTCGCGTCTCCATCTAGAGTCTGAGGTCCGCATCACGTAGAGTCGGTCCCCCTGTCGTCCCATATCACCTCTATTAATGTTTGTCCACTGAGCACCCTACGGGCCTGCAATATTTCAGAAAACTTGCTAAGGCCCACTCCCACTACTATTGCGGCCTACGACAACTCAAGGAGGTCGTGTCATGGAGTGATCACCGTACAAGCTGAGCTTAGGCAACTAACAATGCCTATTGAATTTTATGTGCTGGATATCGACCCCATGTTTAAAGCCATTTTGGGTTGCCCGTGGATTGACAACCTCAATGCTGTGCCATTTACCGCCCACTAGTGCCTCAAATTCCCATTTCAAGGGCGGGTGGTGAAGGTCAAAGGTATCTCCACGGTCTAGTCAGTCGAAGCCGTCTCCAAGAAGATATTGCCGACGCTTTGCCCCAGTAATAGGCATGTTATCTCTGTGCTAGACCTTAACTTCCCATGGGCCTATACGTAGCGCAAGTCAACCATCGCACAAGTAAGCATCAAAGAGAAGCCCAAGATGCGGGACTCCAAGGGTTGGAATATAATATTGAAGCTGGGGTACCAGCCGAGGAAGGGCCTTAGTGCTTAGTTGCAGGGGCAGACAAGCCAGTCCCAAGAGGTAGAAGAATGAGTAAAAGAGGCCTGGGTTACCAGGAGTCACCGCTGTCAATTCTGGAAGATTTGTTGCCACTAACTTGCAATTATCACGAGCATTTTGTGAGGGGCCCGTTACAGCCTGGCACTTTGAAGGCCCCGCGAAGTCAGTTTGAGAAAGAAGACGATGCCTGTTCAGTAGCTGGTCCACCTGTATTGCCTAAGGGGCTCATTGATGACATGGAAGATTTTTGTGAAGCCTTTGAAAAGTTATTCCATGAAGAAAGTTGTCCAAGAAACCTGGAGGTGCAGCTTGTGGAATACTCACCCGGAAAGTCGACTCGCTGTCTATGGGAAGAGGGGAGCTCACCCATTATCTTTACTTGGTCTCCTTCCCGTTTGTTTTCACTTCTACAAGAGATGGATTTTGTACCCCGTTCACCCCCTATTTTGATTGATCCATTGATTTTTAAACCCCCAACTGATTTTCCCATTCTGAAAGTCTGTGATTGTGGGCACTGCCCACCCATTGATCTTTCTAGCTTCTCCTCCTCCTCCGATCCTCTTCTTGATCTTCTCTGTCCATCTACGTACCCTCTCATGCTTCCTTCTCCCTCTCCTTCCTCATCTCTCTCTTGTTGCGTGGTCTCTACTGATCTCCAAAAAAATGCCAATTTCGAAACGGAGATCTCGGTCGAGGATTACGCTTGGTATGATTCTTCCTCCTCCCAGGGGCACGAGGTCCCTGATTCTTTTCCATTATATTTTCTTTGTCCGGATCCTTCTCCTAGGTTAGAATTAGGGTCTATCGAGTCCTCTAGAAAAGTAGGGTTGTGTCCTAATGTCTCCAACCCTTCCCCCGTGTTTGAGGCACGCCCGATGATGCGTCATTCTAGATCTGTCCCAGAAAGGTTCTTGCAAGATTTAGCTCAGCGTTGTCATGCCCTCCTTAGATGTCTTGAGTTTGTCAAAGAAGCAGTGGAACTAGAAGAAGATGATCAACAGGATAAGGTGTTGGGCGATGACGGTTTAGGTGTCTATGAAATCATGGATGAGAAGGACCCAGTCGATTTTGAGGATAATGATGTAGAGGACATTGCCGACCTGTATGCGTAGGGGTTGAGGAAGTTTGATGAACCATCATCGGCGGTGGATGAACCTACGAAAGAAATCAATTTAGGAACTGATGAGGACCCCATGCCTATTATTATTTCCGCCAATCTCCCTCCCAATGTTGAGGAGGAATTGATTAAGGGTCTGAGGGAGTATGGCGATTCCTTTGCCTGGTCATATGAAGACATGCCTGGTCTAGACCCCTCCTTGGTGGAACATTGACTTGTGCTTAAGCCATGGGCAAAACCTGTAAAACAAAAATTAAGGAGATTCCACCCCCACATGGCCTTGAGAATGAAAGAAGAAGTCGACAAATTGCATAAGGTCAGGTTTATTCACATCATTCTATATCCTCAGTGGGTGGCGAACATAGTCCCTATCATTAAGAAAGATGGTAAGGTTCAAATTTGCATTGATTTCAGGGACTTAAATAAGACATGTCTAAAGGATGATTTTTCGTTGTCTCACTGCTTGCGTGAGCTATGGTTTTATGCCGATGACCAGATGAGGGAAGGAATAAAGTAGAAGAAGGAAGAATACGGGAGTTTGATGTATCTCGGGTATCCTCCTTAATGGCCGTATACCTCTCACGACGATACCGAGCACTCTCCTTTTACGGAAAGTCGAGAGGGGTCGAGTGGCATGAGAAGCTTCTAGGTGTATAGGTTAATTGGACAGGGGTGCGGGCATGCCAATCGATTTCTCGACAATCACCCATGGAACCAAAGGTTGACTGGGGAAGCATCGCCAGGACGCGGCACGTGAGCTCGGGTAGTCGGGCGACATGTGGAGAGAAGAGGTTCCATGGGTGCGAGCGCTCAGGCGATTATGGGAAATCATGTACTGGACATCTTTCCCCACCGACCGCAAGTAGTCGGTGTTTATTTATATCGGATTGAATCCGAACACCTTTGTTCCATGCTAAAGAGAAGTATGTATATGTCTGAAGCCGTGGATAGGGGGCCAGGGGCGTCCCGCAGCTGTGAGTGCGCATTTGACTGGGAGGTTTGTTTAACTAGAGTGGGAGACACTGGACACACACTGGGTAGTGCAGGAGGAGGCTGAGACTCGGATATGGGTACGTGTGTTCAACTGGTTGTATTATAATAGCCACATGGGCTTTACAAATGGGCCGAAGCGGCCAAAGTACAACTGGCGCAAGTCACGGGACAATTTTGACACGTGGGTCGGTCCCCGGGTCAATGCTGGACAAGGCGGATGTCCACAAGTTTTTACAGAGACTCTCCACATGGATAGGGGCATGCCCGATTCGCTGAGGGAGGGCTAGACTGGATGGCATGGAGAGATATTGGTCGTCGCCTGGAGGAGGGTCAGACGCGGCTCGGGATGAGTAGTCGGGTACGGGTCCTGAGGGGCGAGTATCTTCGTGCTGGGGAGTCTGGATTGGTCCCGGGAACGTCGCTCCCAGGCCAGGGTGCAGCTGACTCGAGTCATCGGTCAGAGCGGTCGGCGGCTAACTCGGGGCGCGCGGTGGGCACACGGTTCTGTGGTAGAGGTAGGTGCGGCATCATGGCACATGTGTAACTGTCATAAGTTGTCGTGTGCGGGCATTCCCGGGACGCGGGTGTTTTTGCCGATGTCATAACGCCTAAGATGTGACAGAGGTGGGCTTGTATGAGATGGCTAAACGCCGTATGAGGGAAGTGCGAGCGACATGCCCTCGGCATGTGAGAGCCGATCAACAAGCCAACCATATGCACACACTTAGCTCCTCGCGTCCTCGATCCTTGCTGGATGCCTGCAAAAATCCGAGGGTGCAATAGTTAGATCGCGGGTTCTTGCCTCTTTTTCGTTCTCTTGAGCCCCTAAGGGGGTTTTTATAGAGGAATATGAAAGGTCTGGGAGGGTTTAGGCGGACCAAGTTGAGGGCCAAACTTTGTCTGCATAAGCCCTTGCAAAAATATATTTTTTGTTTACAGAGTGGGGGAGGGAGGGTTTAGGCGGACCAAGCTGGGTGCCCAGTTTGGTCCGCCTAAACCCCTCGAGGAGGCGGCCGAGTCAGGAGCGGTGGGTAGCCTAGTCGGTGGCACTTCCCTCTTTTGAGGGTGAGCCAGGAGCGATGGGTAGCCTAGTCGCGTCTGCTACCGGGGACGCGTCTGGATCGCTACCACAGTTGTTGACGGGAACGTCGCTCCCTCCTTTGCCAGCCGTGGTGTTAGCTTGCACGGTGGGGCTGGTGGGGTCTTCTACCGTGGGATCCTCAGGTATGTGACTAGGAACTTAGCCATTTTTGGTGGGCTTTTTGTTTCACCCGTTAATGATAAGCTTCTTTCGGCGTTGGTCACAGGTACTCCCTCCCCCTTGGAGGATGGTGAACTTCCCCATGACACTACTGGAGCCACAGAAGGAGAGCCTACAGCGGCAACTTTGACTGGAGGAGATGAAGAGATCGTTGACATAGAGAGACTCTCTGGGGGGAGCGCCCCAGCTGGTGAGCTTCTTGTTTGAAACCCTTAACTAGATGCTAGCTTTAGGGCCAAGCTATGTGCTGATCCTTATTGCTTTGTTGATACGCAGGGGCTTCTAGTTCCACCACCTCTTGCAGTTCTTCAGAGACCTCTTCAAGCTCCACTAGTAGTCGGAGTTTCATCATGGAGACAGAGGAGAGTTAAAGCTCTTCCTCTTCTGGGGCTTCTTCGGCCGAGGGGGCTGAAACAGAGGCTTCTTTTGGAGGTGCATGGGGGTCTTTCTTTCCCATCTATAGCATCGGCCTACACTTTTTGACGGAATACTGACATCCCTGTCTGGTGTGTAGGGCCGGAGTCAGAGGAGGAGCGTGTGCCATCTCCTAGTGCCGATGGCCGGGAGGAGGTCCCCGACCTCTCAGCAGCTTCTGGAGGAGACATGATGGTGGGAGAAGGCTCCCGAATTGTCGAGGAGTCGTTGCCTTCCCCAACTCCTGGGAGTGGCGCAGTAGGCGCTGAGGGGCTGGCTCTGGGTAAGGGATGCGATTTCACTTTTCTCAGGTTTTCCAACTTATTTTTCATGGAAAGTTTGATGTGTATTTCTTACTTTCCCTTTTGTTGTTTCTGGGTAGCCTCCACTGGCGTACTAGCGGGGATAGGCGACTCCTCTTTGAGTTTGGAGGTCGAGTGTCCCATTTCCACACCGCCGGAGCTGTTGGTAGACGTAAGTGTGGGTGCCTCCCTGCTTCAGCGAGCACGGGGCTACCTACAGAGTGACCCTTTCCCATATCTGAAGGATCTGAGGTAGTGCCTGACAGAGTGCACGCGGGACTACCACATGCTTGGCTTCCCGCGTGAGCTTTGGATGTCCGAGCTGGCCGGGACATGGGCAGAGTACCTACGGCTTCGTCAGACGCAAGAGCAGAGGGCCCAGAGGCTAGCAGCGATCCAGGAGGTGCAGGAGCAGCGAGCTCGGCTCGTGTTGGCTGTGGCTGAGTAGAGGGGCCACGTCAAGGCGGCCGAGTCACTTTCTCGGGAGTAAGCCGTCCAGCTAGAAGAGGCCGAGAGTCGGGCCGAGGCCTTGGAGGAGCAGTCGTTGGCCGCGGAGCGCGCCAGGGTTGTGTTGCAAGCGGCTAAGAGCACGGTCGAGGCCAGTGCTAAGCTCTTGTCCACTCTTGAGGTGGAGCTCACGACTGTTGATTCTCGTCTGGCGGCACTGAGGGGAGCAGGCTGTGATTCGATTGTACCTCTTTCCCCCTTTTGTTATGCTTGTATGTCCGACTATGTAGATCTTTTATTACCCCAAGGGCATGTCTTGGGCTCTTTTTGCAGAGTATGAATGACAAAGTTCTAGATTTCTTTCGCCATTTCCTGAATCGTCCCACTTCTTTTCTTTCTTGTGGAACAATGCTGGATGCAGGTACTAGTGACCACGTACTGTTAGTCATGGTTAATTCTTCTACTATGTACTGGTGCTGGTGACAGGGAACTGGGTGCTCGAACTGAGTGTTAGTTAGTGGTTGCTAGATACTAGGCATACAGGAAGACCTGAGCACATGGTATTGGGAGCTGAGCAGTGTATAGGTGCTGAGTATTGGATACTGGGTATTGGAGGCTGAGTGCTGGGTACTGGAGGCTGGAGACTGGAGGCTTACCCCGAATGGGATCTTGACCTATATTACTGGGAACTAGGGCTGGGAGCCGACCCATCTGGGTGTGATGGCCCGTATGACTGGAGACTGGAGGCCGACCTATGAGAGTGGTTTGGCTTGTATTGCTGGAGTTGTTCGGTCTGTGGGGTTAAAGCTGGGGCTGGCCGGCTAACTACCATGGTGACGTAGCCGGAAACTGGGACCAGGATTAAAGCTAGTGTTAGAATGGAGGTTGGAACTGGTCAGTTGACCGTTGAGGTGTGTAGCCGACGGTTGGGACTGGAGCTGGGTCTGAGACTGGAACTGGTATTGAGACTAGAACTAGAACTGGCCGGCTAACCGTTTAAGGTGTGGCCAAAGACCGGGACTGGAGCTGGGACTGGCCGGCTGACCGCTAAGGTGTTGTAGCCGGAGACTGGGACCGGTCGGCTGACCTTTGAGGTGTGTAGCCGAAGGCTGGGACTGGAGACTGGAATTGGAGCTAGCCGGCTGACCGCTAAGGCATTGTAGCTGGGGACAGGAACTAGTGCTAGAACTGGAGCTGGCCAGCTGACCGCTAAGGTGTTGCAGTTGGGGACTGGGACTGTAATTGGTAATGGCAGACCCTGAGGGTGTGTGTGTTGGCCATAAATGTTGTGGAGTGATGTTGAGATTGACGTCGGCGAGATGTCACGGTTTGACGACTTTCATCAATGAGGAGTAGAGAGGAAGATGATTTTTTTCTTTTTACCAGCTCTACCGCCCTTGCGGGTTTTCGCCAGAGCTGGCCCCTTTTAGCTTTTTCCGGTGCGCCCTGACGGGTTTTCACACCAAGGGGTTACCCGATTTTGCCTGAGGCGCCCTTTCGGGTTTTCACCTCAACTGGGTTGATGGCAATTTTTGCCCTCAGTAGTCCCGTGGAGGGAGTTAACTGAGGCCGTCGGGATATCTCTATTTTTAACCCCATATTTTGTCTTTTTTTTCAAGAATTATCGTCCATAGCATAATGCTGTCAGGGGACGTAACCTGAGGCTTGTTTTCTTTGAGGACTTGATATCTCTAGGATCCTGGTTAGGATTCTTGTAGGGTGCTGGGTCATGGCCCCTATGGGTCATTATATCTTGGCGGAGTGTGACTGATGTTATAACTGGTGGCTCAGAGGATTCGTAGTCATTGAAATGGTGACTGGGATCATGGTGATGAACCATGATGAACGGGCGACAGGAGCATCTACATTGAAGGTATTTAAGGTGTATGGTTGTAGAATGAAGAAAGTCTGGGAACTGGCTGAGGCTGTAGTGCCCCAGAATTTATGTATTAATTTTTGGATCATTTATAGAATTTTTTAGAATTTATTAGAAATTTATAAAGACTAAATAGATTTATAAATATATTATTGGGTTAATAAGTCATTATAAGGCCCAATTGTGTCAAATAATTAACCTAGCCTATTTAAATAAGATCCAAAAGGTCTAAGGACCAAGCCCATTAAGTTTGGCCCATATTCTAGAAGGTTATTTAGCCTATTCACGTATTTTAAGGATAAATCCTAATTTATAGATAATTATATTGGATAAATGAATAAAAGAGTTTTATTAATTTGAAATTCTGCACACGTGGGATGTAATGGTCTATCATGCGACCGCCACAGCCATGTAATGCACCAGTCATGATGCGTTACATTCTGTCAGTTCCGTGAAAGAAAGAACGAGTAAAAATATTAGAACTTTGGGATCTTATCTACAAGAGATCGACTTGGGAGAGTTTATAACATTACTAAGGACTCTTAAAGATTAGGTTCTGGCAAATTAAGGGCTCTAGAATCGATCTAATCTTCAAGACCCTATAAATAGGACCTAGTTCTGAACTGAGCGACCCTTACTTTTGGCTCGTGAAGAATCAAGGTAATGAGTCATAATTTCGGGTAAGTTCTTTAGAAGATTTTGTTGAGTGTACTTTAGACTAATAGTTCTCAAAATTTCATGTTAGGAGATCAAGCAACCAAGGAGATTGAAGCTTCCAAAGTTGCTGGTTCGACCATAGTAACTCAGGATTCAGAGAAAAGGACCCCTGAAGATCAAGAGATTAGGACGTCTAAACGAGGTAAATAGAATTCAATCCTTTAGAACTTTTTGATCACCTTAGTTTCATATTCTTACCCTCACATTTTCACATCTTTAGGACAAGAGGTTGGAGAGATAGAGCAGCAGGAAGTTGCTGGAAAATCGCTGGGAAAGGAGAGCTAGGGCTCGATTTTCAGATTCAAATTAGAAGCTTAAAGCCTAGTTAAGAGGTAGGTTATCTCATGATTAGCAAAAATATCTTGTTAGGGATAAAATCCCTCTGATTGTGCTTGATTTCATGCATCATAAAGCATGAATTTCATATTTTAGTGGGTTTATGCATACATACATATTCTTAGCCCTAATCAAAGATCAAAGATATTATCTTGTCAATTCACTGCAACCTATGCATCTAGATGACCTTTACTTCATTTTGTCATGATTGGAGTAGTTAAATCTTTTTCAAGCATGACATGGTTTTAAATCATAGTCGTTTAATTTCTTTATACTGTTAGCAGGGAATCTAACGCATCATACTTAGACCGTCACAACACTGTAACGGCCTTACGATAAGCCGTCACACCCTCTGTGACATTTTAATTTCTCTGTTGTCTCTGACGCACCATCTATGGAGCGTTACATTACTATAACGGCCTCACGATAAACGGTCACAGTCACTGTGACGCACCCATTTTAGACCGTCAGGGTAACTGTAGACAGAATAGGAAACTAGTTAATTTAACCTATCAATAAGCCTAGTTATATAAGTTTTGACCTGATTTCATGTCTTTAAGATTATTTACTGATTCATGATAGAAATTGCATAATTTAGGTATCTTAAGTTATTTTAAGTTATGTGACAAAATTCTATAGTTTTGTATCTAAATCATGATTTTTCAAAGATGTATTGACGGAGTTTTATCATGATTTCCTATTGTTACACATCCTCTCTATCAATAGAGTCATTTCTTTAAGTACATGGCACATATTCCGGTATGTTATCTATTAGTTCACTTTGCACTATAGGAACAATATTCTTGGACATGAGGACCTCTCTATTGGATATTCCTTCCAATGGACTAGAAATCTTGTTGCAAGACCTCCGTAATTCTCTGCGAGCCTGGGATTCCTACTAGGACGCTGAGTTGATTGTACCATTAAAACCCAAGTAATTAGATTACACTATTGAGGTTTCTGGTTATCAGTAACGAATCTATATTGGACCGTCAGGCACATGTAACGGCCCAATATATGACCGTCACATCCAACTGAGTCTGATTTCTTGGTTCTGGATTCAGACTAATGTAACGGCCCAATACTAGAGCGTCACATCATGTAACGGCCCAGTACACGACCGTCACACTGCTTGAGTATTTTAATCCGAGGTTTGACCAAGGGTTGATATTCCAAGGTTTCTAGATGGACTCTTGATGATCTAGAACTTATCATATTGATCAAGAAACCTAATATAATGAATGGAAGATAAAGAACGTACCGTTATGCTGCCGATTTATTTCCATAAGCATAACATAGTATAAGTCATTCTTGATTTCTCATGATTCTTATTAAAACATTCATTCATTGAATTATTGTTATCAAGAGCTTGTTGGAATTGTACATTCTTGGCCATACTTTATTGTTACATGCGTGGAAAAAGCTTGATTTATACTTGAAGATGCGATCGAGCACTGATTGTGTTCAAGGGCTCTATGCTAGTCCCCTCGACTGATTGTCGGAAACAAACTATTATAAACCATGGGGTATGATGCTACTGGCGTCGCATTACGCTGGGAGTACTTTCTTTATAAATAAGTGACAATCCACAACACGATACAGCATGCTTGATACTTATACATGACTTTCTTGATATTCCACAGAAATTCATGAAGTACTTGCTCATAAGCAAAAGATAATGGAGTGATGATTATATGGCTTGCTAGTACATTCTTGTTACATTCTTGTTCTTGAAAGGCCATATCATGTTCTTATAACATTCTTGCAAGTTCATACTTGCTCTCATTCTATCTTACATACTTTGGTTTAATCGCATGATTGATCGCATTCGCATGATTTTACCTTATTCCTCTAGAGCAAAAACGTTAATTACTTTAATGATGCCTTCATGTTGATGCGAAGATACCTACTGGACAAGTGTGCTCATTACCTATTTCCATTCTTTTTCAAGAAATGGAAGTGAGTCTGGTTTGGATTCGGAATGTTCAAGTAGCGGACCCGAGAGTGAATAAAGAATGAGCGAAGACTTAGGAAGTTTACATTGTTTAGATCGAGTCTATGTAATTTCTTATTTCTTGAGTCTAGCATGATGAAAGTTGAATTAGTGGTTGTATTCAAATATTGGATTTGATTACTAATGAAAGTTGAAGTTGAGTAAATATTGTGCGATTGCACTCTTATGTGTGATTACCTTACGCTCTGATCGTTCTTGCTTGCAAGAGGCTTACCATGCCGGCTGTTCGCGTTCCTCGAGCGAGTCTTTCGTTGTAATAAAGGCTCAGGGCGTGACAAAGGCTGAGGATCGCTAGGATAAATGACTAGGATAATGTGTGGATACTGGAGTATGCGGGCCCGCTATGATGGAGCAGGGGCCGAGTATAGGATGAGCCAACCTGGGTGATATAAACCTAACTAGGAGGAGCAGGGTTAATGAATTGGAGATACATGGACTGGCATGCTTTAACTGGAGAGGTTGTTGAGAGGTGGGTGGATAGTTACCCTGACTGGTGGAGAGAGAGTTTTTTTTCTCATTACTGACTCTTCTGCCCTTTCGGGTTTTCACCAGAGCCGGCCCCCTTTAGCTTTTTTCGGTGTGCCCTTGCGGGTTTTCACACTGAGGGGTTACCCAATTTTGCCTGAGGCGCCCTTTCGAGTTTTCACCTCAGCTGGGTTGATGGTAATTTTTGCTCTCAGTCGTCTCCTTGTGAAGAGGACGACCGAGTCTGCCGTGATATCTCTATTTTTAATCCCATTTTTTTTGCTTACCTGGGAGCCTGGCGGCTGAATCATTGCTGTTGCTGGGTTTGCGATTCCGGGAATGAAGCTGGGAGGCTGACCTCTACGAGTGCATAGTGGTGGCTTTGGGAGGGCCTAGTTGGCCCTGCTGCTTCACTCGGAGGAAAGACCGAAAGAGGTGGTTGCACCCGCCCCTCAGAGGGGCTTCTGTAACTGGTGACGGCTAAGTCACATGCCTTAGTCTGGGTTGTTGGCCCAGATAAGTGCACGGACAAGAAGAGGGGGTTGAGTTGTCCCCTTAAATGAGTTGACTAATTTTAAACAAAATACGGAATTAACGAGATTGATGAAAATAAGTTGAACAGAAATAACTCTAGTTGGGTGAAAATGGCTTCGCTAGGAGAGAGAGGCTCTGGCGATTCTCCTTCCCGAGTTTCGCCTAAGCCTGGTGCACAGGGGGTAGCTTCCAGCCGCACCACTGCTGCTCCTGCTCCACCATTGCAGTGTCCTCCTGGTGACAATCAAAGGTCTTCCTCTGCCTTGGACATGAGGTCATCTCATGCGGCCCGGGGATGTTCAAGATCGCGTTCGAGACCACCGGTGCGGATTTCTTCACATCCTCAATCTTGGACAAGTCTCTTTAAAGCCCCAGAGCCCTCTCACAATCTAACGTCGGAGTACGTGCAACCCACCTACATCGATACTAGGGATGTAGCAGTCTGTGAATCAGAGGACTCGGCAGAATTACAAGAGGTATGGTCTCGGGCTCTTGTGGGCTACGTTGTTGGACTAGCTACCTTTTTCATTCCTCTGCAGTCCTTCATTAAGACTTGATGGAGTCCCAATGGCTTTCAGTTGTATATGTTGGATAATGGATTTTTATTATGCAAGTTCTAATTGGAGGAACACTTACAGCGTATTCAGAAGAATTTCTAGACCGTCAAAGGACATCCCATGATTCTCCGAAGATGGTCTCTAGAAGTTAATTTTAAGTTATATAGCCTCAGAAGTATTCCATTAGGGGTTACATTACATGGAGTCCCGCTGCATCTATGGACTAAGAAGTTCTTTAGTCGCATTTGCAGTATTATTGGCACCCCTCTTCATCTTGATAAACTTACTGCATCAAGGCAGCGGTTGTCTTATGCAAGAGCTTGTGTTCTAGTTTCAGCATAAAAAGAGCTACCAGATGAAGTTTTTTTTCAAAGACTTGGAAGGTAAGCATCGTAGAATCTCTGTTACTTATCCGTGGAAGCTGGGTATATGCTCTGTTTGTAAATCCTTCGGTCACTTAGATGGATAGTGTATACAAAAGCTTCTTCATTAAGGAAGGAGTTTCGACAGAAGGAGAAGATTGTTTCCAAAGTTAAGGTCTCTGAACCAATTGTTACAGTTAATAAGTATAATGTTTTAGCTTCTCAGTCGGAGCAGGATGGAGCCGATTTAGTACCTGTTCAGGATGATCATTCTCAAATTAATGATCACCAGGGTGAAGCTACTTCCGAGAATAATCTGGAGGTGAATTTGAACTTCCTAGGAACGACTCTAAATTTGAATGCAACTACTAATCCGGAAAAGGTGGAAACTAATACGAAAAAGGTGACAACAATTAAGCATCAGTCAAAAAGAGATTTATCTTCAACCAATACTCCTCTTGACAAGGAGGTGGTTGAGAAATTGCAGGAGACTGAGTCTCAGTGGACGTCTCAATTTTCGAAAGGAAAAGGTCATGTAGGTACCTCATCTAAACCAAGACGTTCTCCACGTCTCCCCTCATAATATTCCGCATCTCTTGTTTTCTTTAATGAAGATCATTAGTTGGAATGTTAGAGGAATAAATAAGGCAGACAGGAGGGCCCAATTAAAATATATCCTCCGTCAATCTAGGTGTGATATAGTAGTTCTCATTGAGACCAAAATAAAACCATCGAACTCTGCTAAGTTCAAGCAAAGTATTTGGCCTAAAGCCAATTTCTTTATACTGCTGACGCCAGGGGCAGGATTTGGATTCTCTGTGATCCAAGAAAATTTAGTATTCAGGTTATTAAGGAGACTGACCAGTACTTACATGTCATGGGAACTGATACACTAAAATGTTCCTCCTTTTATTTTACTGCGGTTTATGCCTCAAACTTGTTATCTGGAAGAGAAGAATGCTTTGGACGGACCTCATTGATCTGTCAGTCTCTTCCAATAATTTGCCATGGATGGTTCTGGGAGACTTTAACACAATTCGATACCAAAATGAAAAAATTGGAGGTAACCCAGTGCCAACAGCAATTCTTGAAGAATTTGATAGAATGATCTCTTCTTCTAATCTCAGTGATATTAAGATATTTGGAGGCAGTTATTCTTGGAGTAATTGTTCTCTTCCCCCTAATAGAATTGTTGCAAGGCTGGATAGATCTCTGATTAATGATTTATGGCTAAGTAGTTTCTTGGATTCTTATGTAGAGTATTCAAGTGAATTATTCTCTGATCATTCACAATTGAGAATCTTCTCTGACAAGGAAATTAAGACAGGCAAGAAACCATTCAAATTTTTCCATATGTGGATTGATCACCCTAAATTTCTTTCTGTTGTACAAGAGGTTTGGAAAGAGCAACCTCTGGGAACCCCTCAATTCATACTCTGGTCGAAGCTCAGGAATCTAAAGAAAGCTCTGAAGGTTTGGAACTTAAACAATTTTGGTAATGTGCATCACACCATATTTAAGGCCAGGAGAGATCTGCAAATAGCCCAACAGAATCTAAAAGCAGACCCAATGAATGGTGATCTTATTATCAAGAAAGGGAATGCAAGCAATTTTTTTCTAAAACAATACAGGATGAGGAATCTTATGCCAGACAGAAATCCAGACAAAATTGGTTGGCACTGGGAAATTCCAACTCTAAATACTTCTATGCAGCTTTCAAAGGCAGAAGGGCTATTAATAGTATAAGGAAGTGTCGACTCCAGGATGGAAGCTATTCTTCTGACATTGAAGAGATTAACAATCATGCAGTTCAGTTTTTCAAAAACCTACTGAATCAACCTTCCAACTCAAGTGACTGGGATTTTACCCCTAAAACTAAACTCTCTGAAGCGGAAGCAAATGTGCTATGTGTTGACACCCGTTTTTTGCCGATAAGTTGATTTATTCCTCTTCCTAATATTTTTGATGCCTCGAGTTGTCCATCACTCGCTGGGCCATTTTCCGACAACATCTTTGGGCTTATTTTATGGGTAGCCTCCCTCCCTGGCAAGGTTTGTTTCAATTCTGGGCTTAATGGGCCTTGATTTTGGATAATTGAGAGTTTTTATGAGATTCAAGCGCCCATATACATGTACGGTTCATCCCTGGCCGCTCAATCAATGTGCTGTTGATAGTAGGCCGTCCATACATTTTTGGAATATTTTGGTTAATTTTCTGAATTTCCACCGACAAGCATTTATGCGGTCTTCTCCTAGCCATTCAACACGTAGCCGCTCTTCTCCCAGAGTCCTACGCTTAGTGGTTTTTTCAGAGAATTACCCAATTTATCTATTTATCACCGACAAGGCTAGAACGGCAGGCCTTTGGCTGCTCTTCCTCTTGAACGGACTAATCCTAGCCGTTCATTTGTGAGAGTCCAACGGTGAGATTCTAAATGGTGGATAATTCCTCTATATTTGATTTTTCACCGACGGGGTTGGACGGCCAAGGATGGGCCGCCCATATGGATGTGTGGTCTATCGTAAAACCGTTCATCTGCTCGTTTGCTGAAGATTCAACAGATTTTCTCTCTCTCCTCATAGATTTATCCCAAACTTCCTCCGATGATTTCTCCGCGAATCCTTAACCATTTTGAGTGCTGTTTCTTCCAGATGAAAGATAATTGAATTATCTTCATCTTTTATTTAATAATCTCGACCTAAAAATGCACAAAAATCCTAATTTCGGGGTTAGCATTTGGGGGTTCTATAAATAGACCCTAAAGGCTACCTTTGAAAGGGGGGAGATTTTTGGTCGACGACGAAGCCCTGCTGAAATCTTGAGTGACCTAGCACCAAGGAGGGAGGCCTTCTACTTCCACACAGGCCTCCGGTTCAGGGAGTAGTCCTAGTTTTGAGTCTTCTACACTTGATAGTCCCGTTTCTTCTCATTGCATGCTTATTTTTACACGTCCATTCTCCCACGTTTTTCTTTGTTTGCACTACCATGCACACACCCTCCTACGTTTTCTGACGCCCCCAGGGGTTTAAAACTCCCCAGGTATTCCCATTCCATTTAGTTATGTTACTTTCTTTCCGTTTGAGCGTATACTACACTTTCTAGTTCTAATTCTGGTTTTCCTTTGTGTTCTACACTTTGTTTCATAGGTCAGCAACACACTAACGCGAGGCCCATCCTTTCTGGCCGACCGGAAAGGGTGGAGGTTGGACTCTTGCAACTTCTGGCGTGGTGGTCTTGCGCGGCTTCTTCCAGACCGTTCAGGGAGACGTACGGCCACTCATCAACCGTTCTTCATCCTCCTGCGGTCACCATCAAGCCGTTCAACCCTCCATCTATCTTCGTCTCACGTTCCACCTTGGCACTGACGAGCGGTCTATCGTGAGACCGCGCGTAACTATAGGCGGTCCATAAGGAGCCGTTCAATGCGTCAGTGCTGGTTTTTAGGCGAGTACTTCCCTCTTTCCAAGTTACGATGTGCGTTCATCGCATGTCCCGCATCTTGGTGGCGATCACGATCACAGGTTCACCCCTCTATTCTATCCTACCTTCATTTTGTTTTATTTCCCATATCTGCATAGTAGAGGGATATTTTAACGCTGGTAGGAAGGAGGAGTCATACTTTCCACATCTACACCCCTTTTTGGCGATCACGGTGGGACACCTAGTGCCCATCGTGTTAGTGATTTGCTGACCCTTTCTGTTACTGTGTTAGTCCTTTTTTGAAGTGGTTGCTGGTTGGGTTGCGTTCTCTGTCCTTTGGAACTTGAACAGCTCTCACAGGGCCGTCCAACGTTTATGCGGCTGAAGGTTCACCGTCCTTCTCTGCGAATAGTGCCACTTCTCCTCCAAGCTTGCTGTCGCGAGCGGTCTCCGACCGCCCGTTCATCTTCCCTACGTCCTGCGTTTGGCCGTCCATCTTGCTGGCACAGGTACGCCTCTGTCCCCATATTGCTAGTTTGGTTGCTATTACGCGGTTTCTGCAGGTTCGTCCTAGCTCTTACACGGTCTATATGGTGACCGTTCAACCTGGTACGTTTCTGATTACTGTCACCTTTCATTCCAGAGTTTTCTGATTTTCGTGATTAGTCTGTTGTTACTCCCTGGATCATATGGTTATCTCCTGACTGTCTATCTCCTTGAGCGGTCTTACAGAGACCGTTCTTGTCATGCTACAGTGCACCCGTGATTCACTTTGATTGCCATGTTGTATGATTGTCATGACATTTGGTGCTGATTATTGATCTCCCCCTACTCTTATATCATTGTTGCATGCTTGCTCCCATTGTTTACATATTCGATTGATCGTTGATTGCTAGTTGCTAGGGTAGACTTTGCATGAACTCCGGTGCACATAGGGGCATACATTCTGTTCATAGTAGTTGCATTCCTACCGAGGTAGGGTTTCCTCTCATCTCCATACTCCTTGGAGCCGACTAGGGGACCTTACTGAGGACCTCCGTAAGCCCCCGTGAGCCGTGGATTCCCACACGGACGCCGGACAAGTTGTACCGTATCCACCCCCAGTTTAGGGTTTGCATCCGTGAGAGAGAGAGTTCCGTAGAGTCACCCAGTTCCTCATTTCCTACCCTGATTAGGTACCTTGTGGTTGAGCGAATTTATACATTAATTAATCCACTAAGGTCCTAGAAGAGGAATCTAGAAATTGTCGCGCATCATTTGACAACTTGGTTGCTTAAGTGGTTGATTCTCCTTTCGTCTCTCCCCTCCATTGAATGCTTGGTTGTTTGAGGCTTTGTTTTTTTCTCTGGTTAGGATTGTCTGCCTTAGTCTTGGAGTGTTCAGTGTATGTGGAATTGTTTCCTTCCCTCAGGATCACCTCCTAGGGTCAATTCTTATTTCCATTCTTACCTTAATCCTTTGTTTGATTCATCATCCCCCATGTCGTCATACGACTTCTCCCATTCCCACGAGGATTCTCTCCCTCGCGGACTTCTTGAGGACCCGCCCAGGGTCGCCCATATGCAGAGAGGAGAAGGGACTGCCCCTCCTCTCCTGACCATTGCCATCGAGGGCTCTCAGCCCTCCCTTCCTGGTTCCTCCACACAGAATTCGGCCAGTCAAATTCTTAATTTGATGGCCCAGCTAGCTTGATCCCTCCCAGCTCCACCTTATACGGCAAGCTCTGCAAGGGGCAGACGCCCCGTCCTCAGTTCCTTCCTATGGCGTGACTGCCGCCACCACCACTACGTCTCCTGTTGTTGGGTCAGCGCACGTCCCCGCTGTCCCCATTGATCTCACTCCCATCCGTTCCCAGGTGCTCCGATACCCCAGTATGGAAGCGGGCCAAGCCTCCACCTCGGCCCATTAGTATCTTGATAAGGGGAAGCCCAGGTCCCCTCTAGTTCTTATCTTGATCCATACACTACAATCTCTCCATCGCCGTAGGCCCCTCTGGCCCGGGCTGATTTCACTCGTTTACAACCTGAGGTTGCCCAATTGGCTTACGCGGATATGGGCCCTTCCTTGGCCCATTATCCATCCTATGGGCTCCCCTCCCAGCCAGTCACCCCTCAGTTCCTCATCCGGGCTCCGTCTTTCCTGCTCAGTCTCCTCCTTCCTGGGAACGGGACCTCCTCGATAAATGGGCTGATATGCAGTAGCAGATTGACCTCTTCCATAAGCGGGTAGGCCCTCAGTCCATCACGGATGTCCCTATTCCTAACTTCCGGGATATCCTATTGCCTCCTCAGTCCGAGCTCCCCTTGTATCGGAAGTATGACGGGAATGGCAACCCGTTCATTCATATCAGGGAATTTCTTTACGAGTTAGCACAGTTCCAACATGACGACCATCTGATGGCATATTTGTTTCATCGATCCTTGGAAGGGGTCGCCCTTGAGTGGTTCTACACCTTACCTCTGGAGGAGGCCGACAGTTTCAAGACCGTGAAGGAGAAGTTCATCACCAGATTCCAAGATCGGGTCGGTCCCGAATATTCTTTCACCGACCTGGTCACAGAAAAGATGAAGCCGGATGAAGACTTTGCTGTATATGCAGATAGATGGAGGCAGATGGCCTCGCATGTGCCCGGAAAAATCTCGGAAGAAGAAAAAGTAAAATTGTTAATTTCTAATGCCACTTCGACGTTCCGGAATATTTTGGCAATGAACAATATTTCTAACATGCATCAGTTATACAGTCGGGCCCGGTTTATCCAGACCCAATTTAAAGACTCCCCCATCCACTCATTGTTTGAGGCCCAGAAATCCAAAACAACCCGCAAATCCCAGGGCCCAGTTATTGAAGGAGTCCAAGTCAACGAGCAGGTCCAGGCTGTTCAATTCCCCAACTAGCCTGCTTCACCCCATTTCCAGAAACCCCCACGCAACCCCCAGTTCGCCGCCCCACAAGCTCCTCGACCCACCTTGCAAGCTCCTCAGCACCCCCAACAACAACCACCACCACCTCAACAGCCGCAACCGCCACCCCAGTACCACAATCTTCCTCCTCCCGCTGGTTATGGGCCTGCTCGGCCGGGACCCAAGAGGGCTAATTATTCACCACTGCCAGAAACCCTCCCCGACATATTTTCAGCTCTAATGTACACTGGTGACATCCAATTGCCTCCGGAACGTCAGAATTGGAATCCGGCAGCCGACCAGTCCAGGTATTGTATATACCATCGGCAACCCGGGCACACCATAGAAAGATGCTTTCAGTTTAGAGACTTGGTGTATGATCTGCATGAGGGCCAAAGGATTGATTGGGCCCAAATGTATAATATAATTGAAGATACAAAGGAGAGACGAAGACAAGCAAGGCCACAGTAGGTGGCACCCCAGCAACAACAGTTCCAACAACAACCCCTCCAACAACAACAACAACCCCTACAGCAAGAGCAGCAAGACCTCGGGATTCACCAAAATCCCATGCCGGTACATCCACCCGCTCCTCAGCAGCAACCACAACAACAACCGTCGGCACCGACTCAAGTTAATGCAGTCCACCGCCCAGCCCCTAATGCTGGGTGGTCCTTTGATGATGAGACCCCCGCCCATCCCTTCGCCTTCAACCACACTAGCCCCACACCTTCCGTTCCCTCCATCCTCCGACCCACCACCTTCACTACCACTCCACCCATTATCCCTTCCCGACCACTCATCACGCCTATCACATTCCCCACCATGCCGCCAGTCATTCCGCCATCACCCTCCGTACCTTCCATCATCACCCCTCCACTTAACCTTTCACCCATTCCCCCTCCACCAGGGCCCATCAGGCCAACCCCCGTCACCCTCACTTCCATTTCTACCCCTTCCACATACCCCATTGGGCCAAGCGGGGGTCCATCAACAGCCGTGCCGACACGACATTGCACCCTTCGGAGCGAGCGTCCTTTCCATAGAGTTTATCCTTCCTCTGGTGCATCTGCACTCAACCCCCAAGTTCCTTCCCCTACGGCTGAAACAGAAGAAGTAGACCCCGTGCCAGGCACGAAGTACGACTTGCTACAGCACTTGGACCGGATGCCGGCCAAGATCTCAGTTTTGGAGTTGATCAAGAGGTCGCCGCTACACCAGGATGCCTTGAAGACTTTTTTACAGAAAGTTATGGTAAATGAAGATGTAGCTACGGATAGTTTACCTACGGTGTTGGCAACAATTACAAGGGGGCCCTCTATTTCATTTTCTGAGATAGAACTAGCACCCCCAGAGGCGCAGTAGATGCCACTCTGCATCACCATTTCTTTAAACAAGGTGGCCGTTGAGTCTGCCCTAGTGGACACGAGAGCATCGATAAATGTGTGTCCGTTAAGTACCCTCCGTTCCTGCGACATCTCAGAAGAAATGTTAAAGCCCACACCAACCACAATAGCAGCATATGATAACTCTAGGCGTGCTTGTCATGGGGTCGTAACTGTTCAGGCCGAGCTAGGGCCTTTGGTCATGGACGTGGAATTTTACGTATTGGACATAGACCCAATGTCAAAGCAATTCTGGGTCGTCCATGGATAAACAGTCTGAATGCCGTACCCTCGACTGCCCACCAGTGTTTGAAGTTTCCATTCCAAGGGCGGGTGGTCAAGGTGAAGAGTATTTCCACTATCCAGAATGTTGATGCGATAGCAGCTAAGATTCTCCCTACTCTATGGCCGAGTAACATTCCAATTCCTTCTGTGATGGACTTAAACTACTCATGGGCATATGCGTCACGCAAGCCCGTCACTGCACCAGTCAATGTAAAAATTAAGTCCCAGATTAGATATTCGAAAGGGTGGCACATGATCTTAAAGTTGGGTTATCAGCCGGGCTTGGGTCTCGACGCACAACTACAGGGGAGAACTAAGCTCGTTCCCAAAGGCAGGAAGATGGGACGCCGAGGCCTTGGCTACCGCGAGACAGCATTGTCCATTCTGGGAGACTCCGGGCCACTGATGTGGGATTACCGTCAACACTTCGTGAAAGGCCCGATGCAGCCCGGCACTTTGAAGAAGCCGCCACCCTGCCATGAGAAGAAGATTGATGCCGCCTGTGATGTTGCTGACCCACCGCCGCCGCTGAAGGGGCTGGTGGGTGATATGGAAGATTTTTGTGTCTACCTTGAAAAGATGTTCAGTGAAGAAGAAGACCGACCGAAGAAGGAGATGCAGTTGGTGAAGCATTCTTCAACACAGCTAGTGTGTCGAAGGCCATGGGAAGTAGGGAGCTCTATCACTACCTTTTCTCTGTCCATGTCCCGTCTTGCCTCCTTATTTCAACAATTGGGGTTTGTCCCCCGTTCCCCTCCAATCATGGTCGACCCGTGCATCACGGGAAGGCCGCTTGAAATTTTATTTGTTTCATGTGCCTGTGGGCGCCGCCCACCCATTGATCTTTCAACTCTGTTTACTCCTCCTCCCCCTAATGCCCAACTCCACGAAATGTGGTTTCGATCCTCTGATCCTTTCTTTGATTACATCTTCCCCGATTTGTCCCTCATGCAACTCCCTCCTCCCCCGTCTTCTTCTTCTTATTGCGTGATCTCCTCCGACTTCCAAAAAAAATGCCAATTTTAAAACAGAGGTTTCTATGGAAGATTATGCTATTTTCAGTCCATCCTCTTCCCAAGGGCACGAGACCCCTGCTTCTTTCCCAGTAGATTTCTTATCTCCTAGGGTAGATGTACAGCGTGTAGAATCTCCTAGGTTAGTCGAGTCAGTTGGGGTAGAGTCTAGTTCTAGTCTAGTTAGCCCATCCACATCTGCAGTGCACCCAGTGATGCATCATCCTAAATCCGTCTCTGATAGGTTTCTGCAAGATTTGGTCGAGAGATGCCATGCCCTTCTTAAGTGCCCTGAATTTGTAGAGACCGTTATTGTTTTAGAAGATGATGAGGAATTAGAAGGGGTGTGGAGCAATGACGGATTAGGTGTATATGAAATTGTAGATGAGAAGGACCCAGCCGATGATGAGGAAAGCGGTGTGGATGACACTACCGATTTGTACGCGCAAGGTTTGAAGAGGTTTGACGAACCGTCCTCGGCAGTGGATGAACCCACTAAAGAAATTAATCTCGGAACAGAAGAGGATTCCAGGCCCATACTTATTTCTACTAATCTCCCTCCTCATGTTGAAGAGGAGCTCATCAAGGTTTTGAGGGAGTATATCGATTCGTTTGCCTGGTCCTATGAGGACATGCCGGGTCTTGACCCCATGTTGGTTGAACACCGACTGATTCTTAAACCAGGGGCAACACCTGTTAAACAAAAAGCAAGAAGATTCCACCCGTAGATGGCCTTAAGGATAAAGGAAGAAGTCGATAAATTGCACAAGGCCAGGTTTATTAGAGTTGTTTTATATCCGCAGTGGGTGGCAAATATAGTCCCAATGATGAAGAAAGATGGGAAAATTCGGATTTATATTGATTTCAGGGACTTGAATAAGGCATGTCCGAAAGATGACTGTCCGCTTCCTCACATTGATGTGTTGGTGGACAACACGGCTGGGTATGAGGCCCTCTCATTCATGGATGGTTATTCTGGTTACAACCAAATCCGTCTTGCTCCTGAGGATCAAGAGAAGACCTCTTTCACCACGCCCTGGGGCACATACTGCTATGTTGTTATGCCATTTGGATTAAAGAATGCAGGTTCCACCTATCAGAGGGCAATGATGGCTATCTTTCACGACATGATGCATGTGTACTTAGAAGCTTACGTGGATGATATTCTAGTAAAGTCGAGGTCCAAAGAAGAACACCCTGCCATTCTAGCCAAAGTGTTGCAAAGGGCTAGGGAGTACAAATTGAAAATGAATCCAAAGAAATGTGTGTTTGGAGTTGCATCAGGGAAATTTCTCGGGTTTATAGTCAGTAAACGGGGGATTCAGATCGATCCGAATAAAGCAAAAGCCATTATGGAAATGCCGTCGCCTAAGAACGTCACTGAACTCAGAGGTTTGATTGGGCGTTTACAATTCATCAAGAGATTCATATCTCAACACTCGCAACGATGCCGCCCATTCTATGAATTGTTAAAGGCGGGAGCAAAATTCGAATGGAATGAACAATGTCAAAAGGCCTATTAGGATCTTAAGGTTTATCTTTCTAATCCCCCAGTTTTGCAACCACCCGTCCCTAGGAAACCCCTGATCCTATACATTTCTGTGATTGAGGACTCCCTAAGAGTTGTCCTGGCTCAGGTGGATGATGAAGGAAGGGAAAGGGCAGCATACTATCTTTCGAAGTTGTTTAATCCGGCTGAATCCAAGTATACTGCCATGGAGAAGACCTGTGCAGCACTAGTATGGGTGGCTCAGAAGCTCAAACACTATTTTCTTGCCCATGAGGTCAAGCTTATCTCTAGAATGGACCCCATTCGTTATCTTTTAGAAAAACCTGTCCTTTCTAGCCGTTTAGCTCGCTAGCAGAGCTTTCTTTCCCAATTCGATATCACCTTCATTGTCCAGAAAGTGATCAAGGGATACGCCATTGCTGAGCATCTTGCTCATTCTCTGATTCAACCCAGGATAAATTTTCTGATGAACACTTGGCAGTAACCACTCATCTTCCTTTCTGCTCTCTTCATTTTGATGGTGCTCTAAATTCTCAGGACCGTGGAATCGGCGCCGTTCTCCTCACTCCGGAAGGAGTAACCATCCCTATTGCCTATCAACTCTCTTTTCCTGCCACGAACAACATAGTCGAGTACGAGGCTCTCCTTGCCGGTCTGAAGCACACCTACCTCATGGGCGCGCGATATGTTAACATCATAGGAGACTCTCAATTGGTGCTGCATCAAGTTCTGTCAACTTACCGCACCCGTGACCCCAAGCTCAAATCATATCAAGATCTGGTCACGCTCTTGGCTAGGCAATTCCAGAAACTTATCTATATTCATACTCCTCGTTCTCAGAACATCCTGGCTGATGCACTCGCATCACTCGCTTCTTCTCTTTCATTTCCTCTCAGTCGCGCCACTGAGACCATTGTGGTCCAGCGGTTAGATGCTCCTTCTCTCCAGGATCCCTGGTTCGACAACCATAGGAAATCTGTAGAAAGGAAGGCAGAAAGGGAAGATGTGAAAGACATTTCGTTAGCTGAGCTCGAGGAGGTCATCGAAGAAGAAGATTTGCCATGGTATTATGAGATTGAACAGTATTACAGGGGTGGTTCCTTTCCCGAGATGGCAAACGCTGAGCAGTGCAAGGCCATTAGAAGAGACGCCTCCAGATACACGATCGTTGCTGGAGAATTGTTTAGGCGGGCTCTCAATGGAGTTCTAATGAGGTGTTTGGATGACGATGAGGCTTGGAAGGTAGTAGAAGCAGCTCACTCAAGCGAGTGTGGAGGGCACGTAAATGGACAGGCGTCGGTGAAGAAGATTCTTAGGTAGGGCTATTACTGGCCAACCCTAGAAGAAGACTGTTCCACCTATGTCTGTAGGTGTCTTCAATGCCAGCTTCATGCTGACAGGATCTACGCTCCAGCTTCTTCTCTCCATCCTCTTTCTGCTCCTTGGCCATTTTCAATGTGGGCCTTTGATATCCTTGGACCTCTCGGTGACCCAAATTCCGTAGTCAAACATAAATCCTTCATTCTAACGGCTACGGAGTACTTCACCAAGTGGGCGGAAGCTGAAGCTTATGCAGAAATCAAAGCCACCACAGTATGCCGCTTCATCCTGAAGAATATCATCCCGCGGTTTGGAGTGCCAAGTGATATCGTCACCGACAATGGGCCTCAATTCGTTTCTCAAGAACTCCGGGACCTCTGTAAGAAATTTAATATATCATTACATCATTCATCACCATACTACCCCTAAGGTAATGGCCAGGCTGAGGCCACGAACAAAACCCTTCTTAAAATCATCAAGAAAACATGCGAGTCACACAAATTCGCTGATTGGGCCGATAAACTGATAGAAGCTCTATGGGCTTATCGCACCTCCGTCCGTACTCCCACGGGGCAAACCCCTTTTGCCCTCACCTATGGGATGGAGGCGGTACTCCTGTACGAGATCTTGATCCCTTCCCTAAGGGTGCAGCTAGATAAAGAACTTAATCTCGACGAGCGTTGAGAGGCGTTACTAGTCCAACTGGAACTCTTAGACGAGAAGAGGCTTAACGCGGCCAATCACGTCTCGGTTTATCAAAAATGTGTCTCGCGGTATTTCCAAAAGAAGGTTATTGAAAGAAAATTCCAAGTGGGTAACTGTGGATGCACTTTTCGACATGCTTGTTCGTTGGTTCTTTAAGTCGATTTATTCGGTGGGTTTATTCGTTTATTAAGTGAGTGGGCGTGCCAGTCACAAAGTGACAATTTATTGTGCGCTCGATCTGACTAATCAGATAATTGTGTGGTTCGTGTCGGGACCAGAACCCGCCGCGCCATAAAGGTCACGTCGTCATTTACATCCCCTCGGAGAGGGGAACACCCTTGATTAATCGCTAGGAAAAGGGGCCTCATGGCCAAGAAAGTAATTGCACAAAAAACTTTATTAAGAAACGCTGAAGTCCTCGCACGAGGGTGTGAAGAAAGCATCTGAGCTCATGTCGGTCATGGGTTGACCATTCAATGTTCGAACGAATGTCCGGCTTGAGAATAGCGTAATCGTCGCGGGAAGACCGCAACATATGTACGTCGGGATACGACGAATTTATTGTTCAAAGGGACGGGAAACGTTCAGTTAAACCCTGGTTAGAGCGGTCAGAAACTGATAAGTTTATCGGCTCGGTGCAAGATCAAGCTGCGACCATGCTGCAGTGGGCCCCCCGCGGTCGAAGCCAGGCTCACGTGGGCATCGTTAGTATTTCCGGTGCCAAGGGGCAACGGGAGGATGTCTCGGGATCAGATACCAGAACCAGTATGCGTTCAAAGGGAGCGGGCTATAGGCCGAGGATATGGGTCAGGCAATGACCATGATCGGGGTGGACCCGAGGTCTAAGCATGGCCCACGGAGGCCTTATTGATATTCCCATGCAAAGGGTGTTGGACTTTTGTGACTTCCCTAGTGTTTTGATGATGAGCATCATTATGTTAAATATTGTTATCTTTAATCAGATATCATGAGTAATGTTATGCATTCGAACTTTCCATGATTAACAAGAAAAACTGCTATGAGATAATACCCTGCATGTCCGTACTGTTCCTTTCATACTTCGTGTTGGTTGTGTTCACTTCACTTCGTGTTGTCTTTTTCAACATCATGTTGTGCCAACAATGTTTGTTGGTTGTCTTCGTGTCGTGTTTTGTTCCAGCGCGTGCTGAACACTGCAGCACCTCGTGCTGCTTTCTGTGCCACCTCGTGTCGTTCCATCTGTGTCACCCCCTTTGTCTTCGAGTCTCTTGATTTGGCCAAGTCTATACAGCCTCTTCTTAACCTTCGTCCCAAGCCAAAGTCTACACATTGGCTTAGCGTCATGCATCAGTCTTCAAAGTCCATACAATGCACTGTAGCATGTTCGAAGCTAAGTCCATACATTGGTTTAAGCTTCCAAGTCTGTACATTGGCCTTCAAGCTTTCCAAGTCTATTTATTGGCAGCTGAACTTTGAAGTATATACATTGGTCTTCACTTCAAGTATGTACAGCCATTGTCTTGCCAAAGTATATACGTTGTGAACCCTCAAGTCTGTACAGACTTTGCCTTGTTCAAGTCTATACATCGTCCAGTTCTTTGGCAAGTCTATACCTTGTGAAAGTCCATACATTCGATTGCGTTGCCTTGAAGCCGTTCCAAGTCTATACATCCTTTTGAACGCAAAGTCTTCACATTGCCTCATCATATGAAGGCTGTTCGTTGCAAGTGTCCTTCTTGTTTTTGTAACCACACCTCGTGTCAGTTTCTGCCTTCGTCTTCGAGTTGGTTTCAGTCCATGTTGTTTTCGTGTCATTTTCATCTTCGAGTCGTTCGTACGTTCGAACAACTTAGTACTCATGTTGTTTTCGTGTGTATTCAAGTCTTTTTAGTAAAGTGTCGTTTCACCTCGTGTCGTTCTCTTTGCTGTTTGTTATGTCGTGTTGTTTTTGTATTCATGTCTTCGTATTGCTTTTGTATTCATGTCTTCGTGTTGCTTTTGTATTCATGTCTTCGTGTTGCTTTTGTATTCGTGTCTTCGTGTTATTCTTGTGTTTATGTCCTCGTGTTGTTTATTTCTATCTTCGTCCAGGTTCCTTCTGATCGCGTGTCTGTCTACCTTTTCACTCCGTGAGACTTCCTTATCACCTCGTGCTGTTCTCTTCTGACTTCGTGTCATTTTCTTTGTGGTGTTAGCTTTATTATTATGTATCTCGTGTCGTTCTCTTCATAGTGTTTGTTTTGTCACAGTGATACTTCGTGTCGTTCTCTTTTTTACCTCGTGCTGTTTTCATCTGACCTCTTGTCATTCTCTCCTTGTCTCGTACTGTAATAATCTTGTGCATCTCGTGTCGTTCTCAGTACAGTGCATCTCGTATTGCTATCACATACCTCATGCAGTTTTAGTTCTTGTGGCCCTCAGTGTTAATGGTTTTTATCTCCTTGCAGGTCCGAGGAAGAACATTCACCGGTGTCTGGGCTACACGTGATCCAATGCTAAAGGAACCAATGCTATAAAGGCACGTGGCAAGAAGGTTCTGGACGAAGTGTGGGAGGCACACGCATTCTGCACCTCATCCACCTGCTGCTGCTACTATATAAGGAAGCCTTCGTCCACAGATGAAGGTTGATCGAAAGGAAAAAGCAAAAAAGGAGAAGTGCAGAGAGTTCGATCCAGAAGAAAAGAAAGAGAAGAAGAGCAGAAGGAAAAGAAGAGAAAGAGAGAGTTAGAGAGCTCGTGAGGGTTAAGAGAAAAAGAAAGTGAGAAAGAAGAGAAGAGGAAGAGAAGCTCATCTGAAGATCTGTCTACTGGACCGTGGATCAGATCCAGACCAGTCAGCTCCGTTGAGAGCCACATTGTGCATTTCATTTTTCAGCGTTCTATTTGCTGAAGTTATTTTCATTTTGTGTTTCTATTTTTCCCTTTCTTATTTGGTTATCCTTGTTCTTCCGATTCTCAGTAGTGAGATCGGGTTCCTCCTGTGGATCAGGAGAAGGGAGATCTGATCTCCGGTTGTAAGTAGCTGAGAGCTACTTGTGGATTCCCTCTGGTCAGAGGAAGGGAGACTTGTCTACGGTTCTGGGCTTGCGGGTTGCAAGTCCAGGGGTCCCTCCGGTTGGGAGGAAGAGGGGTGGCTGTTCCCCTGGTCAAGCTGTGTGGCAGCAACTATTTGCAGACTGAGTCTGCTTTTCTAGCATTGGCTAGTGAAGCCTCACTCCGGTTGGGAGTGAGGGGTGGATGTAGGTCTGGAGGACCGAACCACCTAAAAAGTCTATTGAGCAATGGTTTGCTTTGTGTGCTTGCTTCCGCTAGATGCTTGGATAGGCGCGCTCCTGTGTTTGCTCATAAGTTTAATTGAATTCATTTCATTCTGTGTTTGCGTCTAGCATCTGAGTTTTTAATTGGCCATTATTCATAGAAGGATACATTCACCCCCCTCTGTATCCGGGCCTAGCACCCTAACAAAGGGTCCGGGGATGACGAGAGTGTCACGCCCCGAACAAGGCGGAAATATCGGGACGTACAGTTAGGGACACGCTGGCAAGAGAGGGAACTAAATCTAAAATGATACACATTTTTAGAAAATAGTAGAAAAATGACTTATTCTATTAATTAATTAATTAATCTAATTAATTTGGATAATTCTCATTAATTCGAATAACTTCAAATAAATTCCAAATAATTACAAATAACTTTCTAAATAAATTTCTAAAGAATTTGGGGTCTTACAGAGAGCCTTCTCGTTCCATTCAGATTTTGTCGGTTACTCATGGTCCACTTTATGTTCAGACAAAGGTTCGTGTTTGTAGCGTAAGAGACTGTGACAAACAGTACAAATGTCTGCCGTGAGTGCGGCAAGTTTAATGCAAGTGCGGGACTAGATCCCGGTATATATGTCAGTCACTAACGGACCATTCATTGTTCAAACGAGAGTCCACATTTGAAGCATCGAAGACGACGATAAAGCCATACAGATATCTGCCGTAGGTACGGCAAGTCTAATGTAGGGTTGCGGGGTTGGATCCCGGGAGAAGCGGGTCTAGTTAGCAAACTATTGGCCCGAGGTGTGTTCAGACTATGGCCATATTGGGAGTTCCGAGACCCACGTCCGATACCACAAGGCATCATTGATTTTCTCTTTGCACCCAGTCCGGGAGAGAGGTTTATTAAGTATAAAGCCTGAACTCGCCATCGTGCGCCCTCGCACGTTGATCGACTTGCGTGGTCAGGTCGCGGGGTGTAAGGATGCTACAGTGGGAATTGTGTTTTTTTCTTGTTCCTTTTTTTATATGAGGCACGCCGGTGTAAGGATGCTACAGTGGGGGCGCCGATTTAGGGAATGCAAGAAAGGGGGGAGGCGCGTCGGATATAGGCGCGTCGTATTTGGGAAGTAAGCAGGGGCGCGCCGGAATAGGATGGCAAGGGGGGCGCGCTGTTTTAGCAGCTACAGGAACCGCGCCAGATTAGAGGGGTGGAGAGGGGGCAAATGGGGAAAAGGGCACGCCGGTTAAGGCCACGCCAGATTAGGATGTTGGAGGGGGCGCGCCGGGTATGGAATGAACAAGATTGGGGCACGCCGGCTATGGGGCAACAAGATGGAGATGGGCGCGCCGGGTAGAGGAACAATAGGGAGATTGGGGTTATGAGAGTGGTGTTAAACCGGCGCGGTAGAACAGTCACCGCGCCGTATTAAACTCCCCCGAGGGTTTATTGCTTTGACTGTGTGTTTCTTTTCTTTTCTTTCACCCGTAGGTGGGTTTTATGATCCGTTTGTTCATCCATTTGGTAGATTAAGTAGGTAATGAGGTGGGGTTTAAGTGATTTGTTCGGAGGAGTTTATTGTGTAAGATTTTAGGGGGTTAATTCATAGAGGGTTTACTATGTGTTTCTTTTCTTTCACCCGTGGGCAAGTTCTATGATGCGTTTATTCATTGTTCTTGGTGTTCTTGTATGTTCTTGACCCTGGCGAAAATCGGGCAGCACCTCCCCCGGACCGGGACTTGCCGAGAAGCGAAAGTCACCACACGGATTACACCCGGGTAAACTCTCAAAATGCGGAACGGGTGGTCCGTTAGCCCAAAAGTGAGTGTGGAACGCTCGAGGGCCAGCCTACGAGAGCGACCACGACTCACGGGTGATGATTTAGATGTTCGCCATAGAAGGCTGTAGCTCTTCATCCCACGGACGGGTTCCCTGAAGGTCATGCCACAGATAGGCAGACCTCCGAGGTCCCTAGATGATAATAAAAGCGAGAGGAAGGGGAAGAGATCACAACAGTGGAAGACTATGCATGCTTAGAGAACCCATTCTTCTCATTCATCCTCGAGGGAAAAAAAAGGGAACATTACAAGGGAAAAGAGGGAGAATACATTGACAGGGGAGGAAGAGAGAGAGCACGGGCTTCTCCCCCTCGGAACCACCCCTCACCCTCACTCACTCTCACTCTTTCACTCTTTCACTCACAGGTGCGAGGATGAGACTCTTCTTCTCTTCGGGTGGCCTTCTCTCTTCACTGGGCTTACTCCCTCACTGAGCTTTCTATCTTTTGCTCCTCTTCCAGGCCCTCTCTACGACGGGCCAGCCGGGTGTTTTTATTCAGGGAGCATGCATAGCATATATATAGTGGGGTTGCCTTTCCTTTCTCGAACGGAAGAAAGCTCCCGCCACTGTGTTCATCCGCCAGACGAACAGGGTTGGCTTCTATGCTGGCATCCGGTAATTGGCGCCGTACATTCTCGTTCGTCCGAGGATGGGATGTTCACGGATTTTCGGGAGGATCTGCTGCTGCTACCATCGCTGCCGCTTTACTGTCGAACGGGGGTGAAGGCACGGCTTCAAACATTAAATGTTCTTTGCGTAGAGTATGGTGCAGAACAGAGCATCGGAGTGTAGATGGGATGGCTTGTTTGCGCGCCGGAGAAACGCTTCAGAGAATGGCTTGTTTGCATCACTTAATCCGGCGCGGGGGAATAGTGACCGCGCCGGAATAGCCATATTGGTCTTCAACATGATCACGCCGAGTTGAGTATTTGAAGGAAAGGGCTTTTAAAAATGGCATGACGGGCCCTTCGGTTAAAACGGCGCTACCGGGGGCGCGCCGGATTAAAGCCTTGCAAGGTGGTCATGGCAATGGAGCGCGCCGTGTTAAGAAAAGCAAGGGGGCACCGTTTTAGTGCATTCAAAGGGGGGGGGGGTGGTGCCATATTAACCATCTCAAAGGGGGCCACGCCGTTTTAGCACTTGTAGGAAAAGCTTGTGAAAATGGGCATGACGGGTCCTTCAACAATAGCGCGCCGGTTTAGCTTGTGCAGATGGGTGGCACTGTTTTAAACCAAAGCAAAGGGGAGGGCGTGCCGGTTTAGGGCCTTGCCGTGCCGTTTTAAACACCGAATGAATTCTTTTCGAAGTCGCGGTTATTTATATGAATGGTGGCGTCCCCAGAATGTTTTAGTTGCAGTGCACGGCCTCCGCAATGTTCCGTTCGCAGCTTCTGGGGCTTGGTCCCAAACTTTGCGTGACTTTCGGTGCATGCCGAGACTGTGCCGGAGTTCCAGACTTTTCTCTGATTATGCTCTCGACATGGCCGGTAGGAGAGTTGTAGCCGTATCTTCCGCCTGGGGGGCTTCCTTAACGGGTAGCGGACCACCAAGCGAGTTCTCGTCCTGATCGGGCGAGGCATGTGGTTTATTCGGCATTTCCGTCTTCGGCTTGCTCTCGAGTGTCGAGATGTGCATGTCGTATGATCATCATCGACATTTTTCGACGTCATAGTAACATGGTTTTGAAACGCAAATTTATCAGATCAGCAGGTCCCAGGTCTAAGCTGCAACCTAACTGGGAAGGGCCGTTTGTAGTTAAGGAAGTCTATCAGGGTAATGTGTATCGTCTGATCAACGCGGAGGGTGAGGAATTGCCGAATCTGTGGAATGGGCTATATTTAAAACATTTTTATCCATAGAGTCAAGCCAGTGAGGGCCCGATGGTGGGGTATGCCTTCACTTGGTCACGAAAGGAGAGCCCCGGTCCAACATTTCACACACTACACGATCGCCTGTGGTTCGATTTTCTTCTTTTGCGCAACACCGTCTTCTTCTGCCTCTGTCCAGATCTGACCACCCACCAGTATAAAATATCTTTCCCCATCCAAATCTCCACCACATCGGTCATAAGAATTATTTCGGTTTTCCTCTCTCTTTCCTCTACAACTTTCATGAAGAGCTCAAGGTCTGAATCATAGGTCTACTCTGCGGTCAATGCCCACTCTCAAGAAACTTCAGTTCTGCCCGGCCAGATCTGAAACTGAGATTAGTCCGGTTCTAAAATCACCCATCAGTAGCAAGATCCCAACAACGTGTCTGGAGTCAGAGGGTCGAAGTACTTCGAAAGAGCTTTCCAACGATACCTCTTGCGCGTCGATCTGGCATCGGGAGTGATCGCAGCAGCAGATCTCGCCGGATCGCGCGCTGCAAAACAGAAGCAACAGATCCGTGGGCAGCAACTCCAAGACTTGGAGATCGGAGCCGATCGGCCTCCGGCCGGTGTTCCAGCCCGGCCGCTGCCCAGGGAAGCGCACCACCAGAGGTCACCATCACAGTGGGACCCACTCCGTCAGGTCTAGAGGATGGGGCAACACGTGGGCCCCACGAACCCGTAGATCGCGCCGTCCAGACAGCACTAAAACGTGGGTTTCGGCGCCGACGGACGACATCAAGATGTTGCCCGTCAACCCAATTCCCGCTACTCCTGGGCCCCACATGTGACCTATTACCTCCCTGCCTGGAGTGGGTCAAATCTTTGTACCGCAGTGTATTTATTTAACCAGGAGTACAGGATTGGCCGGGGTTGTCTTCCCCACGCCGGGAGCGTGAAGGTAATGATCTCGACTTCTTGGCATTTACTTGCTTAGCTAGTATATGGTCGTGTGCCGCTGCTGAGTGCGATAGGAACCTAGCCCGTGAGTCCATGTCACCGCTGTGAGTAAGAGAGTGACCTGTCCCGTGGCTCGATCCGAGCACGGAAGTGAGTCGACCACCCTTGACTCTGCCGGTTTCTCAACCGCGCAGATCCGCATTTCCCCTCGCTTGGGACGACGAGTGAGCTTGCATTTCTATTAGCGACGTATAGCCCATAGGAACTCTTAGTGTCGGGCCAAAGTGTCTCCATTGTTGTATGCTGCTGGTCGTGTCTGCATTTAGAGTCTGAGGTCCGCATCACTTAGAGTCGGTCCCCATGTCCGTCCCGCATCAGATTGGGCTTGCTGCACCCCGAGCTGCAGTCCACTACCCTGACTCGGGCGGCGCTACAGGACAGCCTGGGGCTTCGACGAGCGGGGATCGCGACCGGAGAGCTGCCCGAGCAGCATCTCGAGAGGCTCGTGGAGCGAGTCAGACCACGAGTGGCGGCTGCGGCGGGACCGGAGGCGGACAGAGTTCTTCGGCGATTCTTGACCTTGCTGTTCGGTCGGCTACTGTTCGCGACGCGAGGAGACGTCATCAGCTGCCGCTTCCTACCACTGCTTTAGGACCTTGACCATGTAGGCGACTTCGCGTGGGGAGCTGCTATCCTCGCCTACCTCTTTGACACATTGAGCTCGACGTCCCGGCGGACGATGCTTGGGGGCTTCTCCCCTCTACTCTAGGTACGACTCTGACTCCTATTATGCATTTAGCTATAGGACCCCTACGACTGCTACATGCTGACTCTTGATGGAATACAATGCAGGTGTGGGCCTACGTGTACCTACGTGGGCTCGGGCGAGGCGAGGAGACCCACCCAGATCGGGTACCCATTGCGAGGAGGTGGACCGCACCTCGAGAGGGTGGAGGTCTCCGGAGACAGGTCCGAGAACTCCAGGACGACTTGGACACTCTACCGTACACCTCGGTACGTTTCTAAACTTAAGCCCTTTAATTAAATGCAATTATATATGATTATGATGCTGATGTGACTTCCTATCTTGACAGGTGCGGTGGACTCCTTATGCAGGGGAGGGACACGAGGGACAGCCCTGGGTAGCAGGGGCCCTCGCCTTCTCAGGCCGTGACGTGTGGTTACACTGCATGAACGTAGTGGAGCCACTCTACTATAGGCTAGTGATGAGGACGACCGGCGTCCCACAGCCAGCGGTGGACTTCCCAGTGTCGGTAGAGCGTGTCAGCTGGCATCCACGGGGAGCAGCAACTGTGGTGGACTGGCGGGAGCGAGCCGCGGAGCAGATCGCTGACTGGGCGGCACGCGGGTGAGTAGTGACTACCCGGGCGGAGAGCGACGTGGTGTACTATACGGCGTACGCTAGGCACTGCCGGGACCAGGTGTTCCGTGGTGCCCGCCGACCGGTACGACTTCTAACCCTTAATGCCTTTCTATTATACTTTCTATATGCCTGTGCAGTGATGCTTGACCTTTCTAAATGCAGATCGACCCTGAGGGACGGATCGCAGAGCTACATGGGCTCCTCCATGCGACGATCCATGAGCGTGACGAGGCCCGCCAGGCCTTGACTTTACTAGTGAATTTTCTAAACCCTAAACTCTTTAAATTATGCAAATGTTTATGATTGTGCATGTGACTGACCTGGAGTTTTGGATGCAGCGCGCCGAGGGACCCAGCGTCAGGGGATAGACGCTCCTTCTTCTTCCTCCGCCCAGACTCCCGCAGACTGAGTCGAGCGGGACGCCGACTTCACATGGATGGTGGCCCGAGCCAAGGCAGCTGAGGCCGCGCTAGCAGAGAGGGTACGCGACTACTACACTTCCCTTTAATGCTTATGACTATGATTATGAAATGTTGTTGACTGACCGTGAACTATGTATGCAGACGACTGAGCTGGCCATGTCACTAGGTGAGACCGCCCGACTGCGGGAGGACGCCGAGCGCCTCCGTGCCGAGACTACTGCCTTACCAGCGGACGTGGCAGAGGCTTCACGCCTCATTGCGGAGATGGAGCGTTCCCGTGCGGGGACTGTGGAGACAGAGCTACTCCGAGCTGGGCGGTAGAGGCGGAGCAGTACCGTGCTGAGGCGGAGCGGGCTCGGCTTGAGGCGGCCGAGCTGCAAGGCGAGGTCCGGGCATTTGAGAAGATGACCCGGAGGCCGGAGCAGAGCGGGACCCTGAGTGGCAGCACTCACACGCATGGTTCCGTTAGGAGCTACTTCACGAGTTCCTCCGGCCACCGGAGGAATGAGGATGAGGAGCGGCGCCAAGGATGTCGCGACGAGGTGACCTCAGCGATGCCTCTACCAAAGAGGCACGGGGGCGATGGTGACAGCGAGGGTGGTCAGGGAGAGGGCTAGACTTGACTTGTACTTGGGACCCTACCTTTTTGTACATGATATGATATGATAGTGATATGCCTTTTTTTTGTTTTAATTTTGTGGATGTATGAATGTATGAATGAATGCAAATGACTGACACTAACTTACTGGCTACGAATAAGACACGAGTGAGACGGACACGTGCGAGAGAGAGAGAGATGACACGAGTGAGTGAGTGAGGAGAGAGACATAACAGAGTGAGAGAGAGACGCTGACTCGGAGTGAGGGAGAGACGCCGACTCAGAGTAAGAGAGAGACGTCAAACTGAGTGAGAGAGGGACGTCAAACTGAGAGATGCCAAATTGAGTGAGAGAGAGATGTCAAATTGAGTGAGGGAGAGACGTCAAACTGAGAGAGAGAGAGACGTCAAACCGAGTGAGAGAGGGACGTCAAACTGAGAGACGCCAAATTGAGTGAGAGAGAGACGACCACAGCTTGAGTGATACAGGTGAGAACAGGTTTAAGATAGGGCCTCAGTTTACTGGACGGTCAAAAAGAGACCGCTCAAACCTCCACACGGCCTACCGTGGACCGTTCAAAGCCTCTCTACCAGGGTAAGCAAACGGTTTACCATTAACCGCTCAAAGAATAGGACGGTTCTTTCGTGACCGTGTGATTTATTGGACAGTCGATTATAGACCAGTCACCTCCATGATTCGAACAGTGTAGAAACTTATAAACGGTCACCAGATTACCGTCCAACAGATAGGGCAGCCCATCGATAGACCGCTCAATGCCATGACCTGAGAGTTCGAATGGGACTCTCTTGGAGAGTCCCAACCCAAAGATAGACGCTCTAAACCGACCCCAACTCTATCCCAACTCGATCTAGGCCTATCCTAACTCACTTCTAGTGGGTTTAGGCCTCTATCTAAGTCCTACTTCACACCAAACTCCTCTTTCTAAGCCTCAAACCTTTTCTAATCTTTATCAAATCACCATGAAGAGGTCCTTTGAGGGGAGTTCTATGGAGAGGGTAAGCTATGAAGGGCCAAAGCCGGCCAGGAAGGAGCGGGAAGTGCTCCAACAGCTGATCACGATTCCTCGTCACCTGAGCTCGAGCCCTTTAAGAGAGGTATGTTAACATGATTTCATTCAAGCCATATAATTCCTTTACTTACACATTCTTCCTCTCTTTCTCCCTTCTTTTCCAGCTTCTTTCTGGCTCCAGGCGCTATTCCACTCTAAAGTGGATGGCTCCCATGGTCCGCGCATTGCCCCTAGGAGTGACATCCATCCTGAGATCCTGGCACCTACACCCACTCTTAGTACTAGGTCAAAACTACCCAAAGCTTTCTCTTGACTGGCACAACATCTCAGCCTTGGTGGAAATCTGGCATCCTCAGACCCATACATTCATTTTCCCATCATTCGAGGCCACTATCCTATTAGAGGAGGTAGAGACCTACTTATCTCTTCCTAGGTCCCAGGTGGGAGGGGAGGACTCAGTGTGTCATACCGTTGCCCCTGTAGACCCTAGACTCATCTTGGGAGGGTTCATACCAGACAGCAGAGATATCCACACTTCATAGGCCCACATCAGATTCACCTTCTCCCTCTTAGCCAGTGGGTAGTTGAACATTGTAGGAATCGGTGTGGATGGGATGAGGCCATAGCCAAGGCCGCGTCCATTTGCTTGTGCGGGGCCATCTTGTTCCCCTCAGTTGACCATGTGCTAGAGACTCCCTTCTTAGTACCATCAGCGGCCTATGGCAGGGTCTTTCTATCTCCCAGGCCATCCTTGCATACTTGTACGAGGGTCTTACCTCAGCAGCCCTAGGAGGTCCTCTCTTTGGGTCTATGATGCTCTTGGAGTGCTGGATGGGTGTCAGGATGTAATTCATTTAGAAGGAAGATGTCACTTCAGCTAGCAGGATCTTTGGGAGCCACCCCCTCTTCTTCATAGGCGGCGCATTCGGGTTCTCTCCACAGGTAGAGTGCAGGACAGCAGAGAAGAAGACTAGGGATGAGTCGCGACTGCACATCAACAGGCTGCCCCTGGATTGGTTCGTGATGCGCCAGGACTTCCTCCGCGACACCACTGTCAGAGTTCCCAGGAGGTCGGGCTTAGATTTGAGGTTCCTGAGCGACACTGCACTGGCGATGTACAACCCGCACCGATGCTACCTACAGGTTGGACTACCCCGGACTGTTCTACCCGGACTACCCCACCTTCCCGCACTATAGGCGAGGAGGATCGGTACAGAGGAGGACGAGCAGGCGGTCAGGAGCGCCCTGATCATGTGGGAGGTGAGCAGGGTGCTTACCCTACCAGCAGAGGTTGCAGAGATTTCGACGACACGCCAGGCCTATGTTAGAGAGCTGAGAGAGATATGTCCCCGCGGGGATGCCTCGCGGAGGACCGAGTGATTTTTCCTTTTCTTTCCACGATGTCGATGTAGAGATTTATGCTTAGAGATGCTTGATAGATGAATGAATAAAGCTAATGATTTGATTGGTTTGAATTTGGGCTTTTCCTTGTGTGATCGAGTGAGTTGGGATATGACACTTTGAAATGCGCATGGTCACGGACTGACCGACCTTTCAGCTTCAACTTGCCCCTACACACACATAAACAAAAAAAAAGATTAAATCTGTTTTAGGCTTAACCCCTTGCCGTTTTAGGAACTTACCAATACTTGATTTTTGGTCAAGGGGGTAAGCCTTATTAAATAGGCAAGTAACAAAAATGGAAATGAATGCAATGCATGCTATGAATGCAAATCATGAAAACCCTTTTTGTAATTTTGAAAATATTTAATTTTTTTGGATTTTAGAATGTTTGATTTTTTTGAGTTTTGACATATTTGATTTTTTTGGATTTTGAAATTTTTGATTTTTTTTGAAATATTTGATTTTTTTTTTTTGAAATATTTGATTTTTTTGGATTTTGAAATATTTGATTTTTCGGATTTTGAAATATTTACTTTTTTGGATTTTGTAATATTTGATTTTTTTGAGTTTTGAAATATTTGATTTTTGATTTTTTTTTGATTTTGAAATCAGCCTCAACCTAACGACGGGGAACCTCCCATCTCACTAGGGCTCTCCCAGGTCCAACGTGCGATATAAAGGACCACCCGTGGTCGGAGCCAAATGCGCTTTATTGGTGCCTCTATCGAGGCCATACCCGGGGTAGGATCTATTCCTTGGAAAATAAAAGAGAATTCGATAGATAAGCTGGGGATAGGTATAGGGGTTTTTAGGGCTTGAGTTCTTCTCACGACACCACTTTTCAAAGAATTTGGTTTGTTGCGCCGGGGCTTTGCGTCCGTTATCGAACCTACATCCACTCTAGGCATGCATTCGACCGGGCTCATAACGTCCCGCGGGAAAACTGTACTGTCACTCTTGCCATGCCTAGTTTCATTATTCCGGGGTCTTTCAGTCTTTCGAGCTTCAAGCTTTGGGTGAGCTTTTAGCTTTGATCTTTGATTTTACCCCTTTTCCTCTATTTCTTTTCTTTTTTTTCTATTTTCTTGCTCTTTTAACCTGCAGAATAAGGTCATAACGGATTGCCCCTATTTGAGACCTCTTTTATCGGTGGATCTAGATCAGTTCTCGCCCCCTTATTCACCACTTGCCCCTATTTTCAGCTGAGAGAGAAGAAAAAACAAGGATTTTCACTTTCCCCTAAGTATGGCCAAGGGAGAAAGAAACGATGTTGCGCAAAAAGAGGAAAGTCGAACCAGGGGAGGTCGTGTAGTGTGTGAATGTTGAACCGGGGATCTCCCTTTGCGATCAAGTGAAGGCACACCTGACGCGGACGGACGTCGGGGAACGGATCGACGGCGGCTCTTGTCGGCACGGATGGAACAGATATCTTGCTACCTCGCGCAGCTCGGCCTCACGCCGGACGGTCTCACACCGGGCGACTCTCGAATCTCACAAAGAGAAGGGAAAGAAGGGAAATGCAAGAGAGGAATCTCTTAACACTTGTTTCAAAACAACTTTTCTTTCATTCATATGACATCTCGTAACAACACCCTTAGCCCCCTATTTATAGGGAAGGCTTTAACATACATATCCTCACACTTTCATAATTTGTAGCTATATCCTAGCCTAATAAAACAAGAACCTCACCCACCATCCAACAACCTTTGTTGACTTGGGGTTTATAGCAATATAATACTTTGACTCAAATAAAATATTATGGTGGTTAAAATACAAATACCACCAAATACACACATACACACATACGTACGGATACGTACTCAGGACGTCGCGTCTTCTCCGAGCCATAAACTCAGTGCAGTCGGGGCGGTGTGGCGTCGGCGCTGAGTAGTGGGCCCGGTGTCCCCACCAACCCTCCCGGGGCGGTTGGAACTCGACTCCGTCGAGTAAGGGGGAACACTGCTGTGGTAGTGCTCCAGCAGATCTGGATCGAGGCGCTGGAGATCTTCCTGACTGATCCAGGAATCATCAGAAGGCGGTCGATCCCGCCAGCGGACAAGGTAGCGCTGGAACATCCGGCTCCGTGTAGTGGTCACCTGCTCATCCAGTATCCTCTCAATGTGCTCGCGCGGTACTCTCGAGGCTGTGGGACGCACAGGGGTGGGCTCACTCTCAATGGGAGGAGAAGGCTCGAAAGGGTCACTAGGAATCGCTGTGGGTTCCTTGTAGGCCACTAGGTCTGCCACATTAAAGGTCGAGCTAATCCCATATGCGGGAGGTAAGTCCACAACATAAGCATTGGAGCCAATCTTCCGCAGAATTGGGAAGGGTCCATCACTACGGGCTTGCAACTTTTTAACGGCTCCCGAGGGGAGTCGTTCGGGTCGGACCCGTACCATAACCAAGTCACCTTCTTGAAATTCATGGTGATGCTTATGTGAATCAGCCAATTTTTATAAGTCTCATTACTGAGGTTTATTTGCTTGCTAATTGACTCATGCAGACTTTTGACATGCTGTGCAAACTCCTCAGCTGACTTGGACGATCTAGACTCGAGGGGAAGGGGAATGAGATCCACAGGTTTCCTAGGTTTATATCCATGCACAATCTCAAATGGACTCATACCGATGGACCTATTGACCGAGCTATTATATGCAAACTCGGCCCTGGGTAAAAGAAGGTCCCAAGTGCCAGAATGATCCCCTACGAGACACCTCAAGAGATTCCCTAAACTCCTATTGACGACCTCGGTTTGCCCATCAGTTTGAGGGTGATAGGCAGTGGAAAATTTCAGCTTAGTGCCAACGAGGTGCCAAAGTGTCTTCCAGAAATAACTAGTGAACCGGACATCCCGGTCAGACACTATGGTTTGGGGAAGACCATGCAGACGGACGACTTCATCGAAGAATAAGTGGGCTACTCTAGATGCATCAGATGTTTTGGAACATGCAATGAAGTGGGCCATCTTAGAGAACCGATCAACTACCACAAAGATGGAGTCATGTTTATGAGCGGTACGAGGTAGGCCAAGGATGAAGTCCATACTGATGTCAACCTAAGGTCTATTAGGAATGGGGAGAGGAGTGTAGAGACCAGTGTTTTGTTTGACCTGTTTGGCCATAGTGCATGTCCGACACTGGGCTACAATCTTGGCCACATCCTTCTTCAGGCCAGGCCAATAAAAGTGCTCCTCCACAGAATGGATGGTCTTGTTGCGGCCAAAGTGACCAGCAAGACCTCCAGCATGTATTTCCCAAATCAAAAAGTCCCGAACAGAAGTCCTCGGGACACAGAGTTGCTGCCCTCGAAATAAAAAACCATCCTGGAGTAGATAGTCAGAAAAGGCTGCCGAGGGTCCAGCAGATAAGGCAGAGTGGGCAGGGCCAAAATCAGGACACTCTCCATAGAGCTCCTTCATGCGGTCGAATCCAGTGACCTCCACCCGAACAGTGGAAAGAAGGGAGACCCTTCGACTCAAGGCGTCGGCCACCTTATTTTCTTTTCCAGCCTTATGTTTTAGGACAAATGTGAAAGACTGGAGAAATTCTACCCACCGACCATGCCTTGGGTTTAAGCTCTTCTGAGAGCTAAGGAATTTCAGAGCCTCGTGGTCCGAATATAAGACAAACTCTTGAGGTAAGAGATAGTGTCTCCAGTGTTTGAGGGCTTGGACCACGGCATAGAACTCCTTATCATATGTGGAGTATCGAAGCTTTGCATCAGAAAGCTTCTCACTGAAATAAGCCACAGGGTGGCTCTCCTGGCTAAGTACTCCTCCTATTCCAACGCCCGATGCATCACAAGATATCTCGAAGACTTTGGAAAAGTCTGGCAGGCGGAGGACAGGGGCTTTGGTCATAAGCTCCTTTATGGCAAGAAAAGCATGTGAGGCGGCTTGGGTCCACTCAAAATTCCCTTTACAGATGCAGTCTGTAATGGGTGCCATAATGGTGCTAAAACTCTTTATGAAGCGTCTGTAAAAGGTGGCTAGCCCATGAAAACTTCGAACGTCGTGGACGTTTTGGGGCTCAGGCCAGTCGACCATAGCTTGGACCTTGGATTGATCCACAGATACTCCGTGACTCGAAACCACAAATCTGAGGAAACTAACCCGGTCGGTCATGAATTCACATTTCCTAAGGTTGACATACAGGGTTTCTCTCCTCAAAGTTTGGCAGACTTCCCTCAAATGATGGATGTGGTCCTGAGGGTTGTGGCTATAGATGAGAATATCGTCAAAGTAGACGACAACAAAGTGACCAATAAGGGGACGAAGGGCTTCTGTCATAAGTCTCATGAAAGTGCTGGGGGCATTGGATAGCCCGAACGGCATGACGAGCCATTCATACAGACCTTCTTTTGTTTTGAAGGCCGTCTTCCACTCATCCCCTGGTCAGATTCGGACCTGGTGGTAGCCACTTTTCAAGTCAATCTTGGAAAAGATGGTGGCCCCACTCATCATGTCAAGCATGTCATCTAGGCGAGGAATGGGAAACCTATACTTGACAGTGATCTTGTTGATGGCGCGGCTGTCAACACACATTCGCCAGGTGCCATCTTTCTTGGGTGTGAGCAAAGCAGGGACAGCACACGGGCTCTTGCTCACCCTGAGGAAACCTTTTTGGATAAGGTCCTCGACAATCCTTTGGAGCTCAGCATGCTCCCTGGGGTTCAACCGGTAATGGGGGAGGTTGGGGAGGGTGGACCCGGGGACAAGGTCGATAGCGTGTTGTACATCACACATGGGTGGGAGTTTAGAGGGCAAGTCCTCGGGAAAAATATCTTCGAAGTCCTGCAAGACTGTCTGGACTTCGGGTGGGACTGAGACTCGGGACTCCTCAGGTGTGATGGTGATGACAACAGCCCAAACAGGGGCACCCTCGGCAACCTCTCTATTCAGCTCACGGACACCTATGAAGCTAAGGCGCCTAACAGGGTCATGACTAACCTTGGGGGCCTTAGGAACGGACGTGATAGGTGTAGGGGAATAGGGAATGAGAAGTTTCCCTTCATTGGGAGTTTGGGGACTCTCCGGAACCTTGGGGGTCCCGGTGGGGGTGGAGGAGGTGGAGCTCTTACCCGGAGTAGAAGTGGGACTCTTACCCGAGGTCACCTTTGGGGGTGTCGGGTACAACTGGATCTTCTTCCCATTGTGGGAGAAGGAACATTGGTTGGATCGACCGAAAGTTGTGAGGTCTACATCATAGATCCACGGTCGTCCTAGGATGATGCTTCCGACCTTCATAAGCACTACATCGCACAAAATCTGTCCTTGGTAGGACTGAAATTGTATGGGAATGACACATGTAGTGGTGACTGGGATCGAAGTGTCGTCAACCCACGCCACGTTGTAGGGCCTAGGATGAGGGTGTGTAGGTAGACCTAGACGGGAGACAAAGTCTGAAGAGACCGCATTGATACAACTCCCATTGTCAAAGATCACCTTGCAGGGTTGGGTTTTCACCATGATGTAGGTTTGGAAGATGGAGCTTCGACGCCAGTCGTCCTCCTGGGGGTGTGTTAGGATGCAGCGAACTACACCTAGTCTACCCTGGCTAGAGCTCTCGGCAATATCTCCCACTTGCATGTATTCGACATGCGTTTCATCAAACCCTGCATCCATTTCCTCAAACTGGGCTATGAGGTCAGGATCGGCCATATATCTCTCAGTGTCTTCTCCTTCCTGAGGTGGAGGCTCCATAGGCTGAGGGTCGGTGATGACCAAGGCTCGGGTGGGGCAGTTGGTGGCAATGTGCCCTAGGTTGTGGCACCTAAAGCAACGGACTCCTGAGATAGGGGCTGGTTGGGAAGTGCCAGGGGCGGGTCCCTTTCCTTTGTCATCCCTTTTATCAATCGGTGGAGTATACTCCAGCCTGGGCAATGCAGCGGGTGCCGGTAAGGGGTTCCTTGTGAAAGGAACGGTAGGGGCAACGACCCGTAGCGGGGTAGCCGCAGGGGCATAAGAAGTGGAGGGGCCAACTCTCTCGGTGTAACGGACCATGGGGTTCCGAGACTCAGGTTGGCGGTAGGTGGGAACCCGAGGTGGGGCCACTCTTTGAAATCGCTCCACATCTCGGGCAACCTGGTAGGCGTGCTCGAGGGTGTTGACCTCTCGCAAGAAAAGCTCCCGTTGGATGCTCTCGTGTAGGCCAGCCCTAAATCGAGAGAGGGTTACAGAGGCGTCTTCCATGACTTGGCTCCGAAGGAAAAAGTCATCGAATTTGGCAATGTACTCGTCCACGGACTTTCCATCTTGGGTGAGTTTCTGCCACTGGTCTAGAAGACGCTGATGGTAGGAGGGTGGCAGATATTTCTCCCTCAGTTTCTCCTTCATTTCTTCCCATGTATTTATGGGCTCCTCTCGTCTCCTGGCTAGGAGATTCTCCACATTACACCAGTAGGTTTTGGCTTGACCCAAGAGTTTCATTTTGGCAAACCTCACCCTAGTGGCAGGGGCCATGCGGTGATGCCAATCAAAATATTGATCCATCCCGGCCTCCCACTCAAGGTATTTGGCTGGAGTGAGGGACCCATCGAAACTGGGAGCGTCAATTTTGACGTTCCGTAGGATGATCTCCTCATCATCGTAGTCCCTCCTTCGAGGTGTACGATCCTCTGGTTCTCTACCTTGGGGAGCCTGATTCGGGCGGGCTTGCTCTCTATCCTCCCTAGAATTGGCTACGGGATTGCCGTGGCCATTCACTCGTCCTTCCTCTCCCTTTAGTCGATCCTCTAAAGCTCGGATCCTCTCATCTAGCTCTGCTCGTAGTTGGCCTATGGACTCTTCAAAATGGGTCAGAAGGTTATGCTCGAGCTGAGCCAACATAGCACTCACGCTCTTCTGATCCATCGTTGGTTGTAGTGTTGAAGGGCGCTCTAGACGGCCAGATGAATTCCTAGACCAGCGTGGCATGCACGGACTCGGACCTAAATGATGTTGTCCTGGGACCGAAGAATTTAGCAAGCAGTGGACCCGGCTGATTTGCAAAGGGTCAATTTGAAGGGACCGATAAGGGAAAGTTACTCGCCCGTAGGCGAAGTAGTTGTGGGACTACCTCCTGACAATTAGGGTGCCCTAATGTGACAGTCTAGGGCCTAAAGGATAGGTGCAAGCAAGCACTCTCTCACCGTCCACAGCGATGCACTCAGAAGACTGGCTGCATGGATCGGACCCTCTCTTACTTCGTCGCGCGGCAATTGAAAAGATACTAAATGAGCAAGTTTGGAGCACGTACCTAGCTGACTGAAAAGTCTAGCTCCGACCGGAGACGAGGGCGAGCGGGGACGTGCGGGCCCGCACGGCGTCGACGAAGCTTGAGTGGTTACAAAGCATTCACTCCACGCAGGGAGGATTGAATTATTACAAGACCACTTTAAATTTCCCACGCAGGGGAACAAATCATTCCGGATTTTCTCCGTGCAAGGAGACTTAGGGACACCCTCTCCGTGAGTTACGGACTGTGTGTCAGCGATCAGACGACTCAACCGTTGATCGAGCCGAGATTGTGGACTTCGGGTGCCACAATAAATAAGTTAAATAGATATATAATAAAATATATATTCAACTCTCTTTTTTTAATCAAATAATATATATAGATATATATATAATATATTTATTCTATATATATATATTTAACACATTTTTTTTATATCGCCCTTTTTTTGACTTTTCTTTCTCTTTTCAAACTTCACCTACTTTTGACTTCTCTCCAAATTCCTTTTTTTTTTTGAACTTTTTTTCTTCTCACTCTTTTCAAACTCTGCAGCGCGTCTCACCCGACTGGGCAGTCATCACTGGTTGGCGCGGAGGTGGGCGAAGATCCTCCAGTTAAGGCGCAGTCAAAGTGCCTTTGCCCAGGGGACGGGCGACGATGGAGGCAGGGCCGTGGGGGCGGTCAGCAGGCGCACAGGCGCTGCGGACGGGGCCGGGTGCGGCCGGGCGCGCTGGGCGCGGGGCACGGGGGCGCCGGGCGGGTGCGGCCGGGAGCGCATGGCGCGGAGCACTGGGCCGGGCGCGGAGCACGTGGCCGGGCGGGGCCGGGCGCGCAGGGCCCGGGGGCGCCGGGCGGGTGCGGGCCGCGTGGCGCGGTGCGGGCGGGGCCGAGCGCCGGGCGGGGCGCGGGCGGGACCGGGCGCTGGGCGGGGCGCGGTGCGGGCTGGCGCGGGCAGGGCGCGGGTGCGTGCGAGCTCGGGCGGGCCCTGGCTGGGCACGGCGGCTGGGCACGGGGCGCCGGGGCGGGCCAGGCGGCGTCACGCGGTGGCGGAGGGGCCCTGGCCGTTGCGTCCAGGGGAAAATTTGAAAGGGGCACGGGCGACGATGCCCGGCCCCTGCGAACAGAAAAAGGAAAAAAAAATTTTTTTAAACCTTTCTTTGAAGCGAGAGAGAGAGAACAGAAAGAGAGATTAAGAGAGAGTGATGAAAGGGAGAGAGAAAGAGAGGGAAAGAGAGAGAACAGAGAGGCGTTCTAAAAAAAATTTTTTCTCTGTTTTTTTTTTTCTTCTCTATCAACGGAGCTCAACTAAATTTTTTTTCCTCTATATATATATTTTTTTTCAAAACTCCTCTCAACCAATTTTTTTTTTCTGCTACTCTTCTTTTTTTTTCACTCTATCAACCTAGAGAGAGAAACAGAGAGACGTCGGAGACGTCAGGTTGACGGAGGCGCCGTTTGTTGGGCTCTGATACCAATTTGACGCGGACGGACGTCGGGGAACGGATCGACGGCGGCTCTTGTCGGCACGGATGGAACAGATATCTTGCTACCTCGCGCAGCTCGGCCTCACGCCGGACGGTCTCACACCGGGCGACTCTCGAATCTCACAAAGAGAAAGGAAAGAAGGGAAATGCAAGAGAGGAATCTCTTAACACTTGTTTCAAAATAACTTTTCTTTCATTCATATGACATCTCGTAACAACACCCTTAGACCCCTATTTATAGGGAAGGCTTTAACATACATATCCTCACACTTTCATAATTTGTAGCTATATCCTAGCCTAATAAAACAAGAACCTCACCCACCATCCAACAACCTTTGTTGACTTGGGGTTTATAGCAATATAATACTTTGACTCAAATAAAATATTATGATGGTTAAAATACAAATACCACCAAATACACACATACACACATACGTACGGATACGTACTCAGGACGTCGCGTCTTCTCCGAGCCATAAACTCAGTGCAGTCGGGGCGGTGTGGCGTCGGCACTGAGTAGTGGGCCCGGTAGTGGGCCCGGTGTCCCCACCAACACCCCGTCGCCGGGCCGTTGCTAGCTTGACTCTATGGATAAAAATGTTTTAAATATAGCCCATTCCACGGATTCGGCAATTCTTCACCCTCCACGTTTACTAAACGATATGCGTTACCAGGATAGACTTCCTTAACTACAAACGGCCCTTCCCAGTTGGGTTGCAACTTAGACCTGGGACCTGCTGATATGATGAAGTTACGTTTCAAAACCATATTACCCACTTGCAATTTTCTTTCAATAACCTTCTTTTGAAAATATCTCGAGACACGTTTTTGATAAACTGAGACATGATTGGCCGCATTAAGCCTCTTCTTGTCTAATAGTTCCAGTTAGACTAGCAGCGTCTCTCGACGTTCGTCGAGATTAAGTTCTTTATCTAGCTGCACTCTTAGGGAAGGGATCAAGATCTCGTACGGGAGTACCGCCTCCATCCCATAAGTGAGAGCAAAAGGAGTTTGCCCCATGGGAGTACGGACAGAGGTGCTATAAGCCCATAGAGCTTCTACCAGTTTATCGGCCCAATCAGTAAATTTGTGTGACTCGCATGTTTTCTTAATGATTTTTAGAAGGGTTTTGTTCGTGGCCTCAGTTTGGCCATTACCTTGGGGGTAGTATGGTGATGAATGATGCAATGAAATATTAAATCCCTTACAGAGGTCCCGAAGTTCCTGCGAAACAAATTGAGGCCCATTGTCGGTGACGATATCACTCGGCACTCCAAACCGCGAGATAATATTCTTGAGAATGAAGCGGCATACGGTGGTGGCTTTGATTTCAGCATAAGCTTCAGCTTCCGCCCACTTGGTGAAGTATTTTGTAGCCGTTAGAATGAAGGATTTCTGTTTTACCTGAGCATTAGGGTCACCAAGTGGTCCAATGATATCAAAGGCCCACATCGAGAATGGCCAAGGAGCGGACAGAGGATGGAGAGAAGAAGTCAGAGCGTGGATTTTGTCGGCATGAAGCTGGCATTGAAGACACCTACAGACATAGGTGGAACAATCTTCTTCTAGGGTTGGCCAGTAATAGCCCTGCCTAAGAATCTTCTTCGCCAACGCCTGCCCATTTACATGCCCTCCACACTCACTGGAGTGAGCGGCTTCTACTACCTTCCAAGCCTCATCGTCATCCAAACACCTCATTAGAACTCCATTGAGAGCCCGCCTATACAACTCTCCAGTAATAATCGTGTATTGGGAGGCGACTCTTCGAATGGCCTTACGCTGCTCAGCGTTCGCCATCTCAGGAAAGGAACCATCCCGACAATACTGCTCAATCTCATAATACCACGGCAATTCTTCTTCATCGATGATCTCCTCGAGCTCAGTCAATGAAACTTCTTTCAAATCTTCCCTCTCTACCTTCCTTTCTATAGATTTCCTAAGGTTGTCGAACCAGGGATCTTGAAGGGAAGGAGCATCCATCGGCTGGACCACAATGGTCTCAGTGGCACGACTGAGGGGGAATGAAAGAGAAGAAGCGAGTGATGCCAGTGCATTGGCCAGAATGTTCTGAGAACGAGGAGTATGAATATAGATAAGCTTCTGAAATTGCCTGGCCAAGAGCGTGACCAAATCTTGATACGGTTTAAGTTTAGGATCACGGGTGCGGTAAGTTGACCGAACTTGACGCAGCACCAATTGAGAGTCTCCTATGATGTTAAGGTATCGCGCGCCCATGAGGTAGGCGTGCTTCAGACCGGTAAGGAGAGCCTCGTACTCGGCTATATTATTCGTGGCAGGAAAAGTGAGTTGATAAGCAATAGGGATAGTTACTCCTTCCGGAGTGAGGAGAACGGCGCCGATTCCACAGCCTTGGGAATTAAGAGCACCATCGAAATGAAGAGACCAAAAAGGAAGATGAGTGATTACAGCCAAGTGTTCATCAGAAAACTAGTCCTGAATCGAATCAGTGCGGGGGATAGGAGAATGAGCGAGATGCTCCACAATGGCGTATCCCTTGATCGCTTTCTGGACAATGAAGGTGATATCAAACTAGGAAAGAAAGCTCTGCCAGCAAGCTAATCTGCTAGAAAGGATGGGTTTTTCTAAGAGGTAACGAATGGGGTCCATTCTAGAGATCAGCTTAACCTCATGGGCAAGAAAATAGTGTTTGAGTTTTTGAGCTACCCATACTAGCGCTGCGCAGGTCTTCTCCATGACAGTATACTTGGATTCAGTGGGATTAAACAACCTCGAAAGGTAGTATGCTGCCCTTTCCCTTCCTTCATCATCCACCTGAGCCAGAACAGCTCCTAGGGAGTCCTCAATGACAGAAATGTATAGGATCAGGGGTTTCCCAGGGACGGGTGGTTGTAGAACCGGGGGATTAGAAAGATAAACCTTAAGATCCTCGTAGGCCTTTTGACATTGTTCATTCCATTCAAATTTAGCTCTCGCCTTTAACAATTCATAGAATGGGCGGCACCTTTGCGAATGTTGAGATATAAATCTCCTAATGAATTGTAAGCGCCCAATCAAACCTCTGAGCTCGGTGATATTCTTAGGCGGCGGCATTTCCATAACGACCTTAGCTTTATTTGGATCGATCTGAATCCCCCGCTTACTAACTATAAACCCCAACAATTTCCCTGATGCGACTCCGAACACACATTTCTTTGGATTCATTTTCAATTTGTACTCCCTAGCCCTTTGCAATACCTTGGCTAAAATGGCGGGGTGCTCTTCCTTGGACCTTGACTTTACCAGGATATCATCCACGTAAGCTTCTAAGTACACATGCATCATGTCGTGGAAGATATCCATCATCGCCCGTTGATAGGTGGCACCTGCATTTTTCAATCCAAATGGCATAACGACATAGCAGTATGTGCCCCAGGGCGTGGTGAAGGAGGTCTTCTCTTGATCCTCAGGAGCAAGATGGATTTGATTATAACCAGAATATCCATCCATGAATGAGAGGGCCTCATACCCAACCGTGTTATCCACCAACACGTTGATGTAAGGAAGCGGGAAATCATCTTTCGGACATGCCTTGTTTAAGTCCCTGAAATCGATACAAATCTAAAATTTTCCATCTTTCTTCATTACCGGGACTATGTTCGCCACCTATTGCGGATATAAAACAACTCTAATAAACCTGGCCTTGTGTAATTTGTCAACTTCTTCCTTTATCCTTAAGGCCATTTGCGGGTGGAATCTTCTTGCTTTTTGTTTAACGGGTGTTGCCCCGGGTTTAAGGATCAGTCGATGTTCAACCAACGCGGGGTCAAGACCCGGCATGTCCTCGTAGGACCAGGAAAAAGAGTTGCTATACTCCCTCAACACCTTGATTAGCTCCTCTTCAACTTGAGGAGGGAGGTTAGCAGAAATGAGTATGGGCCTGGGATCCTCTTCTGTTCCAAGATTAATTTTTTTAGTGGGTTCATCCACTGCCGAGGACGGTTCATCAAACCTCTTCAAACCTTGTGCGTACAAATCGGCAGTGTCGTCCACATCGCTTTCCTCATCATCGACTGGGTCATTCTCATCAAAGATTTCATATACTCCTAATCCGTCATTGCTCCACACCCCTTCTATTTCCTCATCATCTCCTAAAACAATGGCGGTCTCTACAAACTCAGGGCACTTACGAAGGGCATGGCATCTCTGAGCTAAGTCTTGTAGAAACCTATCTGGAACGGATTTAGAATGACGCATCACAGGGTGCGACGCAGACGTGGATGGGCTGACTAGACTCGAACTGGACTCTACCCCAACTGACTCAACCAACCCAGGAGACTCTGTAGAATGTACATCTACCCTAGGAGACATGAAGTCTACAGGGAAAGGAGCAGGGGTCTCATTCCCCCGGGAAGTCGAGGAGAACACATCGTAATCCTCCATTGACACCTCCGTTTTAAAATTGGCATTTTTTTTGGAGGTCGGAGGTGATCATGCAACATGAAGATGAAGACGGGGGAGGAGGGAGTTGCATGGGAAACAGATCGGGGAAGATGCAATCAAAGAACGGGTCAGAAAATGAAAACCACATTTCGTGGAGTTGGGCATTGGGGGAAGGAGGAGTAAATAGGGTTGATAAATCAATGGGTGGGCAGCACCCACATGCACATGGCACGAACAGAATTTCAGGCGGTCTTTCCATGAAGTACGGGTTGACCATAATTGGAGGGGAACGGGGGACAAACCCCAATTGTTGAATCAAGGAGGCAAGACGGGACGGGGACAGAGAAAAGTTAGTGATAGAGCTCCCCACTTCCCGTGGCTTCCGGGGAACTAGCTGAGTTGGAGAGTGCCTCACCAACTGCATCTCCTTCTTCTTTGGACGGTCTTCTTCTTCACTGAACAGCTTCTCAAAGCAACTACAAAAATCTTCCATGTCACCCACCAGCCCCTTCAGCGGCGGCGGTGGGTCAGAAACATCACGAGCGGCATCAATCTTCACATCAGCACATGGCGGTGGCTTCTTCAAAGTGCCGGGCTGCAACGGGCCTTTTACAAAATGTTGACGGTAATCCCACGTCAGTGGCCAGGAGTCTCCCAGTATAGACAATGCTGAATCCCGATAACCAAGGCCTCTGCGGCCCATCTTTCTGCCTTTAGGGACAGGCTTAGTCTGCCCCTGCAATTACGCGCCGAGGCCCATGCCCGGCTGGTAGCCCAACTTCAGAATCATATGCCACCCTTTTGAATCTCTAATCTTGGACTTAATCTTCACGTTTACTGGTGCAGTGGCGGGCTTGCGTGACGCATATAATTTAAGTCCATCACTTAAAGAACTGGTCTGTTACTCGGCCACAGAGTGGGGAGAATCTTGTCTGTAATTGCATCTACTGATTGGATTGTGGAGATACTTTTCACCTTAACCACCCGACCTTGGAATGGGAACTTCAGGCATTGGTGAGTAGTTGAAGGCACATCATTTAGACTATCTATCCATGGACGACGCAGAATGGCTTTGAACATTGGGTTGATGTCCAACACGTAGAATTCCACATCCATCACCAAAGGCCCTAGCTCGGCCTGGACTATCACGACCCCGTGGCACGCTCGCCTGGAGTTGTCATAGGCTGCAATTGTGGTCGGTGTTGGCTTAAGCATGTCTTCTGAAATGTTACAGGCACGCAGTGTACGTAATGCACAGTGGCATCTGCCGTGCCTCTGGGGGTGCTAATTCTGACTCGGAGAATGAAATGGAAGGCCCCCTGGTAATAGTCTCCAACACTGAGGGCAAGCTGTCTACTGCCACATCCTCGCTAACCATAACCTTCTGTAGAAAAGCCCGGAGGGCGTCCTGGTGTAGCGTGGATCTTTTGATCAACTCCAAAACTGATATCTTGGCCGGCATCTGGTCCAAGTGCTGCAGCAGGTCATACTTCGTTCCTGGCACGGGGTCTACTTCTTCTGCTTCGGCTTTAGAGAAGGGAACTTGGGGGTTGGGTGCAGACGCACCAGAGGAAAGGTAAACTCTATGAAATGCACGCACGCTCCGAAGGGCGCATTGTCGTGCCGGCACGGCTATAGATGAGCCCCCGCTTGGCCCAGTGGGGTAGGTGGAAGGGGTAGAAATGGGAGTGAGGATGACGGAGGTTGGCCTGACGGGCCCTGGTGGAGGGGTAACGGGTAAAGGGTTAAGTGGAGGGGTGATGATGGAGGGTATGGCGGGTGATGGCGGGTGATGGCGGAAGGACTGGTGGAATGGTAGGGAATGTAGCGGGTGAAAAGGTGGTCGGGAAGGGATAGTGGGTGGAACGGTGGTGAAGGTGGTGGGTCGAAGGATAGAGGGAACAGAAGGAGCGGGGTGGTTAGTATGGTGGAAGGGCAGAAGGTGAGCGGGGGTCTCGTCATCAAAGGACCACCTAGAGTTAGGGGCTAGGCGGTGGACTGCGTTCACCTGAGCTAGTGCCGGCGGCTGTTGTTGTTGCTGCTGCTGAGGAGTGGGCGGATGTACTGGCATGGGATTCTGATGAATCCTGAGGTCTTGCTGTTGTTGCTGCTACTGTGGTGGTTGTTGTTGTTGTTGGAGGGGTTGCTGGAACTGCTGCTGCTAGGGCGCCGCATGCTGCGGCATGGCTTGTCTTCTTCTCTCCTTAATATCCTCAATTATCTCGTGCATTTGGGCCCAATCAATTCTCTGGCCTTCATGCAGATTATACACCAAACCTCTAAACTGAAAGCATCTCTCTATTGTGTGCCCGAGCTGCCGATGGTAGATGCAATACCTTGACTGATCGGCGGCTGGATTCCAATTCTGACGTTCCAGAGGCAATTGGATGTCACCAGTGTACATAAGAGCTGAAAAAATGTCGGGGAAGGTTTCTGGAAGGGGAGGATAGTTGACCCTCTTGGGTCCCAGCCGAGCAGGCCCATAACCAGCGGGAGGAGGAACGTTGTGGTACTGGGGTGGCTGTTGAGGGTGTGGTGGCGGAGGTGGTTGTTGTGGGTGCTGAGGAGCTGGGAAAGTGGGTCGGGGAGCTTGCGGAGCGGGGAACTGGGGGTTGCGTGGGGGTTGCTGGAAACGGGGTGAAGCGGGCTGGTTAGGGAATTGAACGGCCTGGACCTGCTTGTTGACTAGAACTCCCTCAATAATTGGGCCCTAGGATTTGCGGGTGGTCTTGGACTTCTGGGCTTCGAACAATGAATGGATGGGGGAGTCTTTAAATTGGGTCTGGATAAACCGGGCCCGATTGTACAACTGGTGCATGTTAGAAATGTCGTTCATTGCCAAAATATTCCGGAACGTCGGAGTAGCATTAGAAATCAACAATTTTACTTTTTCTTCTTCCGAGATCTGCCCGGGCACACGCGAGGCCATCTGCCTCCATCTATCGGCATATGCTGCAAAGTCTTCATCTGGCTTCATTTTTTCTGCTACCAGGTCGGTGAAAGAATATTCGGGACCGACCCGATCCTGGAATCTCTGAATGAACTTCTCCTTGACGGTCTTGAAACTTTCGGCCTCCTCCAGAGGCAATGTGTAGAACCACTCCAGGGCAACCCCATCCAAGGATCGGCAGAACAGATATGCCATCAAGCGATCATCATGCTGGAACTGCGCCGATTCATAAAGAAACTCCCTGACATGGATGGACGGGTTGCCATTCCCGTCATATTTCTGGTACACGGGGAGCTCAGACTGGGGTGGGAAACGAATGTCCCTGAAGTTAGGAATGGGGACATCAGCCAAAGACTGCGGGCCGACCTGCTTGTGGAGGAGGTCAATCTGCTGCTGCATGGCAGCCCATTTGTCCAGAAGTTCCCGTTCTCGGGAAGGAGGAGATACGGCAGGAAAGATGGAACTGGAATACGAAGTTGAAGGGTGGACTGACTGAGAGGGGGGCCCATAAGATGGATAATGGGACAAGGAAGGGCCCATATCCGAGTGAGCCAACTGGGACGCCCCTGGTTGCAAACGGACAAAGTCAACCGGGGCCACGAGGGCCTGCGGCACTGAAGAGAAGGTGGTGTATGGATCAACATAAGAACTGGAGGGGATTTGGGTCTTCCCCTTATCAAGCGGCTGATGGGCCGAGGTAGAAGCCTGGCCCGATTCCATAGCAGAGAATCGAAGAGCTTGAGGGTGAACAGGGGTGAGATCAATGGGGGCCGCAGAGGTGGCCCCTAACCCAATAATCGGGGATGTGGTGGTGGTGGCAGCAGTCGTGCCAGAAGAAAGCACAGAAGGCGGGGCATCTGCCCCGTGCAGAGCTTGTTTCTAGAGATGAAGTTGGGTCGGATCAAGTTGGGCCATCATGTTGAGAACGTGACTGGCCGAATTTTGTGAAGAGGAACTAGAAAGAGAGGGCCGAGGGCCCTCAATGACAACGGTCGGGAGAGCAGGGGCAGTCCCCTCTCCTCCCTGCACATGGGCGAGCTTGGGCGGGTCCTCAAGAAGTCCCTGAGGGAGAGAATCCTCATGGGAATGGGAGAAATGGTAGGACGACATAGCTAGAGGTGAGTCGAACAAGGGATTGAAGTAGGAGATGAAATGGGAGTTGCCCCTAGGAGACGAACCTATGGGGAAGAGACAACTCCACATGCACTGACGACGATGGGGGAGGAGTAAGCAAACAGCCCTAAGCAAAGAGCTAGAACAAACAATCTAAATGGGATGCACACAATGGAGGGGAGAGATGAGAAGAGAATCAACCAGTTAATGCAACCAAGTTCCAAATGATGCGCGCAAGAATTTATAAAATATTCCCTTTTGGACCTTAGTGAGTTAATTAAAATTCAAGTTTACTTCACCAGAAGGTACCTAGCCAAGGTAGGGAGTGGGCAACTGGCTAACACTAGGGGACTCTCTCTCTCTCTTCGATGCAAACCCTAGACTAGGGGGGTGGTACGGTACAACCTGCCTGGCGTCCATGTGGGAATCCACGGCTCACGGGGGCTTACGGAGGTCCTCGGCAAGGTCCCCTAGTCGGCTCCAAGGAGTATGTAGACGAGAGGAAACCCTACCTCGGTAGGAATGCAAGTACTAATGAAAGGTGTGTATGACCCTATGCTCACCGGAGTGCATGCAAAGTCTAACCTAGATCTAGCAAGCAATGGCAATCAAGCAAATATAAGAAAATGAGATGAACACAACCATGCAATAATATAACAATAGTAGGGGAAGATCAAAACAGCACCGAATATGTAGATGTAATGATATGAACCGATAATCAAAATATAGCCTCGGGTGCACTATAGCAGATAAGGACGGTCTGATGAAGACCGCTCAGTGTGTGTGCACGGTCCGGGATGGACTGTCCAGGGAGATCAAACGGTCTGGAATGGACTGTGCAATAGCAGGGAGTAACGCCAAGGCAGAGAAAAAAAACACAAAATGCTTAAATGACTGAAGAATAAGACTCAGAAGCGTACCTTGATGGGGCGGTCTTTTGACAGACCGCTCAGAGTCTGGGACGGACCTGAAACAACCGCCGAATAGCGATAGAAATCACAGATGTAAAATAGCAAAGTACCTGAGCCAGCGAAGGTGAATGGTCCGTATCAGACCGCTGGAAGAACGGGATGGTTTGTGGAGAACCGCTGGGTGGCTGGCACGACAGGAGCTCTAAAACGATCACGGGACGGCCAATTCCGAGCCGTTATAACAAGCAGGATGCTCTCAGAAGACCGCTTCAACTCCCGAGGATAGAAACGTGAGATGGGCCAAAGAACAACCTGGAACACTCAAAGAAAGAGACTAATAAAAACACACAACGAGGTCAGCAAAACATTAACACGATGGGCGCTAGGGGTCCCACCGTGATCGCCAAAAAAGAGGGTGTTGACATGTTTTTCCTTCTCTTCCCCTTTTGATTACCCTTCCAACCCCTTTCTTTACCATGCTAATGTAAAGAATTAAACGATGCGTAAATAACAGGGGAAGGATGTAGAATGTGTGTGATCGCCACCAAGGTGCCGAATGTAGCTAGATACACCATACCTTGGAAAGAGAGGGGAGACACTCGCCTAGAACAGCACTGCAGCAATGCGCGGCTCTTGATGAACCGCCCTGATGATGAGCGATCACTCGACCGACCGCCCGACAGCACTGAAACGAACGCGGGATGAGGAGCAGCTGGATGACGGAACGGTTCAGGACCAACCGCTTGGAAAAATGGGACGGTCAACGGACAGCCACCCTATTCCTCAAATAGACATACGAAGACCGCTCTGCATCACCCACTTCCAAAACGTGGGATCTCTACCTCCACCCTTCCCGGCCGGCCAGGAGGAGTGGGCCTCGTGTTGCGATGATGCTGACCTACGAAACAGAGTGTAGAACACAAAAAGGAACCCAATATTAGAACTGCAACATGTAGTAAGTGCCAGTACGAAAAGAAATGAACATAACTAAACGGAATGGGGGATACCTGGGGGGTTTTAAACCCCTAGGGGAACCAAAAACGTGGGGGATGTGTGTAATGTGATGAGACAATGAAGAAAAATAGATGAAAGAAAGGAGAATGATGCATGCAATGAGAAAACAGACGGTGGGACTAGTGAACTAATGACTTCAAAACATAGTGTACTCCCTGAACCGGAGGCCTATGTGGACGTAGAAGGCCTCCCTCCCTATCTTGGGTCGCTCAACAATCCGGCAGAGCTTCACCGTTGACCAGAAATCTCCCCCCTTTTCAAAGCTTGCCCTTAGGGTCTATTTATAGAGCCTAAGAAGCCAGCCCCAAAATTAGGGTTTCCAATGAATATCAGCTCGAGATATCAAAAGAAAATTAGTAGATAATGCAATTATCTTCTAACCAGTCGAAACGGTACCTCATTTGGTTGAGAAACCACTGAGAAATGGTTGGAACAAGTCAAGGATAAAACCACGGATAGAGAGAGAAAAGCACTTAGTTTTTCTGCAATCGGACCATTGCGCGGCCATGCGATAGACCGCCCGGTCCATTGAGCGGCCGGTCAGAGACCGTCCAATATGTCGGTGGAAATTAAGAAAATAAGAAATATTATCCAAATATCCATCGAACTGACCGAAGTTTTTGCCGTTGGACTCTCATGAATTGGGCGGTTCTTAATGGACCACTCAGCTCATTGAACGGTCAAAAACCAGCCGCCCAACACCTGTCGGTGGTAAATCAGATAAAACCAGATAATTAGATAATTAACCAACGACTATGGGACTCTGAGAACTGGACGGTCACAAGAATACTGTTCCATGTGTCTGAACGGCCATCTATGAACCGTGCAATAGCTTCGTCGGTGGAAATTCACAAAAATCACCTTAATATCCAAAAATAGGCAAACGGTCCATTGTCAACCGCTCCTTGACGGAACGGTCACGCGACAGGCAGCACAATGGCTGGATGCTTTGAAAATTAAAAAAACGTGATAAATTAAGCAAAACCAAGGCCCATTAAGTCCAGAATTGAAGCAGACCGAGTCAGGGAGGGAGGTGCCCATAAAATAGGCCCAATAAACTGCCCGAAAATAGCCCACTAAGCAATGGACAACTTGAGACATCAACAAAGGATGGTAAGAGAAATGACTCAACTTATCGACAAAAAACGGGTGTCAAAAATGGTCGCTCATTCTTTAATCAAAATTTAACAGTTATTAATAATAAAAGAATTAACGTCTGCTATTGAGGTCGCCATTTCCCGAAAATCGGTAGACCCAAAAAAATGAGCCAATAAATAGCTCAAGAATGAGCATCTGGGCCGGCAGTCGCCCATAAAAATTAGCGTCGAGGGAAGTTGATGCAAATTCAAGAAATTCTAAAAAAATAGAAAAACCTTCTTATTCAGCTCAAGATGAAATCCACTTTGGGGCATTACATTGTGACATTAGATTTACTCAACTTAGTGTCACTTTTAGCGTGTCTACAACTGCCCCCCCTTGGCATCTGCTTTGCAGGGGAGTGAAACAGAATGAAGCGTAATAGAACGATGGGGAATGAAGTGAGAATGGACTTAAAAGTAGGTGCCAAGGTGTAATGTGACACTTCTGATACTAACTGTTGGAAATCTTTCCATAGTTCAGAATGAAACAATCTTGGATGGTTTCAAGAAAGTAACAATTGCTCGGATGAAAACTAAGCTAAAGAAAAATATGCGCGCGGGCACAAAGGACACCGTTGGAGAGCAATTACCAGCCAATGTGGACGTGCTATAGCCAAGGTGGAAGAGGAAAAAATTAATAAATTAGGATAAGAATCCCATCAAAAGTGCTCTCAAGAAATCAGCCTTAACAGCTTCAAGGAGAACGTAGTACTTGATTTGGAATGGAATATCTCATGTCAACTGTAAGTAAGAGTTAGTGGATTTCATTATTGCCCAAATAAGAAAATCTTTCCAGCGATGAAACTCAAAGTCCTACATGATGCTTGTTGGGCTAAAAGAAAAAATTAAAACAAACTAAAAATAGAAAATAATCAAGGATAATATTGCTAAACCATCCAGACCTAGTCAAGAATCCAGATCTCTAAGTTGACACTAAGCCACAGCTCGTTTATCCACGCATCAACTTAGAAATTGGAACCACCGTCCCAAGTCTTAGATGACCTAACGGCCTATCCGTGCGACTAAGATTCCTCTGGAATCATCATTCTTTTTAATGAAAGGGAACTCAAATTTTAGATTTACCAAAGTCACACGGTCCTTGATATAATATAATAGTGTAGATAACATATAGTAGGAATGCATACAGGGGGATATACAGGGATGAAATGATGTTACCAACAGAGTAGCTCAGAGAGCCTAGAAATCTGCAAAATTTTAATCTTCCTGCGCTCACAATTCATTAGTGCAATAAATATACATGTATTGTAATAGGGAGTGGAGAATATCCTGCATAACACTGCGATGGAGACCAAAAATATATCAAAAAAATGGCATCGGATATAGTGGTCGCCTATCCATAGGGGACGCTAATTCTTCACATTCTCACAGCCAAACATACTTCCAAATTTAAAAAAAAACAAGTAATAGCATCCGTGAGGATGGGCGCTCACTCTTCGCAATTTCTAAATTCTGAAAAAGAACAAGTAATAGCGTCCGCAGTGATGGACGCTCATTCTTCAAAATTTTGCAAAAAATAAGAAAATAGCATCCTCAAGGATGGACGCCCATTTAATGTGCATCCACAATCGTGGACATCAATTTTCTTTCACCTCTGGAGTTTCAATCCATGTCGGAAATGGCTCCCAAGAGCCCAATCAACCTCAAACTCAAACTTCCAAAGAGTTTTCCTATATAAACAATGACCCAAAGAGACTCTTACCACGAACAAAGGTTCAGATGGCTCCACTGCAACTTACAGTTAGAGAGAAGAATTCTCTGCAGCATAGGATGGACTATTTGGTTCAATGCCCAGGGAAGAAATTGAAGATGGCCTTAGCAAGGATCACAGAAATTGATGGCCACATCAGTAGGAGAATAATGCTGAATCAGGTGAGTTTATAGGAAAGGATTGATTTTGACCTTCTAACCTGACTTCCTGTCTGCTTTCTGTTCTCCATTCTGAACGTTTAAACTCTCTATTTTCCTGTTCTTCTCTTTTCCTTCTTTTCCTTACTGCTTCTTCTTTTCCTATTGTAACTCTTCCTTGCTACTCTATGTATGTTCTTTTCCAAGCTTTTCTTTTCCGTTGTCTGTCTGTTCTTTTTCCTAATTAACACCTTCTTTCTACTTATTCTTCTATCTGTTCTCAGGATTATCCCACTATCCCAGGCACCAGAAGATATACCCAGAACAAGTGGCTTCCTCTTCTTATCTCTAAAAACACCTTAGACATGAGATCCTTCTTGTCTCGGTGGCACGTCCTTGGTTTGATTACTCATGCCAAACATTACCAAGACATCCATCTAGATTGGGCTGTCACAGGTGCCCTCCTAGAAATCTGGCACCCAGGCTCGCGCACCTTCCTATTCCCTACCTTTGAAGCCACAATACTTTTAGAAGAAGCGGAGATGTTGCTTGGATTAAAGAGATTGAAGCAAGGTGAAGAGGAAAAGATGGCAACCATGCCCAACCCAATAATCCCAATAGAAATATTAACTGGCCTAATCCCAAGTTCGAAGATTATGAATCAGATTCGGGAGAGCAAAGGGATCAACTTGATGAAGTTGGCAGCATGGGTGTACAAACAAATGGGCCAAGCTAAGGAGGAGGATATGGAGAACATCATGAAAGGCTGGCGGGAGCCTTACTCTTCCCTACGGTAGATGATTTCTTAGAAGAAGAACAGTTGAGCGCAATATGTGAGATTTAGGAGGGAAAGAGAATCGGGCCGGCGGTCCTAGCCTACCTATATAGTGGGCTCACCTCGGCATCCATGGGAAGGTCTTTATATGGGTCGATGCTTCTTCTTACTAGTTGGGTGGATCTCCACTTAAAATTTTACCCTTGCGAGGATGCCCAAGTGGCGTCTAGAATATTTCATAAGATCCCACTCTACTATATGACGGGTGTGCTTGAGTTGAGTGAGAAGGTGACAAATAGAGTGCCCAAGCAAAAGAAGAGGGTGGAGTGGAGGGAACACTTTAAAACCATGCCTCAGATAATGTTCACATATGCACCGGGAATTCCTAAAACTCAAAATCTTTGCACCCGGCTATCCCCTGGAGTGGAATTACGGCTTGTAATGCCCTGGGTCTTTCGAATCTTTATCGGAGAGCTATCGGATCGCTTTTTGTGGATCCTGAGTTGTGTTTTACGATCCACGCGGGTTTTTCTCTCGTACAAGTTACGGAACCCAGTGGTGAGTTTACTGTTGAGTTCATCGACTCAAGGACGCTACAGTTGCATTATGCTCCTTCTGAGGATTTCGTAGCCTATTTTTTCATATTTTTCTGAATTAGTGCATTTTTGGGCCACAAATCAGATTTCATGAAAATTAGGAAATTCCTAATTTTCTATTTCTTTTAACCCTCTCTCTCTCCTTCCTCTCTCCTCACCGCCATTCACTCTCTCCCTCTCGTTCTCTCTCCTCTCTTCTCCTCTCTCCGCAGGGCGCACAACCGTGGCGAGGTGGGTGAGGCAGGAACGTCGTGGAGCTGTCGTGGAGTGTGCTGGTGTGAAGGATTGTAATGACCCAGCATATTTATAGATTATTTTAGAATTATTTAATGATTTTCTACAATTTATTAGAAATTTATAAAGGCCTAAATGAATTAATAAATAGATATTGACTTAAATAAATCATTATTGAAGCCCAAAAGGTTTAAGGACCAAGCCCATGAAGTTTGGCTCATATTCTAGAAGGTTATTTAGCCTATTCATGAATATTAAGGATAAATACTCATTAATTAAATAATTAAGTGGATAAGACGAAATTAGAATTTGAATTCATTTCAAATTCGGCACCTACAATAGGTAAAGGTCTATCGTGCGACCGTCATAGGAATGTAACCCTCCAGGGTTCGATCGTTACACTCTGTCAGTTCCGTGAATTGTAGAAAGACCAAAAAGATTAGATTTTTGATAGTCTATCTCTTAGGGATCGAGATGGGATGACTAGTAAACGTGTTAAAGACTCTCTGAAGTCGATCTAAGGTCTAATAAGGACTCTAGAATCGATCTAATCCTCAAACCCTAGCAAAACCCTATAAATAGGACCTAGTTTTGACCTGCGCGACCCCTACATTGGCTCACGTGGAATCAAGGTAAGACGACATTATTTCAGGTAGATTCTTTAGAGGTTTTTGTTCCTTATAGATAGGACTAATCTTCCTCAAAATTTCGTACTAGGAGATCAAGTATCCAAAGAGCTAGAACCCTGCAAAGTTGTTGGTTCGACCATAGCGACCGAGGAATCTGAGCAAAAGTATGCTGAAGATCAAGAGATAAGAACACGTAAACGAGGTATTTAGAGTTTGATTCTTTAGAACTTTTTGTTCCCCTTAGTTTCATCTTCTTACCCTCCAAATTTCACATCTATAGGTCAAGGGATTCCGGAGTTAGAGCAACGTGAAGTTGCTGAAAACTCACAGGAAGGGAAGAACTAGTGCGTGTCTTGCGGTCCCAAATTGAAAGTTGAAAGCCCAGGAAAGTGGTAGGTTATCTTATGAATGGCAAAAACATCATGATAGGAGTAAAAGCCCTCTGGTTTTGTTTGATTTCATGCAGTATAGGCCAAGAATTTCATGTTTTAGTTCGGTCTATGCATACATGCATATCTTAGCCTAAATTAAAAATAAAAGATATTTTCTAGTTAATTCACTGCAACCTATGCATCTAGATGGCCTTTACTTCATTTTGTCATGTCTAGAGTAGTTATTTATTTTGATTCTTCTTGCATGAGATGTTTTAGACCATAGTTCTTTTTATTGTCAGTAGTGCTCTGACGGATTACAGTTAGACGGCCAGGTTGTTCTAACGGTCTTACGATAAGCCGTCACATGCTCTGTGATACTTACGTTTTCATGTGAACTCTGACGGATCACGAGTAGTGCGTCACAACACTCTGACGGCCCCACGATAAACCGCCACAGCACTATGACGCGCCCATCTTAGACCGTCAGAATACTGAATACTGTCAACCCGAGACAGAATTGAAACAGCCAAATTAGTTTATGTATAAGCCTAGTTATTTACGTTTTAACCTATTTTCATGACTATTAGTCTATTTATCGATTCAGGATAGTAATTGCATGTTTATAAGCACCTTGAGTTATTTTAAGCATATGTTAATTTCATTTGCTAAAACTCTATAGTTTTGTATTAAAACCATGATTTTAAGGGTTGTATTGATGGAGTTATCATGGTTTCACATCGTTACACATTCTTTCCCGTCTATAGAGTCATTTTCTATAAATACGTGGCGTATACTCCGGTATGTGTCCACTAGTTACACTTTTGCACTATAGGAACATATTCTTGAACTTGAGGACCTCTCTATTGGATATTCCTTCCAATGGACTAGGAAATCTGGTTTCAAGGCCTCCGTAATTCTCCGCGAGCCTGGGATTCCCACTAGGATGCCGAGTTGGTTGTACCATTAAAGCCCAATTGTCTAGAAAAGCAGTACTGAAGTTTTGAATTCCGTCAATGTAACGGCCTATTACTCGACCGACAGGTAGATCTAACAGTCCAGTATACAACCGTCACATTACTATGTCCAAATTTATTCTTTCTGGATTCTGCCCATTCTAACGGTCCAATACTAAACCGTCACGTTCATGTAACAGCCCATTGATTGACCGTCACAATTTCTGAGTACTTTAACCCGAGGTTTGACCCAAGGGTTGATATTCCAAGGTTCCTAGATGGATTATTGATGGTCTAGGACTTGTCATATTGATCAAGATACTTAATTTTAAATTATGGAAGATAAGGAATATAATGTTATGCTGTCAAATTGTTCCATGAGCATAACATTGTTTTAAGTCATTCTTGATCTCTCATGTTCTTAATCGAAGCGTTCATTCATTGAATTATTGTTATTATGGACTCATTGAACTTGTTATATTATCGGCCATATTTTATTGCTTGAAACGTGAAAGTAGCTTGATTTATATTTGAAGATGCGATCGAGCACTGAATGTGTTCAAGGGCTCTATGCTAGTCCCCTAGACTGATTGCTGGAAACATACTATTATAAACCATGGGGTATGATGCTACTGGTGTCACATTACGCTGGGAGTACTTTCTCTAGAAATAAGTGAAGATTCACGGCACGACATATACATGTACATGTCTTTCTTGCTTGTTACATGATATTCCCCAGAAATTTACGAAGTACTTGCTATTAAGCGAAGAGTACTTACTTGCTTGTTACATGATGTTCTAGTACATTCTTGTTCATGAAAGGCCATATTACATTCCTGTTTGCTCATTCCTATCTTAACTTGTTCGTATCTTATTGCTATGGTTTTCCGCATTTCGCATGATTTTACCTTATTCTTTAGAGATAAAGACATTAATTACTTTAATAGTGCCTTCATGTTGATGCGAAGATACCTACTGGGCAAGTGTGCTGATTACCTATTTTCCAATCTTTTTAGGAGATGGAAGTGGTTCGAATTCGGAATCGAGTTATACAAGTAGCGGGTCCGAGAGCGAATGAAAGTCGTATCAAAATGAGAGTGAAGACTTAGGAAGTCAATCTTGTTTAGATCGAGTCTTTGTAATTTTCCTTTTCTTGAGTCTAATGGATTGGAGAAGGTGAAATGAAGTGATGTAGTAAGATTTTATCGGTTGATATTAATGAAAGAAAGATATTTGAATTATTGTGCAATTGCATTATTATGTGTGATTCTCTTGCGCTCTGATCGTTCTTTCTTGCAAGAGACTTACCATGCCGGCTATTCACGTTCCTCGAGCTAGTCTTCTATTGTAATAAAGGCTCGGGGCGTGACAGTTAAGTTGGTATCAGAGCCTAAGTATCAAGATTTAGGGAAAAGAGTCACGTCATTAGATAAGTCCAAGGCTTAAGGACCCCTACCTATAAAATAAGGAAGAAAATTCCTCACCCATGTGAGGATCGGGTAGAGCCCGGGATAAGATAGTTAATTAGTCTAAAGATTAATCTCTTTCTAATTCCATGAGAATTAACAATTTGTTATTTCTCTCAGGTACCTCATTATTACAATGGCTCATCGCGTAGATTGGGGTGGCATGCAACAAACGATTTCCGGCCTTACTCAGGCATTACAAACTATGGTCCAGGCAGGCGCACGGGCAAGGGCTGGTGACTTGCATCGTAATTTTTTAAGCTTAAACCCTCCACGTTTCTACGGTTCTTCTAATCCAGATGAGACAGAAAACTGGATAGATGAGATGAATCGTATCTTCGATGTTATCCAATGCACAGATCAAGAAAAAGTGTGTCTCGCAACCTTTCAACTTAATAAAGATGCACGCACAGGGTGGAAGTCGGTTCCGACACCTCCGGCCGATGCACCTCATACATGGGATGATTTTCTCACTCTATTCCATGCTAAGTACTTTTCTGAGCATGTTAAAGAAAGAAAAGCTATGGAGTTCACCTCTTTTCGTCAGGGAATGATAACAGTCGCGGAATATGAACTTTAATTCTCTAGGCTAGCACCCTATGCACCGCATTTAATCAGTACCGATTTATTGAAGGCTAATCGGTTTATGGACGGGTTACGACCCGATTTCATTCAGCAACTCAGGACCCAACACATCCGTACCTATGCGGAGATGGTTCAGCAGGCATATTTATGTGAAAGGACCTTAGAGAAGGTCGAGAAATTGAAAGGAAAAGGAGAAGAGTCTAACCGACGATCTGATCGACATTATAAGAAAGAAAAATTCAGCATCACGGAACCTCACAAAAGCCGTAATAGTAAGAAAAGATCCAGGAGCAGGAACGGTGGAAGTTCCTAGAAGAATAAGAAAGTCAAAGAGGAGAAGGAGCAAGTCATGGCGGCTTGCACATTTTGTGAGAAGTTCGACCATTCGGCTGAAGAATGCTGGAAGCGCCTTGGCGCTTGTCTACGTTGTGGAAGCAGGGAGCATCATATGCCAGATTGCCCCCTTATGAAGGATCAATCGTCTGGTGGTAAACGTAGGAGATAGGCTCGCCTCAATGATGTTCTAGAAGAAGAAGAAGAAGCACCCAAGGATGGTGGGCTTATGGAAGGTGCCCTTCAAATTTGTTCCCATCCTGCATTTGTGCTATTTGATATTGGTGCCTCTCATTCTTTTATCTCCACTACCTTTGCAAAAATATTACCAATTGCATCAGTTCCCTTACCTTCAGATCTTGCCATTACTACACCCATAGGTTCTGGAACAAAGCTTACCGAGTATTATCCTGATAGTGAGGTAATAGTAGAAGGCCACAACCTCCCCGCAAACTTAGTATGCCTTGACATGAAAGGTTATGATGCCATTTTGGGAGTAGATTGGCTTATAGATCATGATGCTGATATTAACTGCCGAAATAGGATTATATCCTTTCAAAAACCTGGTCTTCCAAGATTTTCTTTCCTTGGCATCAAGTATAGGAAACATCCCACTATCATATCCTCTCTTCACGCTTACAAACTTATTTCGCAAGGATGTGAAGCTTTTCTTACTTCTGTCATTGTTACCGAGTCCAAGGAAATCATCATAGCAGACGTTCCTATTATAAATGAGTTCCCAAATGTGTTTCCACCCGGATTACCTAGTTTAGCACCCGAGAGGGAAGTAAACTTCACCATTGAACTCATTCCGGGAGCAGCACCTGTTTCTATAGCCCCTTACAGGATGTCCCCCACGAAACTTAAAGAATTAAAAAGGCACTTGCAGGAACTATTAGATAAGGGTTTCATCAGACCTAGCACATCCCCCTGGGGAGTGCCGGTTCTATTTGTCAAGAAGAATGATGACTTTCTCAGGCTATGCATAGACTACCGACGACTGAATCAACTTACAATAAAAAATAAGTATCCGTTGCCACGTATTGATAAGCTCATCGACCAGCTTTCAGGAGCAGAGTATTTCTTCAAGATAGACCTCAGATCAGGTTATCATCAGCTTAGAATTAAAGAAGAAGACATTTATAAATCGGCTTTTCGAAGTCGTTATGGCCACTATGAATTCGTGATGATGCCGTTCGGGTTAACAAATACCCCAGCAGCATTTATACAACTTATGAACAATGTTTTTCAGCCATATTTGGACCAATTCATCGTCATCTTCATTGATGACATCCTGGTATAATCCAAGATAAATGAGGAACATGATGAACATCTGAGGATAGCTTTGCAAACACTTAGAGAACATAAACTTTATGTCAAGCTTAACAAGTGTGAATTCTGGCTCAAGGAAGTCTCATTCCTAGGCCACATTATTTCAAAAGAAGGTATCGCTGTGGATCCTTCTAAAGTAGAAGCTGTCAGAAACTGGAGCCGGCCAATGACGGTATCAGAAGTAAGGAGCTTTCTGGGTCTAGTTGGTTATTATAGGAGGTTCATTAAGGACTTCTCAAAAATTACTGTTCCTTTAACTAGACTCACAAATCAAGAAAATCCTTTTGTCTGGTCAGAATATTGTAAAGAGAGTTTTCAAACTCTTAAGAACCATCTTACTACAGCTCCTATTCTATCATTACCAGTGGAAGGTGGTAGATTGGAAGTATATACGGATGTGTCTGGCATTGGCTTACGGTGCGTCCTCATGCAAAATAGAAAGGTAATCTGTTATTCTTCAAGATAATTAAAACGTCACGAAGAAAATTATCCCGTGCATGATTTAGAATTGGCAACTGTTATCTTCGCCTTAAAGATTTGGCGTCATTATCTCTATGGAGAGAAGTTCACGGTCTACTCGGACCACAAAAGTTTGAAATACCTATTCTCCCAAAAGGAACTGAATATGAGGCAGAGGAGATGGTTAGAATACCTCAAGGACTTTGATTTTGCTATTCAATATCATCCTGACAAGGCTAATGCCATAGCCGATGCACTCAGTAGAAAACCAATGGGAAAGCTATCAAGTCTTATGATTAGTATGACTAATCTTATTCCGTAATTTGCTCAATTGAACTTAGATATTGACATGAAGGAAGAAGATTGTTTTATAGCCAATATCTGAGCTCAGCCTACATTAATAGAGGATTTGGTCACGCTACAAGACAATGATTCCATATTACTGGAGATTAAAGCCAACATAGAACAGATGCCGGATTTTTCTATTTCCAATGATGGAAGATTACTATTTAAGGGCCGAGTGTGTGTACCAGATCATGAGGATACGAAGAAATTGATCCTAGAATAAGCACATAAGTCCAAGTACACCATTCACCCTGGTAGTACCAAAATGTATCAAGATCTCAAAAGAAATTTCTGGTGGCCCAATATGAAGAGGGAAATAGCTGATTTCGTGTCCCGCTGTCTCACTTGTCAACAATTAAAGGCAGAGCATTTTAGACCCGCAGGTAAATTACACCCCTTGAATGTTCCCGAATGGAAATGGGAAAGTATAGGAATGGATTTCATTATGGGTTTACCTAAGACTAGAGGAGGACACGATGGTATATGGGTAATCATAGACCGATTGACTAAGTCTGTATATTTTCTACCAATTAAAAGTTGATGGTCTGTGGATATTCTAGCAGCAATATACATGAGGGAAATTGTCAAATTACATGGTGTCCCTATCACTATTATATTTAATAGAGATCCTCGATTCACATCACAGTTCTGGAAGGGTCTACAACATTCACTAGGGACTAGATTGAATTTTAGCACAGTATTTCATCCACAAACTGATGGTCAGACAGAAAGAACAAATCAGGTAGTAGAAGATATGCTCAGGGCTTGTGCTATTGATTTTGGAGGAAGTTGGCATGATCACTTGCCTTTGGTAGAATTTACATATAACAATAGTTATCAAGCCAGCATACAGATGGCATCGTTTGAAGCTCTTTATGGAAGGAGTTGTCGTTCCCCTATCTATTGGAATGAAGTAGGAGAAATGTAATTTCTCAGTCCTGATATTATTAGGGATACTACAGAAAAGATAAAACTCATTCGGGAAAGACTTCAAATGGCCCAAGACAGACAGAAATCCTACGCAGACAATCGAAGGCGCGACTTGGAGTTTCAAGTAGGAGATCATGTATTTCTTAAAGTTTCTCCAAGTCGAGGTATTCGAAGATTTAGTATTAAGGGAAAGCTTACTCCAAGATTTATTGGTCCTTTTGAAATTCTGGAAAGAGTTGGAGAAGTAGCTTATCGGATTACTTTACCTCCGTAATTATCTAAGGTTCATGATATATTTCACGTCTCGATGCTTAAGAAGTATGTACCTGATCCTTTCCATGTCATCACTTACGATAATCTGGAGATTAAGAAGGATTTGACATACGAACAAAAACCAATCAGAATACTTGAATAGGAAGTACGTCAACTTCGGGACAAGACTATTCCCGTGGTTAAAATCCAGTGGACAAAGTCAAGAGAGATATGGGAAACCGAAGAAGCTATGCGCAAAAGATTTTCAGAATTATTTGAATGTAAGTACACTCTCCACAATCCATGTATTGAATTTGAAGACCAAATTCTTTTAAGTGGTGGAGGGTGTAATGACCCAGAAAATTTATAAATTATTTTAGAATTATTTAATGATTTTTTAAAATTTATTAGGAATTTATAAAGGCCTAAATGAATTAATAAATAATATTGAGTTAAATAAATCATTATTGAAGCCCAAAAGGTTTAAGGAGCAAGCCCATGAAGTTTGACCCATATTCTAGAGGGTTATTTGGCCTATTCCCGAATATTAAGGATAAATACTCATTAATTAAATAATTAAGTGGATAAGACGAAATTAGAATTTGAATTCATTTCAAATTCGGCACCTACGATAGGTAACGGTCTATCGTGCGATCGTCACAGGAATGTAACGCTCCAGGGTTCGACCGTTACACTCTGTCAGTTTCGTGAATTGAAGAAGGACCAAAAAGATTAGATTTTTGATAGTCTATCTCTTAGGGATCGAGATGGAATGACTAGTAAACGTGTTAAAGACTCTCTAAAGTCGATCTAAGGTCTAATAAGGACTCTACAATCGATCTAATCCTCAAACCCTAGCAAAACCCTATAAATAGGACCTAGTTTTGACCTGCGCGACCCCTACATTGGCTCGCGAGGAATCAAGGTAAGACGACATTATTTCAGGTAGATTCTTTAGAGGTTTTTGTTCCTTATACATAGGACTAATCTTCCACAAAATTTGATGCTAGGAGATCAAGTATCCAAGGAGCTAGAACCTTACAAAGTTGCTGGTTCGACCATAGCGACCTAGGAATCTGAGCAAAAGTATGCTGAAGATCAGGAGATTAGAACATCTAAACGAGATATTTAGAGTTTGATTCTTTAGAACTTTTTGTTCCCCTTAGTTTCATCTTCTTACCCTCCAAATTTCACGTCTATAGGTCAAGGGATTACGGAGTTAGAGCGACATAAAGTTGCTGAAAACTCACAGGAAGGGAAGAACTAGGGCGTGTCTTGCGATCCCAAATTGGAAGTTGAAAGCCCAGGAAAGTGGTAGGTTATCTCATGAATGGCAAGAACATCATGATAGGAGTAAAAGCCCTCTGGTTTTATTTGGTTTCATGCAGTATAGGCCAAGAATTTCATGTTTTAGTTCGGTCTATGCATACATGCATATCTTAGCCTAAATTAAAAATAAAAGATATTTTCTTGTTAATTCACTGCAACCTATGCATCTAGATGGCCTTTACTTCATTTTGTCATGCCTAGAGTAGTTATTTATTTTGATTATTCTTGCATGAGATGTTTTAGACCATAGTTCTTTTTACTGTCAGCAGTGCTCTGACGGATTATAGTTAGACCACCAGGTTGTTCTAACGGTCTTACGATAAGCCGTCACATGCTCTGTGATACGTACGTTTTCATGTGAACTCTGACGGACCAAGAGTAGTGCGTCACAACACTCTGACGGCCCCACGATAAACCGTCACAGCACTATGACGCGCCCATCTTAGACCGTCAGAATACTGAATACTGTCAACTCGAGATAGAATTGAAACAGTCAAATTAGTTTATGTATAAGCCTAGTTATTTAAGTTTTAACCTGTTTTCATGACTATTAGTCTATTTATCGATTCTGGATAGTAATTGCATGTTTATAAGCACCTTGAGTTATTTTAAGCATATGTTAATTTCATTTGCCAAAACTCTATAGTTTTGTATTAAAACCATGATTTTAAGGGTTGTATTGATGGAGTTATCATGGTTTCACATCGTTACATATTCTTTCCCGTCTATAGAGTCATTTTCTTTAAATACGTGGCGTATACTCCGGTATGTGTCCACTAGTTACACTTTTACACTATAGGAACATATTCTTGAACTTGAGGACCTCTCTATTGGATATTCCTTCTAATGGACTAGGAAATTTGGTTTCAAAGCCTCCGTAATTCTCCGCGAGCCTGGGATTCCCACTTGGACGCCGAGTTGGTTGTACCATTAAAGCCCAATTATCTAGAAAAGCACTACTGAAGTTTTGAATTCTGTCAATGTAACGGCCTATTACTCGACCGACAGGTAGATCTAACGGTCCAATATACAACCGTCACATTACTGAGTCCAAATTTATTCTTTCTAGATTCAGCCCATTCTAACGGTCCAATACTAAACCGTCACGTTCATGTAACGGCCCATTGATTGACCGCCACAATTTCTGAGTACTTTAACCTAAGGTTTGACCCAAGGGTTGATATTCCAAGGTTCCTAGATAGATTATTGATGGTCTATGACTTGTCATATTGCTCAAGATACTTAATTTTAAATTATGGAAGATAAAGAATATATTGTTATGTTATCGAATTGTTCCATGAGCATAACATTTTTTTAAGTCATTCTTGATCTCTCATGTTCTTAATCGAAGTGTTCATTCATTGAATTATTGTTATTATGGACTCATTGAACTTGTTATATTATCGGCCATATTTTATTACTTGAAATGTGGAAGTAGCTTGATTTATACTTGAAGATGCGATCAAGCACTGATTGTGTTCAAGGGCTCTATGCTAGTCCCCTCGGTTGATTGCCGAAAACATACTATTATAAACCATGGGGTATGATACTACTGGCGTCACATTGCACTGGGAGTACTTTCTCTATAAATAAGTGAAGATCCACGGCACGACATATACATGTACATGTCTTTCTTGCTTGTTACATGATATTCCACAGAAATTCACGAAGTACTTGCTATTAAGTGAAGAGTACCTTGCTATTAAGCGAAGAGTACTTACTTGCTTGTTACATGACGTTCTAGTACATTCTTGTTCATGAAAGGCCATATTACAGTCCTGTTTGCTCATTCCTATCTTAACTTGATCGTATCTTATTGCTATGGTTTTCCGCATTTCGCACGATTTTACCTTATTCTTTAGAGCTAAAGACATTAATTACTTTAATAGTGCCTTCATATTGATGCGAAAATACCTACTGGGCAAGTGTGCTCATTACCTATTTTTCAATCTTTCAGAGATGGAAGTGGTTCGAATTCGGATTCGAGTTATACAAGTAGCGGGTCCGAGAGCGAATGAAAGTCGTATCAAAATGAGAGTGAAGACTTAGGAAGTCAATCTTGTTTAGATCGAGTCTTTGTAATTTTCCTTTTCTTGAGTCTAATGGATTGGAGAAGGTGAAATGAAGTGATGTAGTAAGATTTTATCGGTTGATATTAATGAAAGAAAGATATTTGAATTATTGTGCAATTGCATTTTTATGTGTGATTGTCTTGCGCTCTGATCGTTCTTTCTTGCAAGAGACTTACCATGCCGGCTATTCACGTTCCTCGAGCTAGTCTTCCGTTGTAATAAAGGCTCGGGACGTGACAGTTAAGTTGATATCAGAGCCTAAGTATCAGGATTTAGGGAAAAGAGTCACGTCATAGGATAAGTCCAAGGCTTAAGGACCCCTACCTATGAACTAAGGAAGAAAATTCCTCACCCATGCGAGGATCGGGTAGAGCCCGGGATAAGATAGTTAATTGGCTTAAAGATTAATCTCTTTCTAATTCCATGAGAATTAACAATTTGTTATTTCTCTCTGGTACCTCATTATTACAATGGCTCATCACGTAGATTGGGGTGGCATGCAACAAACGGTTGCCGGCCTTACTCAGGCATTACAAACTTTGGCCCAGGCAGACGCAGGGGCAAGGGTTGGTGACTTGCATCACAATTTTTGGAGCTTAAACCCTCCGCGTTTCTACGGTTCTTCTAATCCAGATGAGGCAGAAAACTGGACAGATGAAATGAATTGTATCTTCGATGTTATCCAATGCACAGATCAAGAAAAAGTGTATCTCGCAACCTTTTAACTTTAATGAAATGAAAGTTGAAGTTTGAGTAGATATTGTGCAATTGCATTTATGTGTGTGATTGTCTTGTGCTATGATCGTTCTTGCTTGCAAGAGGCTTACCTTGTCGGCTGTTCACGTTCCTCGAGATAGTCTTTCGCTGTAATAAAGGCTCGGGGCGTGACAAGGATGGAGCGTGGCGTTGGCGCGATCCCCCGGTGGATTCAAAGCTGGCGTGGTTGGGTTCGTGCGATGGTTTTCGACGTGGTTTAGTCATTTTGGCGCGCAAGAACTTCGGTGGAGGTAGGGAGATGGATGCCCTGCTTCTCTTCCGCGTTTCCTCACGATTTGGAGCCGAACGGTGCGTATATGAGCGGGTTTTGCTGCGTTTAGGGTGATGCATGCTTCAGGGGGTGTGAGACGAGTTCGCCTTTCCAGGTGATGATTTTCAGTCTAGATGGTTTCATTCGAACCCCTGGCATGTTGAGAATTCATTCCTGCCAGTTTTATTGCAATTGGTCGAGAACAGGAGTCGGTATGAGCCTGACTATCCCAGTGACTCGTTTTGGGTCGATTCGTGGGAATCACCCTTTTCTTGTCTTATTGGCATCAGATTGATCCTTTCCGGCTTGTGGAAGGTGTATATCATGTTTAGGATTGTTTTCCCTTTATTTTAGGGCGAACGGGGCGTGCAAAGGTCGGGTTTTGGCCATTCCTTCGATTTTCCCGCCGTAGCGCCTTAGCGGTCCTTTTAGAGACCGTTTTCATCTCTCAAGCGGTCCTTGGATGACCGTTTGGTTCTTTGTCGGTTCTATGTCAGTTCAGGTCTTAGCGGTCATGCGATAGACCATTTTCCTTGGCTTGCGACCCATTGGAGGACCGCTAAGCTCTGTGATACGATCCTTTGCAGACCGTTAAGCTATGTCTGGTATGTCGGTTTGGCTAAGTGGTCGTACGATAGATCACTAGACCAGCTGTGGCGGTTCAGGGATGACCGCTAAGCTTCGTTTATGTCGGTTCAATGGTTTTTAAGTCGGTTCGGGCTTGCGGTCTAGCTCCAACCGCATGGTGTCCTTGGCGGCCCTTTGGGAGACCGCCAAGCTTCGTGAAACGGTTCAAGGTAGATCGTTTAGTGGTTTGACTGGTTAAGTCAGTTCAGAGTTTGACTGGGCTTAGCGGTCTAGGCGTGACCGCTAGGGTCCCTCTTGCGGCCATGTGGAGACCATTTTCTATCAAGAAGCGGTCTCAGGCAGACCGCAAGGCTCTGCTTTTCTGGGTTTTAAATCTGGGGTTTCTCTTGAGGGTAGCGGCCCTTTGGCTGACCGCCTAGTTTTCCTAGCGGTCAGGTGAATGACCGTTTCTTCCCCAGAGTGCTGATTAGTGTCATTTTTCTGATAGTTTGGCCTCCAATTGTCTTGACTTAACCTTGTGGTTTGCCCATTGTCCCGTGGATGTCTTGGACATCCTGTGAGGGCGATGACCATGTTGTAAGGTAGCCGGGAGTGCCATTATATCGAGTAGTGTTCCATACTGCTTTATTGGTTTCTGGTCAACCCAGTGTGATCCAGTGGTTGACATGTAACCTCGTGAATGCCTCGCTTCTCCTGTATGGATCGAGACATGGTTTTGGACGCCGTGAGGTACTGTCTTACCTCGGTTTGCATGTCCATGTGCTTTGAGAGTCTTGATGATCTCTCATGTCTCCGTAATTCATGTCACGCGGATGTGTGGATCCGGCTGTCTTGTGTCGTTTTTCTTTATAAGTGTTTGACCATGATTTGGGTTAGGGACTTGGCTGATTGCCGGCATGTTATCACTTTTATGCGACGATCTTGACACTGAGTCTTGTGACTCAAGGATCGTTGTCAGTAGGTCTAGTTGTCTGTCCTAAGTCTGGCGACAGTCTTGTGCACTACCTTGTGCTTTGTACTTCGTAGTACGTGTAACAGTGCGTGCTTCACCTATCCGTACTCTAGCACTGATGTTTTGGAGTCTCTGTGTCTAGGGAGCCTCCACTAGTCATAGCATGACGACACTTTCCTATGTGTCGGTACACCTGGGAGTGGTGGCAAGGAAGTTCTCGATAGATGGTTTTTAGGCTAGTTTCTGTGGGCCCCCTTGTCTTGCGGTAGCGTCCTACTGGGGGGGAAAACTAGCTAGAGGCCTGGCTCAAGGTATTGAGCTTGTGTGTGCACACGTGGTCAGGGGCGTTTGGACAAGCGCCAACGGGCGTGACCCTGACTAGTCACTCATTACGGTTGTTCCTTGTACTTGGTTCTGTGAGTGTCTCAGTTACCGCCATTCCAAGCATGTGGGAGATACTTATGGCGCAGTGTAAGATGTTAGTGGGCGCATCTGGCTGTTCTTCTAGTGAGGAGGTACTTATGTCACATGACGCATGATTCTCGTGCTTCATGACTTTTTCGGGTAGTCTGTTCTTGGCTTCACCCGAGGTTAGTGTAGCATGCATGACGATCTAGTTGTGTATGCGTTAGTGTTTCTTGACTGTGTAGGTCTTTTCTAGGGCTTTTGCTTGTTCTTGTAGGCTTTCGCTTTGGAGCTTGTGCTTTATCGTCAGATCGGTAACGCCTGACTTTGTGAGATCGGGGTTCACCTTTCTGTTGCTGTTCGGAGTAGCTTAGAGAGCCGAGGTTCGATCGGCTACCGTGTTTCTGTTCGGTACGGCGTTACTCTTTCTTTTAGCTATTCTTACTCCTGCTTTTACAGCTTTACTGTTGTAGCTTAGCAGTGCTGTTACTTCTGCTCCTGCTTTTACAGCTTTACTGTTGTAGCTTAGCAGTGCTGTTACTTCTGCTCCTGCTTTACTCTTCAGCGTTGTTGTCTTGTGTGTTACTGCGTTGTTTCTTGTGGGGATCTGCGTGACCCCTACTGAGCCAGTGACACGAGGCTCACCTCTGCTTTTCAGGTGTGGTCGTTCTTCTTCCTCGTGGTTTGAGGCGCTGACCGTCGGTTCATTGTTGCCAACTTTGCTAGTGTCGGGCTTCCCCCGACTTCAGTATACGTTCTCTTTTCTGTTGGACTGTACCTGTCTTTATTTGGACTGGACTCTGTAATTTAAATTGTTAATTGAAAAAGTAATTTTATTTATGCTACTTTAGCAAACCTGATCATTGAAATATTAATTGCTTACTACTTTATCTGGAACTTCAATGTACTCCACACACACCTTTTTATCTCTTTGGAGCTTTACCGCTCTTGGGAGGCTTCACAGGTTCCAAGTGGTATCGAGTTTACCCAATATCCAGAGTCTGGGTCATCACAGTTGGTATCAGGGCGTGTTGTGTGAAAGTACATGGGAATTCGAGATATTACAGTATGCAGAGTGCTTAAGGTCCAGTACAGTCGGCAGCTGACATTGGTTTTGTGATTGTTTATCGCTTTGTTTCTGCATGTGGTCTTGTGCGTGCTATGTTAGCACTGTGCGAGATGGTTTTGCTCTTGTCAGGATGTGACGGAGTGTTCTTCTTTTGTCATGGTGGTTGTCTCGGTTATGCTGTGCTTGGAAGAGTTCACCGGCAGGCGTGAATCTACAGTGCGTTATTCGAGATTTTTTCGTGGCTTGTTCAGGTGGCTGGTGACTTTATAGTTGATGTGATGATCGTGCACATTTTTATGTTGTTTTGGTCGTCCCAGCTCGTGTTCGTTCAGCCCTTGAGGTGTTAATCTTGTGTTAAGGTGGTCGATTAGATGCCTTGATTAAGAGAATGCTCGGGCGAACCTATGATTTTCCTTCCTGGTGAGCTACTGTTAGTCGTGCTTGATTCTTTTCATTTTGTCTGGTGGCTTCTTTTCGAGGTAAGCTTTGGAAGTGCTGTCTTGGTGAAGCCTTTGTCCTGTGTCTGCTTAAGTGTGGACTGTATTAGTTCTGAGCCTGATTTGCCTTTGTTTGGCGGTTGCTTGGCTTTGGACCCAGATTTTGTGTTGGGGGGCCGTTGTACACCGTGTCCTACATGCAGTGTTTGACGACTGATGTGTTGTGAAGGTTCAATGATTGTTTCAGGACGTAAGGATAAGCTGAGACAGGTGTTCTTTGTGCTTTGTGCTGAAGTTGGTGCTCTTCCTGGTGTGCACTTTGGCGACTTGTGATCGGCTGTTTATAGGATCGGTACTCGAGGCGTGTTATATTACAGTTTGTGAATTGTGATGGCGCCGAGCGTGTGCTGAGATGCGGAAACTGAGTTGTCCTTGATGCCTGTGTGCGTCGTGTTGAGTGCACAGCGGAAGCGTGTTGGCTGATAACCCACTGATCAGGATCGTGAAGTTGGAAGATTCTGGCCAATCGAGAGGATTGTTTCCTCGATGTGACTTCATCTTGGCTATGTGTGCCTTGATGTTGTGATGTGCCATTGTTCGGAGAACTTCTGGTTGTTGGCACTGGCATTTATAAAGATTGGGGAATGTGTCGATGATTATGTTGGTCGAGTACCCTTTGTTTCTATGTATTTTTTTTTTGGATGTTGTGTTCTGGGGACATGATCGTGGTCCTCGAGATGCGTACTCTGAGATTGTTCTTGTTGTTGTGGGTCCTTGTTGGTGAGCTACTCGCAGTATGGCTTGTATATCTTAGCCGTGTGTTCAGCTGTAATTGTGCCTAAATGTGACCCAGCTTGCAGTTGTGTCACGTGGTTCTGTGTTGAGAACAGAGCCAGGATTCTGTAAACTACCCTTCGAGCACCCTTACCGCCCAGCGAGCACTCTCTGAGCGCCCGTTGGCCACGGCGGGGACCTTCTTTGAAGACAATCCGTCTTTCCAGGCTTGCTTCGTGACCTACCAACTCTCTCTCTCATATTCTTCTTACTGCTCTATGTTGTTGTTGTTGTCATTCGTTGGTGGTTGTGCTTAGCTTGGGAGGAGTTCCCTGTGAGTCTGATTTGGCATTGTGTGGACCGAGGTCTTATCGGTTGGTTTTGCTGTACTCTTCTATTATGGTAGAGTTGGCATGCGACTTGAATCAGATGTAATATCTGAGTGAGGACAGACTTGATTGTGCTCGTGGTCCGGTGCTGTCGTTGGCATTCTGTATGCCAGTTTTGATGTTCTAGGCACGAAAGCCGATGGTTCGAGCAGTCAGTTGAGAGGACTATGTTTCCTTGGGCAAGATGATGCTTGTTGTATTTGCCGAGTGTCTTATCGGTAGCTATGTTCGTGGCATGAGTCGTGTCTCCTTTCCCTGTGAGACGGAAGCGACATTGCCCTGTTTTGAAGGTGTTGGACTTGTGTTCACTTGGGTGTCATGCTCGTTCTGTGGATCAGCATATCTAGAGATCTAGAGCGTGTGCCTATAATTGTAGTCTGGCAGTATCCCTCTGAATTATGTTTTTCGAGAATTATGTTATCATGTTTTGTGTTGAAGTTTGGCTGATGCTTGGTAAGCATTGCCAGCGTTTGGGTTTGTTCTTCCCTGTTTCTTCTTGTTGGCTCCTTTAATTTCGAGGATGAAATTTCTTAAGGAGGGGAGGCTGTAATGCCCTGGGTCTTTCAGATCTTTATCGGAGAGCTATCGGATCACTTTTGTGGGTCCTGAGTTGTGTTTTACGATCCACGTGAGTTTTTCTCTCGTGCAAGTTATGGAACCCAGTGGTGAGTTTACTGTTGAGTTCATCGACTCAAGGATGCTACAGTTGTGTTGTGCTCCTTCCGAGGATTCCGTAGCCTATTTTTTCGTATTTTTCTGAATTAGTGCATTTTGGGCCAAAAATTGGATTTCACGAAAATTAGGAAATTCCTAATTTTCTATTTCTTTTAACCCTCTCTCTCTCCTTCCTCTCTCCTCACCGCCGTTCACTCTCTCCCTCTCGTTCACTCTCCTCTCTTCTCCTCTCTCCGCGGGGCGCGCGACCGTGGCGAGGTGGGCGAGGCAGGAACGTCGTGGAGTTGTCGTGGAGCATGCTGGTGTGAAGGATGGAGCGTGGCGTTGGCGCGATCCCTCGGTGGATTCAAAGCCGGCGTGGTTTGGTTCGTGCGATGGTTTTCGGCGTGGTTTAGTCGTTTCGGCGTGCGAGAACTTCGGTTGAGGTAGGGGATGGATGCCCTGCTTCTCTTCTGTGTTCCCTCGCGATTTGGAGCCGAACGATGCGTATATGAGCGGGTTTTGCTTCGTTTAGGGTGATGCATGCTTCGGGGGGAGTGAGACGAATTCACCTTTCTAGGTGACAGTTTTCAGTCTAGATGGTTTCATTTGAACCCCTGGCATGTTGGGAATTCATTCCCGCTAGTTTTATTGCAATTGGTCGAGAATCGGAGTCGGTATGAGTTCGACTATCCCAGTGACTTGTTTTGGGTCGATTCGTGGGAATCACCCTTTTCTTGTCTTATTGGCATCAGATTGCTCCCTTCCGGCTTGTGGAAGGCGTATATCGTGTTTAGGATTGTTTCCCCTTCGTTTTAGGGGGAACGGGGCGTGGAAAGGCCGGGTTTTGTCCATTCCTTCGATTTTCCCGCCGTAACGCCTTAACAGTCCTTTCAGAGACCGTTTTCATCTCTCAAGCGGTCCTTGGATGACCGTTTGGTTCTTTATCGGTTCTATATCGGTTCAGGTCTTAGCGGTCATGCGATATACCATTTTCCTTGGCTTGCGGCCCATTGGAGGACCGCTAAGCTCTGTGATACGGTCCTTTGGAGACCGTTAAGCTATGTCTGGTATGTCGGTTTGGCTAAGCGGTCGTACAATAGACCGCTAGGCTAGCTGTGGGGGTTCAGGGATGACCGCTAAGCTTCGTTTATGTCGGTCCAATGATTTTAAGTTGGTTCGGGCTAGCGGTCTAGCTCCGACCGCATGGTGTTCTTGGCGGCCCTTTGGGAGACCGCCAAGCTTCGTGAAACGGTTCAGGGTAGACCGTTTAGTGGATTGACTGGTTAAGTCAGTTCGGAGTTTGACTGGGCTTAGCGGTCTAGGCGTGACCACTAGGGTCCCTCTTGCGGCCATGAGAAGACCATTTTCTGCCAAGAAGCGGTCTCAGGCAGACCGCAAGGCTCCTACTTTTATGGGTTTTAAATATGGGGTTTCTCTTGAGGGAAGCGGCCCTTTGGCTGACCGCCTGGTTTTCCTAGCGGTCAGGTGAATGACCGTTTCTTCCCCAGAGTGCTGATTAGTGTTGTTTTTCCGATAGTTTGGCCTCCAATTGTCTTGACTTAACCTTGTGGTTTGCCCATTGTCCCGTGGATGTCTTGGACATCCTGTGAGGGCGGTGACCATGTTTTAAGGTAGCCGAGAGTGCCATTATATCGAGTAGTGTTCCGTACTGCTTTATTGGTTTCTGGTCAACCCGGTGTGATCCAGTGGTTGACATGTAACCTCGTGAATGCCTCGCTTGTCCTGTATGGATCAAGACATGGTTTTGGATGGCGTGAGATACTATCTTACGTCGGTTTACGTGTCCATGTGCTTTGAGAGTCTTGGAGATCTCTCATGTCTCCATGATTCGTGTCACGCAGATGTGTGGATCCAGCTGTCTTGTGTCGTTTTCCTTTATAAGTGTTTGACCGTGATTTGGCTTAGGGACTTGGCTGATTGGCGGCATGTTACCGCTTTTGTGCAACGATCTTGACCCTGAGTCTTGTGACTCAAGGATCATTGTCAGTAGGTCTAGTTGTCTGTCCTGAGTCTGGCGGTAGTCTTGTGCACTGCCTTGTGCTTTGTACTTCATAGTACATGTAACAGTGCGTGCTTCGCCTGTCCGTACTCCAGCACTGATGTTTTGGAGTCTCTGTGTCTAGGGAGCCTCCACTAGTCGTAGCATGATGACACTTTCCTGTGTGTCAGCCCACTTGGGAGTGGTGGCGAGGCAGTTCCCGACATATGGTTTTTAGGCTAGTTTCTGTGCCCCCCTTGCCTTGCGGTGGCATCCTACTAGGGGGAAAACTAGCTTGAGGGTTGGCTCAAGCATTGAGCTTGTGTGTGCACACGTGATCAGGGGCGTTTGGACGAGCGCCGACGAGCATGACCCTGACTAGTCAATCGTTACAGTTGTTCCTTGTACTTGGTTCTATGAGTGTCTCAGTTACCGCCATTCCAGGTGTGTGGGAGATACTTGTGGCGCAGTGTAAGACGTCAGTGGATGCATCTGGCTGTTCTTCTAGTGAAGAGGTACTTCTGTCACATGACGCATGATTCTCGTGCTTCATGACTTTTTCGGGTAGTCTGTTCTTGGCTTCACCCGAGGTTAGTGTAGCGTGCATGACGATCTAGTTGTGTATGTGTTAGTGTTTCTTGATTGTGTAGGTCTTTTGTAGGCTTTTGCCTGTTCTTGTAGGCTTTCGCTTTGGAGTTAGTGCTTTATCGACGGATCGGTAACGCCCGACTTTGTGAGATTGGGGTTCGCCTTTCTGTTGCTGTTCGGAGTAGCTTAGAGAGTCGAGGTTCGATCGGCTGCCGCGTTTCTGTTCGGTACGACGTTACACTTTCTTTTAGCTGTTCTTACTCCTGCTTTTACAGCTTTACTGTTGTAGCTTAGCACTGCTGTTACTTCTGCTCCTGCTTTACTCTTCAGCATTGTTGTCTTGTGTGTTACTGCGTTGTTTCTTGTGGGGATCTGCGTGACCCCTACTGAGCCAGTGACACGAGGCTCACCCCTGCTTTTCAGGTGTGGTCGTTCTTCTTCCTCGTGGTTCGAGGCACTGACTGTCGGTTCATTGTTGCCAGCTTTGCCAGTGTCGGGCTTCCCTCGACTTTAGTGTACGTTCTCTTTTCTGTTGGACTGTTCCTATCTTTATTTGGACTAGACTATGTAATTTAAATTGTTAATTGAAAAAGTAATTTTATTTCTACTACTTTAGCAAACCTGATCATTGAAATATTAATTGATTACTGCTTTATCTGGAACTTCAATGTACTTCATACACACCTTTTTATCCCTTTGGAGCTTTACCACTCTTGGGAGGCTTTGTAGGTTCCAAGTGGTATCGGGTTTACCCGGTATCCGGAGTCTGAGTCGTCACACGGCTCATCGGCGCCATAGAGTTCGTCCTTTATAATTCACACCGGTGCCTACCTCAACTCGGCCTACCTTGCCATCTTATGGAGGGTGCCTCACATCTTCCCCCTATCAAGAAAAGAGATCTATCAACCAGCGAGGATGAAGATGAAGTCCATACCATCAAAGCACTACGGGGAGTGAGCAAGCTTCATAAGCCTCTGGACCAAATTGAAGAAGACAGAGAACAGTGGAAAGTTTATGTAACAACACTCAGGAAATTCAGACCCAAAATGGCTCATTGATGTAATTGATCTTTCTTTTCAATAAAATGAAGCATTGTTTCCCTAATTGAGCCAAACTTATATAATGGATGGTTGTTCTTCAAAAGTTAATGACTACTACAAAAAAATGAGCGTCTCAAAAAATGGCGTCTGTAGCACCCCTTATAAAAAAATGAAATTTTTATTATTATTATTATTAATATTTGCCAAATAAAAAAATATTAAATAAACTCTTTAGGAAGTTTATGTAAGAAGTGGAACACGAAGTTATCATATCTAAAGGTTATTCATTTAACAAGTGGATTCCTAGTGTAGTTGGTTAAGTAACTTTCCTTTCAACTCAATGACTAGGGTTCAAATCTTAGCATCCACCATTTACGTTTTTTGCCAAATAATTATATGTTATAGACAGATGGGCCATGGATTAGCTGTCCAAACATTATCTCTATCTCTCGTAAAAGTCCCATTATTTCCTAACGGGAATAGTGTCATGACTAGTACCACTTTTTATTTAAAAGGAATTTTTCAACAAAAGTTATATGTAAAAATAGAGAAAAATATAAGGATCTTATCCATGAAATTTCATAAACTAACTCCATCAATATTTAAAGATAAAAATCTTTGAAGTTTAACTTGGAATCTTAACTTATGAATAGTGCACCCCAATTTACAACACTTCGTAAAAGAGACACGAACAGCCTATTTGAGTTGGCATCGCACTATGGGATGCTATTATTTCAGATCTGGTTCCCCTCCTGTCTACCAAAAATCCTAAAATCCCTATATTATACCCCTCTATTGAGGCAGAGACTCTTGCCTTCTCTGACATTCGAAGCCTTGCTGCAGAGAACGTGGGAGCATTCTCTGAAGCATTGTAGAGGAGGGAAGGAGCTGATCTTCTTCCTTTCTTCTTCCACCTGTACCCTTTCTGCCACCACACAGAGGTAGGTGATCTCGAGCTTTAACCAAACCATAGCTAATCTAGGTTATATTAGCATGTAAAATTAGTGATTAGTCTCATCTCCATGCGGTATTTAGTGGTTACACATCTTGTTATAGTAGGTGTTCTCAACTTTTAACTAAACTAATAGCTAATCTAGGATGATTAGTCTAGGCATTTAGTCTTAGGCTCATATCCATGCGATATTTAGTGTTTATAAAGCATGTGTTGGCTTAAATCTAGGATGATTAGTATGCCTTAGCTTCATACCTAAGATAATTAGCATGTATTAACTTTATATCCAGAATAATTAGCAAGTATTAGTCTCATATCTAGAATGATTAACATGTGTTGGCTTAAATCTAGGATGATTAGCATGCATTAGCTTCATACTTGAGATGATTAGCATGTATTAGCTTCATACCTAAGCCGATTAGCATGCATTAGCTTCATACTTGAGATGATTAGCATGTATTAGCTTCATACCTAAGCCGATTAGCATGCATTAGCTTCATACTTGAGATGATTAGCATGTATTAACTTTATACCTAAGATAATTAGCATGTATTAGCCTTATACCTAGAATAATTAGCAAGTATTAGCAAGTATTAGCAAGTATTAGTCTCATACCTAGAATAATTAGCATGTGTTAGCTTAAATCTAGGACGATTAGCATGTATTAGCTAATATCTATATTTGATATAGTTCATGCTTTAGTAAAGGGCCTGTCATTATGTCAATTTCTATGAAACTAAAACCACCATGTTAAAGATGTTATATGAGAGAAACTAAAGCCTGAAAATAGTGAAAGAAGAAATTGTAGTCAAGAGGATAAAAAATGTGGAAAAAGACCAAGTTGAAAGAGGCCAAGTGGAAAAAGACCAAGTTGAAAGCACAATGAAATGATATTGAAAATAGGGGGTTCTAAGAAGGAGAATAATGAAAACTCTAGAGAGAATGAGAATATGTGAAAGAAGAGAAAGTCATAGATTGGAAGGTTAGGAAGAAGTTTTATGAAGAGTGCAGAGAGAGAAAATGAGAGGAAGAAGGTGAAAAATGTGAAAAAACGAGATCTATAGGCGCAGGTGAACAGTTACTGAGTAAAAAATAGAACCGTAGAAAATTAATTATAACTTAAAAACTAAGAAGAATTGGAGGATGTGGTAGAAGAAGAAAATCTATATCTACAAGAGAAGAATAACTTTTGTGAAGAACTCAGAGTGAAAGGAGGATTGGAAGGGCATGAAAACTGGGGAACAAAAGAAAGTATCGACCCTGCCTGTTGACAGGGTCGACCCTACGTGTTGGCAGAGTCGACCCTGCCTGTTGACAGGGTCGACGCTGCCTGTTCACTGCGTTGACGCAGTGAACGGCAGAGTCGACCCTGCCTGTTGATAGGGTCGACCCTGCCTGTTCACCGCGTTGACGCGATGAACTGCAGAGTCGACCCTGCCTGTTCACCGGGTCGACCCAGCTTGTTCGCAGGGTTGACGCGATGAACTGCAGGGTTGACGCGATGAACTACTGAGTCGACACAGCCGGCTCATTATGTTAACCTGATCGTTAGGCCTTCTCTTTTGCCATCTCCACTGATAGATGGCAGCCTGAGAAGTGATATTTAACTCCTGACAAGGTCCTCTAAACCCTGTATAGTTCCCAGGAAGGGCATCCCACAATGAGGGTGTCGTTTCTAAAAATTTTCAGGTGGCCCATAAGGCACCTCTCTTATCTAGTTTTTTTTCATGTATCAAACGTTACTGGTTTCCACTCCTAGTTCATCCCTACACATAAATGCACCCTTGGACTCCATTCCATAATTCCACCTTATATATCATACTGGTCAAACCTTGAAATTCTATATTGGTTATAAATAAGAGTGGATGTCAACAAACATGATAAATGCTGTGCATATAGGGCCCGGTCTAGTCCTGGGGGGAGCACCCGAAGGTACTTGTGCCCATGGGAGTTTATTGACCACGGTGTTTGGCATTGCACCGGAGTACTTGCTTGCTAGGCTTTAGACATTCCACTCATTCTCGTGATATTACTTGATTGATTTGACTTAAGACCCGCAGAAGGGTAAAGTTTTGCTTGAATGAAATTGATAAATAGCAAATTGCAATTTTACATGCTTGAATTTATATTACTTTCTATTACTTGCTTGACATGAGTTCTTACTCTCTTGGAAAGATTTCGTTAATTCCAGTTATTACTTGCTTGAATCTCTTGCTATTGCTGCATTGAAGTTGGAATCCTTATACTCTCACTTGTTATTCCTTTACTGCTCTTGTCGATTTTTACAATCTTTGATATCTACTCATCTACATGCATAGTTTTACTGACATTAATTGAACTTGTAAACCACTTAAAGCCTGTTAAATCTTGAGATGTAATTCCTACTGAGCGATTCGCTCATCTAGTTGTTTTCTAATATTTTCAGGTAATTTGGATGCCAACCAACACTCGGAAGGGAATGAGACTGAGTGATGAGTGTTAGAGTGAAGTTATCAAATTGTCATGTCCTTTTTGTTATTGTATTAGTTCACTTATGTCAGTTGTATCAATTCATCTATGTCATTTGTATTAGTCAACTTGATTAGAACTGCTCAAGATTTAAAGCCTAGTCGTTGGACTCTGGGAACACATGTAATTGTCCTTTGATTAATTGTGACAATTGTCAGCTCGTACTATTTGTATTAAATTTTGAGTTAATCTTAGTTATTTGCGCACTCGAATATTTACATGATTGACACGATCTATATAGACGCGTCACGCCTCCGGGTAATCTTCCGCGCTCGGGGCGTGACAGCGTCCAACATAGAAGTCGCACATTTAAACTGCATCCAAGATTCTTGTCGCCAATTGTTTATCAAATCCAAATTAAAAATTCAATTTCTAAGAATTGGCGTCCTCCAATGCAGTCGCCTATTCTTAATACATCACATCGGGCTTTAAATTAAAAATAGCGTCTCCCCAAGTGGTCGCCCATTCTTAAATGAACGTCAATCATAAGAGACGTTGATTCTTTTATTATTTAAAAACCCAAAAATTAACGTCCTTCCAACTGGACGTAGATTCTTTTCAATTTTTTTTTAAAAAAAACATGAACCACATTTCCCAACCTCCTTCTCTCTCTCATTCTCACAGTCTTTCTTCCCCAAACCCAGCGGCGATCACCTTCTACCGCCCGTCTTCTCTCTCTCTCCCATTCTCACTGTGGCGATGTTCGCCAGCGGCTCCATGCCCGGCAAGTGGCAGCGAATCACAATGCCTGAGACGGTGGACCTGGACGGTGATGTGGAAGGAGGGGAAGCGGCGGCTGCAGCCGCGGAGGCACAACCGGCAGCGACGAAGGCGGAGGTCTCCGTAGAGGGGCAGGCTGAAGAAGAAGGAGAAGCAGAAGAAGGAGAAGGAGAAGAAGAAGATGATGAAGAGGAAGAGAATGTTGTGGGAGCTCATGTGGCATAATGTGTCTCATGTCATGTCTCTTTTGACTTAATTCTCTGAACTTAATTTCCCATTTTGTTTTGATGACTAGCAACAATACATTTTGTTTGTCAAACTCTGGGATTTTGATAATGATAATAATTTTCTGAAACCATTCTCATTATGACAACACTGATAGCATTTCATAGCTTCATGTGCACGCATTTCACACTAAGGTCCATACATCTATACAGTTCTGCGCATGAAGGTCAATGCGTATGCACACATATAGAAGATCAAGGTCGGTGCACGTTTCTGTAGAAATGCACATACGGTCGGTGCAGGTTTTGCCTTGTGTTAAACAAGGTCTGTGCACATCCTTCATTGTGCTAAACAAGGTCGGTGCACATCCTTCATTAGGCAGAACAAGGTCAGTGCACATTCTATATGTCTGCATATAATTCGGTGCATCCTTTGCCTTGCGCAAAATGAGGTCCGTACATGTTTCGCATTTGGCACATATAGGTCCGTGCATATTTTGGCACATAACACACATAGGTCAGTGCATGTTTTGCAGATAACTCATATAGGTCAGTGCATGTTTTGCATATAACTCATATACGTCAATGCATGTTTTGCAGACAACATATAAGGTCTGTGCACATATGACCGTCAGGTCAGTGCACGTTTCTGCTTATGCGTATGAAGGTCTGTGCACATCTGCCTTGCGCCTATATAAAGTCGGTGCATATAGTCATTTGCATAAACTAAGGTCGGTGCATATAGTCAGTTGCATAAACTCAGGTTGGTGCACACTTGCATTGATCGCTTGGAAGGTCCGTGCACACTCCATGCTGTGCATGTCCAAGGTTAGTGCATATTTCTTATACTGCATATTGAGGTCAGTGCTCACTCTATGTGGCATAATCAAAGTCCGTGCATATTTGCAAGGACAAGTCTGTGCATATTCTCATATGATGCTACAAGGTCAGTGCATATGCACTCTAAGTGTTTGGCTAACTGTCTATTGTTTGAATTGCAAGATTAATTACTACGCCTCTAGAAACAATAGAAACTTACGTGGACACATGATCCCAAGACAATAAGTGGCACGTGATCCTAGGCAGTTCTCCAATCAGATCTATCTGACACTTGGGCCGCGCGTGTCCATCATCTGACACGTGGAGCTTCACCAGAGCCTCTTTTACTGAATCTCTGGGCGGGAAACATGTTTCCCACGTGCCCTATTCTCACGAGGCTATATAAAGGGACCAGATCTCTCCGATCAATAGTGAGAGACAAAAGAAGAGAAGACAAGCATAGAAGCAGAGAAAAGGATTTCGTGATAGAAGAGTACTAAGTGTTGAAAGCTGAGAGTAGAAAGAAGAATAACCTGCAGTGAAAGAGGAATGCCGTAAGTTGGATAGAAGATCAGAGTGAGAAGAGAGTTTATGAGAATCTGTCCTTGTAATTGACTCCTGGATCAAATCCAGAGTCAATCTGCTCCTCGAGAGCTACATTGTTTTCTCGTTTCTTTCTTTCCATTTTATTTTCCTGAATTCTATAAAGTTGTGTATCAGCGGGCGAGGGTGAAACCTCAGACAGCGAAGCTATAAGGCTCAACGGTAGCAAGCTGTGAGGCTCAGCGGTCTGGGATCTGATCCCCAAAGCTGTGGATCATCGATCTGTAGGGATTATATCCCCGAAGCTGTGGATCAGCGTACTCAAGTTGTGTGACAACGGTAATTCTTACTCAATTGAGTAAGGGGTGGACGTAGATATCTAGATAGAGATCGAACCACCTAAAAATTCTTCTCTCTTGTGTGATTGATTTGTGCTTCTGTGTGCTTATAACTTCTGTTTGCTCATCGCTTAGATGAATGCTTAGAAGCAGTTAAGAGAAACATGCTTTCACTTGTTACAATTGCTGTCTGAGATTCTTGCTAATGCTCTTCATCCAGTAGGTATATCAAAAAGGTGTGATTGGAAGGATAGGTTACACCTATCTGGAATTTCACCTTTTGCGTGAGGCTATCCTCTGCCATCGTACCATACCTGGATGTTTGGCTGATTGTTAAGTGCGATTATCTGATTTCTCTTGACATTGCTGAAATTCATTTCTCACTGAGTTTAGAAATTCTATTCTCACTATCTGACATTTTACAGTAGTTTTTCTAGTTGTTATGGTGCATTGGCTTCGTGCATACTTGTTAGCGTGCCAATTTGTTTTGAAATTTATATATCTTGATTGATTTACAATGGTTAGTTCTTATTCTGCACTGTCTTTAACTGCTGTAGATTTTTAGGGGTAGATCTCTTCACCCCCCCTCTAGATCTTAGTGTCCATCCGTTCCAACACGTAGTATCAGAGCCGAACTCTCCCTTAGGGCTTTACATCCCGGAGAGATTTGTTATGGATGCTAAAGGATTGATTGCTGAGGGTCACTCTACGAGTAAGTCACCATTCTTCAATGGTAATAATTATGCTTACTGGAAGAATCGGATGCAGGTCTTCCTGTGTGCTAAGGACTACGAGATCTGGAAAGTTGTTAGTAAGGGTCCTTTTGATTTGCCTCCAGACGAATATTTCTGGACTAAGGAGCATATCCATAGATCCACCTTGAATTGGGGTGCCATTAATACTATACAATGTGCACTTCATCCCACTGAATTTTCTAGAGTCTCTTCTTGCAACACTGCTAAGGAGATGTGGGATAAGCTAGAGGTCATTTACGAAGGGACGTCTCAGGTTAGAGAAACCAAAGCCAACATGTTAGTCTCTGAGTATGAGGCTTTCAAAATGAAGCCTGAAGAGTCAATATCTGAGATGTATGCGCGTCTGAACGTGATTACCAATAGCTTAAGGAGTCTGGGAAAAACCTACAGTGAATATGAGTTAGTTAGAAAGATTCTAAGGTCCCTGACACCCATCTGGCACACTAAGGCCACTATAGTGGAGGAGTCTAGGAACTTAGCTACGACCACTGTAGATGAGCTCATCGGTTCTCTCATGACATATGAGTTGAACCTTAAAAAGGTCGATGAGTCTAAAAAGAGAAAGAAACCCTTAGCTCTTAAAGCTAATTCTAGCAAAGGGTCATCTAGTGAGTGTAGCTGCAATAGTTTTGAGGAAGATCAGAACGAATTTGCGATGATCACTAGGAAGTTCAAGAAATTTCTGAGAAAAGAAGGAAAAGGGTTGAGAAGAAAATATTTCTCTGGAAAAAGGCAGTCCAAACATAAATCAGATAATGTTAAGAAAACTGATGCCATCGTATGTTACAATTGCTGGAAAGTAGGACATCTTAAGGCCGATTGCCCAGAGCTACAGAAGGAGAAGTTCAAGTCAAAGAATAAGAAAGGAAGGGCAATGGTTAGTACCTGGAGTGATGAAGAAGAAGAAAGTCAGAGTAGCTCCTCTGATAGTGAGAAAGAAGATAGAATATGTCTGATGGCCAAGAGTGATGTGGACAAAGAAAATGATGATTAGTTAACTTCCCCATTTGAAAACTTTACTCTAGATGAATGGGAAGATGTTTATGCTGAAATTCTTGAAAAATATGAAAACATGCGTAGGGAGAACAAACATTTGAAAAAGAAAGTGAATTCATTAGTAAGTGATACTTCTTTGTCCGATAAGATTGCATGTCTAACAACTGAAAACTCAAAGCTGAAAATCTCCCTTAATGAAGCTGAATGTAGTAACAACATGTTAACTGACTTGAAAAATTAAAATGAGAATTTGCTGAACACCATTGATGAACTTAAAATGAGAATACATGAATTTCTGGAAGAAACTAGGATAGCAACTGAGAAATATGAAGCTATCAATGGTGTAAATGCTGAACTCAAAAAGGTCATTGAAAATCTTGAAAAAGAAAACAAAGATAAGCAAAAATCCCTTGAAGGCATGACACAAGGAACAGAAAATCTAAATGCCCTCTTAGGAACAAAAATAAACTTTACAAAGGAAGGTTTAGGTTTCAACCCAACCAATCAGAAAAGGTTTGATGTTAGAACAATTTCTTTTGTGGCTGAAAAAGGAACATCACATGACTTTTGGTGAAAATCTGAAATCTACTGAGAAAGTCAAGCCCAATGCCAAAGACAAGGGCAAAGGGAAGATAGAGGTGTCTAGGGAATCTTGCTCACACACCCCCACACCTCAGATCAAGGGACAGGCTAGGATTCATACTGTTAAGGCTAGAGCTCAAGGAAAATTCAAGCCCAAAACTGTCTAGCCTCAACAGAAAGTCAGAAGCAACTCCAAACCTCATCCAACCCATAGCACTACTGGGTTTAAATCCTTTGAGAAAGGTCTAGGCAGAGGTACCTCAGGTCGAGGTCATTATCAGAATACTTCGACCCATCCTTCTCTTTATAATTCCGATCACCACCACTCTGATGGGAGAGTGGTGCGGACACCAGGGTGATCAAGTGACACGTCGGCGAACCGACGGTGCCATACGCGGAGCACCAAGTGGACTACATCGGCTTCTCTTCAAAAAGGGGACAATTTGGCTTGAATTTGGACCTTTTTTTTGCATTAAAATTGGGCTTGTAATGGTTATTGTATTTGTAATTTGCTAATGGGCTGGTTGTAAGGCTCCTAAAGGGCCAAATGGTTAAAGCCCCTTAAGCATTCCTTAAGAAGGAATGGCCTTGGTCCATTTCTAATAGATCCATAAGCCATATGGGCTTCCTTCCTACATGGGCTATCTAGATTGGGTTATCTAGAGTGGGCTCTCTTCATTCATGGGCTTTCAAGGGTGGAGTGGCCTTAAGCCATATTGGTTGGTTGGGCTTGGTTAAGCCATGGCCAAATTTGGCCCATTCAAGGCCCAAGAAGGGGGGCGCCCCCTCTTTTGCCTTATTAGGCTAGGAATTGTGTTTATTTATGTTTCTTCCACCTCCATTTACCACATGGAGTATTAGATGGCTGATGGTCAAGTTCCAATGGCTGCCACCTACCTTCTTACCTTTGAATTTCAAAGGGTAGGTGAGCCACCATGTCCCCTTGTCACCTTCTCCATTTCCCTTTCACCCATGTCATATTCCATGCGCAAGTCCCCTCCCCCCCTACCCCTTGCATTTCCTTATATAAGGGCATGTATAGTGTTTGATTAGAAGTGAATGAAGTTTTGTTGAAAGAAAAGTTCATTAGAGAGTGATTCTCTTATTGTGTTCTTGGGTGTGACTCCCATTGTGATGTCCTGTGACTGAACAGAACTAGGTCGTGTGACTTGACCACGTATCCCTCCCTTCCTCTTATCTTCCCCTTCTAAAAAAATTCTCTGTGATACCTCTGTAAGTTATCAAACTTTCAGCGCTAGTTTCGTATCGATCGGAGTTCGTGAGCAACGGTGGCGATTTTTCTCGTGGAGGCACGCAGATCAGTTTCTGATTGCTGCCCAGATCTGAAGATGACTGTGTTTTAATTCCTGGAGCCCAACCCCGATGCCATCTGAAGTTGGTTCCTGAAGAGAGATTGTAGTATTTCAAGTCGTCTTCCCGTTGCCGCTAATCTCGCCATGATCTGATCACCGTGCTGTCCTTGGCGGTGATTATCGTGAGATCGCACAAGAAATCTGAGCAGATCCGGTTCAGAACCAGCACCAACTTCCCGAGCCTGCCCCGCCTCATCCGGTTGAGATTTGTGCGAGATCTTTGGAGAGCTTCTTCCTCTTGACGTCGCCTACCATACACAAAGAACACCCCGATCCGACATCGGCAACCATTATTCTCTCATTTTACTGTGTCTCTGTACAGTTCTGTGAGCACAAAACCAGAACCTGAGAAGATTCGTTACTACTCCAAGATCTGAAGGCATCTGATCGCGCCCTTCGGAGTGAAGAAACTACGTCTAGTCGCCGACATTCTCCAATAAACGGCGCTCCGATCGGGCATCGGATCTGGTCGTACCAGCCTCCGCAAGTTCGCTGCGCAGGGTGACCCGCGCGGGCAGAACCGGGTCGGATTTCCGTCGGCGTACCCGAGCGGCTCCGGCACACGTTCCTCGCCTCCTGCGAGTGTGGCCCGTCAACCCGAGTTCCAGAAACCCCAAAGTTATTGATTGTAGCCCGATACCTCCCTGTGTGGAGTGGGCCAAGCTTCTGAAATTGTAAATTTTAATTCAATTGTGTATCGGGGTTGTTCGGAAATCGGCCGGGGTGTCTTCCCCACGCCTTGTCGTGGAGGTACGCGATTCGTTCCTCACTCACATTGTTGTTTAGTATGCTTTCTATATTGCTACGTTTGTGAGAATAGGGCCGATAGCTAGTTCAAATTCACCACGTTTGTGAGTTGTGAGCGCCCGTTCCATAGCTCCAATTGAGCATTGAGCGCGAATTAGCACCCTAGACGATGGTGGTTTCTTAATCGCCGCGATCCCCACGTTTCCCTCGCAAGGGACGATCGTCGGGCTCAAGAAAGTCGCTGTTGAGAGACGTCTCCACCTGGAGAATACCACGGTGGTCAGCCGCTCGGTCATTGGACTGATCAGAGTGGTGGATTTGTCAAATTCTACACTAGGTCAATGGAGTTCCAGAACTCCTATTCTACACAAATGCATAGACTCTATCCTTGGAACTCCTATGTGCAACCCAGGCATAAAATCTTCAGCAGTCAGAACTCTTATGGATTTGTCAAATTCATGCCAAAACAGCCTAGGGTTCCCTATGCTTACACTACTTCCAATACTCATTGGACTGATCACTGGAAGAGAAAGTTTCAGAATGGGCTTAAGAAGAAAATTGCTACACCTCAAAATAAATCTCCCAAAATTAATGGTGACAAGAAAAAATAGACCAAACTGAATGATAAGAAATCCACAACTACCATGAAGAAGCCAAATCAAGTGTGGATACCAAAACATTTACTTTCTTGTCTGCATGAAATAAATGCTTTTATGGGACCCAAGAAGTTCTGGGTTCCAAATCATTCTACTTGATTCCCTTGCAGGTATGCCTGGCAGCCAATCATAACAAGTGGTATCTGGATAGTGGATGTTCCAGGCACATGACCGGAGATAAAGAAAAATTTTGCATGTTGGTGAAGAAAGATACTGGTCATGTTACATTTGGAGGTAATACCAAGGGAAGGATTATTGGATCGGGGGGATCTGGAAAGGTTGGTAAGTGCTCTTCCTGTTTAATTGAAGAAGTCTTGTTAGATGAAGGTTTAACTTATAATCTTCTTAGCATAAGTCAACTCTATGACAGAGGCCATAAAGTTATATTTGATTCTCTTGCATGCACCATCTATGAACCCAATTCTGAATCTGTGAAATTTATTGGCAAGAGAGTTAATAACATCTATATGGTAGACTTAGATGATGCAGCACACTCTAATCTCTGTCTTAGTGTTAATAAGGATGACCTAGCCTACCTGTGGCATCGTAGATTAGGTCATGCCAGCTATAGTGTGCTTTATAAACTGAATAAACATAGTATGGTAAAAGGGCTTCCTGAAATTTCTTTTAAAAATGACAATAAAATTTGTGAGGCATGCAGCCAATGTAAACAGACCAGAAAATCATTTAAATCTAGAACTGAAAACCTGTCTTCTAAACCTTATGAGCTAATTCACATGGACTTATTTGGACCCACTAGGTCAGTCAGCTTATCTGGAAAAAGATATGGTTATGTACTTGTTGATGATTGCTCTAGATTCACATGGGTTTTCTACTTGTCTCACAAAAATGAAGCCTTTGAAAAATTTCAGGAGTTCTTTTATAAAATAAAATAGACCAATGATCATGCCATTTTGAATATTTTATCTGATCATGGTGGTGACTTTGTTAACTCACAGTTTGATGATTTCTGCAGGGAGACTGACATCACTCACAGGTTCTCCTCACCAAGAACTCCAGAGCAGAATGAAGTGGTGGAAAGGAGAAATCGAACCTTAGTTGAAATGGCTCGGACTATGCTAGTAGAAGGGAACCTACCAAGGAAGTTTTGGGCTGAGGCTATTAACACTTCCTGTTACATCATTAATAGAGCCCTGGTAAGACCCACTACTCAAATGACTCCCTATGAGATTCTTAAAGGTAAAAAATCTTCTCTAGCGCATTTCAAGGTTTTCGGTTGTAAATGTTTTGTTCATGTAAACTCCAAACGAGACCTTGATAAGTTTGAACCCAAAAGTGAATCTAAAATTTTTCTAGGTTATTCTGAACATTCTAGAGCCTATAGAATGTATAATCTCAATTCTAAAACTGTTAAAGAATCTCCTCATATAGTGTTTGATGAGTCAGAAAATAAAATTGACATCAGTTTATGTAGGGACAAAGTAGATGGAGAAATTCTGCAGACCAAAGAGGCACCGAATGGAGATTCTGCAGAGGAGGCTGAAGCAGAAAAATCTTACACTCAGGGGGAGGTAAGTAAAAATCCATGTATTTCAATTACCAATATTAAATTTCTTAAAGACCATCTTCCAGAAAACATTATTGGTAATCTGAATGAACCTACGAGAACTAGAGCTCATTTAAGAATTGAAAATGAATTGAATTCATTTGCTTTAGTATCTCAGATTGAACCAAAGAACATAGAGAGTGCCCTTCAGGATGAACACTGGATTAATGCCTTGCATGAAGAACTTAGTCAATTTGATAGGAACAAGGTCTGGCACTTAGTTCCTAAACTCTCTCATGGTAATATTATAGGCATTAAATAGGTCTTTAGGAATAAAACTGATAAGCATGGTAACATAGTAAGAAATAAGGCTAGGCTGGTAGCTCAGGGATACAACCAAGATTATGGTATTGACTTTGAAGAATTTTTTACCCCTGTAGCTAGGCTAGAAGCCATTTGGATTCTTTTAGCAAACGCATGTAATTTAGGAATAACCCTCCAACAGATGGATGTCAAGTCTACATTTTTAAATGGTGATATAAAAGAAGATATTTTTGTGAAATAACCCCCTGGTTTTGAGTGTCTTGATTTTCCTGACCATGTCTATAAGCTTGACAAGGCACTCTATGGATTGAAGCAAGCTCCCCGAGCTTGGTGTGACAGACTGAGAAAGTTTCTCACAAAAAAGGGATTATCCAGAGGTAAGATTGACCAAACACTATTCATAAAGGTATGTGAAAAAGAAATTCTGATCATTCAGATTTATGTAGATGATATAGTGTTTGGGTCAACCAATTCATCCCTGTGTGAGAAATTTTCAGCATTAATGACTAGTGAATTTGAAATGAGCTCAATGGGAGAACTAAATTTTTTTCTTGGGTTGCAGGTCTGTCAAACTAAAGAAGGAATGTTCATAACTCAAGAGAAATATATCAAAGACTTACTGAAGAAATTTAAGATGGAAAATCTCAAAGCAATAATAGCCCTAATGGGAACATCTACCAGTCTTGATTCTGATCCAGAAGGTAAAATGGTAGACCCCAAACTCTACAGAGGTATGATCGGATCCTTGTTATATCTTACTGCTTCTCGCCCTGATATTCAGTTTACAGTATGTTTGTGTGCTCGATTTCAAGCATGTCCTAAGGAATCACATTTGATAGTTGTGAAATGGATTTTTAGGTATCTGTCTGGAACCCTAGACTTGGGCTTATGGTATCCTGCTAAGTGTGAGCTAGACCTTATAGCTTACACTGATGCAGACTATGCCGGGTGTAGGATATATAGGAAAAGTACTAGTGGATATTGTCAATTTCTAGGTGGGTGTCTAGTGTCTTGGGCATCCAAGAAATAACATACTGTCGTCTTATCCACTGTTGAAGCAGAGTATGTGGCTGCAGGAAACTGTGCTGCCCAAGTCCTCTGGATTAAACACCAGTTAATTGACTATCTTATAAAACTTGGATGCATTACAATTCTTTGTGATAACACTAGTGATATTTCCTTAACTAAAAAACTTGTTCACCATTGTAGGACTAAACACATCAAAATCAAACATCACTTTCTTAGGGATGAAGTTAGTAAAAAGGAGATTGAGTTTGAATTCATTGAATCTGAAAGATAAATTGCTGATATTTTCACCAAGCCTCTTAGTAATGAAATATTCAAATTTCTAAGAAGAGAACTTGGTCTTTGTAAATTCTCAGCATGAGCTATTGAATCATATCTGCTTCTAAACTTTGCATTCTTGAATGCTGCATGTGTGATAACTATCACTGAATTTTTTGAATGACTGTTTGTTGCATTTCATTGTTAACCCATAGGTATATCAAATTGTAAGTTGGGAGAAGGACATATGTTTTATGTCTGGAAACCCACACTATGTGTAGAGGCTAGCCCTTCGCCTAGTACCATGGGTCAACATTGCATACATCTAGATTTAGACATGAAATCATCTTAGAAAATTCCATGCATACATTGAGGGGGAGTTTCTGGTACATCATGTCATCCTTGGTGGTCATGAGCAAATAGTCAGATACCTCATATATAGTCCTCATTCATGATCATCTCTTCTCATTTACTTTGTGAGGGGGAGCTTAGAATAAAGTTTGAATCCAAGCTAATCCATAGGTCTGTTTCTAAATAATCCATCTGAGAATACTCTCTATCAATTCTCTAGTGATCTAATCTATTCTCATCCTTGACATCAGTATCTAAACATTCCTTGGAACCATTTTCTGAATCTGAACAAATGACAAACTGATAGACATGTTCATTAATCTAAGCCACTAAAATCAGAATTCTTTTCTTATAAGAAGCAGTAATAAACCTTGAATAAATTGATGGTTTAAACTTAATGAACTTTAGAGACTAAAAATCAAACTCAATGAAGAAGGACTATGGAATACTTTTAATAGTTCTTAACCATTTCATGCATGTCATGTTTAATTGAGTCTTTCAGAATCTGAATTTATCTAGACTCAAGTTAATTTGGTTAAGAAGACCTGATAACATGTATTGTTCTTAAACAACACCTTCTGAAAATCAAATGGACAGCTGTGTCAAAATGATGAATCATATATACTAAAGGCAAAGCAATGATTGAATGCACTGAGAAACTGAGTACTTCATCAATGAAATGGAGATAAACTCATGTCATGAAGTGCTTCAAGTTATCTCTGTTCAGAAAATTAAAAGGTTAGTTCCACTAAGTAACTAGGGGTACTTGAAGATGCAAGAAGCTGCATGGAAGTCCAAGGACAGAAGAGACTAACTAGAAGGGAAAAAAATATTTTCAGTAGATTCATTCTATTTTCTCAATAAACTCTGAGTCCACAACCTGTGTGGTCCTGAGCATAGTAGCTCTGCTTGGTAGACTTATGAGGTACAATTCCTTTTTCATTTAATAGAAGCACCATATCATTAATTATAAAAAAAAGACTAGGGGTACTGGCGTCTGATAAACATGTACCCTTATGCAAAAAGGTGGACACTATACCTGTGACAGAATAGTAGATCTTGGTGAGTAACTAGGAGTGCTGGCGTCTGATAAACGTGTACTCTTATGTAACAAGGCAAGATGATACTTGACTGTTCTAAATAAGTAAAGAAAAGAAATGTATGAAACTGGCAATGCTCCTCTAAAGATTATATCAGAACTGTGGAGTGTGTTTAATCTCAATACAAGTTCTGGTCACTCCTGATGATACCTTGATGTGTAGATAAATAAGATAATGTAAGACAAAATCTGGCATGTCTCATGTGCTTCTTGGTCATTACTATTAAGAGCTCATACAGACTGGTTCTCACAAGAGTGAAGTGGCTAGTCTCTCAATTTCATACTCTTTAAACCACATATGTTCAGGAAAGCACTATCTGCACTCTTATTTTAAAGAATCTGTGTTTTATTTGCTTGGTTACTGAAAGTCTACTTAGTTTTTCAAATCAGATTTCTTCTTCACTATTGTACTCTCCTTGCTATCTTTCTACTATCCTTTCTGCTAATGGCAAAGGGGGAGAGATTTTCATGTTGATTAGTCATTTGATGTTGAAGGGGAGAAAGTTGTTGCATTAGGAATAAATGCTGCATTTCTTTGAATTTTACTGTATGCATACTATGTGCATATTACTGTGAGCATATTTCTTGATTCTTAATAAAATCAATGTTGACATCAAAATGTAAACGTGTTGCCATCATCAAAAAGGGGGAGAATGTTGTGGGAGCTCATGTGGGATAATGTGTCTCATGTCATGTCTCTTTTGACTTAATTCTCTGAACTTAATTTCCCATTTTGTTTTGATGACTAGCAACAATACATTTTGTTTGTCAAACTCTTGGATTTTGATAATGATAATAATTTTCTGACACCATTCTCATTATGACAACACTGATAGCATTTCATAGCTTCATGTGCACGCATTTCACACTAAGGTCCATACATCTATACAGTTCTGCGGTCAATGTGTATGCACGCATACATAAGATCAAGGTCGGTGCACGTTTCTGTAGAAATGCACATAAGGTCGGTGCAGGTTTTGCCTTGTGCTAAACAAGGTCTGTGCACATCTTCATTGTGCTAAACAAGGTCGGTGCACATCCTTCATTAGGCAGAACAAGGTCAGTGCACATTCTATATGTCTGCATACAAGTCGGTGCATCCTTTGCCTTGCGCAAAATGAGGTCCATACATGTTTCACATTTGGCACATATAGGTCCGTGCATATTTTGTCACATAACACATATATGTCAGTGCATGTTTTGCGTATAACTCATATACGTCAGTGCATGTTTTGCGTAAAACTTATATAGGTCAGTGCATGTTTTACAGACAACACATAAGGTCTGTGCACATATGACCGTCAGGTCAGTGCACGTTTCTGCTTATGCATATGAAGGTCTATGCACGTCTGCCTTGCGCCTATATAAAGTTGGTGCATATAGTCATTTGCATAAACTCAGGTCGGTGCATATAGTCAGTTGCATAAACTTAGGTTGGTGCACACTTGCATTGATCGCTTGGAAGGTCCGTGCACACTCCATTCTGTGCATGTCCAAGGTTAGTGCATATTTATTATACTGTATATAGAGGTTAGTGCTCACTCTATGTAGCATAATCAAAGTCTGTGCATATTCTCATATGATGCTACAAGGTCAGTGCATATGCACTCTAAGTGTTTGATTAACTGTCTATTGTTTGAATTGCAGGATTAATTACTACGCCTCTGGAAACAACAGAAACTTAAGTGGACACGTGATCCCAGGACAATAAGTGGCACGTGATCCAAGGTGGTTCTCCAATCAGATCTATCTGACACTTGGGCCGCGCGCGTCCATCATCTGACACGTGGAAAGAGCATCTGCATCTCCTGACATGTGGAGCTTCACCAGAGCCTCTTTTACTGAATCTCTGGGCGGGAAACGTGTTTCCCACGTGCCGTATTCTCACGAGGCTATATAAAGGGGCCAGATCTCTCCGATCAATATTGAGAGACAAAAGAAGAGAAGACAAGCATAGAAGCAGAGAAAAGGATTTCAAGATAGAAGAGTACTGAGTGCTGAAAGCCGAGAGTAGAAAGAAGAAGAACCGGCAGTGAAAGAGGAGTGTCGTAAGTTGGATAGAAGATCAGAGTGAGAAGAGAGTTTGTGAGAATCTATCCTTGTAATTGACTCCTGGATCAAATCTAGAGTCAATATGCTCCTCGAGAGCTACATTGTTTTCTCATTTCTTTCTTTCCATTTTATTTTCCTGAACTCTCTAAAGCTGTGTATCAGCGAGCAAGGGTGAAACCTCGGACAACGAAGTTGCAAGGCTCAACGGTAGCAAGCTATGAGGCTCAACGGTCTGGGATCTGATCCCCAAAGCTGTGGATCAGTGGTCTGTAGGGATTATATCCCCGAAGCTGTGGATCAGCGTACTCAAGTTGTGTGACAATAGTAATCCTTACTCAATTGAGTAAGGGGTCGACATAGATCTCTGGATAGAGATCGAACTACCTAAAAATTCTCCTCTCTTGTGTGATTGATTTGTGCTTCAGTGTGCTTATAACTTCTGTTTGCTCATCGCTTAGATGAATGCTTAGAAGCGGTTAAGAGAAACATGCTTTCACTTGTTACAATTGCTATATGAGATTCTTGCTAATGCTCTTCATCCAGTAGGTATATCAAAAAGGTGTGATTGGAAGGATAGGTTACACCTATCTGGAATTTAACCTTTTGCGTGAAGCTATCCTCCGCCATCATACCATACCTGGATGTTTGGCTGACTATTAAGTCCGATTATTTGATTTCTCTTGACATTGCTGAAATTCATTTCTTACTGAATTTGGAAATTCTATTCTCACTATCTGACATTTTACAGTAATTTTTCTAGTTGTTATGGTGCATTGGCTTCATCCATACTTGTTAGCGTGCCAATTTGTTTTGAAATTTATATCTCTTGATTGATTTACAGTGGTTAGTTCTTATTCCGCACTATCTTTTGTTGGAGCTGGTGTGTTGGATTCAGAGGGGGGTTGAATGAATCCCTCTTAAAAATTACCCAATTAAAAACTGTAACTAGACACGAATGCGGAATTAAGACTAGTTAAGCTATACAAGATAAGGAGGATAATGATTCTCTTGATCAAACAGTTGAGCTGCAAGAGTGCAGACTCCTAAGCAAACTTACGCTATTAACTGAACCCAATCAAGCAAACGAATGCAACTTAGACGCTCAGATGACTTGAGTGAATTTGACACTCTCCAGAACCAATATCAAATGAACAAGATTAAAATAAATTCCTCGCTAGACAAACGATTCAGATCGAACCTAAGCATACATCTAGCGGATCAGAATGGACACTCAAACCACAATGGATAAGAAGGTTTTTAGGTGGTTCGGTCCTCCAGACCTACGTCCACCCCACACTCAACCCGAGTGTGGATTCCTGCTGACTCACAGCTTGAACGGCTGGGCCTCACAGCTTGCCTACAAATAGCTAAGCATCACAGCTTGCTTCCGCTGGGTAATACTGCTTAGCCATCCACTGCCTAACAGCTTGATCCGCTGGACAATACAGTTTAGTCGACCAGAGGAATCCTCCTCTGCAACTGCTGAGCAACACAGCTTGCTCCGCTAACGAACAACTTGAAATAAGGTTCAAAAGAAAATAAAAGATAAGAGAACAAAGCAACTGAAAGCTGTAAATGATAGCAACACAAATGTGGCTCCCATGGAGCTGGCTGGATTGGATTTGATCCAGATTCCAGTAGGGACAGATCTTCTGATGAAGCTTCTCTTCTTCTCCTCGAACTCTCTATCTCTCTCTCTATCCTTCTTTCTCTTCTACTGCCTCTCTTTCCTCTCTCAAACTCAAGAACTATCTTCTTTCTATTCTGCTCTCTCTTAGGCTGGATCTACCTAGCTCTTTTTCTCTGTCTGCTTCAGTTCTTCTTCTACTACCAAAAGCTTTTTCGATCTTCAGCAACTTCCTCTGAACGAGGAATTGATGGGGACATCAGAGCAAGAGCACTGATATTTTAATTTGCATTTGTGTTCTTTAGTTTATTTTTATATCCTTGGGAAGCAGGTTTGCAATTGTAAGGCTTTATAAGCCAATTTGTCATTCCTTAGGATTCTTTGAGTTTTTGTGCAAAAGTCTAGTAGGACCAGCAAGGGGCCTCCATATCCTTTCCTATTGGTCCACTTAAGTCTTAGGGCCCATGTGGGGTCAGTCTAAGGTCCAAGGTGGGCTTCTAGATGGTTTGACATTCAAAGGGGGACAAGGGTTACAAAATATCCAAGATGCCTCCCCTTAAGTCAAGGGGGTGCCCCCCATTAAAATGACATTTTATATTTTATATTTTTAGGCCAATTGACCACATGGGAGAAGAAAATGCTACCCCTCCCCTCTCTCCCACGAATTCCAACCCTCTCCCCTTCTATATAAACCCATGTATAGTGTTTTGTAAGGATTAATGAAGAGAAAAATTATGAAATTTGGTTGGAGCCAAAGAAGGGTGTGCCCTCCTCCTCTCTCCCTCCCCCTCTTGCAGATAGATTTCTGCTAAATCTTGGGTGTGATGCCCTTCTACCTTCTCCTCAACCCCTCTGAATTCTGTTTCTGCCGTCGCCATCGCACCGCCATCGCGCCGCCGTCATCATCGCCGGAGTTCTATCTACATCAGGATAGGGCATCAAAGCTTGAATTTTAGCTCTCCATCAGAAGCTCATATGGAGTCCAAACTTGGAGGGTGAGTCATCCACGTCCACCCCAGCCTCCACAAAAAAAATCGGGTCATTTACCTTTCGTTTGCTATTTTTCCATTTTTGTATATTTCCACCTTCCAGTTCTATCTTCTATTCAGATCTTGTCACAGCAACCCTGTATTTCCAAGTTTCGACCCCCTTTCCCTTATTTACTTAGGTCACCAATTTTATTGGGAGTTCTGTCCACCAATCTCATCATCCACATATTTTCTTGGAATTTCTAGAGTCCTTTTTGTATTTTTAAAAATTGTTGTCTTCTCCCAAATCTGTTCTATCCTGTGCAGTTCAGATTTGACCCCCAGTTAGTATAAAATCCCCAACAAATCGAAACCTCCACCAAACCTTTCATAAAAATTATCCTCGTCTTCCTTGTTCCATCCTCTACAACTTTTGTGAAGAGTCCAAGTTCCAGATCTGTGGTTTGCGGTACGGTCAATGCCAACCCTCAGGAAAACTTAGTTCCATCCTGAGATTTCATGTTCTATCCAATAGCAGCGTGTAAAATCGACTAAGGCCAGATCCGAGAGATTCAAAATTATTTCTCTAGCCCTATATCGAAGAATTTTGAAATAGCTTTCCAACGATACCTCTTGTGCGTCGATCCGACATCGGGAGTGATCGCAGTAGATGATCTCGCCGAGTCGCGCGCTGTAAAATAGCAACTTCAGATCCGTGGGCAGCACGGTCAACAAGTGAGACCGGAGCCGACTCGCCTCCCACGAGGCGAACCAACATACCGCCGTCCCAGGGAACACCTCTCCAGGAGCCAACGTCACAGCAGTATCACTCCGGGCCCACTCGGACCCGCCGATGAGCACATGGGCCCCACGTTCATGAATACGCGTGCCGCTGAAGCTACATCAAAACACTGCCCGTCAACCCAAGTTCGGTCCTCCCGGTCCCCATTTGTAGCCTCTTACCTCCCTGCGTGGAGTGGGCAGTATAAACCATTTTTGTAATTATTGTATAATTATTTCTACCGGGAGTTACTATCTTGGTCGGGATCATCTTCTCACGCCCGGAGCGTGGAGGTAAACTCGCCCCCCTCTCTCTTATCGCATTTTGCTCAATTCGTATATTTTTGAATGCCGCTGCGAGTGTTAGGTATGTAGCTCATATATTTTTATCACCGCTGCAAGAGAGAGTGAGTGACCCGTCCTGTGACTCGATCCAAGTTAACGTGAAAAAGCCGATACCCGAGACTCACTGTCGGTTTCTCAACCGCGCACAGTCCCACGTCTTCCCTCGCATAGGGATGATCGCGAGCTAGAGTCCCAGGTCGCGTGTCCGTCCCGCATCAATTTGGTATCAGAGCGGAAGGTTGAGTCTAGGGTAGTCTCGTGGAAACAAAACAAAAAAAGAGTCGTTTAAGTCTATCTAAGTGTCACATTTTCATACCATTAATCGGTATATCAAAAGGTGTTGTCCGAACGTTAGGCTACGCCTATCGGGAAGGCCGCACACTTGCGCGAGTGATCTTCGGATCGATTAACTCCGCCACGTACCGAGTCTTGGTTTAAGTCTAGGGTCCTTAGTGTGCATTAGTTAGTGCATTCCAACTTTGCATTAGTTAGGGTCGTGTCTAGTGTCTTGTCTCTGTGTGTCGGCATGCCCGCCTTGTAGTTCCCCATTCCCTATGGAATCTCGGTCGCCCAGGCGATATTACCGTTGGCACCCTCATGGGCTTGGGCCCGAAGCCCCAGACTTTTATGGCTCCAAAGTCCCGAGCGACTATCTACGTTGGGAAGCCACCATGGACAAATACTTTGCTTATTGCATCATGTCCGAGGCCCATGAATTCTCTTTTGCCAAGGATAGGCTGCTTCCCGAGGCTGCCGAGAAGTGGGGATACATTGAATGGTTGAGGCAGATTAGGAGACAAGGGCCGGTCGAATCATGGTGGGACATGAAAAGGGAGCTTAGGAAGGTTTACCTACCCCACCCGGTCCCCTCAAAACCATCCCACCCAATCACCTCCATCCGGCTCCACCCACCTACCTCCACCCACGGGGGTTATACCACTAGTCGGCCCCACCAACTCACCCGCAATCAAGTGGGCCACACCTCCAACCAACCCTGCCCCTTCCAAGCCCACCAAAGCAATCCTAATCAATTGGTCCGTCCAGTCGCCTCAACCCAAGTGGAAGCCCCACTTATAGTCGAGTCTAGGCTGGCATCCGGGCCGAGAGATGAGGAGCGAGTCCACCACGAGGTCCCTACTCCAACCGCACCTTTGATGAAATTAAGAAATTATTTTCGGATTGGTTGGAAAGGACACGTGCTTCTTCACCACCCGTGAGTGCTCCATTGCTACTCTCTACTTCCGAACTTTATTCGGAACCATCTTATTTGGAGCCATCAAAGCCCGAGCCACCCGTGTTTCTAACGGGTACGCTTTTCATCACCGAGCCACTACTTAGTTGGCTCAAGGATGGCTTGGTCCCACCTCCTTACCCATCCATGGACCCCACCCTACCATTGGTGCCCGTCAACTCCTTCCACACTACATTCCAGTCTAGTCACCATGTTGATACCTTGGATGACCTTGTTATGGGATTAGACTCGCAATGGCAGTTGACGCACTCCTTGGCCCGAAGCTTCGACCAACCCACTAGTCTTAGCTTCACCCATCCAGCCTTAGGGTCCATTACCTCCGTGTGCACCGTGGGTTGTGTCACCACGGAGATTCTTCTATTCCTCCCCATGTCGGCCGAGCCCGACTTCATACCCTTTTGTCCAAGGGAGGAATCATACTTCCTACCTACGATCACCGTCCCACCCGCCACAATGCATGAAGGTGACCATCCACACCTTCAAGACTTCTACACATGGGACCGGGACTTGTGGAACCCACCACAAGGGGTCATACCTTCTTTGATCCCTTTGACCCATTCCCTAGTGGGCCCCTTGACCCACCATATATACTTCAATTCTTCGAGGGAGTCCACTATCACATCCCTTCCCCACGGGCCGGGTCATCTACACCCACCAGTCCGTTCACTTGCGAGATACACCATCATCTAGGGGAAAGGAAAAAGATACATTTGGAACCCCTGGCTCTCCCACATACAAGTCCGATGTACATGCATGGTCCACCTTAGGATGTCTAGGTGTCCCACATTCCGCCAACCACCAGTTACCTCTAGTGTATGCATGGCACACATTCGGGTGTCATGGTCCACCATCACCTATGCGTAGGTCGGACTAACATTAGGTTTGTTTAGGGTCTTTGTGAGTCTTTGTTTCGTTTGTCTGTTGTATGTCTGTGCATGCATCGAGTCGCGTAGATTTTGTATGCTCGCGTTGTTAGTCCTTGTCGAGTGCGAGACTTGTCGGACTTTGGGATCGATTCTACTTCATATCGGATCTAGTCACATAAGGGACAAGCGGTTATTCCTAGTGAGCCTTTGAGCTGCTTCCTTCATTTGAGAGTGACCCCACCCCAGAGTGTCCACCTCTAGCCTCCTCCCAGCAGCGTGTGCATATCGAATCTATACGGGATGAGCATGTGTCGATTACTTGGAGTGGAGCGTACTCCGCGTTTCCAGGTTCGGTGACTCATCCGCCGGAGCTACTCGAGCAGCTGCACCCCTTACTCAACGGGGTCGAGTTCTTCCCACCCGGGGAGGATTGATGGGGACATCAGAGCAAGAGCACTGACATTTTAATTTTCATTTGTGTCCTTTAATTTATTTTTATATCCTTGGGAAGTAGGTTTGCAATTGTAAGGCTTTATAAGCCAATTTGTCATTCCTTAGGATTCTTTGGGTTTTTGTGCAAAAGTCCAGTAGAACCAGTAAGGGGCCCCCATCTCCTTTCCTATTGGTCCACCTAAGTCTTAGAGCCCATGTGGGGTCCGTTAAAGGTCCAAGGTGTGCTTCTAGATGGTTTGACATTCAAAGGGGGACAAGTGTTACAAAATGTCCAAGATGCCTCCCCTTAAGTAAAGGGGGTGCCCCCCATTAAAATGATTTTTATATTTTAAATTTTTAGGCCAATTGACCACATGGGGGAAGAAAATGCTACCCTTCCCCTCTCTCCCATGAATTCCAACCCCCTCCCCCTTCCTCCCCTTCTATATAAACCCATGTATAGTGTTTTGTAAGGATTAATGAAGAGAAAAATTATGAAATTTGGTTAGAGCCAAAGAAGGGTGTGCCCTCCTCCTCTCTCCCTCCCCCTCTTGCAGATAGATTTCTGTTAAATCTTGGGTGTGATGCCCTTCTACCTTCTTCTCAGCCCCTCTGAATTCTGTTTCTACCGCCGCCGCCATCGCACCGCCATCGCACCGCCATCGCGCCGCCATCATCATCGCCGGAGTTCTGTCGACATCAAAATAGGACATCAAAGCTTGAATTTTAGCTCTCCATCAAAGCTCAGATCGAGTCCAAACTTGGAGGGTGAGTCATCCACGTCCACCCCAGCCTCCACAAAAAAATCCGGTTATTTACCTTTCGTTTGCTATTTTTCCATTTTTGTATATTTCCACCTTCCAGTTCTATCTTCTATTCAGATCCAATCACAGCAACCCTATGTTTCCAAGTTTCGACCCCCTTTTCCTTATTTTCTTGGGTCACTAATTTTATTGGGGGTTCTGTCCACCAATCCCATCATCCACGAATTTTATTGGAATTTCTAGAGTCCTTTTTGTATTTTTAAAAATTGTTGTCTTCTCCCAAATCTGTTCTGTCCTGTGTAGTTCAGATCCGACCCCCAGTCAGTATAATCCACAATAAATCAAAACCTCCACCAAACCTTTCATAAAAATTATCCTCGTCTTCCTTGTTCCATCCTATACAACTTTTGTGAAGAGTCCAAGTTCCAGATCTGTGGTTTGAGGCACGGTCAATGCGAACCCTTAGGAAAACTTAGTTCTGTCCTGAGATTTTGGGTTTTGTCAACAGTAGCTTGTAAAATCGACTAAGGCCAGATCCGAGAGATTCAAAATTATTTCTCTGACCCTAGATCGAAGCATTTTGAAATAGCTTTCCAACGATACCTCTTGTGCATCGATCCAATGTCGGGAGTGATCGCAGCAGATGATCTCGCCGGGTCGCGCGCTGTAAAATAGTAACTTCAGATCCGTGGGCAGCACGGTCAACAAGTGAGACCGGAGCCGACTCGACTCCCACGAGGCAAACCAGCGTACCGTCGTCCCAGGGAGCACCTCTCCAGGAGCCAACGTCACAGCGGTATCACTCCGGGCCCACTCGGACCCGCTGATGAGCACGTGGGCCCCACGTTCGTGAATACGCGTGCCACTGAAACTACATCAAAACGCTGCCCGTCAACCCAAGTTCGGTCCTCCCGGGCCCCATTTGTAGCCCGTTACCTCCCTATGTGGAGTGGGCAGTAGAAACCATTTCTGTAATTATTGTATAATTGTTTCTACCGAGAGTAACTGTCTTGGCCGGGATCGTCTTCCCCACGCCCGGAGCGTAGAGTTTAACTCGCCCCCCTCTCTCTTATCGCATTTTGCTCAATTCGTATATTTTTGAATGCTGCTGCGAGTGTTAGGTATGTAGCTCATATATTTTTATCACCACTGCGAGAGAGAGTGAGTGACCCATCCCGTGACTCGATCCGAGTTAACGCGGAAAAGCCGATACCTGATACTCACTACTGGTTTCTCAACCGCGCACGGTCCCACGTCTTCCCTCGCATAGGGATGATCGCGAGCTAGAGTCCCAGGTCGCGTGTCCGTCCCGCATCAGGAATCTTCTATTTATCCTGGCTGCAGAGAGTGTGGCATGTGCTTTCCACGATTCCTACCCAAATGCCTTAGCCCACGTGGCAGCATCCTAGCTCAATGCTTTCCACGTGTCACGATCCTGGCACCTCCTCCACTCTTGGATCACGTGTCATTCGTAACCTCCACGAAAAAGCACCTGCCATGGCATCAGACATAAAGTCATCTTCAGACAGTTATACAAGATGTAAAGAGATTGCACGGAGTAGATATTCTGACAGAACTGAAATGCACAGACTCAACAATGCAGATATGCACTGACCTGAGATAGTTGTGATATGCAAGTAGATGATACTAGCAACGACCCTAGTACGTACAAGGTGCAGCTTGCATCGACCGTTACTTCCTATTATGCACTTACCTTAACATATGATGTGCATTGACCTAAGTGCATTGCAAATTAGTGATATGCACGCACCTTGTGACAAGCATGCACCGACTTCCATCTGCCAAGCAAATGTGCACAGACTCGAAAGCACATACCTATATGCATGTGAACAGGGAAATGCATAGACCTTGTTTGAGCATGAATTATGCACTGACATTATGTGTTCATATGGCAAGATGTGTGCAGACCTCTATATGCAACATGTGTGAGCATGCACCGACTTTATGAATGGCAAGGTGAAAAACTACACCGACTCAATATGCGTAAGACAAAAACTGCACCGACTGTGAAAAGCATGAGAGACAGAATATGCACCGAGGTTGATCATGTGTGAGAGATGCTAAATGAGACGCACACATTCACCCACTCCAGGCCACCAAAAGACGTAAACATAGATGCTAAGACTTAGACGCATGAGACACTGGGTGTGCTAAGACGTGATAGAGACGCAGCCAGAGACACAAAAGCAAATGAGACGTAATGCAACGTGCTCAGACAAAACATTGCACAGACCTTGTTTGTGCTCCCTTAGACATAGCATGAGATGCAAACTGAGACACAAATGCATCATCCTTAGATAGATTAGCACCGACCTCTACAGTGGTGTGCACTGACTGAGATTGCACAGACCTACTATACATGCACTGAATTGGGCTCGCAGCAAAAACTGCACCGACTCAAGCTAACACCAAATATGCACCGACGCTAACAAAGCTAAGCATAGAAACGTGCACTGATCTACTATGCAGAGTGAACAAGAATTTGTATAGAGCTTAATGTGAGCATGAACACAATATGCACCAAGGTAATCTTGCACCGAGTCTAAGCCAAAATACAAATATGCACCGACCACCATATACTCACATCAAGACTTGCACCGAGGTTGAACATTTAATGCACGGACTTGAAATATCCACCGATGTAGAAGCTCATGTGCACAAGACCACCGACTTAGAAGCTCATGTGCACACGACCTATATGATGAAGTTTGCACAGACCTGAGACATGCCTATGAGCAATATGCACTCACCTGACTTGGCAAAATTGCACTGACTGTATGCAAGTAACACGCAGACTTATACCGATGCACATGATGCATAAGCAACAAACATTCAATACAGAGATTCAATCTTGTATGCAAACACATGTTGACTTATAGTGTTTGCTATCATCAAAATCACAGGGGCACAACAATCTCCCCCTTTTTGATGATGGCAACACTATGAGTCAACATTGACTCTCATGGGAAATTATTCTCCCCCTTTGACTTCAGCAAACAGAAAATAGTTTGAGAGAGAAAATATAAGCATGCATGAAATGATTGAAATAAAAACTCCCCCTTTGACTAAGACATGAAGGCATAGAAAAGCTATTCTCCCCCTTAATGACACAACATGAATGCAACAAGAGGATTATGGATGAGCAGCAACCATAGGATCAGTGAGATTGAAAGTCTGATACCTGGTACATTGATATAGCAATTTGGATCATGACAGATTGAAAAAAATTAACAGAAGCACAACTTGATTTGTGGACTGTAAAAGAGTGTAGAAGATAAGCACAATGAGTGTCAAGTGAGCAGAGTCTGAGCAGGTGTGATCTCCAAACCAAAGTATATGAGAAGAGAAGATTTTCAGTTGGGTACCCAATCCATATATCCATGTTTAAAGTTTCAGAATCTTCTATTATAAAAGGTTATGAAATGGCTTTAATTGACAATCATGGTTTAAGAATGATGTACACCAGGTTTGTTAATAAAATACAACACTCATATCTGAAGTAACTTTTTAATAAAAATGAACCAATTTCTCATATAACATTCTAGTTCAAACCCCTTTCATCTTACACAATTAATTCCATTGACTTATTTAGGAAGAATAGTCAAGAGTATTGAGGTTAAACAAAATGACACTTAGTGAATTTTGAATTGCAAGGGTTACAACAAATCCTTTTCACTTTTGCTTTTAACATTGAGCCTAGTGACCAGACAGGTGTCATTTATACCTTTGACAGTAAGGGTACACGTGGGTTAGACGCCAGTACCCCCAGTTACTAAGCATAAACTACCATATCTGTCTCTGATCAAAAACTGCACAGATGATTTTCACCTTTGACATTAAGAGTACACGTTTTTCAGACGCCAGTACCCCCAGTTACTAAGTGAAAGCATCCCTATAGATTTGACCATATGAACAGAGGTAACATGAAGCACTTCATGACATAAATTCCTCTCCATTTTTTTGATGGAGAGTTCAGTTTCTCAGTGCAATTCAGTCATTGCTCAGCCACAATATTCATTTCTTTTACAATGATTTTGCTGTTGCTGCCCTTTTAATTTTCAAAGTGACTTGTTTAAAAACAATATAGATTACATGCATTTCAACCAAAGTAAATCAAGGTTTCAATTTTCAGATGTCGGAAGATCTTACATGAACTTACATGAGACAGTCAGTTAAGATTTATTAAAAAAACTGATTCAGATATTTTCAGGTCTTTCAAATTCAAACTTAGGAATACATAAGACTTAAACCAATTCAAATCAACAAACATTCTTAAACTTGTATAATAGACGATTCTTCATTAAAGATGATTTTAGATTTGTGAAAGGGTACACAAACTGATATTACTTCACTTCTCTGTACGTTTAACATAGACAAAGTATTCAGCAGCAAGAGACATTTGACAAGCATGCATAGAGAGTAAGACAAATGGAACTCATGCTTGCAACAGGGATGATCAATATGCATCAGATAGATTTACAAGAAACCAATAGTTAAGTCTGGAATACAGACAGACCAGCTTGTCATGTATTGACAATGAATGGAGGGCAATGATTTTATCATCAAGAGAGAATATGTGATTCGGATAGCCAGACAGGAGGTGTTCAAAGTGTGAAAGACTGATGAAACTAAAATGCTCCCCCTGTCTAGATGCAATGAGATTCTTCTTATTGGATTTTTCACATATAATGATATGCAATGCTCTACACCACATGTATGCACATTCAATGCATTTTCTAAAGATGTTTCCTAATTCTGAATGTCCTGACTTTCATGCAAAAATAACTAAACTCCCCCTGACAGAATGCATATCATCCAATTGAAGCTTTAAACTTGATTTCATGATTCACACACATGAAACAGATATGCAGTGCAGCCAGAGAGAGAATACCATAAACTCTAAGTCCATTTCTAATTTTTGGAGTAATTTCAATTGAGCACAGACAGATTAGCATGATATGCAACTATCTAAAACACACAATTTCAGATGACAGAATTTAAAACAAGTTTTCAGAACTGACCTGAATAGTGTAGGATCCTAGGGGTTACATTCTTTAGTGCCTTGGATTATTAACCCCTTTATTCATCTCCAAGGCACGCCTGCAATAATTGGATTATTTTGATCCAGCAGGAACCCAAGAAGCCTTGGGTCCTGTTTTACCCCCAACAGGTGTTCTAAATAGTCTCTTAGCTAGATGATCATCAAATTCCATTAGAGAGCAGTCATCCATAAAATGTCCGAATTTTTCATAGTATTTACATGAAACAACATAATTTTTGATCTTATTATGCTCATTAGCATGAACATGAAACCTATGTGTATGAGCATGAAATTTTTTGTTGTTAACATGAACAGTTTGTCTCTTATTTTGGGTTAACCAACAGTTTGCAGATTTATGACCTGGCTTTCCACAGTTGAAACATGAAAAGTTCATTCTTATGAAGCTCCTATCAAATGCATGTCCTTTTACAGAGAATTTAGCGGATTTGGACTTAACTGTATTTCCCTGAGCATGCCAACAGTCCTTGACTGTATGGCCATGCTTTCCACATTCGAAGCACCTGATGTGCTTTCCTTTAGACCCAACATTATTCCTATGAGATACTGACCAGCATTCAATGGCCTTGTGACCAGGCTTGTTACAATTGAAGCATATGATATGCTGGTTTGAGGCATGTTTGTTTTTATAAAAGTCATGATGATTTGCATAGAATTTAGCATGCATCCTATTATCTTGTTCCATTACAAAGCATTCATTCATGAGGTGACCATGCCTACGACAGTAATGACAATAATCATTCTTTTCATGTTCATGCGAGTGAGTAACAGGCTTATGAACATCATGCACTAATCCATCAGATTCCACAGAGCTAGCAGAGTTAATAGCATAAGCAGGGACAACCTTGACTTTATTCATGTAAGCATCCTTTTTCAGTTGTTTGCTCCTTTTCAAGGCATTTATTTATTTTTCAATTTTCTGAGCCTTAAATTGGAATACTGATGATGAAGGTATTTTCGGGTTTTTATTTTGTTTTGGGGATTGACTTGTGGTACCAGCTACATCAGAGCTTTGCATAAAAGTGGTGTATAGCTGGTTTCTAGTAATTTCCTTAACATCAGAACTGTAACTTATCCCCTTTCTTGAATTATCATCCTCACCTTTTATGACAACTTTCATTTTTCCTTCATTTTTAGCAGACTTAGGTGCTGAGTTTTCCAGATCATGAATTTTATTTTCCAAAGAGGCAATGTGGATTTCATAACTAGCAATCTCCTTTTCACTGCAATTAACACATTCACTTAGTACTTTATTTGTTATATTTCTCAATTTCTTGTTCCAGATTGCTCAAATGTTTAGATTCTTCATTGCAAGCAGTTTTTCCTTTTCTAAGGTGAGAAGTTTCTCGGACATACCAGTGTTTAATCGTTTTAATTTTTCAATTTCAGCTTTCAATTCAATGTTTTCCTCCTCAAGTTTTTCTGCTTGAATTTCCTTATTTACAGATCTTTCTCTCTCGATAGCCAGAAGCCTCTCTGAAATAACAGTATTTAGGACCATGAGTTTCTTGTTTTGTTCTTTCAGTTCTTTGTTCTCTTTGATCAGCTTCTCAATTTCTTCACTACTGGATCCAGAATCGAGTCTTTCAATTAGTTCCTCCTCCCTTTGTTCGACTTTAATTTTCTCATTCAATAGGTCTTTGTTTTCTTCTTTAAGAGAGGCAATCAACTTCATTAGCCATTCATTTTCACTGTAGAGTTCTTCATTGCGTTCTCTTAGAAAGGAGCATTTATTGCAATCTGACTGTACAGACGAAATATGTGAAACTTCCCCATTGATTTCATTTATTCTAGCTTCAAGATTTTCATTATTTTTTTGAAAATCTGAGTTTTCAAGTTTCAGTTTATCCATTTCACAGTTCATCTTATTCAACTCCTGCAATTTTATTTGATGTTCATCGTTCTTAGTCTTCAGCTGATCTTCCAAATCAAAAATTTTATTTAAGCATTTTTTATTCTCATATTTCAAGGACGAAATCTGTTCCTTGCTATTATGAACATCTACCAGGCACATATCATAAGACTTCTTCAAAGTAGGACAAACTTCACAAGAAAATTCAGATTTACTTTGTTCGATCTTTTTCTTCAATCCCTTATTTTCAGATTTCATTTTCTTAGAAATTTCTAACAGTTCTTCATACATCACAACCAATTCATCAAACGAAGGTTCTTCTGATCCGGAGCTTACCTGAGAAATTGTATCATCATCATTCTCTCTCCGATTGGCCATCAAGCATTTTTCTTGTTGCTCCTTGTTTGCAGCAGTGATTCTGTCCAAAATTTCTTTTCCAGATGCACACCTGAGAATGAAGGAAAATTTGTTAGTGTTAACTGCAGCTTTCAAAATGTTAAGAACTATGACATTATCACGGTTCTATACTCTATCCTCTCTAGACCACTTGGTCTTATCATGAGGTAATTGGTATGGGCCTTTTGAAAGTAAATTCCATAGATTAGGGTCAATGAAATTCAAATATACACATAGGCCGCCTAACCACTTACTGAAATTAGAACCATCAAACGTAAAAGGACGAGCCATTAACCCAGATAGCAAATTCACTGCAATGAGCAATCAATGAGCGAGACACCAAAAGCAATAGCAGGATCCTCTACAGATGGTTGGATCTGGACAATCAGAGACCCGCTCTGATACCATTTGTTGGAGCTAGTGCGATGGATTCAGAGGGGGGGTGAATGAATCCCTCTTAAAAAATTGCCCAATTAAAAACTGTAACTATACACGAATGTGAAATTAAGACTAGTTAAGCTATACAAGATAAGGAGGAGAATGATTCTCTTGATCAAACAGTTGAGCTGCAAGAGTGCAGACTCCTAAGCAAACTTACGCTATTAACTGAACCCAATCAAGCAAACGAATGCAACTTAGACGCTCAGATGACTTGAGTGAATTTGATACTCTCCAGAACCAATATCAAATGAACAAGATGAAAATAAATTCCTCGCTAGACAAACGATTCAGATCGAACCTAAGCATACATCTAGCGGATCAGAATGGACACTCAAACGATGATGGACAAGAAGGTTTTTAGGTGGTTCGGTCCTCCAGACCTACGTCCACCCTACACTCAACCCGAGTGTGGATTCCTGCTGACTCACAGCTTGAACGGATGGGCCTCACAGCTTGCCTACAAACAGCTGAGCATCACAGCTTACTTTCGCTTGGCAATACAGCTTAGCCATCCGCTGCCTAACAGCTTGATCCCCTGGGCAATACAGCTTAGCCGACCAGAGGAATCCTTCTCTGCAACTGCTGAGCAACACAGCTTGCTCCGCTGACGAACAGCTTGAAATAAGGTTCAAAAGAAAACAAAAGATAAGAGAACAAAGCAACTGAAAGCTGTAAATGATAGGAACACAGATGTGGCTCCCATGGAGCTGACTGGATTGGATTTGATCCAGATTCCAGTAGGGATAGATCTTCTGATGAAGCTGCTCTTCTTCTCCTCGAACTCTCTATCTCTCTCTATCCTTCTTTCTCTTCTACTACCTCTCTTTCCTCTCTCGAAGTCTCGAACTCTCTTCTTTCTCTTCTGCTCTCTCTTAGGTTGGATCTACGTAGCTCTTTTTCTCTGTCTGCTTCAGTTCTTCTTCTGCTACCAAAAGCTTTTTCGATCTTCAGCAACTTCCTCTGAACGAGGAATCTTGTATTTATCCTGGCTGCAGAGAGTGTGGCGTGTGCTTTCCAAATGCCTTAGCCTACGTGGCGGCATCCTAGCTCAATGCTTTCTACGTGTCACGATCCTGGCACCTCCTCCACTCTTGGATCACATGCCATTCGTAACCTCCACGAAAAAGCACCTGCCAAGGCATCAGACATAAAGTCATCTTCAGACAGTTATACAAGATGTAAAGAGATTGCACGGAGTAGATATTCTGACAGAACTGAAATGCAGAGACTGAACAATGCAGATATGCACTGACCTGAGATAGTTGTGATATGCAAGTAGATGATACAAGCAACGACCCTAGTACGTACAAGGTGCAACTTGCACCGACCGTTACTTCCTATTATGCACTTACCTTAACATATGATGTGCATTGACCTAAGTGCATTGCAAATTAGTGATATGCACGGACCTTGTGACAAGCATGCACCGACTTCCATCTGCCAAGCAAATGTGCACGGACTCGAAAGCACATACCTATATACATGTGAACAGGGAAATGCATAGACCTTGTTTGAGCATGAATTGTTGGGTTACGTGCACCCCTCCTTGTCTTTGACAATGGTTTTGATGATTCTAACATATTGTGTGTTTTATGCTTAATGGCATTTCGATGACAAACAAACTCAAACAAACTAACACGATGATCTTTTGCATTGCAGGATTGGAATCAAATGATGAATATCATTTTGGGAGTCAAATGGCTAATGGACAAGCTTCTTGCTATCCACAACTGATTTCTGTTTTACATGCCTCTCATGGATATTGATGTATTTGGTTTGAATAAGTTTCATGCATAGCAAATACATGGTCTTTGAGTGAAAGACATTATTATGGTGCTTGATAGATAGCATATTGCATTTGATAATTGGATGAGGAAATCATGTTCCTAAGTAGATTTTTCACATGTGTTTCATATGACTTTACCATGGTTCAAACATGTATATTCCTCTTGAGAATGAGTTAAGTTCAAACTGGTTTTGATTGTGCTTAGATTGCAAATGATTCATTGCTTATTCTCTTAATTGAGTTAAGTTGCTAATTGAGGAGTTAATGTTTTCAAAGTTCTTTATGCATGTCTTGAGGAGGTGTTAAAGATGAAAATTGTTCAAAGCATTTATGTGCCTCATGCTTATGCTGTCATTTTCATATTTCATGTCATTTGGGTTTTGGTCGCAAAACTAGCTCATTATGCTAATGCATGACCCAAATATTTTGATCTCGATCTAACCATGTGTTTATTCATTGTTTCAGGTTAAAATATCATGGTTGATCATCATGGGACTTTGGTAACATCTAAACATTTATTTCCCCATGTTTTAACTGAGGTTTTTGAAGTGGCTTCTAGATGAACATGCTTTCTCTAAATCTTGTGTAAACAAGTTTGTTTGATGCATGCATTTGTTGAAAACATGTATGAATTAGTGATTCAAACTTTGGCAAAAGATTTGGATTGATTTCATAGAGATATCTTTATGTTTGGTTTGAACTACTTTTATAACTCATGTTGACTCATGCATGCTGTGCATGAGTTTTTACATATTGACTCATGCGTGCTGTGCATGAGTTTTTACATATTGACTCATGCGTGCTGTGCATGAGTTTTTGGAGCCTTCAGGTGGATCATATTCATAGTGTTTTGATTGGGGTCAAAATCCCTTTTTCATGCACTTGACTTATATTGACTGCATTTCAAGTGGGAAGTTTGCTCTTATTGTGAAAATGATGTGTTTAATGCTTACATTTGTTGAACGAGGTCTAAAAATGCTAACATCTTGTTTTCAATGCATAGTCATTTGATTTACATGTTGAATGAGGAGGAATGATTTTTGGTTGGACATAAATTGATGTCATTCGGGTTTAGAATGAGTTCTCTTACAAAATCATCATGACGATTTAGTTACATGCAAACCAATTTATTTAATTTGCTCTTAATCATTTAATTTCATGTTGAATGGTTGAATTCATTGGCTTGCATGTTTAGGTCATTAGATGACCTTTTGAAATCTCTTTTTCATGTCTCAAGGCAAGTGGGTCGACCCCCCTCACTAGATGGGTCGACCCCTGTGCAGAAAATGGCCAAATAGGCTTCTGGAACAAAGTGGGTCGACCCCCCTCACAAAGTGGGTCGACCCCTGTAAACCAGTTTGCAAAAATTGATTCTGGAGCAAAGTGGGACGTCCCACTTTGCTAGATGGGACGTCCCATCTACTGTTCACGCGTCCGTGCGTGAAAGTCGTGGGCCACCGTAGCCCATCCAAATGGACTCCGATTGGGGTGAAATTTTACCTCAATACCCTTGGGTTACTAATAAACATATTAGGGTGGTTTTGTTAGGGTTTTGCAAGGGTATTGTGGTCTTTTGCTCAACTTATCCTTATGATATATATAACATGCGAATTTGGAAGAAAAGAGCAGAGAAACTCTTACGTGCTAATATTTCCTTGTTGTCTTGTAGGAAAAGAAAGAGAGAAAGGAGTGGAGCTGAAGAAAAACGTGGATATCATCTACATCCAGGAGGAGTTTGCAATTGTGATAGAAGGAAGAAAGGAGCGGAACGAAAAGACGAACGCGTGGACGTTCTCATCGTCGACATCCGGCTACCCTCCGACTTGGGGATAAGAGAAGATCTTCTACAACCTCTCTCTACTCATGGAGAACTACTTCCACATCTTGTTTACATCTTCTTGAGTCATCTATTTTTGATTTTCAAGGGTTTCTATCCTTTTAGCTGAGCATAGATAAATATTTTGGGTGTTCATTGTATATCCTTTTATTTTATCAAACTCGGAAAGTCATAGTGTGTGGGCGGAGTTGTATCTCCGCATGTGTGGGCTTATTGTGGGGAACGTTTCCCCGTGGATTGTTGTGTGTTGACGGAGCTGCGTCTCCTTGTGGATTTAGTGTCCGGGGCGTGCTCCCCGATTCGGTGTGTGGGTGTGTGTGCTGCGGTGGCAGCATGTTGGGGATTTTCCCCGTGTGTGGATATTGCTGCAGAAGCAGCGTGTGTGTGTGGTTGGGGTTCGTCCCCGTGTTGCTACGAAAGTAGCGTGTAGTGAAGCCTCACCCGGTTGGGTGAGGGGTGGACGTAGGGAGCCCTCGTGGTCCCGAACCACCTAAAAATCTCAGTGTCCTTTGTGAATGCCTGTGCGATTGTCTTTTTCTTCTATCTCCCTTCACAAGTTAATTTAATAGATTTTTACTCACTACACCACTGCACACTGCTACTTCTGTTTTCTGTGTTAGGCATAATTTTATCTAACGGTTGCATTATGATTACGAGTGAGATCGGAAAGATCGAGAGAACCTGTTAATTCTCATGTTTGTTTAGGCTAATCAAACAGTTGATTTTAATTCCACCGTGGTCAGTTAAGAGAATTTTTTAAATCCGCCGTCAAGGTCAAGGGGACAATTCAACCCCCCTTCTTGTCCGCCATCCAGTCTGGGCCAACATGAATTATGCATGAATTATGGACTGACATTATGTGTTCATATGGCAAGATGTGTGTAGACCTCTATATGCAACATGTGTGAGCATGCACCGACTTTATGAATGGCAAGGTGAAAAACTGCACCGACTCAATATGCGTAAGACAAAAACTGCACCGACTGTGAAAAGCACGAGAGACAGAATATGCACCGAGGTTGATCATGTGTGAGAGACGCTAAATGAGACACACACATGCACCGACTCCAGGCCACCAAAAGACGCAAACAGAGACGCTAAGACTTAGATGCATGAGACACTAGGTGTGCTAAGACGTGATGGAGACGCAGCCAAAGACACACAAGCAAATGAGACGCAATGCAACGTGCTCAGACAAAACATTGCACAGACCTTGTTTGTGCTCCCTTAGACATAGCATGAGACGCAAACTGAGACACAAATGCATCAACCTTAGATAGATTAGCACTGACCTCTACAGTGGTGTGCATGAACTGAGATTGCACAGACCTGCTATACATGCACTGACTTGGGCTCGCAGCAAAAACTGCACCGACTCAAGCTAACACCAAATATGCACCGACGCTAACAAAGCTAAGCATAGAAACGTGCACTGATCTACTATGCAGAGTGAACAAGAATTTGTATAGACCTTAATGTGAGCATGAGCACAATATGCACCGAGGTAATCTTGCACCGAGTCTAAGCCAAAATACAAATATGCACCGACCACCATATACTCACATCTAGACTTGCACCGAGGTTGAACATTTAATGCATGAACTTGAAAAATCCACCGACGTAGAAGCTCATGTGCACAAGACCACCGACTTAGAAGCTCATGTGCACACGACCTATATGATGAAGTTTGCACAGACCTGAGACATGCCTATGACCAATATGCACTAACCTGACTTGGAAAAATTGCACCGACTATATGCAAGTAACACGCAGACTTATACCGATGCACACGATGCATAAGCAACAAACATTCAATACAGACATTCAATCTTGTATGCAAACACATGTTGCCTTATAATGTTTGCTATCATCCAAACCATAGGGGGCACAACATCTTTAACTGCTGTAGATTTTTAGGGGTAGATCTATTCACCCCCCTTCAAGATCTTAGTGTCCAACCGTTCCAACAGAGGAAGAGGAAGAGGATGGTCACGGTAGATGGCAAAATCACCTTCCTAGCTGGTCGTTGCACCACGACGACGACGACGGCAGCCCCCTCCTCGCCGTCCACTCAGAGGGGCAATGGATCAAGTGGAGCCTGGGAAGGTGAGTTTGCAAAAAAATTTCTTTTTTTTTAAATCAAAGCATGTTCTATGGGGAGGGGGAGGGAGGTGGAGAGTTGCATAGAAACAGCGTCCACCACGGTGGGCGCTAAAAATGTTTTTCTTTTTTTTGTCTTCGGAAAAGGGATAAAAGAAACAACGTCCGCCATGACGGACGTAGGTTTTTTTGAGGAATAAAGAAACAACGCCCGCCATGATGGACGTAAATTTTTTTTTTTTTAGAAATGGGGGGAATAAAGAAACAACGCCTGCTATGACGGACGTAATTTTTTTTTTTTAGAAATGGGGGGAATAAAGAAACAACGCCCGCCATGACAGACACAATTTTTTTTTTAGAAATGAGGGGAATAAAGAAACAACGCCCGCCATGACGGACACAAATTTTTTTTAGAAATTTCAATCATTCATTTTTTATTTTTTGTTATTTTGTTATTTTTTTTAGGCATGGTAGAATGCGCATACCATAAGGAATGTTACTCGGTCACCACCTTAAATTCATTCTATATTCTTAAACAACCTAACAAAGGGTTAACGTGCTTGAATTTTACTTTTTACTTGGCACCTCGCACGGCACATGTCACGTCCCGAGCGCGGAAGATACTCGGATGCGTGACGCGTCTATATAGATCGTGTCATTAGAGCGATAAATTTTTTGACATACATAATTACGGAGTGCGGAAAAGACTAATAAAATCTAATGATCCCAATAGTCCAAGTGATGATTATTTGATTAACCAAAGAAATTAAAGATAGTCCATGACAATTTCCAAATTTAAAATCCAACACTAGGCTACATGCCTTAACAAAGTTTATACCACTAACTGACATAGCTGGGAGTACAAGGTAGACTCAATTAATTTCAAAAGACGCGACTAGCTAATGATAGGCGAATGGCATTCTAGCACTCTTCACTCGGTCTCAAACCCATTCTTGTGGACGTCGCTATCCGAATCACCTGAAAATGTTAGGTAGCCACTGGATGAGCGAATCACTCAGGAGGAATTACATCTCAAATTCAAGCAATCTTTAAGGCCGTGTTTGGCAAGCGGGTGGTCGGCCGGTTAGCCTACATCAGCTAATCGGTGGACCCCGCCTCCTCTCGCCCTCCCCCTCACACAAAAGGGGTTAACCGAGCACGGTAACCGTGCTCGGTTAACAAACGTGGCCTAAGTGTTTTACAGTTTGCAGGTATTATCAGTAGGGCTATGCATGATGTACGTGTAAGAAAATCAGGTACACAGGTAAATCTATGCATGATGAACAATAAGAGATCAAGAACTGTATAAAGAAAGTATTGCAAGATTTCAAGTAGTTGACAAGCGGTATTTCAAGAATTTATAGCTGTAGAAGCCACTTTTGGGCAAGCAAGAACTCATGTACAAGTATGAACTCAGGTGCAAGAATCAACTCATGTACAAGTATATCTCAAGTACGAGCAAGTAAAATTTAATTCAAGCAAGTATTATCAAGTACGTGTCAGTAGAATTGGCTATTTCAATCAAGCAAATAGTTTGCCCTTTTCGGGCCATAAGTCAAGTATTGCCCGTTCCGGGCCACGCAAGTCAAGTCAAGAAAGTACTCCGGTGCAATGCCAAACACCGTGGTCAATAAACTCCCATGGGCATAAGTACCTTCGGGTGCTCCTCCCAGGACCAGACCGGGCCCTATATGCACAGTATTTCATGTATTACTTTTGACATCCACTGTCATTTATAGCCAATATGGAATTTCAAGAAATTAAGAAACGTAGTATTACAGACAAGATTAACTAGTCATTTGGTTATGTAGGACTCTAGAGGTGGCCCCTACAGGCTCAAGAGGTGGCTCCCGTCGTGTAGCACTTTACGCCGTACGGCCTCAAGAGATGGCTCCCCCAACGTAGCACTTTGCCCCGCATAGCACTTAGCTCCAACACTCCTAAATAGTAGTTTAAGAGGTTCAAGGTTTGACCATGTAGGATATACACAAAGTAGATTTTCATGGAATGGAGTTCAAGAACTCATAATATGCAGGAAATGGATTAGGGTTGTGTCTGTATGAATCACTAGACAGATCAAGATTAGGATCTGAAATCACTGAATTGGCGCCTGGGGTACAACCCCTGCTTCATGGAATTGGCGCCTGGGGGATGACCCCTTATTTAGTCAATTGGCGCCTGGGGGAGGACCCCCTATTCAGGCAATTGGCGCCTGGGGGAGGACCCCCTTTTTATTGAATTGGCGCCTCCTCAAGAAGTCTTCAATTTGTAAATTGGTGACTTCCTGGCTGCCATTATTCTTAATTTTCATTTTTTTAAAATTTATATATATAAGGTGGAATTGGCGCCTGTCCAGAGAGTCTTCAATTAATTGAAGACTTGCTAGCTGTCGCTAATTGATGAATTGGCACCCTAGCTTGGGGCGCCAATTTCATTGGGTGATTTTCACCCAGTAGATACGTTTTGTGACTCAAAACACTATTCATTTAAGAAAAGTTTCTCGAAAATATAAATTACTGACATGAACAGGTAGTGTAAATCCTCGAGAGTCAGAAACGTGTTCAGGTATAATTATTGGGTTTTCATTCCACATATATGAATTTTCTAATGTTGTATCTTTAATTTCTTAGAAAATGGAATTGGCGCCCCTGTGAGTAGTCTTCATTTAATTGAAGACTCCTCGGGGTGTCACTAATTGATGTACATGTTCAACTAATTGACGACACTGCGTAGGGTCACCAATTGAGTTGTTTTTCAAGTGGGTTATGCTTCGTATCAGAATGGTACGTTCTGTGACACAAATTACTATTCATTTTTTCAAAGTTTCTCCGAATCAGAATTCGAGGACATGGACAGGTAGAGAAAAATCTCAGGGTCACAGAAGTAAATTGAGGCAAAATTTTCATGGTTTAGTTTTATAGTTATGGATTTTTGAATGCGTTGATTTACTAATTACTATTTCAGAAAGTGGAATTGACGTCATTGCACAAGGTCTTCAATTAATTGGCGACCATGCGGGAAGTCTTCAATTTTGTAATTGGCGCCCTGGTCAGGGGCTCCATTTACAAGTGGGTGGTTCACTATTCATCAGTATGAAAGTGCTCTGATTCAGGAATTAAGGGTATGAGCAGGTAGAGGAAAATGTCAAGATCACAGAAACATATTCATGCAGAATTTTCGTGGTTTAATTAAGTAGTTATGGATTTTTGAATGTGTTGAATTTTCAATTACTGGAAATTATGGAAATTGAAATGACGACACTGTGAAGTGTCTTCATTTAGTTGGTGACCATGCAAGGGGTCTTCAATCTAGCAATTGGCGCCCTGGCTGGGGGCGCCACTTAGGGAATTGGCGCCCTGGTCAGGGGCGCTATTCACCAGAGAGCTGGGACTTTCGGGTGTTTAAAATCGGTATGTATCTTGTGTAACATAGGCTATATGCTAAGATTTAAAACATGGTTATTAAGACTGTAAAACTAGTGTAATAAAATATGTTCAAAACTCATAAATCATGATAACATATGGTATTCAACTCATAAAATCAAGGTAACAGGTTGTGTATAAAATCATTAGAAATATGTGTAACATGGTATACACGTGGTCATTCTGATCATGGTAAAGCCAGGTAATCTAGCATGGAAGATGAGTTAATCTGACTCTAAGCATGCATATTACTTAACCTATTTAGCTACTAGTTGGGCAAGGATTTGAGAACACCTACCTTTTGACGGGAATTACAAGGTTCAAAATAAAGAAGCCGCAGTAGGATCGCAGCAGGACGTAGGCTTCGGGAAGAAGACGCTCCTTCAGCACTAATGACGGTAGTAGCCTCTGACAGTGCTATGGAGGGGATTAGTTATAGGATGGGTTTAATTCCTGGCGGGTCCGATTAGGGACAAGATGTGCTTTGCCAGCTAAATGGGGTTGTTCGTGCCTCAATCTTCTAGAAACACAAATGAAATGATGACCTTGTAAGGGGACATCAAATAATCTTGGTGGTCCTATTCCTATAAATGACACCTCTGCATGAGGACGTCTATTCTTGGTTTTAGATACGTGAAATAATGTAGTGGCATGGTGGCCCCCAAGGGCCAAATGACGCCTCTTCACATTGCCTTCAATTTGTTGAATGGCACCCTGGTAAGGGGCGCCAATTCTCTTTGTTGGAAAAGGTGGAAACCCACTACGTACTACCCATGTGCCATGTGTTAAAAGTTATCTTGTACATTTATATGATAACCCTCTTATGGTTTAGTTCTTTATACAAGACGTTTCATGTAAGATTCTTTTAGGAAAAGTCACTAGGTACTATGCATAAAGTGATGGGTTGTACATTTATATACTAACCCTCATAAGGTTTGGCTCTTTACATAAAGCCCTCAAGATTCTTTATGGCATAAAGTAAGGTTGGCTTGTATATTTATATTATAGTCCTCATGAGGTTGGGTTCTTTATGTAAGACCTTCATGTATGATTTCTTTTAGGAAGAAGTTTTAAATTTACTCAATGGTTTTGATAGGGGGTGCTACACCCTCCCCCACTTAAAAGAATTTGGTCCCCAAATTTAACTGTACTATGCGAGAATAGGAAGGGTGCAGAGTACTTACAATTAGAATAACTTCGAAAATCTTCTCTTCATAGATTCTTCAGTTTCCCATGTAGCTTCTTATTTTGAGCATCGATTCCATTGGATTTTTACCATAGGAAATGTCTTGTTCTTTAGAACTCGAACTTCTCGGTCGAGGATCTTCATTGGCTTTTGCTCGTAGGTAAGGTCCTTCTGTACCACTAAATCATTGTGGTCAATGACATGGAAGGGATCGTGCACGTATTTCTTCAGCATAGAAACATGAAATATGTTGTGCACTTTTGATAGTTGCGGAGGTAGGGCGATGCGATAAGCCACCTCGCCTACTCTTTCCAGCACTTCAAATGGACCAATAAACCGTGGTGTTAGTTTGCCCTTAACACTGAATCTTCTAATGCCTCGTTCGGTAGATACTTTAAGAAAAACATGACCTCTGGCTTGTAATTCCAGGTCTCATCTTCTGTTATCAGCATAAGATTTCTGCCTGGACTGTGCTATCTTTAACCTTTCCTTAATGAGGTGTATCTTCTCGGTAGAATCTCGTACCATGTCTGGGCCTAGAATTTATCTTTCACCCACTTCATCCCAGCATATTAGAGATCGGCAACTCCTGCCATACAGTGCCTCAAAAGGTGCCATTTGTATATTGGCTTGATAGCTGTTGTTATATGCAAATTCGGCTAGTGGTAAGTGGTCATGCCAGCTTCCGCCGAAGTCTATAATGCATGCTCTCAACATATCTTCTACAACTTGATTTGTAATTTCGGTCTGTCCATCTGTCTGGGGATGGAAAGCAGTGCTGTAGTTGAGTTTCATCCCCAGAGAATGTTGTATACCTTTCCAGAAATGAGAGGTGAAGCGCGGGTCTCGGTCGGATACAATCGACACGGGAACTCCATGCAATCTAACCATCTCCTTAATATACAGGGCATCAAGTACATCGACTGACCATGGACTTTTGATAGGCAAGAAATGAGCCGATTTAGTTAGGCGATCGATGATTACCCAAATTCCATCGTATCCGCCCCTAGACTTAGGCAAACCCATGATAAAGTCCATGCCAATATCTTCCCACTTCCACTTGGGAATATCTAGCGGATGTAGCTTTCCGGCGGGTTTTTGATGTTCCACCTTCACTTGTTGGCATGTGAGGTAACGAGTTACAAAGTATGCTACCTCCCTTTTCATGTTAGGCCACCAGAAAGTTCTTTTCAAATCTTGGTACATCTTAGTGGCTCCAGGGTGGATCATGTACCTCGATCGATGAGCTTCTTCAAGAATCTTCTTCTTCAATTCGGGATAATCAGGCACACATGTCCGTTCATGAAATAGTAATCTGCCATCAGGTGCCAGCTTGAAATCAAGTCTCTCATCCAGCTCGCCTTTTATTTCCACTAGTGCGGGATCCTCTTCTTGCAGCTTCTAGATTTCAGGTAGCAAATCTGGATGTAGAGTCATATGAGATAGAATAATACACATGTTCTTCTCATTTGTGCTGATATCAAGCTCAGAGAATTTCTCCAGCAGCTTCCATTCTTGTATCATACAGTTGGCCAAAATAACTCTTAGCTTTCGACTAAGGGCATCAGCTACAGAATTACCCTTACCGGGATGGTACTATATAGTGAAGTCAAAATCCTTGACATATTCGAGCCAACGCCTTTGTCGCATGTCCAGCTCCTTCTGGGAGAATAAGTACTTGAGGCTTTTATGATCGAAGTATACAGTGAATTATTCTCCGTAAAGATAGTGTCTCCAGATCTTTAAGGCAAATACTACCACGGCCAGCTCTAAGTCATGTACCGAGTAGTTATCTTCATGTTTCTTCAATTGTCGGGTAGAGTATGCAATGACTCTTCCATTCTGCATCAATACACATCCGAGGCCAATACCAGAAGCATCGGTATATACCTCGTATTTTTCTCCTTCAATTGGTAATGATAAGACTGGAGTAGTGGTCAAGATATCCTTCAAAACTTGGAAACTCTTTTCACAGTCTTCATTCCACTCATAAGGCACTTCTTTGAGGGTTAACCTAGTCAGAGGAACAGCAATCTTGGAGAAGTCCTTGATAAAACGCCGGTAGTAACTAGCTAGACCCAAGAAGCTTCGAATCTCCATTGCATTTTTGGGTCGTTCCCAGTTCTTCACGGCTTCGACCTTTGATAGGTCAACAGCAATTCCGTTCTTCAAAATTACATGGCCCAAGAAGGATACTTCCTCGAGCCAGAACTTGCACTTGTTGAATTTGGCATACAATTTGTTTTCTTTCAATACTTGCAATGCCTTCTTCAAATGTTCTTCATGATCCTCTTCGGTCTTTGAATAGATCAGAATATCATCAATAAAGACCATAATAAATTGGTCTCAGTAAGGCCTGAATATGCTGTTCATTAACTGCATAAAAGCTGCGGGGGCATTTGTTAGTCCGAAAGGCATAACAATAAATTCGTAATGCCCATACCTGCTTCGGAATGCAGTTTTATGAATGTCTTCCTCTTTGATTTTCAATTGGTGGTAACCAGAACGAAGATTAATCTTGGGGAAATATGTAGCTCCAGATAGTTGATCGAACAGCTCATCAATTCTCGGCAGCGGGTACTTGTTCTTGATTGTAAGATGATTTAGCTTCCGATAATCAATACATAGTCTCATCGACCCGTCCTTCTTTTTGACGAATAGCACGGGTGCTCCCCATGGGGAAGTACTTGGCCTAATGAAACCCTTTTTCAATAACTCCATTAGTTGCTCTTTTAGCTCTTTCAGCTCAGTAGGGGACATTCTGTACGGTGCCTTGGAAACAGGACGAGCACCAGGGACAAGGTCGATTGTGAATGACACTTCCCTTTTCGGGGGTAAGCCGGGCAATTCTTATGGAAAGACGTCGGGAAAATCCCAAATTACACGGATGTCTTCAAGTTTAATCTCCTCGACTTCTGTGGCAGTCATGAAAGCTATGAAAGCCATACATCCTTTATTCATAAGTTTACTAGCTCGGAGGGCTGATATAAGAGGTGATCTAGTCCGAGGGTTAATGTAAACCAGCTCTGGGAAATCCACGAAAGTTACCTTGCCATGTCGGTAATCTACAGTTGCTTGGTATGTGGATAACCAGTCGACACCTAGTATGACATCATAACCCTTCATATCTAGGCATATCAAGTCAGCAGGTAAATTATTTCCTTTAACTATCACTTTACAGTTTAGATAGTGATAAGTGATATCGGACTCATTTCCAAGAGGTGTAGATATGACCAAATCTAACAGTTCATGTTTCTTAGAAAATGAAGCAGTAAATTTCTTGGAAATGAATGAATGAGTTGCTCCAGTATCAAATAAAACTTGAGCATTTTTAGAACAAACGGTGAGAGTACCTTCCATAATTCCACCTTCTGTGGGCTCCGTCTCTCGGAGAGCTTGCAGGCGACCTTGTCTCTTTATCGTACGCTTCTCGTCTTTGGTGTCTTGCTCCTTCATCAGCGGGCAGTCTGGGATTCGATGCTCTCGGCTCCCACATCGAAGACAAGCTCCTAACTTACTCCAGCATTCCTCGATCTTATGACAAGCTTTATCACAATACTTGCTAATCTCTTTAGAGGGTGTGGCGGTGGAGATTGGCCTGTCATTCTTCTGGAATTTCTTCGCCTTAGAGGGCTCCCCTCCCATGAAGAACCTTTTCTTGTTGAATGTTTGTTTGAATTTTCCTGGGCTTGTGATGGGTTCCTTCTTGTCCCTTCCTTGAATCCTTTCAGATAATTCGGTGGCGTCTTCTAGCAATTAAGCACGCTAAACCATCTCCAAGTAGACTTGGATGTCCATCGGTGCAAGTTGTGTAATATAGTGGGGCAGAAGTCCGTTGAAGAACCTTCTCGCCTTCTTCTTTTCTGTACACACCAAGTGGGATGCATACTTTGACAATCTTGAAAACTGGGCCTCATACTCGGCCACTTTCAAGCCCCGTTGTTTTAGAACGGTGAATTTCGCGGCCTTCTTATCCTGGATATGGTCGGAGAAGTACTTGTTGTTGAAATGCTCCGTGAATTCATCCCATGTGACATGGTCTTCTAGCAGTGTTGCTTCTATGGATTCCCACGAACATCGAGCGTCCCGCTCCAGTTGGAATACGGCCAGTAAAACCTTCTCCTCGTCTGCGCATTGCATCACACGGAAGATTCGTTCCATCTCCTTTAACCAATTCTCGGCATCCTCGGGGTCGGAAAAACCCGTGAACCTTGGTGGGTTCATGTTACGGAAACTCCTGTGGAGATCACCAGCTCCACGGTTGGCACCGCCTTGCGCCACTTGCTGTAGCGCCTGTGTAAGGCCTTGCACGGTGCGCTGCATCTCGCGCCATTGTGCTCTTTCAACAACCATGATCCTACAAAATGGTTTAAGCATAATAAAGATCAGGTTTAATTAGAAGGTTAAAAGTCATTATAGAATTTAACCCATGGCTCTATCCATCTCACCGGGTAAGATATATGTATCCTTGGACTCGGGTTTTACCTATCCTTGGACTCGAGTTTTACCTATTCTTGGACTCGTGTTTTACCTAGATTTCAATCATGACCGCAAATTTTTTTTCTTAACCTCTTATTTCTTCTAATTTTCTAGGTTTGGAAGCCTAAGCTCTGATACCACAAAGACTGTCACGTCCCGAGCGCGGAAGATACTCGGATGCGCGACGCGTCTATATAGATCGTGTCATTAGAGCGATAAATTTTTTGACATACATAATTACGAAGTGCGCAAAAGACTAATAAAATCTAATGATCCCAATAGTCCAAGTGATGATTATTTGATTAACCAAAGAAATTAAAGATAGTCCATGCCAATTTCCAAATTTAAAATCCAACACTAGGCTACATGCCTTAACAAAGTTTATACCACTAACTGACATAGCTGGGAGTACAAGGTAGACTCAATTAAATTCAAAAGACGTGACTAGCTAAAGATAGGCGAATGGCGTTCTAGCACTCTTCACTCAGTCTCAAACCCATTCTTGTGGACGTCGCTATCCGAATCACCTGAAAATGTTAGGTAGCAACTGGATGAGCGAATCGCTCAGTAGGAATTACATCTCAAATTCAAACAATCTTTAAGTGTTTTACAATTTGTAGGTATTATCAGTAGGGCTATGCATGATGTACGTGTAAGAAAATCAGGTATACAGGTAAATCTATGCATGATGAACAATAAGAGATCAAGAACTGTATAAAGAAAGTATTGCAAGATTTCAAGTAGTTTTTTTTCAACTAAAGTTGATACTTGCAAGGGGGGAGACGGGAGAGGGGGTTCATCTCTTCATTACGGAAGAAGATGAAAACACTATCCCGGCCACCAGGCAAGCGATTTTCATATATGAAAGTAGAAAAAGAAAGGGGGACAGGGGGGGAGGGGAAACGCCCAAAGAGGGGCAAGAGGCGTACAAGGCCAAAGGCCCAAGTAAGCATAAAAAGGCCAAGAGGACCAAGGCGTGGGCAGAAACAAAAGCCCAAGAACCCATAGAAGAAACATAGCCCCTACAAATAGGAATCTTCATCGAAGACCCCTTCAGAGTCGGACGAGAACACAGAACGGACACCGCGCTGACGACCCGGAGAGCAAGGCCAATCAAGAGGGTCAACCTCCGAACTGTCGGGATCGGGCACCTCCGTGTAGGAAGAGTCGGGCGGCGGCGGGGGCGCCATCGAAGACGACTGGATCCGAAGAGAACGACGGGGAGGAAGAGCAGCATCCTCAAACATGCACTGACGATCACGCGAGGAGGAGGTGGAGTTGGACCGCCGGAAGGAACACCGAGGAGCTCCGCCATCCATCCTGGAGGGCGCTCGAGAGCGGTCCTGGCAAGAGGTGCCCACACAAGCCGTATGAGCCGCCGTAAGGTCACGGAACCCCGAAGCAGGCTCAAGCCCGGAGATGTGGAGAGCCTGGACGAGCTGGGGGAACCTGATAGGCAAGCCAAGATCCGAGGGGGGCACAACACCCACGGGATGCACCGGAGTAGGAGGCGGGGCAGAGTCGACGATCGGCCCGGGCGGGGCCCAGTTGATCTTCTTCTTCAAAGCTTGGGCGAAGGAGAGGCGAGGGGCGGCCGTCGGAGAAGAGGAGGATGTCAAGGACCCTTCAACGCTAGCCGCCTGGGCGGTGGGCTGCGCCCCTGGGGACCAAGCAACCTCACCGGCATTGAGCCCAGAAGAAGGGCCGCCAAGGGGGTGAGCATCCGGCGCCGGGAGGTCGAGGACCAAAGAGGTGGACACCCGGGCAGCAGGAGGGACAGCCGCGGGTGCATCTGAGCACGGAGGGGGGATGCCCTTCCCGGACAGAGGAACTACCGGGGGGGAGGGCGCGAAGCCCACAGCCGGAGTAGACAGACTGCCTTGATGAACCTCAGCCGAAGGGCAGAGGCCAAGAAAATGAGCATGTGCAGCAGGAAGATGTGGGAATGGCTCCAAGCAAGGCACACTGTCTTGGACACGACCAGCCACCTGAACACGAGAAGACGAAGCAGCCGACAGAGGAACTGTCTTGGACGAAGCTAGGCACTGAGGAGGGCATTGAGGAGGAGTAGTCTCCCCAACAACTGACGCTGGATGTGCCATGGGCCACCTGCCCGCGGCCTGGAGAGAACCTGGAAGTGGCCCAACAGGATCGGTGCAGCCATGGTCAACCGCCATAGCAAGGGCAGCTGAGGTGACGTTGACCGAGGCAGAAGAGGGTAGCTCCGATCCAGGAGGAGGAAAGCCTGTAGAGGCCTTGCTCGGATGGGGAACAGTAGAAGAGGAGTCAACTCCTTGAAGGGGCGTCGACACCTGGCAAGTAGTTGACAAGCAGTATTTCAAGAATTTATAGCTATAGATGCCACTTTTGGGCAAGCAAGAACTCATGTACAAGTATGAACTCAGGTGCAAGAATGAACTCATGTACAAGTATATCTCAGGTACGAGCAAGTAAAATTTAATTCAAGCAAGTATTATCAAGTACGTGTCAGTAGAATTGGCTATTTCAATCAAGCAAATAGTTTGCCCTTTTCGGGCCATAGGTCAAGTATTACCCGTTCCGGGCCACGCAAGTCAAGTCAAGCAAGTACTCCAGTGCAATGCCAAACACTGTGGTCAATAAACTCCCATGGGCACAAGTACCTTCGGGTGCTCCTTCCAGGACCAGACCGAGCCCTATATGCACAACATTTCATGTATTACTTTTGACATCCACTCTCATTTATAGCCAATATGGAATTTCAAGAAATTAGGAAACGTAGTATTACAGACAAGATTAACTAGTCATTTGGTTATGTAGGACTCTAGAGGTGGCCCCTATAGGCTCAAGAGGTGGCTCCCATCGTGTAGCACTTTGCCCGTACGGACTCAAGAGGTGGCTCCCACAACGTAGCACTTTGCCCCGCATGGCACTTAGCTCCTACACTCCCAAATAGTAATTTAAGAGGTTCAATGTTTGACCATGTAGGATATACACAAAGTAGATTTTCATGGAATGGAGTTCAAGAACTCATAATATGCAGGAAATGGATTAGGGTTGTGTCTGTACGAATCACTAGACAGATCAAGATCCGGATTTGAAATCACTAAATTGGCGCCTAGGGTACAACCCCTGCTTCATGGAATTGGCGCCTGGGGGATGACCCCCTATTTAGTCAATTGGCGCCTGGGGGAGGACCCCCTTTTTACTGAATTGGCGCCTTCTCAGGAAGTCTTCAATTTGTAAATTGGCGACTTCCTGGCTGCCACTATTCACAATTTTCATTTTTTCAAAATTTATATATATAGGGTGGAATTGGCGCCTGTCCAGAGAGTCTTCAATTAATTGAAGACTTGCTGGCTGTCGCTAATTGATGAATTGGCGCCCTGGCTTGGGGCGCCAATTTCATTGGGTGATTTTCACCCAGCAGATACATTTTGTGACTCAAAACACTCTTCATTTAGGAAAAGTTTTTTGAAAATATAAATTACTGACATGAACAGGTAGTGTAAATCCTCGAGAGTTCAGAAACGTGTTCAGGTATAATTATTGGGTTTTCATTCCACAGATATGAATTTTCTAATGTTGTATCTTTAATTTCTTAGAAAATGGAATTGGCGCCCCTGTGAGTAGTCTTCATTTAATTGAAGACACCTCGAGGTGTCACTAATTGATGTACAGGTTCAACTAATTGACGACACTGCGTAGGGTCACCAATTGAGTTGTTTTTCAAGTGGGTTATGCTTCGTATCAGAATGGTATGTTCTGTGACACAAATTACTATTCATTTTCCCAAAGTTTCTCCGAATCAGAATTCGAGGACATGGACAGGTAGAGAAAAATCTCAGGGTCACAGAAGTATATTGAGGCAAAATTTTCATGGTTCAGTTTGATAGTTATGAATTTTTGAATGCATTGATTTACTAATTATAGGAATTTTCAGAAAGTGGAATTGACGTCATTGAACAGGGTCTTCAATTAATTGGCGACCATGCGCGAAGTCTTCAATTTTGTAATTGGCGCCCTGGTCAGGGGCGCCATTTACAAGTGGGTGGTTCACTATTCATCAGTATGAAAGTGCTCTGATTCAGGAATTAAGGGTACGAGCAGGTAGAGGAAAATGTCAGTATCACAGAAACATATTCATGCAGAATTTTCATGGTTTAATTATGTAGTTATGGATTTTTGAATGTGTTGAATTTTCAATTACTGGAAATTGTGGAAATTGAAATGACGACACTGTGAAGTGTCTTCATTTAATTGGCGACCACGCAAGGGGTCTTCAATTTAGCAATTGGCGCCCTGGCTGGGGGCGCCTCTTAGGGAATTGGCGCCCTGGTCAGGGGCGCTATTCACCAGAGAGCTGGGACTTTCGGGTGTTTAAAACAGGTAAGTATCTTGTGTAACATAGGCTATATGCTAAGATTTAAAACATGGTTATTAAGACTGTAAAACTAGTGTAATAAAATATGTTCAAAACTCATAAATCATGATAACATATGGTATTCAAACTCATAAAATCAAGGTAACTGGTTGTGTATAAAATCATTAGAAATATGTGTAACATGGTATACACGTGGTCATTCTGATCATGGTAAAGCCAGGTAATCTAGCATGGAAGATGAGTTAATCTGACTCTAAGCATGCATATTACTTAACCTATTTAGCTACTAGTTGGGCAAGGATTTGAGAACACCTACCTTTTGACAGGAATTACGAGGTTCAGAATAAAGAAGCCGCAGGAGGATCGCAGTAGGATGTAGGCTTCGGGAAGAAGATGCTCCTTCAGCACTGATGACGACAGTAGTCTCTGACAGTGCTACGGAGGGGATTAGTTATAGGATGGGTTTAATGCCTGGCGGGTCCGGTTAGGGACAAGATGTGCTTTGCCAGCTAAATGGGGTTGTTCGTGCCTCAATCTTCTAGAAGCACAAATGAAATGACGACCTTGTAAAGGGACGTCAAATAATCTAGGTGGTCCTATTCCTATAAATGACGCCTCTGCATGAGGACGTCTATTCTTGATTTTAGATACGTGAAATAATGTAGTGGCATGGTGGCCCCCAAGGGTCAAATGACGCCTCTTCACATTACCTTCAATTTGTTGAATGGCGCCCTGGTAAGGGGCGCAAATGCTCTTGGTTGGAAAAGGTGGAAACCCACTACCTACTACCCATGTGCCATGTGTTAAAAGTTGTCTTGTACATTTATATGATAACCCTCTTATGGTTTAGTTCTTTATATAAGACCTTTCATGTAAGATTCTTTTAGGAAAAGTCACTAGGTACTATGCATAAAGTGATGGGTTGTACATTTATATACTAACCCTCATAAGGTTTGGTTCTTTACATAAAGCCCTCATGATTCTTTATGGCATAAAGTAAGGTTGGCTTGTATATTTATATTATAGTCCTCATGAGGTTGGGTTCTTTATGTAATGCCTTCATGTATGATTTCTTTTAGGAAGAAGTTTTAAATTTACTCAAAGGTTTTTATCGGGGGTGCTACAGCACATCTTCCTAAGCTTGTCTTCATCGCCCCTTGAACTTATAGTGCACCTTCGGGGGTGTAACGACCCGAGATCCGAACACCGGGAAGGCCCAAGAACCCAAATCTCGAACCGCCACCCATATGCCTGAAGACTCGGAAGAGTTAAAAAGGATGGTGTGGAGATACACAAGAATCTAAATAATTGCAGAAAATAAATAATGATATTAATTAAATTACATGGTCCACAATAATAACAGTAGTCTAGAATATAACCGTAGTCCACAACTAGTACAGCACAGAAAAGAAAGTATAACTACGTGGGACATACCCCGGCCTGGCAACTGGCAACTAACCCTGGGCACCTGAACCACGTGGAGCCTCGAAAGCACACCCATGATGCCTCGACTCACCTGAAATACGGTGAAAACACACAGGGAATGAGCCTGAAAACAAAAGGCTCAGTAGGGATCATTCGGTCCCCACCTCGTAAATCGAGAAACTACGCGAAAGTAACTACAAGCTACCACTACGTCTAGTACCGAACGCACGGCATGAAGACCGAGACAACTCGTCAAAAACTCAAGACTCACTACCACACAAAGATAGGAGTACCGTCCACCCGAAGCACAGCCGGATGCGTCCCCTGATGACTTACACCGGGGCGCCGTGTCTCCCTACTCGTCCCAGGGCGGAAATTGAGACACTCACAAGTAACACTAACAAGGGTCTAGTCAGGGTCGTGCTCGTCAGCACGCGTCTGAAGTCCCCGACCACGTGTGCACACACTGATTGACTGCGCTACGTCTGGCCCTCTAGTTGGTTCGTCCTCCCGGCCCAGACTCGAGCCGCCACAGTAGGAGGCCCACGGTTACTAGCCTAAAACCGTCTCTCGGGTAGCCTCGCCACCACTCCCTGGTGGGACCACACGCATGTTGGAAGGCTATGACTAGTGGAGGGTCACTGAAGGTATAGACTCTCTAGCCAACGGAATGCAACATCTGAACCGAACAAAGTACAAGGACCGCTCCTCGTACCGACACCGACTCACGGTGACACAAGCTGAGAACAGCACCTCCCGAGATCCCACGGCACCCTAACGTGTGGCCCCCACATGATGCCCTGCATCAGTCAGACCACGGGTTAGCACGCGGATCGAGATCTATTAACCCGAGACTCGAATCGGCAAAGCATATCTTCGATGTAACAGAACACGGGCGGCGGTTCATCTTGGAGGCTGCCACGTGTGTAAAACTCCCGAATCTGCGAGAAGCAATAACGCGCTATAGGCCAGGAGCGTGTTCATGAACGCGCTCGCCTTGCCTAGCGCCTTCAAGCATTAACGTGCTCGGGACCCATAGCCCGTTAATCGTTAACGCGCTATGGAAACCTGGCGCGTTAGACCGTGAACGCGCTGGTATGACCAGGCGCATTCACAAGGTCGTGCCTAGTCGGGTAGGCGCGTTCTCTGCCGATAGGCTGATGAACCACTGTTCATCTTCCTCGATGAACGCGGTGACAGGGTGTAGCACGATCTCAAGATCGCGCTACTGACCTGTAGCACGACAACAGGCAGAGCCCAGTTCACGGAGTAAGCACGAAAAATCCAAAAACCACGCCCATTCACCCACCTGGTGAAGGGAAAACAAAAGGGAAATCACTCCCTTACCTCCCAACATGCTAGAAACCCCAAAAATCCAACTAGAAACTCAATAAATCGGTGAAATCCGGCTCACCCCCAAAACATGGAGTTTCCTATCCCGGCATGAAAACACGCCCCTCTCGACTTTCCACGACCTACAAATCATAGGGGACGCAAGGGAAGAAGTAGGGATCCGTCACCCCACCTCAAGGAAGCCCAAAAACGCCTAGATCGCCGTCGTTCCTAAAAAATCACTCGTTCTTCCTCGAGTTCCCACGAGCCACACACACCACCGTGATCACCTCGCCGCCGCCGTCGCCGCCACGCCGTCGCCCACCACCGTCTGCAGCTGGAGGGGCACGCCGCGTCATCGCCGAAAGAGGAGAGAGAAAGAGAGGGGGCCCCGATTCTCCAACGGGAAGAAAGGAGGAAGAATAAGAAAGAGAAAGGGGGAAAAGAAAAGAAAAAGAATTGGGGATTTATAGAAAATCATGATTTTCCAAAAAATACAAAAAAATATAAAAATATACCCCCGTGATCCTTGGAACACGCTGATCGTTGTGGTACCATCACTGAGTAGGTGAACGACTTGGTTTACCCGCTATGGGGTTCTGTAGGTCCTGTCAGAGAAAAACACAGGAAACCGCAGAACACGTTCCGGTACCTCCGACACTGATCCGAAACGCATGGATCCGAACCCGAAAAATGTCCGAAAGATAATTCTGGGTAAAATGAGCACAAACTCTCCAAGAAAATAAATTCGAGACCCAAGAAGAAGGATCCGAAGGGTCCGAGATATTATAGCCCTCCCCCCTTAAACAAATTTCATCCTCGAAATTTAAAATAAAGCACAGGGGGAAAGAAGAGGGAAACTCACTCGAACACATAAGGGAATTGCTGACGCATCTCATCCTCCCACTCCCAAGAAGCCTCACCGCCAGAGTGCCGCTGCCACACCACCTTAACCGGAGGGATAACCTTGTTCCGCAGGTGCTGCTCTCGCCGATCCTCAATACGGATAGGGAACTCTGGTAGAGACGGATCGGGAGTCACCTCGGGCCAAACAGAATCCTCCAATACATGAGAATCATCGGGCATATACTTCCTCAACATCGAGACATTGAACACGTCATGTACTGCTACAAACTCAGGAGGTAGCTGTAACCGATAAGCAACCTCGCCAATGCGCTCCACGATGAGAAATGGACCAACATAGCGGGGACTCAGCTTCCAACGCTGTCCAAATTGCATCACTCCCTTCATGGGAGAAACCCTCAAAAATACACGGTCACCGACCGTGAAACAGAGTGGCGGCCTTCTCCTATCGGCATAGCTCTTCTGCCGACTCTGCACTGCCAACATGTTCTGACAGACCAGATGCACCACATCAATGCACTGCTGCACTAGCTCCGGTCCCGTCACAACACGCTCACCAACCTCCGACCAATCGAGTGGAGTCTGACACGGTCACCCGTACAACGCCTCATAAGGACCCATCCCAATGCTTGAATGATAGCCGTTGTTATAGGTAAACTCCACCAATGGTAGATGGTGAATCCAACTCCCTTACCATTCCAGGCAATAGGATCTCAACACATCCTCTAACGTCTGAATGGTCCTCTCCAACTGACCATCTGATTGAGGATGATATGTTGAGCTAAAAGCTAACTCAGTGCCAAGAGCTCGCTGGAAAGTCCTCCAGAATTCAGAAGTGACACGTGGATCTCGATCTGACACAATGGAAATGGGGATTCCATGTAAAGGTATGATCCGCTCCACATAAAGACAAGTCAACTTGGGCACACTCTACCTGACTTTGATTGGTAACAACCGAGCCACCTTCGTCAGCCTATCCATCAGCAACCAAATACTATGGTGCCCACTCGGAGTCCTCGGCAATCCCACCATAAAATCCGTGGTCACATGGTCCTATTTCCACGCAGGAACCTCCAAGGGCTGAAGCATACCACATGGTCGCTGATGCTCTACCTTCACCTACTGACAGGTCAGACACCTGGCCACAAACTCGGCGATATCTCTCTTCATGCCAGGCCACCAGAATTGCCTCTTCAAATTTCGATAGATCTTTGTCGCACCCGAGTGAATAGTGTACTGACTCCCATGAGCCTCCAGTAACACCTCACGCCTCACCTGCTCCTCGGCTGGGACGTACAGCCTGCCACGGAATCTCACAGCTCGTCCTCGCCAAAGTCTACGTCAGCCAAAGCCAAAATCAGGGGTAACTCAGGGTCTGCATGCTGAGCATCTGTCACCTGACGACGAATAGTTGGCGTGACAGTCAAGCTCGCAAGAACAGCTGACCCCGGCTCTTGGGGAACCTTGAGCCTAAATGTCACGGCTGGCACCTATTCCCAAAGCCTCCACTTCCTCATCATCATGGTGCTGACAGCGACCTTCCTACTCAAGGCATCGGCAACGACATTCATCTTGCCCGGCTGATAAGATAGGGTGAAGTCATAATCCTTCATATACTCCATCCATCGCCTCTGCCTGAGGTTAAGGTCCTTCTGAGTGAACACATACCTCAAACTCTGATGGTCTGTGAAAACTTCAAACTTCTCACCGTACGGATAATGCCTCCAAATCTTCAATGCAAAAATCACAGCCACTAACTCAAAGTCATGGGTAGGGTAGTTCTCCTCATGTGGCTTCAACTGTCGAGATGCATACGCCACAACTCTACCGTGCTGCATCAGCACAGCACCCAACCCAATCCCGGAAGCATCTGTACACACCATAAAACCTCCTGATCCAGAAGGCAACACAAACATCGGTGCCGAGGTGAGCAACCTCCTAAGCTCCATAAAGCTCTGCTCACATTCACCAATCAAGACAAACGGCACATGCTTCCGCGTAAGCCTGGTCATCGGGGTTGCAACACGAGCAAAATCCTGAATGAATCTCGTGTAATAGCCTGCAAGCCCCAAGAAACTTCGAATCTCCGTCACGGACCTTGGCCTTGGCCATTGCATCACTGCCTCGACCTTGGCTGAATCCACAGAAATACCATCACTAGAAATCATGTGCCCCAAAAAGTGCACCTTGTGAAGCCAAAACTCACACTTGCTGAGTTTAGCATACAACTGGTGATCTCGCAAGGTCTGCAACACAACCCTCAAATGATACACATGCTCCTCTGTAGACTGCTAATAAACAAGGATGTCGTCCATAAACATGACCACAAACTAGTCCAGGTAAGGACGGAACACCCTCTGCATCAAATCCATAAACGCTGCGGGGGCATTGGTGAGCCCAAACGGCATCACCAGGAACTTATAATGCCCATATCTCAAGCTGAACGTAGTTTTCTCCACGTCAGACTCTCGAATCCACAACTGATAATAATCGGACCACAAATCAATCCGTGAGAACACTCGAGCAGACTGAAGCCGGTCGAACAAGTCATCAATCCGTGGCAACATATACTTGTTCTTAACGGTCACCTCATTCAGCTACCGGTAGTCAATGCACAACCTCAGACTACCATCCTTCTTCTTCACGAACAACACTGGCGCACCCCAAGGGGAAAAGTTAGGACGAATATACCCCTTGGCGAGCAACTCCTACAACTACGCCCTCAACTCTCTCAACTCAGCGGGAGCCATGCGACAAGGAGCCTTCGACAAAGGTCCCGTACTAGGCACAATCTCGATCACAAAATCAATCTCCCGCTGGGGAGGTAATCTAGGTAGGTCCTTGGGGAAAACATCGGGAAACTCACACACCACCGGAATGTTCTTCACATCCGGCTCCGACTGGTCCACCGCAACCACAGAAGCGAGAAAACCCTGACAACCCGCATCAAGTAAACGATGAGCCCTAATAGCCGAAATAAGGAAGCGGGAAGAGGAAGACCTAATACCTTGGAAATAAAAGGTGGGTCCATGAAGTCGCCAGAAATAAACCCTCTTCGAGCCACAATCCACCAAAGCATGATGTGTCTCGAGCCAATCCATGCCAAAAATTACATCAAAATCCTGAAGTGGCAACGCATAAAGCCTGGCCGGCAAACTCCGCCCTTCCACCCATACAAGAACCTCCTCAAAATAATATAGAGTGATCATAAAATCACCAGAAGGCAACTCCACTACCAAATCACAGGACAACTGGGTCACCGGCTCCTCAATACTCAGCGTGAAATCCTCCGAGATAAACGAATGAGACACGCCAGAATCAAACAAAACTCGAGCCGCACAACCTAAAATCCTAACGGTACCTTCCACGAGCTGCGACACCGCTACCTCTACCCTGGTCATGTGTGTAATCTGGCCTTGGGATCTCTGCCTACCCCCCACACTCGCTGACCTGGGTAGTGGCTGATACTGTCCGTGCTACTGTGGCCTCTACTGCTGGGGGTACTGCTGCTACTAAGGATACTGCTGCTGCTGCGGTCTCTGGGGACAATCGCGCGCCATGTGCCCTGGCTGGTCACACCTGAAACAAATCACCGACGACGTGCACTGCCTACCTGGATGGGACTTGCCACACCGGGGACACGGTCCCCACGATCCACCCACTGATCCCTGACGTTGTAAAGGAATCGGCTGCTGTACACTGCCCGAAGACGTCTACCTCTGATCCTTGCACTTCTTCCCAAAGTTCTTCTTGAAGAACCTCTTATCCTTCGAGCCAAAAGTCATAGATCCCGTTGCTGACGCCGCCGGCACTGATGTTCCCGAACTACCCGTCGTATGCTGAAAGGTGCCCTACTGCTGGGTAGTCATCTGCTGGCTGCAGCCTGACTGGGACTGCCCCTGGCCTCCCTGTCCTCGGACCTTCTGCATATCCAGCTCCAGTGATGCCGCCACACGGGAAGCTGTCTCCAAATCAGTAGCAGCATTCGCCATCAAAAGGTGCCTCAGCTCCTGCCTCAAATCCTGAATGAACTGCTCGGTTTTTACTCCCTCATGTTCCATGATATGGGGAGCATAACAGCCTAACTCCATAAACCGAGCCCTGTACTGCAACACTAACATGTCACCCTGAACCAGCTCCAAAAACTGATGCATCTTCTGCGTACCAACATAGGATGGGTAGAAAGTACGCTCAAAGATCGTAACAAAGTCCTTCCACGCAACCTGCTGAAGTGAACGAGACTGAAAGGATGTCTTCCACTCTAAAGACCACCAATCTCGAGCCGTACCCTGCAACTGGTTACAGGCCAACATCACCATGTCGTCCTCGGCACAGCGTATGGAACTGAACACTCTCTCCATCTCATCGAGCCATCTCCTGGCCACATCAGGATCTGGCTGGCCATCGTAATATCGTGGGTGAAACTGCAAAAAGTCCCTCACAGCACGACTGGGTCCACCCCTAGACGACGAGCCCTCACCAGCATCACCGCCAAACTGCTGAGACATGAACTGAAACATGCTCCGAAAGAAATCCTCTACCCCCGGAACTCTCGTTGCATCCCCTGCGTTAGTGGCAGGTGGTGGCACTCTACTCTACTCCTCCTGCTCCTCAGTCGACTGTCCCTGCTGAGAGCGAGTCCTCCGTCTCGGCGCCATACTCGCCTACTGCAAAATGACAGAAAACACGAAAAATGATGAAATCAATAAAACACACGATGCCCTAAGCCAGTGCCAACTACACATCATCATTGTGGACTAGTGGACCACCGTAACTATTTACGATTCTTATATATATCCACAACTGTGCTCAGATACCAGCTGTAACGACCCGAGATCCGAACATCGGGAAGGCCCGATAACCCGAATATCGAACCGCCACCCACGAGCCCGAAGACTCGGAAGGGTTAAAAAGGATGGTGTGGAGATACACAAGAATCTAAATAATTGTAAAAAATAAATAATGACATTAATTAAATTACATGGTTCATAATAATAACATCAGTCTAGAATATAACCGTAGTCCACAACTAGTACAGCACAGAAAAGAAAGTACAACTACGCGGGGCATACCTCGGCCTGGTAACTGGCAACTAACCCTGGGCACTTGAACCACGTGGAGCCTCGGAAGCGCACCCCTGAAGTCTCGACTCACATGAAACACGGTGAAAACACGCAAGGAATGAGCCTTAAAACAAAAGGCTCAGTAGGGATCATCCGATCCCCACCTCGCAAATCAAGAAACTACGTGAAAAGTAACTACAAGCTACCACTACGTCTAGTACCGAATGCACGGCACGAAGACGAAGACAACTCGTCAAAAACTCAAGAGTCACTACCACACAAAGATAGGAGTACCTTCCGCCAGAAGCACAGCCGGATGCGTCCCCTGACGACTTACACCGCGCCGCCGTGTCTCCCTACTCGCCCCAGGCGGAAACTGAGACACTCACAAGTAACACTAACAAGGGTCTAGTCAGGGTCATGCTCATTAGCACGCGTCCGAAGTCCCTGACCACGTGTGCACATACTGACTGACTGCGCTACGTTAGGCCCTCTAACTGGTTCATCCTCCCGGCCTGGACTTGAGCCTGCCACAGTAGGAGGCCCACGGTAACCAGCCTAAAACCGTCTCTCGGGTAGCCTCGCCACCACTCCCTGGTGGGACCACACGCGTGTCGGAAGGCTACGACTAGTGGAGGGTCACTAAAGGTATAGACTCTCTAGCCAACAGAAAGTAGCATCTAAACCGGACAAAGTACAAGGACCGCACCTCGTACCGACACCGACTCATGGTGACACAAGTAGAGAACACCACCTCCCGGGATCCCACAGCACCCTAACATGTGGCCCCCACATGATGCCCTGCATCGGTCAGACCACGGGTCAGCACATAGATCGAGATCTACTAACCCGAGACTCGAATCGGCAAAGCGTAACTCCGATGTAACAGAACACGGGTGGCGGTCCATCCTGGAGGCTGCCACGTGTGTAAAACTCCCGAATCTGCGAGAAGCATTAACGCGCTATAGGCCAGGAGCGCGTTCATGAACGCGCTCACCTTGCCTAGCGCCTTCAAGCATTAACGCACTCAGGACCCATAGCGCGTTAATCGTTAACACGCTATGGAAACCTGGCGCGTTAGACCGTGAACGCGCTGGTATGACTAGGCGCATTCACAAGGCCGCGCCTAGTCGGGCAGGCGCGTTCCCTGTCGATAGGCCGACGAACCACTGTTCATCTTCCTCGATGAACGTGGTGACAGGGGGTAGCGCGATCTCAAGATCGCGCTACTGACCTGTAGCGCGACAACGGGTAGAGCCTGGTTCGCGGAGTAAGCACAGAAAATCTAAAAACCACACCCATTCACCCCCCTGGTGAAGGGAAAACAAAAGGGAAATCACTCCCTTACCTCCCAGCATGCTAGAAACCCTAAAAATCTAGCTAGAAACTCAATAAATCGGTGAAATTCGGCTCACCCCCCAAACATGGAGTTTCCCATCCCAGCATGAAAACACGCCCCTCTCGGCTTTCCACGACCTACAAATCACGGGGGACGCAAGGGAAGAAGTAGGGATCCGTCACCCTACCTCAAGGAAGCCCAAAAACGTCTAGATTGCCGTCGTTCCTCAAAAATCGATCGTTCTTCCTCGAGTTCCCATGAGCCACGCACACCACCGTGATCACCTCGCCACCGCCGTCGCCCACCACCGTCTCCAGCTGGAGGGTTGCACCGCATCATCGCCGGAAGAGGAGAGAGAAAGAGAGGGGGCGCCGGTTCTCCAACGGGAAGAAAGGAGGACGAAGAAGAAAGAGAAAGGGGGAAAAGAAAAGAAAAAGAATTGGGGATTTATAGAAAATCTTGATTTTTTGAAAAATACGGAAAAATAGAAAAATATACCCTCGCGATCTTTGGAACACACTGATCGCTATGGTACCATCCCTGAGTAGGTGAACGACTCGGTTTACCCGCTACGGGGTTCCGTAGGTCCTATCAGGGAAAAACATGGGAAACCGCGGAACACGTTTCGGGACCTCTGAAACTGATCCGAAACGCACAGATCCGAACCCAAAAAATGTCTGAAAGATAATTTCGGGCAAAATGAGCACAAACTCTCCGAGAAAATAAATCCGGGACCCAAGAAGAAGGATCCGAAGGGCCCGAGATATTATAGGGGGAGAAGGAAGACCATGATTGAGGGAAGTTTACGAGGGGATCTGAAAGGCTGGGGACGTGCCTCTCCTACCTTATTGCCTATTGGGGTTCGGTCTGTGGCTTAGGGAGATTTTAGTTGCCCTTGCCTTTATTAGTACGTGCTTACGCCCAAGATTTTTCCTATGGGGACTTTGCCCTATTGACATGTTCTCTTGATTGGAGTGGACTTACTTCATGCATGCTTATGCCTAGGGTTTTCTCTGCGGGGACTTTACCCTCTTGACATGCTCTTTTGGATTTTACTTAGACTTTTGGCAGATTTATTCCATTTTGGGCCTTGACTTTCACCTACTGAGGTGGCGGGTAGGTTTGGTGGTCTGGCCGAATTCTCACTTCCCCCCTCGTAAACCGAAGAGAAGAGAACGGATGACACATTTCGCTGTTGATTTGGCTTTGGCTCGCCTTGGATTCGGTGCCGCTTGAGTTTTAAGCATTAAGCGTGATGTGTATTGGTGTTGACCTGAGGTTAAAGAATAAAGAATGAATTAGAGATTCTGATCTTTCACGCTCCTCTTGGTGCGCGCACTATACCAACCTCTTTTCTCTCTCTCTTTTTTTTGAGAGTTAGGGGTAGTATTTCTTGAGGTATAAATCATTCCAAGGATTAGCTAATTCTTCACCATTAGCATTAACCAATTTATATGAATTGCCAGGATAAGTTTCTTTTATGACAAACGGCCCTTCCCAATTTGATTGGAGTTTTGAGCGGGCCCACCGGGTTTTACAAATTAATCACCATTTCACCGACCTTAAACTTTCTCTCAATTACTTTCTTTTGATAGAAACGTGAGAGCCTGTTTTGATAAATTCACGCATGTTCAGCGGTGGCCAGACGTTTCTCATCTAAGAGTTTCAACTGTGCAAGGAGAGATTCACGGCGTTCATCAATAGACAGCTCCTTGTCCAATTGTACTCTGAGAGAAGGAATAGGGATCTCATAAGGGACCACTGCCTCTATTCCATAAGTGAGGGTGAAAGGATTTTGCCCAGTAGGAATGCGAATGGAAGTACGGTATGCCCATAGAGCTTCAACGAGCTTTTCTGGCCAATCCGCAAATTTATTAGTCTCACATGTTTTCTTGATTATTTTGATCAGAGTTTTATTTGTAACCTCTGCTTGCCCATTACCCTGTGGATAATAAGGGGATGAATGATGCAATGCAATGTTATACCTGTTGCAGAGGTCTTGAAGTTCTTGAGAGATGAATTGAGGACCGTTTTCGGTGACGATGGAGCTTGGGATGCCGAATCTTGCAATGATGTTTTTCATAATGAACTTGCAGACGGTTGACGCTTTAATCTCCACGGAAGCTTCCGCTTCTTCCCACTTGGTGAAGTACTCCGTAGCCGTGAGTATGAAGGATTTGGATTTTGTGAGGAGGATCGCATCACCAAGAGGTCCAATGATATCGAAAGCCCACATGGAGAAAGGCCATGGGGCTGACATAGGATGGAGTGAGGAAGCGGGAGAGTGAATTTTATCGGCGTACAGTTGGCACTTAACACACCTTCGAACATAGATGGAGCAATCTTCTTCTAGAGTGGGCCAATAGAACCCTAGCCTAAGGATTTTCTTAGCTAGCATCTGGCTATTGACATGGCCACAACAAACTCCAGAATGTGCCTCTTCCACAACCTTCCACGCCTCGTCGTCATCAAGGCACCTGAGAAGAACACCGACAAGACCTCTTCTATAATGTACTCCTCCAACCAAAGTGTGTCTTTGGGCGACACTTCTGATAGCCTTCTTTTCTTTTGCCGTGGCTTCTTCAGGATAAGATTGATCTTGGCAATATTTGGCAATCTCATAATACCATGGTTTTTCCTCATCGTCCATTTCTTCTTCTAAATCCAATAGCATGACCTCTCTATTCTCAATAGCTTCTCCTTCCTTCTTAAGCACCTCCTCCTTAACACTAAGAAATTCAGGATCCTTGATAGCAGGAGTGAGACACTTCTGAATGATAATAGAATGGAAGTCCCGCTCGAGGAGAAAAATCAGGGAGGAGGCAAGTGAAGCAAGGGCGTCAGCTAAGATGTTATGACTGCGAGGAATATGGACAAAGATCAGCTTAGTAAAGAGCTTAGCATAAGCAGAAGTAAGTTCCTGGTAGGGTTTGAGCTTGGGATCAAGTGTATGGCATTTGGTGAGCACTTGGCGAAGGATAAGCTGACTATCACCGACGATTCACAACTTGGTGACACCAAATTGGTGAGTGGCCTCAAGTCCTGTCAGAAGAGCCTCATACTCAGCTATATTATTTGTAACAGGGAAGGCGAGCTGAGAGGCAAGTGGAATGGTGATACCCTCAGGTGTTAAAAGAACCATACCGACCCCCCTAACATGGGAATTCAGAGCTCCATCAAAATATAATGTCCACATGGGATCTGAAGGTTGATTAATGGACATCAATTCCTCATCTAGAAACTCTGAGCGAACGAGATCGAATCTTGGAAGGGGATGATGAGCGAGATGTTCTACGATGGCATATCCGTTAACTGTCTTTTGCTGAATGTAGATGATGTCGAACTGAGAGAGGAAGCTTTGCCATCGTGCCAGTCGATCAGTAAGAACAGATCAAGAAGGAATTTGATGGGATTCATGCGAGCAATAAGATGGACCTCATGAGCTTGGAAATAATGTTTCAACTTCTGAACTACCCAGACTAAAGCTGCGCAGGTCTTCTCCATAGTTGTGTATTTCTGCTCACAGGGGTTGAGAAGCTTAGATAAGTAGTAGGCTGCCCTCTCCTTTCCTTCATTATCCACTTGTGCCAGGACAACACCTATTCAGTCATCCAAGACAGAGATGTAAAGAACTAGTGGTTTGCCAGGAACTGGAGGCCTCAGGACAGGAGGATTTGATAGATAATCCTTCAATCTGTCAAAAGCCACCTGACACTTGTCATCCCAATTAAATTTAACTCCCGGCTTAGTAAGCTCGTAGAATGGCCTACACCTTTGTGAGTGCTGGGAGATAAATCGACGTATAAATTGTAACCTCCCGATTAGTCCTTGAACTTCTTTCAAATTTTTGGGAGGAGGCATATCTCTTATTGCCTGCGCCTTGTTGGGATCAATCTCAATACCCCTTTTACTAATAATGAACCCAAGAAATTTTCCTAACGAAACACCGAACACGCACTTCTTGGGGTTCATTTTCAATTGATATTCACGGGCTCTTTGCAAGACCTTGGCCAGAACCCCAGGATGCTCAATCCTCGTCCTTGACTGCACTACCAGGTCATCAACATACACCTCAATATAAATGTGGACCATATCATGAAAAATAGCCATCATGGCCCTTTGGTAGGTGGCTCCGGCGTTCTTAAGTCCGAATGGCATGACCACATAACAATAAGTATCCCAAGGTTTAGTGAAGGTGGTCTTCTCTTGATCTTCCTCAGCCAGACGAATCTGATTATATCCGGAGAACCATCCATAAAAGAGAGGGTCTCATATCCAGCCGTATTATCAATTAAAACATCAATGTGAGGGAGGGGGAAATCATCCTTAGGACACGCGCGGTTGAGGTCCCAAAAGTCTATGCAAATTCTGACCCTTCCGTCCTTCTTCATCATCGGGACAATGTTAGCCACCCAATTAGGATAGAGGACGACTCTGATAAATCTAGCCTTGTGAAGTTTATCAACCTCTTCTTTCATTTTCAATGCCATATGCGGGGGGAAACGCCTTGTTGGGTTCGTGGCACTCCCTCTTTATCTTTGACAATGGTTTTGATGATCACAATATATTGTGTGGTTTGCGTTCATTGTGTGCTTAACACTTTGGAGAAAATTGGGTTCTTCATGTGGACTGTTGATGGCTGCACATGCATGTTGATCGTGTGGCTTCTAGTCATATTGATAATGATGAAATCTTAATATATGGGTTGTTTATATTGCTTGGTTGAGTGGGTTGTTCAACTAGTTCTCAACTTGATGAAACTGGGTTTTCAAATGCCTTCATGCATTTTCTGATCATGAGATTTGGAGCATTTATTTGGATACTGTGTTTCTCATGATGAATTGTCTAATGGTCTACTTTTGTAGTTCATGAGAGATTAAATATCAAGGTGGTCAAGGGTTGCTAGAACTATAATTGAAACTGGATTTTCTTGCTTTGGACTGAACTTGTGTTCATGAAAGTTTGATTAAAGAAAGACTATGTTTGAATGATGTTTTTCAAACTCTTAAATGCATGTCATTTCTCTGGAAAATCATGTTTTCAAGAGGTCACAGGGCCTTTGAATTGATTGGATGGTACTTGCAGTGAATAGAGTAAGTACAAGTTGATTTCAACTGAATTTGATGTTTGGACTGAATTGCATTTTATAAGTAGCATGGTTAAACTTCATTTTGAAATGGATTGCTTGATATGCTCGGATAATGTCTATTCTCCTAGTAGAACCATAAGTTTTCAGTTTGCTTTGGACTGGATTAGCAACTCATGAGAGGACTGATTGAACTAAACTTGATATAGCCTTTCAAAGCATGATCTATGTCTTGATATGTGAGCTTGTGAAGCTTGTTACTGAAATCTTTGGACTGGACTCATGTATGCTCTGTTTGAACTAGAACTGGTTTTTCCATGACTGAATATACTACTTTTGAAGTTGCATTTTAGCATTCTTTACTACATGATGATTGAGATAGTTAAGTGTGTAAAAATGGTTTGAAAATGGTTTCTTCAAATGCTTTGACTTATAATTCTCATAAATTTGAATTTCTGAAAACTGCAGGTTTAAATTTTCCCACAAATCTTTGAAACTAAGGTGAGACTTTATTTTTACTGAACTTCCATGTGGCTAAATTAGGTTTATTTCTAACTCTATGGCCTTGGGCTTTATTCCACTTCATTAGGCCATTTTATATTTCTGCACTGCAAGAGTCGACTCTTGGTGCCTGGTGTTTGCTGTTCAAGCAAACAGTGTGGTCTCTGAAAAGTGTCGACTCAAAGAGTCGACACTTTCAGGTAAGTTTGGTTCTGTTTAACGCCTACAGAACCTCTTGTGATAAGTGTCGACTCTTAGAGTCGACACTTTCACCCTGGGTCCTGATGTTTTAAACGGGACAGAACACTTTGAGAAAAGTGTCGACTCTAAGAGTCGACACTTTCTCTGGTGCATCCGGATCATGTTTGCCATTCGGATTTCGAACACCCCATTTCATGATCCGATTGCCATGGCCTTTTTACCCCCATTACCCTTAGGGTTTCTCCCATCTATTGGGTGTGTTTTTGAAGGGTTTTTAGAGGGGCTTTGTGGTCCTTTTGTTGCTATTACCTTGAGTATATGTTGGCCGTGATTTGCTTCAACGGATTGACCTTGTAGGTTAACATTTTCGATCCTATTGCAGGGAAAGGAGAAAGGGGCGACACCACTACCTGGAGGGGGAAGAGGAAGGAGAGGAGGACGCCAGCAACAAGCATTCTTTACCGATCTGAATCAGTTGGAGCAAGGTCACTAAACCATTCTCCCCGAGGCGTCTTCTACAAGCTTGAGCGGCTTCCACTCTACGGATAAATATTTCCAGCGCACCCCACTACTCCTTTGAACATGATTGATAGCATATTTGAGGGGGAATCTTTCTTCTCTCATTTCTATTCTTTCATTTGAGCATAGATTGGAATTTGAGCGCCTATTGTATATCCTTTTATTTCATAGAACTCGGAATATTGTTGTGTGTGGGCGGAGTTGCATCTCCGCGTGTGTGGATCTATTGCGGGGTAAGGTTCCCCGAGTTTATGTGTGAAGACGGAGCTGCGTCTCTGTGTGGTTTTTATGTCCGGGGTGTGTTCCCCGACTGCGTGTGTGTGTGCTGCAGTGGCAGTGTCTTGGGGCTAGTCCCCGTGTGTGTGCATTGCTATGGAAGCACCGTGTGTTGTGTTGGGGTTCATCCCCGTGTTGCTACGTAAGTAGCGTGTAGTGAAGCCTTATCAAGTTTCGGTGAGGGGTGGACGTAGGGAGCCCGTCGTGGTCCTGAACCACCTAAAAATCTCTGTGTCCATTGTTAATGCCTGTGTGATTGTCCATTTCTTCTATCTCCATTCACAGGTCATTTTATAGGTTTTTAATTCACTGCATCATCGCACATTGCTTCATCTGCTATCCGTGTTAGGATTTATTTCTACCATCTATTGCATAGTTTATTCGAGTGAGATCGAAAAGCTTGAGAGAATATTTTAATCTCACATTTCTTTAGACTAATTAACGTAGTTAATTCTAATTCCGTTGTGTTCAGTTGGAGTTGTTTTAAAAATCTGTCATCTCGGCAAGGGGACAATTCAACCCCCCTTATTGTCTGCCATCTAGTCTGGGCCAACACGCCTCAACCGTTGTTTGACCGGGATAGACCCTAGCTTCAATGTTAGATGGTGTTCAACAAGCGCAGGGTCCAGACCCGGAATATCCTCATAACTCCACGCAAACGTATCCTTAGATTTTTGAAGAACCAGAATGAGCGCCTCTTCTTCAGAGGGCGGCAAATTTTTGCTTATGAGGATAATCCTAGGGTTTTCCTTGGTACCAAAATTAACTTCTTTGGTGGGCTCTTCTACTGAGGCTGACGGCTCATCGAATCTCCTCATGCCACTAGCAAAAGCATTAGCCTCGTCCTCATATTCTTCATACTCTTCATCCCCATCTTCGACAGGGTCTTCATCATTCATGATTTTGTAAACACCAAACCCTTTGTCGAAAATACACACATCCTCACATTCCAAGTATGGCAAAAGGATCGGATCCTCTAAAAACTGAGGGATGGCCAAACATGCTTGACACCTCCGAGCTAGTTCCCTCAAGAAACTATGGGGAACCTGCTTACCCTTGACCTTCTTAGTAGCAACTACCGCTGGACTCTTATTGCTAGTGGAATAAGAACAACTAACCTGACTGCTAGACCCTAAGGAACAAGGAGAGGAAGAAGAAGAAGCGGGTACAGGATGTGGTACAACAGAGGACCCCTCGTCGGAGGGGTAAAGAAAGCCCGCTAACGGACCCTGGATGAGCTGCCCTTGGGTCGGGGCACACTCAGGAACAAGATAGGAGGTTTCTTTGACAGAGATGAGAGAGGTGGATTGGGGAATTTGAAAATTGGCATTTTTTTTCATTTTTAAGAATTGCGAAACAGTGAGAGGGAGGAGTGGAAAATGATGATGTGGAAATGGAAAGATTCGAGAATTCCTGGACAAGAGAGTGGTTGAGTTATTGCCCACGAGGGGGCATGATAGAAAGTTGAGAGAATTGCTTAGTGAGCGGAGGAGAAATTGATGGAGTTTGTAGGAGATCTGGGGATAAAGAGATCACGACCGCGGGCGATCTAGGAATGCTGATAGGAAATATTCTGGAACACATGAAAGCGATCAGTGATGGACGGATGGAATTGAGGAAAAAGAGGCCGGCCCACAGTCTGTCTATTGTGAAGCCTTCTTCAAATGGCACATCTGGTTCCTCGGTGTCGGTGTAGTTGCTCAGCATCTGCCTCTTATCAGTGATAACCGTCGGCTTCTCTATCATATCATGAACAGGTGGCGGCCATTCTAGATAAGTCAGCATGAATAGTCGGCTCAGAGCAATAGTGATGTCATTCATATCAAACCATATGTACCAATCACATTCAGGGTCGCCCATCTTTCTTCTCTTATTCGATCTCAAAGACTCCAAAGCTTTATAAGTGACCAGCGGGGCTATATGGCGAGCAAACTGACGTGCATGCACATCTTGATTGTCCAGAACCGAAGTAACTATAGTAGCATGCTCCCCAATCTGTTCAGTCGGCCCCTTCACAAAATGTGTATAAAGAGACCATGTGAGTGGCCGTCTATCTGTCTTGAGAGTGGAGGCCATGGTGGCCCACAGTGTCACGCCCCGAACCAATAGCAGCGGAACATGTTCGTTTTCTCGAAACGCGACAGTTAAACAGTCGAGTCGATCAAAGTAGAATATAATATGACGCGGATAATTGAATGAAATAGAAATTTTATTTCAAATATAAGCTTATTACAAATTAGACCCATTAAAAGAAAAGACTCAATAAATGAAAAGTTACAATAGACTCTCTAACTAGACTTGACAGGAACATAATAATAAAGACCACGAGGTTCATCTAGGTTGCCGAAGCACTCTTCACTCTTGCCCTTGCCCATCTTGTGTGGTCTCGTCATCGCTAAGGTCATTACCTGAAAAATATTAGAAAATGCAGGGTGAGCGAACGCTCAGTAGGACTTAATATCTCATGCTCCAAGCTAGCTTTAAGTGAATTACAGTTTAATCATGCTCATACTAGTCATGCAAGATACATAAATCAAGTACTAAAATGGTACGGGCTAGAACATTAAATCGGAGACAACTAAAAATCATAAGGACTAGTAGGCAAGATGATAGATACATTCATGAAGTGTAGAGACAATGTTAACAAGAGAGTATAGTAAGAACTTTCATGACAGAATATCAAGTACTTCTCATAACGAGGAAACAATAACAATCTTCCCTTTATGACGAGCATTGTCATGAGGGCAGTTAATGACACTAGTGCAATATTCTCTTTATGACGGCGATATCACAAGAGCTTTCATGTAACTAGCACTATGAAAGATTGACCTTACGTTAAGGGGTGCTCACGAATATATGATTGCCCCTCATGGATTAGCACTAGGTAGACTTTGGTCATACACTTAGAAGTTCTCACGACTTTATGATTACCCCTAAATGCCGTTAACCGAGTTGGTGAATGCCAGCACCCGATCATCATAATACCGGTATATGTTTGGACTTTGCCTCGCCCGTGGGATCAGATCAGGACCCCATAACACTAGCATTTAAATGTCATTTAATTGGGGCCCATAGCCCCTGACATTTGACTAGACTAATTCCACTTTAATGTCCAAGAATTCCAAGGATCACGTTTGTACGAACAATAGGGTAGATTCCATTGAACAGAGATTCGAGATAGATGGCACACAAAATCGAGATAATTCGAGAAACTTGGGAAATTGGCGTCCACTGCGGGAGCCATAGATTAGAGTTAGCGTCCATAGCAATGGGCGCTTATTCTAGAAATAAGGTTCAAGGTACGAAGAAATAGCATCCTTCATCACGGGCGCTATTCATGAATAGCATTCGCTATACTGGACGCAAATTCCAGAAAGTAACATTTTCTCAAAAATGCCAGAAACAGCACTATTTGAGGGCCAGATCGTCATGTTTTCTTCAGAGAGACATGATTGTAAAACTGTGTAATGGGTTTTTAGGATACAATCTGCTCGGCTGTCTTGAGGGAATCCAAGGCTAGCGTAGACTTACGAAGGTCTCTATGATGAAATCACCAGTCCGAAGGAACGGAATGTCCAGCGGAGGATTCAATCATCACGGAGAGTTAAGGGTGAACGATATAAATCAAAAACGGGGACCTCATCCACGGAATGTGACGAGAGTACCAAGCGATGCCCCACGGTGGGGGTTGAAAACGCAGGAAACAGTCGATTAAGAAAATAACGTCCTGCCTGGAGGGCGCTATATCAAATAGTGTCTGCTATGAAAGACGCAATTTACATTTCTATTTTTCATTTAATACAAATGGCGTCCTTCCAGGAAGGCGCTCATTAGTTCATTTTGTTTTATTTAGAATTGTTAAATTTATATTCCCAGTATATGGCGTCCATGTAGGTGGACGTTAATTTCTCATGTTTTTAATTAAACAAAGTTTTACGTCTATCTTTAAAGACGTCATTTCATTTTTAATAAGTTTCGAGAAGAACATCCCTTTAAAAGGACACCTATTATTTAATGAAAATTTTTGAAAATAAAATATATAATAATTAGGAAAAAAATTCAAAGATTCCAAATATATATATTTTATAATTTTATGTTGCATAATTAGTAGATATGAATTTTCAAAGATATAGTTACAAGATATATTTATATATATATAAATATATATAAATATATAAAAATCTCAAATGAAATGGCAGTGGTTAAGGTGAACGTTAGTTAATTTGCCAACTTATTAAGTCTTCTCGTTTCTCGACGTAATCAGGTCGAAATCGAGCATATGATATACAGAAATGACGGGCTAGTAAAATTCTATCTAACCGGATGTTTAAAATAATTTTTCGTTGAGAGATGTGAGATCTTGAGATAGGGGGCACAAAAAATGATACAACTACTCTCACTGCCTCGGTCCCCACCCCAATAACACGCCCAGAAAACTTCATGTCCAAAGAATATTACGGTGACCTAGAACGAGAATACAAAGTAAAACTCCAAAATTAACCGCTACAGTAAAATGCAATTCGCCGTGTCAACTATTTTAACTCATTTATTTTTAAATTTAATTATTAAATAGTTAATAGATCATATAACTACGTGAAAATTAAGAATAAATCATGTGGATTCTAGTGACATGAAAATTATGATTTTTAGATATATGATTATATAGATAAAAATTTTCAAACATGTTGCAGTTATTAATTAACTAAATAAATCATACAAAACGGTTGAAACTAAATCATGCGAACATGACTAACTTCGAGCACATGTTATTTACGCTTGGGAGATTGTCTACCTTGTGGGTGATTTTACGGTGAGACGCAGAGAGAGGAAGAGGAACAGGAGAAAAAGAAGAACAGGGGACGAAGGTTCGGCTGCTTCCTCACGTTCACATCAACATGAGGGAGATAACAGCCTCAAGAAGAAAAAGTGGAAGGAGAAGGTGCTGCGCCGTTCTTGGTCTGCTGCAGGAGGAAGAAGTATGAGAGCAGGAGGAAGATGTTGATGCCGGTTGTTCGCAGCAGGAGGAAGAAGTGCTACGGGTGATGTTTATGTGTTTATATAGGGGATTGGCTAACATTTAAGGATCGAATGCTCACAGGAGGCAGGGTTTTAAGAGGTTGGCATGCATGACCGGAGGTTACGGAAATCATTCCCAATTTGTGGCCGCCTTCTCTAATTCGTTTTGAAAACCCTAGAAGCTAACACCATGCGTCGAATATATATGGCACTCGGGTTGGGTTTTCACGTGCATGGGTTTTAAGGTTATTCGAATGGAGGTAACCGGTCTTGGTTTGCTGGGCTTGGCATGAGGGTTTTGGGTTGTTTGTTAGGTTGACTTCGGTGAGAGGCTCTCGTGAGATGAGTTTGGCTGTGTGTTTTGGGTTGAGATAAAGTGAGGGTGGCATATAACATATTTTCGGGTTGGGTTGCAGCGGTGATCGGGTGAGCATTTTATACTTTGGTTGGGTTGGCCTTTTACGTGGTTGGTCTTTTATATGCTCACATATAAGTATATTTAACTAGTGGTCATGGGGGTGGTGAGTTTCTCGTAGGTGGCATATGGGTACATGAATATGGGTTAAGGAGATGTGGCTTTAGGTTTTAGTATATATATATATATATATATATATATATATATATATAAATATGTGTGTGTGTACGAGTGGCATATTGAAAAATAAAGTATTAGATTTTAATGGAAGTCCATATATGTGTTGTATTAGATTTTGGGGCAAGGCCTATATATATATATTACGTATATTTATTTTAATGCAAAGGTCTACTACCCAACTTATTGCATGGATAATTAATGAAGTCCATTAACTTAAGATAATTGGGTTGGGTGTTTGAGTTTAGCTGGCCCATTATTTAGTCGACTTACAAATAATTTTATCTAATTTAATTGGTAGAACTTTATATATATATCTTATTTCCTTTAACTTTATTTATTTATATATCTTATTAATTTTGTATTGTTGTCTCGGATATCAGAGTCATGTTCGATCCTATGAGAGTCTTTGTATATGTGTAAGTGTATATATATATATTATGCCCGAATTATATTTTTAATTTTAAGCCTCAATTAGAATAAAAGGGTACATTCAATTTCCACTTCTCAATTATTTATTTTAGCTATGTTCATCAAAATTTTCAGTAACCATAATTATTTCATGACTAATATTAATATTTACCCTTTTAAAAATTCTGGGGTGCTACACAGTTTTTCTTCATCTTCAACAATTTCTGTTTTACTTGGCCCTTTGTACCCTAGGCCACCTCAGGGAATTAACTTGTGATTCTTGATAGGCTTTACTTTGCCTTGACGGTTCACCCCGAGGCCGTTGCCAGATCTATACCCCATTTTCATCATGATGTTCCAGCCTAGGGTATTCATCATATTTTTCTTTTTCCTTCCCCTTTGAGGTGGGGATGGAGTCGGTGCCAGGGTGAAAACTGTAGCTTGTGATCTTAATATATCATGCCGCGGGTCGACAAGGTCTAGCACAAATAACAGAGGCATATTAGATGGCCAGATGGAGGGCACTGATGTTGCTGAATGGATATCAACGGTTGGTAGAATGGGCACACTAGTCACTTTGATAATGCGTCGATTGTGTGAAAATTTTATGCATTGATGGTTCGTGGAAGGGACAACGTCGAGTGCCTGAATGTATGGACGCCCAAAGATGGCATTAAACGTGAGGTCCATATCCAAAACATGAAAATTAACTGTGACAGATGAGGGACCCAGTCCCACTTTCAAGGTAACAGCTCCCATAGGCGGCTTTTTTGTATTATCATAAGCTGTCACCGTGATAGGTGAGGGCCGAATCTCACTCTCCAGAATGTCGCACTTCTTCAAGGTGCTAGGCGGCAGAACATTAATGGATGCGCCAGTGTCCACCAAACACTGGCTGACAGCTACCTTATTGATATCAACAGTGATGCATAAAGCAAATTTTCTTGCCGGCTTCGGAGCTAACTCATGTTCATAGAAGACAATTGCGGGCTGATCCTCTGCCGATGTTAGGATTGATGTAATCTGCTCAACTAGGATGTCTTCATTGACCATCACTCTCTACAAATATTGTTTGAGAGCTTCTTGATGGGTTGGTGACCTTCTTATCAGTTCCAAAATGGAAATCCTCACCGGAGTTTTGTCTAAGTTCTTCAACAAATCGTACTGAGTCCCCAGTATGGACTCCGGCTCTTGTGACTGCTCTTCTTACCCCTGCATGGGCTCCTGCTCTTGACGCTACGAAAATACACGGTGGAAAATCCGTCCACTGCAAAGCACCATGGTTTGAGAATTCTACGCCTCCGTCGGGTTGTTGGTGGATGATGGGTTGGTGGAAGAAGAAGGAATATCAGGGTTAATGGGTTGAACAGGAACAACTAGTTGGGGAACCCTGATAAGGGGCCTTGTCGGCTGAGGGTTGGTGGGAAGTGGTGTGGTCAGTAGTGAAGGCGCAACGGCAAGAGTGTTGGTAGGAATTGCGGTTGAAGGGGTAGGTGAAGGGTGGACTAAAATGGGCCCTGGAGGTGAAGGGTTAGTGGTGGTAAGCATATGGGGGTTTGGGTAAGGACGAAGTAGCAAAGGCCTAGCAGATACATGATTAGTGTTGACGGAGGTGGGTGGAAATGCCGGCGAGGGGCGAATAAGGAGTGTCCTGGATAGCAAAGGATTCGTGGAGGTTGGAGGGGTTTGTGGTGTAGGCAAAGAGGGGGAAGGGCGAATGAGAAGAGGCCTTTGCGGTGGAGGATTGGTGGAAACGGGAGGTTGATTGATGGGGCGCATAAGGGGTCGGGAAGGTTATGGAAATGGAGAAGGCTGAGGTGTTCTTAGCAAATGGGGTAACTGATTAGGATTTTGATTTAAGGAGGCGACGGAGGCGCTTTCTACATGCCATCCCTGTCCTCTCTCCACATCGTGGAAGGTAGAGACATGGTTTACTTGTTGATTCTGAGCGGGGTGCTCCGGTAGCGGATTTTGGACAATCCCCATGTCCGGCTGCGGTACTTGAACTTGTTGTTGATGGACTTGCTGAAGTGGCTGCTGAGCCTGCTACGGTGCCTGCTGTCGAGGAGGCCTTCTTGCTTTCAGTGTTGTGATGAATCGTCTCATCTCATCCCAGTCAATGTCGCCCTGATCATTCAGATCATATATATAGTCCTTAAAATGAAAACAATGATCAACATTGTGCCCGGGCTGTCGGTGGTAGACACAATACCGAGAGGTCTCTACATTTTGGGGCCAGGCCGGCCTTTCTTTTGGCAAGTTGAGCGCTTTGGCGGCCATAAGGGCATTAAAAATATCGGGAAGGCTCTCGGGTAATGTAGGATACTAGGCTCTCTTGGGGCCTGCGGGTCTTCTCGACTGTTGGGGGTCATAATTTACTGGTGGAGGCACCTAGTGGTATTGCTGAGGAGCTGGATAATTTTGTGGTATAGCTTGATTCTGTGGAGGGGGAGGCCGAAGGGGCTAAGGAGGATTGTTTTGTTGGTGCGGAGCTTGGTTAAAGAAGGAGGGTTGTTGAAATTGTTGTGGTGGGCCTTGGTTAGAAGGATTCCGGGATTGTATGGGATTGCCAACCGCACCCACCTGCTCATTCACAACCACATCCTCGGTAGTGGCACCATTGTTACTCGTGGCATTTGCTTTCTTAGGTACTCTTGGTTTTTGTTCAAACATGGATATGATGGGTGAGTCCTTCATCTGAGTCTGAATGTATCTTGCCCTCTCATAAAGCTCCTCCATAGTACTTAACTTATTCATAGCCAGGATGTGACGGATTGAGGAGTAGTATTGGAAACTATCATTTTAACTTGCTCAGCTTCCGACAACATGTCTTTCAACTTTTCGGCCATTGACCTCCTTCTGTGAGCGAACTGAATGAAGTCTTCCTCGGGCTTCATCTTCTCAGCAACTAAATCGGTAACAGACAAAGAGGGACCCACATGATCTCTATACTTTTGCAAGAACTTCCTTTGAACAATATCAAAATCACCGGCCTCAGCTGGTTCTAGAGAGTAAAATCATTCAAGGGCCAGGCCGTCAAGGGACCTTCTAAAGAGATAGGCCAAAGATGTCTTGTTGTTCTGCTAAAAGGATGTTTCATACATGAAGTCTTTCAAATGAATGAACGGATTGCTCGTTCATTATAGCGCCGAAAGTTTGGCATTTCCGACAGCAGCAAGTGAAAAACTGGCAGAGTGGGGACAGTGACCTCCAGAGCATCTTTAGGAATAGACATCTTCTTGAGTTGCTCCTCCATACTAGCAATCTTATGAAGGAGAGTGTTGGTAGTAAACTCAGCCGGGGCCGGATTGGGGGAAACTGATTAGGCATGGGCCTTCTCAAGAATAAAGGAGGAGACGAGTTTTGTGGCTTGACAAAAGAATGGCCTACCGCAGCAGGGATAGGGGTTATCAGACGGGAAGGAACACCAGATGGATTCCCTTGGTGGACTGCCTGGTCATTGGAGGAATTGGCTTGAAAACCACCCGTAGCCTGAGGAGGGTTCGAAGAGGAAGGAGTAACAGATTTTCCCTTAAGAGCAGCCTGGATCTTTTTGCATTGGGCCTCATCCAATTGAGAGAGAACATTGATGAGATCATCAACATTAAGCGAAGGGGAAGCTTCCCCAGATGTAGATCGAGTTGCAGGTTGCACTTGAGATGAAGGATCCCCCCTTGCATAGTGTCAACCATATAAACTCGAGAGGGTTGATGTTGAGGGGTAAAATAGTGAGTGGTAACATGGTCTTCCTGCTATTGAAAAGCTTGATATTGAGTAGGGACATAACCTCCCTCTGGTTGAAACTGATCCTGGGAATATTCACCGACCTGGTCAAATTGACAGGCCTCACCCTCTTCTTGAATATGCTCCAGATTGGTCATCTTAACAACTTTACCCGACCTGACCATCATATCTCTAATGACTAACTGAAGCAATCACAATACCCAACAAGCGCAATCGAAAAAAACAAACACCACTCAGCAAGTTGCAACCAAGTTGGAATGTCTTACGCCCAATTTTCCACAGGTTCTCTGTTGAAATTATAGATGACTTATTAACAGATCAGTGAGTTTAACTCTCAGTGAGTGAAGCTAAGTTTCAGTTTGAATATGTCACCGGGTGGCCTAAGTTTTCACTCTCTCGACCGTGATTAGGCCAACTAACCTCCTGGGTATTTCAAGGTACAACCTGCCTAGTTTCCGTGAGAGAATCCACGGGTGCGAGGGCTTGTGGAGGTCTTAGAGAAAGAAATTTTAATCCAATGAGACAGAATGTTCAATTGGAGGGTCTTTCTAAGTCCAAGAAGGGATAGTGGATCCTAGAAGTGTAGAGGGAGGAGGTCCCTCGGCCAGAATGCTCGTATGATGCAGAGTGATACATGTAGTAGGCAAAAATCAATCACCAAGAAATAGCTTCCAGGAGGATGGACGCACAAAGAAACAGCGTCCAGAGGGTTGGACGCACAAACAGGAAATTAGCGTCTGCCGAAGAAAATGCAGAATCCTGAATAAATAAATAAATAAACAAAAAATGATGTCCCTATGGAGAGATGCGGATTCCAGAGAATAATAATAATAAAAGAAATGGCGTCCCAGTAGGACGACGCAGATAACAAAAAATTCCAGAAAAATAGCAGATAAATAAAATGGGTGAGTCAGCAGAGAGACGCTGATCAAGTATGTGCGTCTGGATGAGTGGACGCCAATTCTTAAAAAAACAAAAGCCAACCAATTCTTTTCAACGCCTTCAACACCTAACACCTAAGCAACAATTCACTAATTAGACAACCAAGTGGGAACGCGCACGTGGTGCACAAAAGGGGATAAGAAAAGAATGATGTGCTACATGGAGCACTAAAGGAGGGGCACACGTGGGTGCCAATAGGAAGGGTAATCAAATAAAAGACAATAGTGTCCCACCGTGATCGCCAATCTGTGAACGTGTCACTTAGTATGCATGTGAAAGATAGTAATGCATGTCGACAGAGAAAAGAAAAGGGGAGCACGTGGTGCTCAACGGAGCATGATCGCCAGATGAAATATCCTCAACAGTAGTGAAAAAGAGTGATCGCGGGCAATGCCTGATGAAGCGGGTGTGTGAGTTCTACTTCCTCCTTCAACCGGCCGGCTAAGGGGGTCTCTTGATCTGATTACCCTTGTGTGTTTTTTTAAACCCCTTAGTGCAAGGGTGGGAATATGAATGTGATGCAGTGATGTGCAAAGAGATCTAGCGAAGGCTAAATGCAAGTGTGTGAACAATGGATGATGCAGTATGCAAATGAAGTAAACGAAAGAAAAGAGATCAGGGGAAGAAATGGAGGGATGTCCTCCACTCGGATGACACTGCAGCAGAAGAAAAATAGGAAGAATCTCTTTGCTGGAACAATTGTTTCTGTATCACCGTGTTCTCTCCTCTTCTATACCTCTTCTATCGCGTGGGCACAAAAGAGTCTGCATTTATAGGAGAAGAGTCCTAGCTCCGGAATGATTCTAAGAAAGGAAGGGGATTGACTTCCCCAAGAAGCGGAAGGATCAAAATGGGCAATAAACAACCAGGGAAATGAGTCTAGATCAAATCGGGGATGCAAAGGAAATGGGCGTCGACTATTAACGTCACTAATTAAATTTGCGTCCACCATGCAGGACACTCATTCTTGGGCTTAATTTAAGTAATTCCAGACTTTCCATAAGAATTGGCGTCTTCCATAACAGTCATTAATTAATTAGCGTCCACCAAAACGGTCGCTCATTCTTTAATCATAATTTAACAGTTATTAATAAGAAAAGAATTAGCGTCTGATATGGAGGTCGCCATTTCCCGAAAATCGGTAGACCCAAAAAAATGAGCCGATAAATAGCTCAAGAATGAGGGTGTGGGTCGGCAGTCGCCCATAAAAATTAGCGTCGAGGGAAGTTGACGCAAATTCAAGAAATTCTAAAAAAATAGAAAAACCTTCTTATTTAGCTCAAGATGAAATCCACTTTCGGGTATTACATTGCGACATTAGATTTACATAACTTAGTGTCAATTTTAGCGTGTCTACACTCATGGTCTCTTCAATGACTTCGCGATGCCTTAAAGTCGCCATAGAGTTCTATTCTGCATCGATCTGCTCCCATTGGATCTATTCCTAGATTAAGTGCTGAACTTCCTGGCAGGATTCGACCGCGTGGCAGACTCTGGCGTGGAAAGGGCATTACTGGGGATGATTGAAGTCCCATTGGGTGTATTCTTCCGGCGGATCACGGGGCATGATTTGCCCCCTCTCGATGAGGATATCGAAGAGCCGCATGGTCCTTTCTTTTGGAAAGGAGAGGGGTATGCGGTCATGCTAGGGTCTCCACCCCGGATACTAGAGCGAACACTCACCTTGACTGGCATTGGGCTCCTCTGTTTCCTTGTTGGAGAGAGAGAAGGCAGCCATCATGTGAATCACGTTAGTTGTGTAGTGAATCACACGCTGCCTTGGCTGGCCTGGACCACGTATGTGGCTGCAGGGGATTGACGAGACCACTCTTCATTTTAATGAGGCCGTCTCGGATCAGCTTTTGTGCCTGGGTCTTGAAGACGTAGCAATCTTCAAGTGGATGACCCAGCATGCGATGATATAAGCAATAGCTAGGATCATCGGTTTTCTGGGCCTCATTTGGCTTGCGAGCTTCTGACAGCTCGACAATCTTCTGGGCCATGCAGAGGTTGAAGAGCATCTTCGTGTGTTCCCTTTTAAAGGAGAAGGGTGTCTTCATACACTCTGAAAAGGAAGGAGCGGCCGACTTATCTGTTGACTTTTTGTCAGAACCGCTCGGCTCGGCTTCCTTGTTGGCTTTGGTGGTGGGGGCGAACTCAATAATATTCACCTCTTTACCGGGCTGGCGTTCTTGTGTTTGCTTACCCTTGGATGAAGTGTAGCTTGGGTTATCAGCGAAGAACGTTTCTATTTCGACGACTGCCAAGTTGATCTGGTCGAAGCCTTTGATATTGGTGATGAGGAGCTTTTCGCTGACCTCGACCGCCAAGCCTCGACGGCATATGGTGATGGCATCCTCTTGGACTGGAGGGTTGATACACCTCATGCTGAGGTTGTGGATTATGGAAATAACCACTTAGGAAAATTAATTAACGATGTGGATGAATAAAGGGAAAGAGATAGAAAAGGGGGAGCATGTGTGGATGCTAATATGGAGAGTGATCGCGAGAGGGGTTATCGCAAAAGAATATAATAATAAACAAAGAAGGGATCACGATATAAATACCTTAAAAGCGGGGGAGATTATGAGTGCACCTTCTCTTCCAATCGACTGACCGATGAAGAGAGTTTCTCTTGTGTAGATTACCCTTGTAAAATCAACAAACCAACAAGAAAAAGATATTGATTAGAGATCAAGTGTGTAGTATCAAATCCCACATATGAATAAGCAATGAAAATCATGGAAAAGAACACACCTTGTTGGTGTTTTGGTTTTAAACCCCTATACAAAAGGGTATGGAAATATGATGGATGATGAAAATAGAGGGTGCAAGTGTTGCACAATTGGGAGGTGTGCTAGAGTGCACAAGAGGAGGATCTCAATTGAATTGAGATAAAAGAATAAAAGAAGAGAAATATGATGTGATGCATGAACTAGATGAAATACATAAAGCAATAAAAGAGAGAAAGGGAGAGATAGGCTTATTGGTTTTCTCCCAAGGATGGCTTCAAGATCTTCAATGGAGGAAGAAGCTCCAAGAGCATGTAACTTTTAGGTACATGGAGCCTCCTCCTTGAGCCTTCAAACCAGCAGCACCTCCCCTTGAATTAATTAAGCAGCCTTAAACACAAGGGAGAGAGGGGTCCTATTTATAGGGTTAAAATTTAGAGTTTAATCCAAGGGAAATTAAGAAATCAAGTTTTAATTAGATTTGGAAAGAGATATACATTGGCCAAGTGTCCCTTTAACCTTAGAAAGCCTTAGGACCCCTTTCCCAAGTGGAAAGGGAGCTCAAAACGGAGAAACAAGGAGATTCTGTCGAGTCTGGAACTCTGTAAGAATTGGCGACTGACGCAGTGGTCACCCATTAAATGAACGTCAGTTCAAAGAGTCACCCATTCTGAGACATTTTAAGACGGATTAGGACTTTTCAAAATTAAAAAAGAATTAGCATCCGGGGTAAAGTCACCAATTAGGAATTAATATGAATTTTGGACAGAGTTGGAAGCTCAAAATAAGAAAAGTATGAACGCGTCTGGGGTCCTAGATGCGTTCAAGAATAGGCGTCAGCTCGAACGGACGCCCTTTCTTGAGTATTCTGGAAATTAGAAAATTACCAAAAAATGGAAAAGTAAATTGTGTCCGACTGGATAGACGCGTTCATGAATTTTATGAATTTTGGTAATTATTTAAAGATAAAATGGGAATTGACGTCAACAAGATAGTCGCCCATTAAAGAATATGCGGCTGTGCAGAAGGGTGTTAATTCTTCAAGAAGGCGAAGGAAAGGAATCGGCGATGAAGGGCCTGCCGTAGTTTCAAGAATGCGTCCGATGTCGCAGACGCGTTTAATAAAAATAGCACCCTTTTAAGAGGCGTTAATTATATAATGAAAATAGATAATGGAAGACGCGTCCAATGTGCCCTACGCGTTCAAGAAAAAGCGGCTTTTCGGTCAGACGTCCATTCATGATTTCTTTTCAAGCCAAAAATAGGGGAAAATAAGAACGCGTCCAACCTCTCGGATGCGATTTTGACAAAGTCAACTTATCCCAAATCCATGCATCTACTTAGAAAAAATGGCGATAATTCAAGCAGGCACTCATTCTTTCAGAAAGGAAATGACGACCAAGGGGCTGTCGCTAATTTAGAAAAGTTTCAAAAAATTGGAGAAAAGCCCAGAAAAAATAGAGAAAAATAGGGAAAAACTTAGGAAAGCTGAATATTCAAGAAAAATGAGAGAAACTAATCAAATAAGTTGATTTGAGGGTCAAATCGAGGCATCGTAATGCGATAGGAGAAATGCTCAAAATGATGCCAATTTTAGCATGTCTACAGCTGCCCTGCCTTGGCGTCTGCTTTGCAAGGGAGTGACACGGCATAGAATCGAATGGAATTTAGTGGAACGAACTGAAAAGTAGATGCCAAGGTGTGATGAGACACGCAATTAACATCACCTAATAAGAATTGATTCAAAAGCTCGAAATGATGTAATCTTGAGGAGATTCAACGAAAGTAACAATTGTTTGGATAAAGGAGGAGTGTGCACGCGGGCACGAAGGGGATAAAAGAGCGATCAACTCGCAGCGTGGTGGAAGTACCCTAGGTCACAAACCTATAGATTTCACCTTTGGACAGCGGTTACCAGTCAATGTGGACATGCTACTGCCAAGGTGGATCAAAAGGAAATGATTGAAATAAGAGGATAGAAATCTAAACAAAGGAGTTTTCATGGAAATAGCCCAAAATGGTAACAAGGTGAACTGAGGACTCAATTCGGCATGGGATATCTCATATCTTGATGAATTAATGATCAATTGACTCTCAAAAGCGAGGTATTGGAATGATTTTCCCAAAGTTAATTCAAAGTCCTACATGAATGCATGCTGTGTTTAAAGGGAAAAATTAAAACAAATGAAAATAGAATGTAATCAAGGATAATATTGTTAAGCTGTCCAGACTGAGTCAAGAAACTGATTTGTGAGCTGATACTAAGTCGAAGCCCATTTATCCGTGCACTAACTCGCAAAAGGGAACCATCGTCCCCGGTCTTAGACGGCTCAACGGCCTTTCCGTATGACTAAGATTCCTCTGAAATCATCATTATTTTTGATGAAGGGGAACTTAAATTTCAGATTTACCAAAGTCACAAGGTCCCTGATATAATCTAATAGCATAGATAACATATAGTAAAATGCATACAGGGAGACGGTGGAGCAATAAGCATGGAGGGAACTGAGAAAATGATGCAAGCACCGTGGGACCTGGATGATGTTGTCCGGGAGGTGGGACCAAAGCTTCTTCCCACGCTTAAAAGTTAATTAGCCAAGATATAATGAAGTATAACAAGCAATGAATAGCAATAAAGCATAGCAACCATAGCATGAATAGCATTCAAGCATGTACTAAGCATTAATAGCAAAGTAAGGCGAAGCATGTCTAGCATGATTAGCATAAATTGAAGCATAGCATTACATTGAATATCATAGCATCATTATTTGTTGTTTGTCATGAGGATGACAACTTGGCTAATCATAAGTTCGAAGTTGAATGATCAAGATCAAGTAATGCCTAGTGGTAGGAATAATCCAATGAAATCAGCAGGAGTTATTTTTAGAAAGATCAGAGTGATGATGCCCAGAGTGATTAAAGCATGAAGATGTTGATGTTAAGAACATAGGGAAGAATCGAAAGATAGATAACAATGAATGGAGAGGACTCATCCCAAATTCTTGGTCCTTGCAAAAATGTTGTCCCTGTAAAATAACACCATCAGAAAAATACAATGCAATGCAATTCTTTTTTTTTTATTTTTTTTTGAAATATGCAAATTTTTATGGGTTATGAAAAGTATTCAAATTTCTATGACTTTTTTTTAGATATTTGAATTTTTTAGATTTTTTGAAAAAATATTTGAATTTTTTTTAGAATTTTGGTTTACACATTGCTAATGCAGCATCAAAGGATGTTTAAACCACTGGCTAGGGGTCCTTGTTCCTTCCCGTTTCGTTAAAAATCGCCCAAAGCAGGGCGTGCATTGAGGGTGGCGCCCTATAGCCGGCTGCCCTTGGTTAACGATGCCCCTACTAAGGCCATACCCGAGAAACACTAAGTCTTGGAGGGAGAAGAGAAGAAAATTTGGGGTAAGCTTGATATAAGTTAAGAAGATATTGGGTTTAACTTCTGTCCATAGCACAACCCCTAGAGATTCGGTCTGTTGCGCCAGGGCTTCGTGTCATATCATCGAACCTTTAATTCTCTTATAGGCACGCATACGACCAGGCTCATGACGTCCCGCGGGAAAACTTTATTGCCCTCTTGCCATGCCAAAAATTCATTGGATTTTCTTTTGATTTTTCATATTTTTTTCACTTTGTGCTTTTGTGTCCTTTGGACTTGAAAGATATTGCAATTGAGCTTGAAATTAAAAATAAGGTCATAATAGACTGCCCCTATTTGAGACTTCCTCTTGTCGGGGTGTGCTTAGGTTGGTTGTTTTGCCCCGACTATCTCTACCCTCATATTTCAGTCGAGTAGAGAAGAGAAAAAGACCTCGTGCCCTCAAGCATTGCCCGAGTAGTAACAGTGCTTACCAAGGAGATAGCTAAGGACGCCGTGAAGTGTGTGCGGTGCCCAGCTAAGGGTTGCCCTTAATGAGCGGGGAGAGAATGCCGAACTCCCAGCGTAGGAATCTTATTACCAAAGGGTGCTACATAGCAAGCCTAAAGACTCTTTTTTTTTGACATTGACTTAAATAAAGAACTAGGATGAAGGTCTAAACTACCACTCTTGATCAAGTTAAGAAGCACTTCATTTTGAAAACCGTGCGTAGAAATAATGGATGAGATAATGACATCATAAAAATGCATACTTACGCACACACGTTACCTTGCAACCTTTGTAGAAGCAGCTGCTAGAGGCGATGTTGATCAACATGGGATTTGTTGTCCTCATTTGGCAGATAAGAAAGGATAGCAAAGTTTTGTAATTGGCTTAACAAGAAGGAGTTGTGTCTAGACCAAACGCAGACGAATAAGAAGAAAAGGAAAAGCGATGAGGGCTAGAACTCCCTCACTAAGGTGCGGAGACCCTGATCACATAAAAGGTCTATAGAAGGAAAGGGAAATCAAGTGGAGGAGTGAGGACTAAAGCCTCTGAAACAGTGGGAGAAAGGGAAGATGCTCAGAGTAGTGGAGGCGGAAGAAGTCGGGTTAGACTCGGGAGCGGGAGGAATTAAGAGGAGAAATTGGTAAATGGAGAGAGGAGGATCCGGAGGGTCCGGAGGCAAGGGGGGAGAATCATGGGTGGAAGAATAATCCGGAGGTTCTAGGGGGATAAAATGGCGAGGGATGCGATGCCCTGGGAAGAGGCAGGGAAGAAGATGATTTAAAAGGAGGCAAAGAACAAGGGACACGATGTCCCGGAAGAGTAGAAGGAAAAATTGGAAGAAAGAAAGGGGGTCCAGAGGAATATGAGAAGGAAGGGCGTGATGTCCTGGAAGAAGAGGTAGAAAGTCCAGAGGTTTCGGAAGGATGAAATAGGAGGGGGCGCGATGCCCGGAAAGGATCAATTAAGAGAATAAGAGATCCGGAGGTCCCGAAGGGATGGAGTGGACAGGGACATGATGCCCTTGGAAGAGAGGTAAGTCCGGAGATTCCGGAGGAATGTGAAAAGGGAGGGCACGATGCCCTAGGAGAAAAGATGGTGAATCGAAAGCAATGATAAGATCCGGGGGCTCCAGAGGCAGGAAATGAGGAGGGACGCGATGTCCCGGTAAGTCTGGAGGTTCCGAAAGGGGAGAATAGGAGGGGATGCGATGCCCTAGAGATTGATGGTGGAGAAAATTAGAAGGGACGCGATGCCCCAAGGAGAGGGAGAGAGAAAGCGGATGAGGAGGATCCCGAGGTTCCGGAAGACGGGGAAGGTGCGGGTTCAGAAACCCGGGAAAGAAGGAATGCAAATGCATGAAATGTATTGAATGTGATGGATGCATGTAATGCAAAAAATGCAGGTAGTGCAAGGAAGAAAGTTTCCTTCTCACCCCGTGAGTGGCCCATAAGGAAAAATTAAATGAGAGGGCGAATGAAATTGGTGAATTGGCGGGAGGCCCTTGAGAAGACCCGCCCCTCCATGGCAAATAATGTGCCCGGCCAAACAGCTCAACGAATGGAATCAAAGCGCATGAGTTCTCATTTGATGAAGAATGTGTTATGGCAATGTAAGAGGAGGACGTCTTCTTAGGGATTTGTACAATGATGGAACAAGGGGTAATGAGAGCTTTGAAAGAATGTTGACCGATGAGCAAAGTGATTTTAATAATCTCGGCCGTGGGCCGCCGTGGTATCAAATCTTGACATTTTTCTATAGTGAGCATCTACAGGGACTTAGGCTCTTCAAATATGCCCGGCACAAGAACGCGGATCGGCATCCGGCAGATAAAGTCTTGAATCTTGAATAACATAGCCATAGCCAAATCCTTCTTGTCTGGCTCTTGAATATTCTCGGCACATGTGCTTGTGATTATACACCCACTTCGAGCGGAAGGAGGTGAGATGGAAGCGGTAGGCTCAACGTATAATGAAGGTTTGATGGATAGCGTTGAATGAAGTGTAAGTGGAAGTGGGGGTTCAAGCACGTCGGGCTTCTCTCCTTGCTCGGAAGCGGATGGGATTGGCTCGAGTGCAACAAGGGGTGGACCCTGCTCAGGATTAACCACGGGTTCGGGTAAAGGTTTAGGTGGAGGGATAGACCAAGTGGGGTTTGGTGTAATTGGCTTTGGGGTTATAAAGATGGTGGAGGTCTTAGGTGGCGACAATGGAGGATTACTTGGTTTAGGAAAATGTTTGATGGGAGGTTCGGCGGAGGCCGATGGTGTGGAGGTTAATGGAATAGTTAGAGGAGAGTCAATGGAGGGCCCGGATGGCTTAGTGGGAGCTAATGGTATGGTATTTGGTGATGTAGAAGAGGGAGGTTTGGTTCGGAGAAAACGTCAGATTTTGATGGGGCGAGAGGTTTGAAGAGTAGGGGAAGGGTCATGATGCGCCGATGTGGGTGATTAGAGTATCGACCCATCATCGTAACACCAATTGGTTTCATAAATAAGATTGGGGACGGTGGCATCGTCCTGAGCAGGAGGTTCTTCGGGTGGCAATGGAGGGAGAGGAAAATGAAGGAAACTCGGAGTGGGCACTCCTTGGACATTCTCATCATCTTGTGCCGGCTCCAATTCTTTATCATCGTTAAATTCAAATGGACACCGTGGTGGAGGTGTAATAATGGGTGATGGAGGAATGTAATGTGGAGTGTTTTGTGGAGGGTTATGTGAAAGCGGAGGCGGAGGTAGAAGGCCACATGAATGAGCGGGACATATGGGTGGTGGAGGGCGAACGGCGTCCACTTGATCATTAACGCTTGTTAAAATGTCTTGCTTACTTAGATCGTTGATGCCATTATCTCTCCTATCCTTCTAATCTTTTTCCATCTTAGTGATGTTATTCATAAAAGCATGAAGAGGATTGACTTGAGGAGGAGGCAGAGGAGCGGGCCGCGGGCTTGTGACCCTCTTTAGTTGTTCCTCCATCTTGGTGATTTTATCAAGAAGGGTTTGTTGGAGGGGTGTGACATGAATAACGAAGGGTTGGCATGGTGGCCGTGGAGCTTGGAGGGGCTGACCCAAAAGAGGACCCGGTTGGGCCGGGTTACAAGAGACATAAGGGCCTTGCAGCCGTGAAGGAGGAGGAATAGACGGAGGCGGGTTATGGGCTTCCCGAGGAGGAGTATGCGTAGAGGAAGGCGGAGGAAAAGAGGGAGGCGGGTGATGGGTCACCCGAACGGGAGTATGTGTAGAAGAAGGTGGGTGATGGGCCACCCGTGGATGAAATAAAGAAGGTGGGTGATGGGCCACCCGTGTGGGATTGGAAGGAGGTTGTGATGAAGAGGATGCACCCTCAACAATAGCCTTAAGGGAATGGATTTGTTGAGGGGTGAGATAATCTAATGCATGCAAGACTTGGGAAACCTTCTCGTCATGTGCAGGAGACGGTTCCGGGGGAATAGTTGCTCGCAATGGATGTAAGGGACCATGAGGTTGGAAATCGCCCATAGATCGGGCAAGACCATAGAAGTGAGGATGTGGTCCCTTAGAAAAGTTGTGGTGAGAACTATGAAATTGAAGGTTATAAGATGTGCTAGGTTGATCACCCTCATGAATATATGAATGATTTAACATGTTGGTTTTATTATCAAGGTGAAACATCATCAAGCAAACAATATTCAATCAAAACAATTGCAAAGATATCAAACAAGTTGATGTTTACGCTTGATATATATATATATATTGAACCTTGGTGAATTAAATGATTTTAGCAAAGTTTGATATGATTCACACAAGGTAGGAACCCAGTTTCAATGAGGTTTCCTTCAATGCCAACTAGGTACACTCTCTCATCACGTATATGCCAACTAATCTCGGGGTACTTCAAGGTACAACCTGCCCGGCGTTCGTGAGGGAATCCACGAGTGTAGGGACTTATGGAGGCTTGGTTTAAGAATTTTCGGTCCAAAGAGACGGAGTGCTCAATGGAGAGTCCTTCCTTCACCAAGAGGGTGTAAGATCTCCTAGAAAGTGTGAGGAGAGGAGATCTCCCAAGTCAAATGCCCTAGATGCAATACTAATACAAAATAATAGAAATATGAATGTATGAACAGAAATATATGAAGATAATATAAAATAAATCACAGAATAAAGGAATTCTGTGAAAACACAGGGAATGGGCGACTGTCACAGTGGGCGCCAAATCAAGAATTGGCGTCCACTGCTTGGCCGCTCTTTACCTTTTTTTTTTTTACAAAAATATGAACGCGTCCAACAGCTCAGACACGTTTTAAATTTTTTTTTTAGGGAACAACGCCAGCCACAATGGGTGCTAATTCCTGGAAATTGCACCCACTCTGTGGACGTAAATTCCTCTGTTCACAGAAACTGTCTCCGGCCAGAAAGTTAGAAAATTGAGGAAAAACTAATGGAAAAGAGGAAAACACTCACAAACTCATCACATAACTCATGGCAATCAAATAGGAACATGAAATAAAGCATGGCATGCTCATTTTTTTTAGAGGGATAGATAGATAGATAAAAGGAAATTTCCAAAAAAATCAAGCAAATCACCAATCACATGTGGGGGGTGGTAAAAATAAAAAGAGTGCTACGTGGAGCACAAAAGGAGGTGCACCGTGAGTGCAAAGGGGAAAGGGTAATCAAAGAAAAATAAGAGGTGGTCCCACCGTGATCGCCAATTTGTAGATTATGAAAATAACCACTTAGGAAAATTAATTAACAATGTGGATGAATAAGGGGAAAGAGATAGAAAATGGGGAGTATGCATGGATGCTAATATTGAGAGTGATCGCCAGAGGGGTTACCTCAAAATAATATAACAATAAACAAAGGAGGGATCGCGATATAAATACCTTAAAAGCGGGGGAGATTATGAGTGCACCTTCTCTTCCAATCGGCCGACCGATGAAGAGAGTTTCTCTTGTGTAGATTACCTTTACAAAATCAACAAACCAACATGAAAAATATATTGATTAGAGATCAAGTGTGTAGTATCAAATCCCACATATGAATAAGCAATGAAAATCATGGAAAAGAACACACCTTGTTGGTGTTTTGGTTTTAAACCCCTATGCAAAAGGGTATGGAAATATGACGAATGATGAAAATAGAGGATGCAAGTGTTGCACAATTGGGAGGTGTGCTAGAGTGCACAAAAGGAGGAGCTCAATTGAATTTAGATAAAAGAATAAAAGAAGAGAAATATGATGTGATGCATGAACTAGATGAAATACATAAAGCAATAAAAGAGAGAAAGGGAGAGATAGGCTTATTGGTTTTCTCCCAAGGATGGCTTCAAGATCTTCAATGCAGGAAGAAGCTCCAAGCGGATGTAACTTTTACGTACATGGAGTCTCCTCCTTGAGCCTTCAAACTAGCAGCACCTCCCCTTGAATTAATTGAGAAGCCTTAAACACAAGGGAGAGAGGGGTCCTATTTATAGGGCCAAAATTCGGAGTTTAATCCAAGAGAAATTAGGAAATCAAGTTTTAATTGGATTTGGAAAGAGATATACATTGGCCAAGTGTCCCTTTAACATTAGAAAGCCTTAGGACCCCTTTCCCAAGTGGAAAGGGAGCTCAAAACGGAGAAACAAGGAGATTCTACCGAGTCCGGAGCTCTGCAAGAATTGGCGACTGACGCAGTGGTCGCCCATTAAATGAATGTCAGTTCAAAGAGTCGCCCATTCTGAGGCATTTTAAGATGGATTAAGACTTTCCAAAATTAGAAAAGAATTGGCGTCTGAGGTAAAGTCGCCAATTAGGAATTAATACAAATTTTGGATGGAATTGGAAGCTAAAAATAAGGAAAGTATGAACGCGTCTGAGGTCCTGGACGCGTTCAAGAATAGGTGTCAGCTCAAACAGACGCCCTTTCTTGAATATTCTAGAAATTAGAAAATTACCAAAAATTAGAAAAGTAAATCGCGTCTGGCTGGACAGACGCGTTCATGAATTTTGTGAATTTTTGTAATTATTTAAAGATAAAATGGGAATTAACATCAACAAGATAGTCACCCATTAAAGAATAGGCGACTGTGCAGAAGGGCGTTAATTCTTCAAGAAGGTGAAGGAAAAGAATTGGCGACAAAGGGCCTGCCGCAGTTTCAAGAGCGCGTCCGATGTCGCAGACACGTTTAATAAAAATAGCACCCTTTTAAGAGGCGTTAATTATATAATGAAAATAGATAATAGAAGACGCGTTCAATGTGCCCGACGCGTTGAAGAAAAGGCAGCTTTCCGTCGGACGTCCATTCATGATTTCTTTTCAAGCCAAAAATAGGGGAAAATAAGAACGCGTCCGGCCTCTCACACGCAATTTTGACAAAGTCGACTTATCCCAAATCCATGCGTCGACTTAGAAGAAATGGTGACAATTCAAGCAGGCGCTCATTCTTTCAGAAAGGAAATGGCAACCAAGGGGCTGTTGCTAATTCAGAAAAGTTCCGGAAAATTAGAGAAAAGCCCAGAAAAAATGGAGAAAAATAGGGAATAGCTTAGGAATGCTGAATATTCAAGAAAAATGAGGGAAACCACTCAAATAAGTTGATTTAAGGGTCAAATTGGGGCATCACAATATGATAGGAGATATGCTCAAAATGATGTCAATTTTAGCGTGTCTACTGAGGTCTCGCCATTTCTTGATGAAGTCGAGGGCGCTCTTGCCCTTCTTCTGTCAGAGAGAGCAGAGCTCTGCCAGGGAGATCTTTCGCTCGACCATCTGGAAGCGGTCAAGGAATTTCTTCTGGAGATCTGCCCAGTTGATCACTGAGTTGGGCTTCAAGTGGGAATACCATTGGAAGGCCGTTCCTGTAAGTGAAGTGGTGAAGTAGCAGAGGAGATATGACTCATCCAACACTAGTTTGCCCATGGCCGTAACGTAGTAGGCCAAGTGCTCATGTGGAGACCCTTGCCCGTCGAACTTCTGTAGCTTCGGGGGCTTGGCACACTCTGGAGGGAGTTTTTTCAACTGGTGGTGAAGCGGGTTGGGCACACTATAGAGGTCTATAGTGGCGACCCCTTCACCATACTAGGCGAGCTTTGTTTCGACAATTCGCTCGATCATCTATCGTTGTGCCTGTTGAGTCTCTCCAAGTGATTTTGATGATAACAAAACCCCGGACGTGCCTTCGTCTTGTGCCGTGCATATTTGATCAAGAGCGAACTCAAAATGTATTTGAGGCTTTGGTGCGTCAGTATTTTTGGTAATAACAAAACTCTCTTTTAGTTGAGGTAGATGATATCAAAACCTTGGAATGGCCAATGGCTTAGCACCGTTTAATTACAAAAGTGCAAGCACATGTACGCTCTCAAAGCCATTTCCATCACAAGCTAATGCACAAATGAATCATGTCTCATAATGCCTAGAACAAGTCAAATAAACTCAAATTGAATGGAATAAAATGTGGACACAAAGCCTTTTGTATATGGATATGATTTATGGGCTAAACGAATCTGTTTTGTAGGAATTCCAGAGTTCGATCGACCAACTTGGTTGGTTCGGTCGACCAATCCTTCCAGCACCCAGTACTTTGTAAAATTACAGAGTTTGGTCGACCGACGGCCCAGGATCGGTCGACCGAATTAGCCAGCATTGGAAGTCTCAGAAACTGTCACAGTTCGGTCGACCAAACGACTCGAATCGGTCGACTAAACCCTTTGAGGTAGCCTTTGTTGACCTTGTTTCAACCAACGTGTTCAAAGTCTCTCTTGTGGACTTTTGAGTCCCAAAGCCTCCAGACATGCCTAAATTCGTGGATCTATGTCTGGGCATGTCCCTTGACCAATCAAGAGATATAAAAACACCTCTTTGGGCCAAGTAACCCTAAGGACTTAAGGAATCAAGGGGAGGCTACCAAAGGGAGAAAGAGAGCTGCTGCAAGCACTGCGTGAACAATGATTCGTCCAAGGATTCTTCATCCATCTTCAAGCTTTTCAAGTTCCATCTAAAGCCAATCAACCTCAGATCAAGTGAAGAAGCAAGCCTTGTTCAAGATCTGCATCATATACTCAGGGGGAGCCTTAATCAGAAGTCTTTCTTTCGTGTTTCATCTTCTTAAGTGTTTTCAACTTCAAGTTTGTGTTCCTTGTGATTTGTAAACATCTCTGTGTGTGTGGATCGATTCAGATCCGTAGTTGTGTGTGCTGTCTCGTTCAGATTCGTGGTTGTGCATGGATCTCTTCAGATCTGCGTATGTGTGTGGATCTATTCAGATCTGAGTGTCCGTGTGTGTAAAGTGCTGCATCTGTTGTAGTGTGTGTGTGTGTGTGTGTGTGTGTGTGTGTGTTGTTGATCCAGTCATCGGATCGTGTTGGAAACTCTGTTTCTCTGTGTGTGTGTGTTGGGGTTTGTTCCTCGTGTGTATGCAGGCGTCGACCTGCGTGTGTGTTTGGAGCTTGTCTCCGTGTTGGGTATTTATCCCCGAACTGGTTTTCTAGTAGTGAAGCCTCACCGGGTTTTGGTGAGGGGTGGACGTAGGTTGCTGTCGTCGCATCCGAACAACCTTAAAAATCCTTGTGCCTTGTGGTTTGAGCTGTGTGGTTTGGTCCATCACTTCTACCCCCCATTCTGTTGTAGATATTTGTGAAGTGGATGTGATGAGGTGTGTGAGATGAAGATGTGATGTGCGATATGTGCTAACTCAAGCAAGCAATAACATCAAGTATAAAGCATGTGGCATGTCATCTCAACAGTGTAAAGAAAAGTAATAGAAGGAACTAAACACACGCCGTGGGCGTGGAGCAAAGAAAGGAATAAAGCAAACACACACTGTGGGTGTAGAGCAACTAAAAGAACAAAAAAAATAAGAGAAGATGGAAGAATATGATGACAAATACCCAAAGAAGAAAGATGAGATCGCCACCAAAGCAAGTAATGCAACAAAACTACACCACGTACCTTGGAAAGAAGTCGAGTGAAGCACACTCGCCCGTAGGAGAGAAAATGTGGCGACCCGGATCCCGGATACCAGGCATACCCGGTAGGACTACCGAATACACGTGATACCACTTGGAACCCGCGAGGCCTCCCAAGAGCGGTAAAGCTCCAAAGGGAAAAAGGATTATCGTGTAGTACATTGAACTGACAGATATAATAGCAAGCAATTAAATTTTTGTTAGAACGGGCTGCTAAAGTAGCAGAAATAAAATTACAATTTTAATTAACAGATTACAATTAACAATTAAATACCTAGAGTCAAGTCCAAAGCTAAAGACAGCAGTCTAGCAGTACAGTCGACAGAAAGAAAAGACGTACCGGAAAGTCGGGGGAAGCCCGACAGAGGTACCAGCTGGCAGCTACGACTCGAACTCCAGGACCCGCGGAAGCAGAATGAACACATCACCCCACCTGAAAAGCAGGGGTGAGCCTCGTGTCACTGGCTCAGTAGGGGTCACGCGGATCCTGATGTGACACCACCCATGGACATATTTTACAAGCATACAAGTTGGGCAGCGGACTCACACTAGTGAGCTCACTCGCTTGGCGCACATTAGTGCCCGAAGGCAACTCGGCGATGATGGAGAGGGTCCGAGGCGGGACCTTGAGGCTCCAAAGGTTGGCTAGCTTGGGGAGAACCCCAAATGGGCCTGGGATGCCCAAATCATGGGCGGCCAGCACACCAAGGGTGTGGGATGTAATGGTTCACTCACAACTCGCCCGCGGTGGTCACTCACGGCACTAACAATTTAGGGCCGAGCTCTCATTCACCGTCCGACAAAACAATGGCGATAATACTATGCTAGCAATGAATTGAAACCAGCCAAGAGAGGGACCGAGGCTCACCTAGCCGGCGTGAAGACGCCGATTCCGGCCAGAGACGGGGGCGAGCGGGGAGGCGTGGGTATGCACCCGCACGCCGCGTCGACGGAGCTTCAAACCTGCGACCTGAATTAATACATGAACTGCACCTCTCGCAGGAGGGGGATCTTAGGGTGGGGGTTAACTGAGATTACACCCAAAACTACCTCCACACAGGGAGGGGCCTTCAGCCGGCCAAGCGGGGAGGGGGTGAGACCGACGAAAGATGAAATTGGACGCCAATGTTGATTCTGCCCACTGTCTGCGCTTCTGGACAGACAGTCGCTTCTCTGGACGCTGCGGCCACTCCGGATTTTTTCTGAAGACGAAACCAGTGGGAAAATCTTCGTAGCTGGACTAGGAAGACACCAAAATTTTCTGGATTTCTTTTGGTACCTCTTCTGGTCGGGGTAGGGGCTTGAACAGGGCAGTAGGTCCTCTGTTCTGACAGCTGCAGGTTCCTAACAGCAGGAAGCAGAGGGTGCCACGAATGCTCCCAAGCTCGGAATCAGGTGCCGTCAGAGCCTTTGGAACCATTGACAGGTCTACTTCGAAGCCAAACTGACGGGGATGCCAAATGAGGTTGGAGTAGTCCGGTGGCTTCTGAACACTGAAGGAGGTTCGGTGCAGACAGAGTGGAAGCAGAACCGCACAATCGGGGGAGAAAATTGATAACTTTCTGGTCCGGTCTCCAAATTGAACTCTGCTTCTTGGTGATGGTAGAGGACTTGAATTAGAAGACTTTTTCTGAAGAACTCTTGATCAGATTCCCAATAGGTTCATCGCAGAAGAGCTTCCACTCCAGCTCTGGCCTCCTGCCAGGGAAGATTCGCGCAGTCGGGGGAGAAAGGCTCTCCCGGGCAGCACCGTCCTCGGACAAAGATTAAACCACCGCCGTTGCGAAGAGGACAGGCAGACGCTTCCAACGGTACCTCTTGGTCCTTCAGATTCGTCGGGATGTGGTCGGGGTCGCCTCTTCAAGAAGGTGGTCTTCTGGAGGTCGCCCGCTGCTTGGAGGATCTATCAATGGAGGTGGGAGAGGTGATGGAGAAGAGCAAGGGAGAATGGTGGAGATGAGAGAGAGAGGGGGGGGCGACCCTAACAAAGGGGTGGGGTCTTGGGGGTGCCCTAGGGCTATGAAGGGAAGGTGGATTTGAATTCAAATGGCCTAGGGAAGTGGTGGGTTGTATGGGGGAGAGGGAAGGGTGCTTGGGGAAGGGAAGAGGGTAGTTGGTGGTTGGAGGGTGGAGCAAGGATTGGAGGATTCCACCTTGGGGTTGGGGGGGAGTTAAATGAGTGTATGGGGAAGGGGGAGGGGTCTTAATGATAGGTGAATGGGGAGGAGAGAGAAAATTTTGAAATTGGGGTGAGCGGAGAGAGAGAGAGGGGGGGACCCCTTAGAGAGAGAGAGAAAGAGAGAGATAATGAGAGAGAGATCTAGAGGGATGTGGAATTTTGGATTTCAATATTCATGCCAAAGTTGTTACATATGAGAGGAGTGGGGGCCTATTTATAGGCATTGGACTTTTCCTAGGACAAAAATGACCCTGACTAAACAACTATTGACCAAACACTCCAAGGGAGGGGCGCCCCTGGGCCTAGCCCATTAGTTGGGCCCAATAGCCTAACAAACCAACATAATGACATAAGACTTTGGTAGATAACCTACTAACCTAGGTACATGACTCAAATAAAGGGAAAATTACATTATGATGACTCAAATAAAATATAAAAATTACATGACTAGACTCATAAAATTATGACGAACACAATGGCGCACGCTGATGAGCAATCCGAGCCTCAAAAAAAAAGTGGAGGGGCGAGGGATGCCCCCATCATACCCCCGGGGTGGGGAAAACTCGACCCCGTCGAGTATGGGTCCACCGGGGAAGTAGTACACCAACATGTAGCTCCGGGCGAACCACGATCTCCAAACTCAACCTTCGCTCATAGCCGGAGAAGGGCGCTTCAGCTCGTCAAAGTGGCTCGGACACACCCTCATGCTGACGATGGGATCTTGCTTGCCTAGTATTACCGCCGTGTGCTCACGTCGGGCTCTCAGGCTAATTTGTGGTGGCACTCCGAGGGTGTCTCTCGCAAGGATAGGTGTAAGCTCAAGGCACTAACTAGGATCCACCGCGGTACCCTTAGAGGGTGCCGGATCCGCCACATGAGAAATGGGGTGAATCCCAAAACCCATCAGTAAGTCCAACCCGCAAGTCGGGTTGCCAAAATCATTCGAACTTGGCAAGGTCCAAGTCCTCGTGCCCTCAAATTGGAGGTGACCCTAGGGTAGAGCCACTCCAAAGTCATCATCGTCAAGTTACCAACTTGGAATTCCAAGTGGCGCCCATGAGTTTTTGCCCGCTTGTTGTGAATCTCACCGCTTGTTGCTTGATACTTGCTCGGATGCATATGCCATGCACTATGATGCGGTGTGAGTGGACAATGTATGGTATGCAAAGGTGGTCCAGGGCAACCACATATAGACCTATCATGCATTGATGTTATGAAGACTTTGAATGATTTGGGAGGACCGGGGCATCCATAGGTGTCCCTCTTATGGGTGAGTGTGATGAACGTTGGAGGAACCGGACACCCATGTAGGTTCCTAGCATACATAAGACCAATGGTGAATTGGGGAGGACCGTTACACCCAAATAGGGGCCACTCATGCTTCCTACTTGACATGTGGGTGGTGTGAATGAATGGACCCGATTTTCTAATCATGCCAAGTGGTGTGTTGTGCCAAGACTTATGCACTCCTATCCTAGGGATGACTTCCATGTGCATGGGTGTGGGGTGGCCCTTGAGCTTCCACTCGTATGGATCAAAGGGATCTAAGAAGGTGGGCATTATGGCGAGGAGCTCTTCCTTGTTTCCTAGGCATATGTTGTTTATGGTGATGGTTCCCTTTGTGGGGCCCGAGTCTTGGAAGTGGTGGTTTTGGTCCAACATGGTTGGTTGGGGTAGAGAATGGTGGGTTGTGGGTAAGGTGGGTGGGTCACATGGGTAACTAGGCTCCCATTGGAAGGGATCAAAGGGGTCATGGATTGGGCTTCCTAGAAGAAGGAACTCTATGTCCACAAGGTCCATACAAGATGGGTCATCCTCCTCTAATGAAGTAATTTGGCCGAAGCTCTTGGGAGGTAGATCGACCATGAGGGGAGGGCTTGGCTTTCTACCCGAGATATGAAGCTCCAATTTGAGGAGAAGGTCGGGCTCATCGGGTGTGGAGAGGAATAATAGAAGGTCACTAGTGTAGCAACCAATGGTGCACATTGAGGTGATAGACCCAACACATAGGTGTAGGAGGTTAAGGTTCCTAGGTTGTTCGGTCATGGGGGTCAACATGCCAGTCAACTCTAATTGCCATGCTAAGCCCTTGAGAAGGTCCCCTAGTGTCTCCACTTGATAAGATGATTGGATGGTGGTGCGATAGGAGTTGAAGGGCACTATGGGGAGGTGTTGCTCCAAGGATGGGTAGGCCATGATCGGGTGAGCTGGGCCTTCTTTTAACCATCTAGCCAAGGATCCACTTATGATGAGTTCACTCCCTACTAGAAGAGAGGGCATAGAGTTAAGATAGTAATGCAAAGCTTTGTCCTCATCTTGGGCATGTGTTTCTTTCAAAGTGGGGGTTGGATCCGGGGTGTTCACCACTATGGGGTCGGGTGTTAGGATTATGGATTCTTCTACCAAGGAGGTGGGTAGGTACTTTGTGGGTGGGGTGATGATGATCGGGGCATGGTGCATCCGGGGTGGTGAACGAGGTCGGACTTGGAGTGGGGTTGGGAGTAGTGGTGGCCTAGGTTGGGGTAAGATTGGGGTTGGAAGAGGAAGGCAGGGTGGGTGTGGAGGCTTGGTTTGATTGGTTTTGGGAGGTGTGTCCTTTTTAGGGGGTGAAGGAATTGAAGGGTTCCTTGGGCTTTGGTGATCCGAATAGGAAGGGGACACATATCTAGCCCTAAGGTGTTCCTTCATGTTTTCTCAAGTGGTGATGGGATCTTCCCTTCTAATTATCCTTAAGCCTTCAATTTTCAACCAATGAGTTTGAGCCCTTTTGGTTAGTTGCATTTTGGCACATCGAACCTTCCTATCCTCGGACATGGGATTCCTCCCAAAGTAATGGTCCATTGATGCCTCCCAATCTAAATAGTCATTAAGATGAGTTCCATCAAAAGTTGGAGGTGGGGGATATGTCCTTCCATTGTCCGTACTTGGGGCGGGCCCATTTTCTCCAAGTTGGTTGAGTCGACCTGATATGTTATCAAGCCGCTCATTGGCATAGGTCAAGGCCTTCATGAGGTAGTTGACATGGCCAGGGAGGTCATGTGAGTTAGTGGTAGACATCCCTTGGTGGTTTGGACTTATGGAGAGGGCCGATTGGTAAGGTCGGTATGAGGTGGCCATACTAGTGGACAAGAGCGATGCACTGGAAGACTCTAAATGCATATGCGCGCCCTAGGACCAACTTGATAGAGACAAGTTGTGAACTTGCTCTGATACCACTTGATGTGACACCACCCTTGGACCTATTTTTCAAGCATACAAGTTGGGCAGCGGACTCACACTAGCGAGCTCACTCGCTTGGCGCACATTAGTGCCCGAAGGTAACTCGGCGATGATGCAGAGGGTCCGAGGCGGGACCTTGAGGCTCCAAAGGTTGGCTAGCTTGGGGAGAACCCCAAATGGGCCTGGGATGCCCAAATCATGGGCGGCCAGCACACCAAGGGTGTGGGATGTAATGGTTCACTCACAACTCACCCGCGGTGGTCACTCACGGCACTAACAATTTAGGGCCGAGCTCTCATTCACCGTCCGACGAAACAATGGCGATAATATTATGCTAGCAATGAATTGAAACCAGCCAAGAGAGGGACCGAGGCTCACCTAGCCGGCATGAAGATGCCGACTCCGGCCGGAGACGGGGGCGAGCGGGGAGGCGTGGGTATGCACCCGCACGCCGCGTCGACGGAGCTTCAAACCTGCGACCTGAATTAATACATGAACTACTCCTCTCGCAGGAGGGGGATCTTAGGGTGGGGGTTAACTGAGATTAGACCCAAAACTACCTCTACACAGGGAGGGGCCTTCAGCCGGCCAAGCGGGGAGGGGGTGAGACCAACGAAAGATGAAATTGGACGCCGATGTTGATTCTGCCCACTGTCTGCGCTTCTGGACAGACAGTCGCTTCTCTAGACGCTGCGGCCACTCCGGATTTTTTCTGAAGACGAAACTAGTGGAAAAATCTTCGTAGCTGGACCGGGAAGACATTGAATTTTTATGAATTTCTTTTGGTACCTCTGCTGGTCAGGGTAGGGGCTTGAACAGGGAAGCAGGTCCTCTGTTCTGATAGCTGCAGGTTCCTAACAGTAGGAAGCAGAAGGTGCCACGAACGCTCCCAAGCTTGGAATCAGGTTCCGTCAGAGCCTTTGGAACCGTTGATGGGTCTACTTAGAAGCCGAACCAACGGGGATGCCAAATGAGATTGGAGTAGTCCGGTGGCTTCTGAACACTGAAGGAGGGTCGGTGCAGACTGAGTGGAAGTAGAACCGCACGATCGGGGGATAAAATTGATAACTTTCTGGTCCGGTCTCCAAATTCAACTCTGCTTCTCGGTGATGGTATAGGACTCGAAGTAGAAGACTTTTGCTAAAGAACTCTTGATCAGATTCCCAATAGGTTCGTCGCAGAAGAGCTTCCACTCTGGCTCTGGCCTCCTGCCAGGGAAGATTCGCGCAGCCGGGGGAGAAAGGCTCTCCCGGGCAGCACCGTGCTCGGACGAAGATGAAACTACCGCCGTTGCGAAGAGAACATGCAGACGCTTTCAACGGTACCTCTTGGGCCTTCAGATTCGCCGGGATGTGGTCGAGGTCGCCTCTGCAAGCAGGTGGTCTTCTGCAGGTTGCCAGCTGCTTGGAGGATCTATCAATGGAGGTGGGAGAGGTGATGGAGAAGAGCAAGGGAGAATGGTGGAGATGAGAGAGAGAGGGGGGGTGACCCTAATCAAGGGGTGGGGTCTTGGGGGTGCCCTAGGGCTGTGGGCGGAAGGTGGATTTGAATTCAAATGGCCTAGGGAAGTGGTGGGTTGTATGGGGGAGAGGGAAGGGTGCTTGGGGAAGGGAAGAGGGTAGTTGGTGGTTGGAGGGTGGAGCAAGGATTGGAGGATTCCACCTTGGGTTGGGGGGGAGTTAAATGAGTGTATGGGGAAGGGGGAGGGGTCTTAATGATAGGTGAATGGGGAGGAGAGAGAAAATTTCGAAATTGGGGTGAGGGGAGAGAGAGAGAGGGGGGGACCCCTTAGAGAGAGAGAGAGAGAAAGAGAGAGATAATGAGAGAGAGATATAGAGGGATGTGGACTTTTGGATTTCAATATTCATGTGAAAGTTGTTACATATGAGAGGAGTGGGGGCCTATTTATAGGCATTGGACTTTTCCTTGGACGAAAATGACCCTGACTAAACAACTATTGACCAAACACTCCAAGGGAGGGGCGCCCCTGGGCCTAGCCCATTAGTTGGGCCCAATAGCCTAACAAACCAACATAATGACACAAGACTTTGGTAGATAACCTACTAACCTAGGTACATGACTCAAATAAAGGGAAAATTACATGATGATGACTTAAATAAAATATAAAAAATACATGACTAGACTCATAAAATTATGACGAACACAATGGCGCACGCTGATGAGCAATCCGAGCCTCAAAAAAAAAGTGGAGGGGCGAGGGATGCCCCCATCAGATCCCCACTGAAAAACATGCAGTAACACGGAAACAACAGGGACAGCAGCAAGAACAACACTTGTAAGCTGCAAAAGAAAGGGAAGCAGGAGTAGGGAACAGGTAAGGACGAGGGGAATAATCCGAACAGGCAAGTAGGCCTAGAAAGGGAAAGAGGAGTAGGGCGCAACAAGGAAAAGGGGAACAACCACGCACAAACACCCCACCCTACACCTACAACAGGCATGCAAAAGAAAGTCTAGAAAGAACCTAGACAAGCACAGACAACACGACCGGAGCATCGTGCATAGGACAAGACACAGACCTCGAGTGTAGCCACGGAAAGGCCAACCCGGACAGGTCACAACACAGGAAGAGCACGGGAGTCACGCGCCACGCGACGAAAAAACCCCGCACCGGGAGAACGGTCAGATGCGTCCACTGACGTCTTACACTGCACCAGAACACCCACCACAAGTGTCTCGACTACCCACCGTCGCGGCCTACGCGAGCCCGGCCGAGTCGCAGACCCACGCGGAACCACAGGTACAAGTACTAGCCAGGGTCACGCCCGTCGGCGTTAGTCCTCTGCCCCTGACCACATGTGCACACACTGGCTCCTGCCTAGAGCCAGGCTTCTAGCTAATTTTCTCCCCCCGTTAGACGCTACGGTAACCGCAGGAGCCGACGGAAACTAGCTTACAAACCGTATATCGGGGTCACCTTTCGACTGCTGCACGTCTAGGGTGATGCAAGGAGGAAGCTTGAAACGTGGCGCTGAAGTACAGACAGTCGAACATGCACTGTCACCCGTACCTCAAACACCAAAGGCAACACAAGAAGCCGCCGACAAACCTGGAAACGTAGTCCTAGCCTTCATAGGAGCATCGACCGATGTCCACAAGGAAAGCGGCCAGACCACGTGAACGACAGACATCACCCTAACATAGACAGACACACCACAGTCCTACCCCAAAACAACCCCCTAACGTTACCTAGAACGGACCCACAACACACGACCACACACCAAAAAGCCCAACGGCCATCACGGCCACAACAGGACTATAACGGCCTAGCACAGGCGCATTACACGGGCCTGACGCACCAGGGCGGGCGCGTCAGAGCCAACAGGCATGAAAACACACCGCGAGCCACATAACGCACCAGGGCAGGCGCGTTACAACAGCCTAACGCACGAGTGCAGACGTGTTACGCCCACCTAACGCGTGAGGACAGGCGCGTTACGCCAACCGACCCAAAACAAACAAAACAGGGTGTAACGGCCTGGGGCAGGCGCGTTACACAGCCTGACGCACCAGGGCAGGCGCGTCAGGGGAACCGACTCACCCAAAATGCTAGACGACAAAATAGGCGTGACGCATCAGCCCGGACGCGTCAGAGAGCTGTGACGTGCCTCCCCTGGGCGTCACACTCCCAAAATCACGAAGAACTAAAAATGCCCAAACGCTGTGACGGTCTGTCGTAGGGCCGTCAGAGACATGTGACGGTCTCTGAAACGACCGCTACACCGGTCACGGCGGGAAAATAGTAGAAACGCCAAATCGGGCCGTTCCACGCCCCATTCACGCCGAAGCGCAGGGGAAACAAACCTAGATGACGAAAAATAACTCTAGGAGGCTCAAAAGCCCACATGCAAGCCTTAATACGAGAGATCGGGGCGATTTCATCAAATCGACCCAAAGTGGGTCACCGGGGTTCCCGGACTCCTACCGGCCTCGAATGACAACCGATCGACACGAAACTTACGTGAATGGGATCCGGACATCCCAGCGGTCATTTTGACACTAACTACGACGAGAATGGTTGCCATTTTCCAGCGAACCCTGAAAACCCCAAAAAACCACGGTTTTCACTAAATCGGCCCGATCTACCCCGATCGAGCACCAAACCACGCACGGAAGCAGGGAAAATGTGCAGAGCGAAGTGGCGGTCCATCTCCCTACCTCCACCGAAGAAACCATGCGCCGAAGCGACTAAACCACGCCGAAAATCACCGAATCACGACGACGCCCACTCGGAATCCACCGAGGGATCGCGCCCACCACACTCCATCCGCTGCTCATTCCCGCGAACAGATCACCCGAGCACGTCCACGCCTCAGCCAGCTCCGCAACTGTGTACGCCCCTCGCCGAACGGAGCAGAGACGGGAGAGAACGGAGTGAGATAGCGTGAAGTTGAAAATGAGCAGGAGAGATAGTGGAATTGAATTTATAGAAAGAAATTAGGAATTTTCCTAATTTTTGAAAAATCTGATTTTTGGCTCGAACTCAGAAAAATACACAAAAATAGTCAAAATGATCGCCTCGAAGAGTACATCGCCATTGTATCGTCCACGAGTCGATGAATTGAGAAATAAACTCACCGTAGGGTTCTGTAACTAGTACAAGAGAAAAATCCACACGGATCATAAAACTCAACTCGGGAGCTACAAAAGTGATCCGAAACTCTCCGAAAAGGATCCGAAAGACCCAATAAAGATCCAACAAAGATCCGGGACATTATAGAAAACCCAAGTGCAGACGCGAAAACGGTCCTGATGCGACCGCAAGGCGAAGAAAAACTGTCGACCGATAGACCGCAAGGGGAGACAAACGGTCTGGCGATGGCCGCTAAGCGCACCCAGACAAGTGTGATGTGGAACTTGAATCTCCACCCCTCCTGGCCGGCCAGAAGAGTTGGGCCTCGTGTAGTGAGCTCTGTAGACCTACAAAAGAGTGTAGATAGAAGAAGAAAGCAACCCGATTAGCCTTAGAGAAGGTGTAGTATCTATAAAGCAATGAAACTAATATGCATAAAAGGAAGGGGGAATACCTGGGGGGGTTATGATTTTTTAACCCCTGTGGGGTGTGAAAATAGTGGGAGGATGTTTAAAAACGTGATGTGAGTGCAGAAGAACGTGGAAGAAGAAGGAGAATTGATATGCTATGATGATGCAAAGATGACAAAGACTAAGAGAAGAAAAGACACAAAAACTCAAAAGAAACCGGCTACTCCCTAGACCAGACGACCCTAGGATGCAGACACAAGCTCTCCCTGGTTGGTACTCGCTCCAAGATGCGGCAGCACTTCGTCGCAAGCTCCAGAAATCTCCTCCTCAAGCCATGAAGTAAAGGGTTCTATTTATAGACCCCCAAAACCTTAGGTCGAGTTGGAGGGATAATAGCACGAAAATAGGGCTGAACTTAGATAAATCTCGAAGATAATACTCCCAAGAGTCCATAGAAACAAATAGAAGCTTCTAAGGATTGATACCCAGAGAGAAAACACCAAACTAAGGACTCTAGCTCGACCATCGCCGAAGAGAGGAAGATTAGACAGAGTAAGACTCTCTGTCTCCCCTAACGGTCTTGCGATAGACCCCAAGGCATGAAAAAATGGTCGACCTATAGGCCGCTAGGCTTAGCCGATCATGAAGAGATAAGACCAAGGAAACTCAACGGGACTCTCTGTCTGCCTAGCGGTCTAGCAAAGGACCGCCAACGCCATCTAACGGTCGCGCGATAGACCGCTAGACTAATAGACGTGGCAAAAGAGATGAGGGAAAATAAATCTCTGAATTAATCCATAAAATAGTCCTCATTAGCCCTTATCTAGGCCCAATAAGCTCAAATGACGAGAAAATAGAAGGAACTAGGCCCAATCAGGGAGAGAACCCATAAAATAAGCCCAAAAATAACAAAAAATGACCCAATAACTAGTAAACAAGCCGAGACATCATAAAATAAGATAAGGAGATGACCCAACTCATTGGTCATAAAACGGGTGTCAACAGATGCCCCTCCTTAATGTCCTTTTTGCAGGGGAGCGAGCGGAGGTGAAGCGAAAGTGAAATGGAACGTGGAGATGAAGCGGAAACGAAGTGAAGCGGACTGAAAAGCGGGCGTTAAGGTAAACGACATCCATCCTCAACTAAAAAGCGATAGGAATCTTCTGAAAAACTTCAAACCAACCACAAGGAATGGCCAAACCGAATGACGCATGCCTGGAGAAACTAACAACTAAGGAAAATAAAACACGACCAACCTCATCACTGGAACACACAGCTGATAGGCGATCGGAGCAAGCGAAAAGTAAAAAACGAGCAACTAAACTTCAGACAAGGACCCTCAGTTTACCAAACCAAGCAAAATAGACCGATGAAAACCTTCCAACTCAGAGTGGAATGACTCTCCTTACCCAAGACCATGGACACAACTATCCACCATTACTGAGACACCTTAGACAGATTCGGGCTCATGAATGCTCAAAGATGTGCATGATGTATGCTGGGCTAAAGTAAAAAAAATCATCAAAACGAATGTAAAGAAATCATAAAAATAGAAAAATACTCGAGAATAGTATTGCTACACAGGACAAATCAGGGTCAAGACACTATCTGCAACCACGGTGTGCGAGATAGAACCATCGTCCCCCAACTCCTCCAACCTAATGACGTATCCAACGATTATACATGTGCACCTAGATCATTATCATTTTTGTTGAAGGGGAGCATTAGATCCCAGAACACATGAATGACCAGTCGGTTCTCGAGATAATATATCATAGATACCATATAGTAATGCATTAAGGGGACCAAGAATCTAGATACTTACCTGACTTACCTGTTTGGCGAAAAGTGACGCGACATGATGGCGCTCATGAATTTGACAATTAATAGAGATTAGCCATCAATAAGCAAGCCAAGGAAATATGCATGATGCATCAAAAATCATCATTTAATCGTAACAACACAAAAATGGTCATGTAAAGACCGCAAGGGAAAGCCTAATGGTCCATCGCACGACCGCTACCCTTGAGGCAGTTCACATTCCCCAAAGGGCGTGACCCTGAGGAAAACGGTCCTGGGAGGACCGCCAAGGACAGCCTAACGGTCCATCATACGATCGCAAGGCACTGGGCGATTTCAAAAATCATGAACACCCGTTCACTCCCATTTCATCTCATTCTCATTCAAACCTCACCATCGGCGACGAGCTCCACCACCGGCATTTCCTTCACCCCCCATAAAAAACCCATACTCACTCACACTCGAGGATGGTGAAGAAGAGGGCGATATGGTAGTTTCAACGCCGCATGGCTAGGGAGAACGAACCCACAACTCCGACGGATCAAACGGAGGAGGAAGCGGCGCCAGCTCAAATCGAAGTCGGGGAGCCTTCTACGGCAGCTGCCGCACCTGAGGGAGGAGCTGGAGACGATGATGGAGAGCACATGGCTGAGGAAGCACCCGAGGCGGCGGCTGGAACCCCCACGTTTGAGGTAGGCCAAAACCCAATTTTCAATTTCTCTAGACCATGCATGCGGGTAGTGTTGACACCCGTTTTATGATCAATGAGTTGGGTCATCTCCTTATCTATTTTTATGATGTCCCGAGTTGTTCACTGGCTATTGGGTCAATTTTTGGGTCAGTTTTGGGCCTATTTTATGGGTTTTTCTCCCTGATTGGGCCTAGTTCCTCTAATTTCTCGACATTGCAGCTTATTGGGCCTGGATAAGGGCTAATAAGGAATTTTATTGTGGATTAACTTGAAGATTTCTTGGTCTTTATCTCTTTTGCCACGTTTAATAGTCTAGCGGTCTATCGTGCAACCGTTTGGCTTGGCTAGCGGTCGTTTGCTAGACCGTTTGGGCAACAGAGTCATGCTCGGTCTCTTTGATCTTATCTTCTTCTGGATGATTGATCCTAGCGGTCATTTGCTAGACCGTTTGGGATGCCTTGCGGTCTATCGCAAGACCATTTGGTCAGACAGAGAGTCCTGCTCTGCCTGATTTTCTCTGCTTCACCGTGGTCGAACTAGAGTCCTTGGTTTGTCGATTTCTCTCTAGATAGAGGCTCTTAGAACCTTCTGTTGGTTTCTATGGACTCTTGGGAGTATTATCTTCAAGATTTATCTAGTTTCAGACCTATTTTCGTGTCATTATCCCTCCAACTCGAACCTAGGGTTTGAGGGTCTATAAATAGGACCCTTGACTTCATGGCTTGGAGAGGAGATTTTGGAGCTTGCCACGAAGTGCTGCCGCGTTCTAGAGCAAGTACCAATCAGGGAGAAGCTACTTCCACGTTCATAAGACTTCTAGTCCAGGGAGTATTGGGTTCCTTTGGTTTAGTTTGTGTCATTTTCTCTTAGTTTTGGTCTTTCCTTTTGCATGTTCATAGCATCTTCTCTCTTCTTCTTTCTACGTTCTTTGCACTCACACCACGTTTTTAAACATCCTCCTATCTTTTCCACGCCCCACAGGGGTTAAAAAAAATCACCACCCCCCAGGTATTCACCCTTCCTTTTATGCATATTAGCTTAATTGCATTATAGATACTACCATAGTCCCAAGGGCTTATTGGGTCATTTTTATTTGTGTCTACACTCTCTTGCAGGTTTACATGACTTATTGCACGAGGCCCAACTCTTCTGACTGGACAGGAGGGGTGGAGATTCAAGTTCCACACTTCATTGTTATGGGTGCCCTTGCGGTCTCTTCAACGACCGTTTGAAGATCTCTGGCGGTCTGTCGCAAGACCGTTTGCCTTCTCCTAGCGATTGTCTATTAGACCATTTGCCTCCGCAGCACTTGGGTTTTCTCTCTCCCGCGGGCCGGTGACTCCACTCGGCTACTTCCAAGGTACATATTACAGTTTTACTATTTTATTTACTTTGGTGGCGATCACATCATTCCATACTTTGGGCATTGTTCATTATCATCATCTTGCTTGTTCTATTACTTTAGTTGTTCCACACCCCCGTGTGTGTTTGTTTTCATCCCTTTGCTCCATGCCCACGGCGTGTGTTTTTTTTACTTCTCCTTTTACATTCTTTGAAATATTTGATGACATGCCCCATGCTTTGATTTCATGTTGATTGCTTGATTTAGTGCACCACTTACTCACCCACATCATCATATCACTCATATTCACACTCGCAAAGAAAGAGAGAGAAGGAAAGAAACATCAACAACCCTCATTTTTTGGCGATCACGGTGGGACATCTAGTGCCAATCGTGCCGAGTTTCTGTTTAACCTGCTGTTCTTAGTTATTCTCAGTTGTCTTGTGTTTTCCTTGGTTTTCCCATTTTTTCCTATTGTTTTCTGCTCTCTGGCTCTCTCGCAGTCTCCTCCCCGACCATCTGGTATTCTTAGCGATCTAGCGATAGACCGTCTGGTATTCTTAGTGATCTTTCATATGATCGTTTGCTCCAGTCACAAGCATGCATCTCGAGGTTGCTATTATTTCCATAATTTTTGGCTGTGTTATTATTTTTGGGTGCTATCTGGTCTCCTCCTGTTGTTGTGGTATATATTTGCATCATTGTTTGCATATTGTTTGCTAGTTATTAAGCTAGAAATTGCATGTACTCCGGTGCACATAGGGTCGTTCATCTTTCATACCATAGTTGCATTCCTACCTTGGTGTGTGATCCTCTCGCCTCCATATTGCTTGGGGTCGACTAGGTGACCACATCAGGGACCTCCGTAAGTCCCCGCGAACCGTGGATTCCCACACAGACGCCGGGCCAGTTGTACCTTTACCACCCCGTGTCTAGGTTGCATAAGTAAGGGAGAGTTCACATCTAGAGTTAACCAAGTCCCCAATATCCTTTCTATTTAGGAACCTATTGTTGGAGAGAATATATTAAATTCAAATCCCTAAGGTTCTAAAGGAAGAGATAAGTAAAATTTGTGCATCATTACAACTTGGTTGACTTTGATTACTTTTTCATCCCTTTCTTGTTTGCATAAATTTAGAGTCATCTTGTCTGGTCACTCATTTGTGGTTGTTTGTGTTGTTTGCTTTGTCTTAAGGTGCTTCGTTGCATGTGGAGTTGCTTTCGATCATTAGAGTCATCTTCTAGGGGCAATTCCTCTTTCACGTCTTATTCCAATCCCTTCTTTGAGTCAAACATGTCTCCCTACGATCTTCTCCGTTCCCAGGAGGAATCTCTTCCCCAGGGACTCTTGGAGGACCCACCTAGGGTTGTCCAACTTCAATCAGGAGAAGGGTCCATCCTTCCTCCATCTTCCGTCCCCATGGAGGGTGCGCAACCCTCCCTTTCTTCCAATAATCCTACCAGTCAGATCTTGCACATGATGGCCCAGTTGGATCTGGCCCAACTTCAGGCCCTTTATCAGACCTTGCAGGGGTCCGGTGCCCCATCCCCTACAATTGCACAAGGTCTCTCTACTACCTCCGTCTCACAATCTAGGGTTGATGGGCCCGAGGTCTCACCCATTCCAATCGATCTTACCCCGGTCCATCCCAGGACCCTCCAGTTCTCCAATCTAGAAGCAGGCCAGTCCTCTGGCTCAGCCCATCAAATTCTTGATAAAGGGAAGATCGTTCTTCCCTCATTCACCTAGGCCGAGTCTTATAGGCCTATTCTATCAATGCCGCAGGCCCTTGTCAGCCCAGCAGATCTCGCTCGTCCTCAGCAAGGGGCGGCCCATATCCACTCCAATTCGGGTCATCCTCCGGCCCAATATCATTCTTATGGGCCTCCTCCTCCTCCTTCTGTCTACCCTTCAGCTCCTCGCCTTGAGCTTACTCCATTCACTCCACCTACTCCATCTCGGGAGCAGGAACTCCTTGATAAATGGGCCGCCATGCAATAACAACTCGACTTCCTTCAAAAGCGGGTTGGCCCACAATCTCTAGTAGATGTTCCAGTTCCTAGCTTCCACAACATCTGCTTCCCTCCCCAATCTGAGCTCCCCACGTACCGCAAGTATGATGGGAATAGCAATCCGTTTATTCATGTGAGGGATTTTATGTATGAATCAGCGTAGTTTCAATATGATGATCGCCTTATGACGTATTTATTCTGCCGATCTCTAGATGGAGTTGCTCTGGAGTGGTTTTATGTGTTGCCATTAGAGGATACTGAAAGCTTCAAGGTGATAAAAGAAAAATTCATTCAAAGGTTCCAAGACCAGGTCGGCCTGGAATATTCATTCACAGATCTGGTGGCCGAAAAGATGAAGGCAGACAAGGACTTTGCTACCTATGCCGACAGATGGAGGTAGATGGCCACTCGGGTGCCGGGTCACATTCCGGAGGAGGAAAAGGTCAAGTTGTTGATATCTAATGCCACACCCACCTTCCGCAACATATTGGCCATGAACGATATTGCCAACATGCATCAGCTATATAGCCGGGCGCAGTTCATTCAAACCCAATTCAAGGACTCCCCTATCAACTCTCTTTTCGAGGCCCAAAAGCCCAAATATAATAGAAAACCTCAGGGGCCCATTACCGAGAGAGTCCAGACTAATGAACAGGTGCAAGCCGTTGCATTCTGTTTCCCAAACCAGTCCACCCCGTTCCGCTTCCCGCAAAACCCACGCAATCCCCAGTTCCCCGCTCCTCAAAATGCCCAGCCTACCTTCCCCGCTCCACCAAACACCCAACCTACCTTCTCCGCTCCACAAAATAACTTCCCCACTCCACAGTAACCACAACAACCTCCGCAATACCATAATGTCCCTCCACCCAACGGCTACACTAACAAGCGCCCAGCTCCGAAGAGAGCCCAATATCCTCCTTTGCCCGAAACCCTCACGGATATCTTTTCCGCTCTTATGTCAATAAATGCAATTCAGCTTCCTCCAGAACGGCCCAATTGGAACCCGACCATCATCAGTCCAAATACTGCAAGTTCCATAGGCAACCCGGCCACACCATCAAAGGGTGTAATCAGTTCTGAGATCTAGTGTACGATCTCCACGAAGGGCAGCGTATTGATTGGGCCGAGATGCATAAGGCCATTATTGAGATCAAAGAGAAAAGAAGGCAAGCGCTGAGGCAGCAAGTGCAGCAGCAACAAGCACCGTAGCCACATCAGCAACCACAACAATAGTAACAGCCCATTTAGGACTTGGGGATCCATCAAAACCTTATGCCAAATCATCTGCCCGCTTCGCAACCACAACCATCGGCCCTGGCCCAAGTCAACCTTGTTCAACCACCAGCTCCTAACACTGCGTGGTCTTATGATGATGATGCCTCCGTATAGTGGCTCATGGCCCTCCACCACAACTACCGCAACCCTTCTTTACCTTCCACTCCCCCCATCCTCCCGCTTAACCGTCAAACCGCTCCATCACCCGCAATCGCCGAACCCCTCATCCTACCATCTGCTTCTTCCGTTATCCCGCCTACCTCCACTCCGCCGCCAGCACCTGTGCCCATCATTACCAACCCTCCATTAAACCTTTCACCCGTCACCCCTCCACGGCCTGTCATCTCCGCTACCCCCATAACACCTATTATCACCACACCTACCCCTACTCCTATCACCCCCATCTCCACTACACCCTCTACCACGTCATTTATCCACCCCACCAGGCCTGTCAAGCCGCTTATCATGAACCCGGCTGGTGCCGTGCCGGCCCAAAACCTTGCCCTATAGAGCGGGCATTTGTTCCATAGGAACTACCCTTCCACCGGTGCACCTACACCTACTCCCCAGTCCTCGCAACAGGCGGCTAATCAGGAAGAGGCAGACCCGCTGCCCGGAACACAATAGTATTTGTTACATCATCTGGACCGAGTGCCCGCCAAGATATCTGTGCTGGAATTGATTAAGAGGTCAACACTTCACCAGGAGGCACTGCACAATTTCCTACAAAAGGTAATAATGAATGAAGAAATGGTAGTGGATAGCCTACCGACAGCTCTAGCCATGATCTCCAAAGGGCCAGTGATCACATTTTCTGAAACTAAACTGGCACCTCCTAAGGCACGACAAATGCCGCTATGCATTTCTATTACCCTCAACAAGGTCAGCATAGACGTGGCATTAGTAGTACAGGGGCTTCTATTAATGTTTGCCCTCTCAGTAGTCTAAGGGCCTGCAACTTGTTAGAAGATCTGCTAAAGCCCACCCCGACTACAATTGCAGCATATGACAACTCCCAAAGGGCATGTCATGGGGTGGTCACTATTCAGGCCGAGCTTGGGCCTCTCACTATGCCAATTGAATTTTATGTGCTGGACATCGACCCTATGTTCAAGACTATTTTGGGTCATCCGTGGATTGACAACCTCAATGCCGTACCATCTATTGCCCACCAATGTCTTAAATTCCCCTTTCAAGGGAGGGTGGTCAAAGTGAAGAGTATATCCATGGTCCAGTCTGTTAAAGCTGTCTTAGAGAAGATTCCACCAACATTATGGCCCAGCACTCGGCCTGTTATGTCAGTTCTAGATCTGGATTTTCCATGGGCCTATGCGCCACGCAAGCCCATCACTATGCCAGTCAACATCAGAGTGAAGCCCCAGATACAAGATTCTAAGGGGTGGGACATCATATTGAAATTGGGATATCAGCCGGGGAGAGGCCTCGACGCATAATTACAAGGGCGGACCAAACCGGTCCCCAAAGGAAAAAAGATGAACATGACGGGTCTCGGCTATTGAGAATCATCATTCTCAATTCTGGGCGACTCTGAACCATTGACATGGGACTACCGCCAGCATTTTGTTAAAGGCCCTCTCCAGCCGAGCACATTAAAAGCGTCTTCAAGTCAGCCCAAGTAGGAAGATGTAGTCCACACAGTTGACAGCCCGCCATTACTGCCTAAGGGTTCGGTCGACGATATGCTTAATTTCAGCCAAGCATTTTAAAGATTATTTTATGAAGAAGAAAGCTGCCAGACAAACTAGGAGGTGCGACTTGTACTTTATGAGCCGAAGAAGCCAGCTTACTGCTTGTAGGAAACGGGGAGCTCACCCATCATCTTCACTTGGTCTCCTTCCCGCTTGTTTTCACTCTTCCAAAAACTGGCATCCATACCCCGCTCACCTCCTATCCTGATCAATCCACTATTATTGAACCTTCCTACCGATTTCCTCATTGTCAGGACATGCGATTGCTGTCCGTCGGTCGATCTATCTACTCCCTTCTTCTCCTCCTCCGATCCTTTCTTCAAGATCTTTTGTCCATCCAAGTATCCCCTCAGTCTCCCTCCCCCACCTTCTTCTCCGTCCTATTACATGATCTCCACTAATCTCCAAAAAAAAAACGTCAAATTTGAAACGAAGATTTCAGTGGAAGATTACGCTATCTATTCTCCATCATCCTCCTAGGGGCATGAGGTCCATGCTGCCTCCTTCCCATTAGATTTTCTCTCTCCTAGGTTAGGCGTAGGGTCCATCGAGTCTAGGGTAGAAGAGTCTGTTAGGTCTAGAGAAGTAGGGTCTTGTTCTAGGTCATCCAACCCTTCCTTGTTTGAGCCGTGCCTATGGGCGCGTCATTCCAAATCCATTCCTGATAGGTTCTTGTAGGATCTAGCTCAGCGATGTCATGCTCTTCTTAAATGCCCGGAGTTTGTAGCTACATCGATTATGATCAAAGAAGATGAGGAGCAAGGCGGGGTGTCAAGCGACGACGGATTGGGAGTCTATGAAGTTATGTATGAAAAGGACCTGGTGGATTTTGAGGACAGCAACGTAGACAACACTACTAATCTATATGCGCAAGGTTTAAAGAGATTTGATGAGCCATCATCGACAGTGGATGAACCTATGAAGGAAATAAATCTGGGAACTGAAGAAGACCCCAGGCCCATCATTATTGCCGCTAATCTCCCCTCAGAAGTTGAAGAAGATCTAATCAAGGTCCTAAGGGAGTATAGTGATTCTTTCGCCTGGTCTTACGAGGACATGTCAGGTCTTGACCCCTCTTTAGTGGAACATCGATTAGTGCTTAAACAAGGGGCAACACTCGTGAAACAAAGATCAAGAAGATTTCACCCCCACATGGCCTTAAGGATAAAAGAAGCGGTCGACAAATTATACAAGGCCAAGTTCATTAGAGTGGTCTTATATCCTCAGTGGGTGGCAAACATAGTCCCTATTATCAAGAAGGATGGAAAGGTGCGCATTTGCATTGATTTCAGGGATCTTAACAAAGCATGTCCCAAGGATGATTTCCCGCTGCCTCACATAGACGTGTTGGTGGACAACACCGCCGGGTACGAAGTGCTTTCATTCATGGATGGTTATTCAGGCTACAACCAAATCCGTCTCGCTCCCGAGGATCAAGAGAAAACCTCCTTCACCATGTCCTGGGGTACGTATTGCTATGTCGTCATGCCATTTGGTTTGAAGAACGCGGGTGCCACTTATCAAAGGGCAATGATGGCTATATTCCATGACATGATGCATGTTTACATGGAAGCTTACGTGGACGATATCTTGGTGAAGTCAAGAACTAAAGAGGAACACCCCGCCATCCTAGCTAAGGTGCTTCAGAGAGCTAGGGAGTATCAGCTAAAGATGAATCCAAAGAAATGTGTTTTTGGAGTCTCTTCAGAAAAGTTGCTAGGCTTCATAGTTAGTAAAAGGGGGATTCAAATTGATCCTAACAAAGCAAAAGCCGTCATGGACATGCCTCCGCCTAAGAACATCACGACACTTCGAGGACTGATTGGACGATTGTAATTCATTAGAAGATTCATATCCCTGCATTCTCAAAGGTGCCACTTGTTTTATGAATTGCTAAAGGTGGGGGTCAAGTTTGAATGGAAGGAGATTGTCAAAAGGCATATGAAGATTTAAAAGTGTATTTGTCTATTCCCCCGATTTTGCAACCTCCTGTCCCTAGGAAACCCCTTATCCTATACATTTCTGTTATTGAGGACTCCCTAGGAGCTATCCTGGCACAAGTGGATGACGAAGGCAAAGAGCGGGCAGCTTATTACCTCTCCAGGTTATTTAACCCGGCAGAGGCCAAATACACCGCCATGGAGAAAACTTGTGCCGCCTTAGTTTGGGTAGCTCAGAAGCTGAAACACTACTTTTTGACCCACCCAGTTAGGTTAATCTCTAGAATGGACCCAATTTGCTATCTCTTAGAAAAGCCTATCCTTTCAAGCAGGTTAGCTCGCTGGCCTTCCTCTCTTAGTTTGATATCACATTCATTGTACAGAAGGCAATTAAAGGGTATGCCATCGCTGAGCATCTCGCGCATCTTCCCATCCCCTGTACGGACTCTATTCATGATGATTTCCATGACGAGCATCTCTCTGTTCTCACTCATCATCCCTTCTATTCTGTGCACTTTGATGGTGCACTCAACTCTCAAGGCCGAGGGATAGGCGCTGTTCTGCTCACTCCGGAAGGGGTGACGATTCCCTTTGCTTATCAGCTTCATTTTCCTGCTACCAACAATATCGCTGAGTATGAGGCTCTCCTGGCCGGATTGAAGCACGCCTATCTCTTAGGTGTGCACTATTTAAACATCATAGGAGACTCTCAGCTCGTTCTGCGGCAAGTCCTATCCACTTACCGCACTCGTGACCTGAAGCTCAAGCCATATCAGGATTTGGTCACTCTCTTGGCTAGGCAATTTCGTAAGCTAATCTACATCCATACTCCCCGATCTCATAACATTCTTACTGATGCGCTGGCATCGCTCGCTTCCTCCCTATCCTTCCCTCTCAGTCGAAGCACTGAGACCATCATCGTCCAGAGATTGGACGCCCCCCTCTTCAGGATCCTTGGTTCGCCAACCTTAGGAAGACTATAAAGGCTAGGGCTGAGAAGGAAGATATGAAGGAAGTATCTCTAACTGACTTAGCGGAAATTTTGGAAGAAGAAGAATTGTCATGGTACCACGAAATCGAGCTATACTGCAGAGACGAATCATTCCCAGAAGGGGCAAGTGCCAAACAGCATAAAGCTATTAAAAGAGCTGCCTCGAAGTACACTATCATTGCTGGAGAATTATATAGGCGTGCTCTCAATGGGATGCTTATGAGATGTCTTGATGATGATGAAGCTTGGAAGGTGGCCGAAGCAGCCCATTCGAGTGAGTGTGGAGGTCATGTCAATGGCCAGGCTTTAGCGAAGAAAATCCTTAGGCAGGGTTACTATTGTCCCACTCTAGAGAAAGATTGCTCCCTCTATGTCCGGAGGTGTCTTAAATGCCAACTCCACGCTGATAAAATCCATGCTCCTGCTTCATCCCTTCATGCTCTGTCTGCTCCTTGGCCATTCTCTATGTGGGCTTTCGACATTGTTGGCCCGCTCGGTGATCCCAACTCTCAAACTAAACAGAAGTCCTTTATCCTTACCGCCACTGAGTACTTCACCAAGTGGGACAAAGAGGAAGCGTACGCAGAGATCAAAGCTACCATGGTGTTCTGCTTCATATTGAAGAATATCATCACGTGGTTCGGAGTGCCAAGCAGCATCGTCACCGACAATGGATCCCAGTTCGTCTCTCAAGAGCTCCAGGACCTATGTAAAAAGTTCAATATTGCATTGCATCATTCATCTCTATATTACCCGCAAGGTAATGGTCAAGTTGAAGCCACTAATAAAACCATTCTTAAAATCATAAAGAAAACATGTGAATCTCACAAATTCTCTGATTGGCCTGAATGTTTAGTGGAAGCTCTATGGGCTTACCGCACCTTCGTCCGTACTCCTACGGGGCAAATCCCTTATGCTCTCACTTACGGGATGGAGGCGATGCTCCCCTATGAGATTTTGATCCCTTCCCTAAGGATACGGCTCGATAAGGAATTTAATTTCGATGAACGTCGAGAGGCGTTGCTCGTTGAGCTGGAACTCTTGGATGAGAAGAGGATGAATGCGACTGATCACGTGTCTGTTTATCAAAAGAGAGTTTCACGTTATTTTCAAAAGAAGGTGGTTGAACACAAATTTCAAGTAGGTGATATGGTTTTGAAACACAAATTTATTAGGTCTGGAGGTCCTAGGTCCAAATTACAACCTAACTGGGAAGGGATGTTTGTCGTTAGAGAGGCTTATCCAGGGAACGCATATCGCTTAGTCAACGCAGAAGGTGAGGAGCTGTCTCACGCCTAGAACGGGTTGTATCTTAAATGCTTTTTCCCATAGAGTCAGGTTAATGAAGACCCGGTAGCAAGGTGTCTCTTCCTCAATCATGAAGGAGGATTCCGAGGTTGGCAGTTCACACACTTCACGACATCCCTGATCGGGTTTCCCAATTGTGTATAGACACCATTTTCTCCCTTGCTCATGCTTGGAGGAAGTTGAAGTCTCTGTCCGTTTCTCTCCTAGGCTGAATCTAGGGGCAAGAGGTGAATAAGGGGGCGATGACCGATCTAGACACCCTAATGAGAGGAGGTCTCAAATAGGGGCAATCCGTTATGACCTGATTCCACAACAGAAAAGCAAAGAAAAAGAAAAAGGAGCAAATCAAAGTAAAGATTAAAAGCTCATCTCAAAAGCTCGAGTTCCAAATAATTAAAAGCTCTAAAGAATATGTGAAACTAGGCATGGCAAGAGTGGCAGTACAGATCCCTGCAGGACGTCATGAGCCCGGTCGTATGCGTGTCTAGGGTAGATGTAGGTTCGATGACGGACACAAAGCCCCAGCGCAACAGACTTAATCTCTGAAAGGGTTGTCGCGAGAAGGACTCAAACCCTAAAAAACCTCTACACCTGGCCTAAGCTTACCCTCTGAATTCTATTTTTCTTTTAGGACTAGACAGTTCCCTGAGTATAGCCTCGGTAGAAGCACCGTTATGCAGATGGGCCCTGGTCAAGGTTTGTCACTTCAAAAGCACGCCAACCTCCGAGATTCCTAGTGAGACAGGTAGGGCTCTCGTTGCCGATACGAAATTGGCTTTCAAAATTTAAAAAAAATCTAAAATCTAAAAATCTAAAAAAAATCAAATATGTCAAAATCTAAAAAAATCAAATATTTTAAAATCCCCAAAAGTCAAATGTTTCAAAATATAAAAAAAATAAAATTTTTAGATATTTCAAAAACCAAAAAATTAGATATTTTAAAAATCTAAGAAAAAACCAAATATCTTAAAAACTCATAAATACCATCATCTTTGCATAGCATGCATTTGCATTCATATATTACTACATCCTTGCCTATTTAATAAGGCTCCACCCCTTGACCAAATATCAAGAATTGGTCATTCTCTAACTTGCTGCAGACAATGGGTTGAGTCTAAGAATAGATCTAACTTGTTTGTTGTTTTAAGTGTATGCAGACACAGGCTTCATTGCCAGGATCCGAAGCTTGCAGTTTCTCCATTTTCCATCCCTAGCGGTCTAATGATAGACCGCTTGAGTCGCCCTAACGGTCATCCAGGGACCGTTTGGCTTACCCGAGAATCAAAAACTCAGTTTTCCTATTCCTTCATCTAAGCGGTCTATCTCTAGATCGTTTGCGCCATCCTGGCGGTCCAGTAGGAGACCGCATGAACCACCCGAGAGTTAGAAAACTCAGTTTTCCTGAGTCCTTCCCCTTACAGTCTATCGCTAGACCGTCAGGATCCTCTAGCGGTCCTCTACTGGACTATTTGGCAAACAGAGAACACTGTCCTTTTATCTATCAAGCAAAATTACAAGGCCATTGCTTATCTTTGAAACTCAAAACTCTTATTCATTCACTTAAAAGTCATGATACATCATTCTTTTAATGAAAAAATGAAATTCAAAGCTCAAATTACATTCAATTTCATATCCGCATGAGGCCGGATCTTGCGTAACTCCTTCACATAAGCATGGTATTCCTCGTCGCTCTCCTTCACTTCAGCTTGCAAGGTACGGACTCGACTGATCTCCCACATGGTCAGAGCACTCTGGACTGCACGTTCGTCCTCCTCGGTCCCAATCTTCCTAGCTTGAAGGGGAGGGTAGTGTGATAGTGCTTGAATCGTAGTGCGGGGTTGCCTGATTTACAAGTAGCACCGGTGCGGGTTGTAGATCACCAAGGTGGTGTTCCCCACTAGCTGCAGGTCTAGGCCCAATCGCCGGGGTAATATGAGAGTAGTGTCTTGAAGAGCCCGGGGTCGCATCACGAACTTGTCAATTGGCAATGTGTTGAGGAAGTGGCTCCATTCATCTTGTGTTTTCTTATCCGCAGTCCGGCATTCAACCTGTGAAGAGAACCCAAATGTGCCTCCTATGAAGTGGAGTGGGTGGCTTCCGAATATGCGGCTAATTGAAGGCAAGTCCTCCTTGGGTATAAATTTCAGTCTTACTCCCATCCAACACTCAAGGATGATCATTGACCTGAAGAGGGGACCCCCTAGTGAAGCTGAGCTAAGGCCTTCATAGAGGTATGAAAGGATGGCTTGAGAGATAGATAAACCCTGCCACAAACCACTAATAATGCTGAGATTTTGGATGTCTAATTGGTGGTCGGTGGTTGTAAAGAAGAAAACCCCACACAAACAAATGGAGACGGCTTTTGCTATGGCTTCATATTTTTCTTACTTGTTTTTGCAATGAGAGGTAATCCATTGGGCTATGGGTATCAAATGAATATGGCTTGGGCTAATCATGGTTCTCACATATTTTAGATTGGGTAAGAAGTCTCCCAAGATAAGTGATGGGTCTATAGGCTCAACCGTGTGACACACCAATTCTTCATCCCGTACCTTAGTCTTAGGAAGAGCTAGGTAGGTCTCTACCTCTTCTATAAGGATAGTGGCTTCAAAGGTTGGGAATATGAAAGTGTGTGTTTGAGGGTGCCATAATTCTACTAAGGCTGAAATGCTAGGCCAATCATAGGAGAATTTCTAAAAATTCTTGGCTAAAACCAACAAAGGTTGAAGGTTCCATGTCCTTAGGATTGAAGTAACATCTAAAGGAAGGTCCTTTATCATGGGAGCCACCCACTTTAAGGAAGAATAACACCTTGGGCCAGGAAGGAGATAAGGAAAAGGAAGAAAAGAGAGGCAAAGAAGAAGAAGAGAGGTCATATGAGAAGAAAGTTCAGAAAATTCAGAATTTTGGAAATAACTTGAGCTTACCTCTCTTGAAGGACTTGTGCTTAGGTGCTTGGGGATGGAGGTCAGCCGCTGCAGCTCCCCATGCTCCCTTCTAGCCGCCTTTGGCCCGGTATAGGCCATCTCTCCCATGGTGCTACCTTCAAGGCTCCTCTTCATGGTGTTTTTTGGGCGATTTTGAGAAGTTTTCAAGGTTTAGAGTAGAGATCTCTGAGGAGCTGCGAATTTTAGGTGTATTCCTAGTTATAGGGATTTAGTTTTAGTCCTAACACATTAGGATTGAGGCTAGTTAGCTTCAGATTAAGTTAGGATAAGTCTTAGCACGGATTAGGTGGCTCTACCCACGAGTTCGGACTCTCACGGAGAGTCCCGTTCGGATTTCACTCAGTTTTCTCCCTAGAGGTCTATTGAGCAACCTCTAGGATCCTTCAAACGGTCGTCATGCGACCGTTTCCTCCGTTTCTCCACCGCTTTCACCTAACGGTCTTGCGCTAGACCGTTTGTTCATCCTAGCGGTCTTCCAGGAGACCATTTTCCCCTGTTTCCCAGTTTTTGACCAAACTTTCTTCATTTTTTGCCCTCTCTCACTCTCTCTCTCTCCTAATCTCTTGGTCAGTCCTAAGAGTCGTTGTTAGCGAGTCAGCATTCACTTTCACATTGCATTTTGAAAAGACAAAAACATCATATATTTCATTAACAAAGAGTCATGTACATGTGTGCATAAAGAAAAGAAAGTACACGTCACGTTCTGGCGGGTCCCTCTCCTAGACCCCCGCTGTCACCGGTACCCTCAGGTCTCTTCGCCGGTGGGGCCATGGAAGTGCTCCCCTCCTCTCGGTGTCGTCACCTCCGCTCGTCCTCCTCATTCCTCCGCTGGCCGGAGGAACCTGTAAGGTAGTCACGGTGTCCACTACGCGCAACGCTCTATGACACACTGTGGGACGACAGTCCGCTCACCAGCCGGAGTGCCCTCTCCAGCACTCGGACCTCAACTCCCAGCTCTCTTGCCTCAGTCCGGTGCCGCTCAAAATCTGTTGCTCCAACTCTCAGTTGCTCCACCTCCGCACGAAGATGGGCTGCCTCTGCACCGAGATGGGCTACCTCCGCTACCTCTGCACGGAGACGGGCCACTTCGGCCACCTCTCCTTGGAGACACTCCGCCTCAGCTCGGGCACCCTCTGCCTTGCCCAGTGCTACAGTCAACTCCCTCATCTGCATAAGTATTTCATCATGGTTAGTCAATTGCATTTTCATATAGCATTTAAAAGAAGAGAAGTCGGTCAGTTGCTTACCCTCTCCGTGAGAGCAGCCTCGGCCTCCTCAGCCCGAGCGAAGTCGACGTCTCATTCTGCTCGACCCGCTGGCTGGGAAGACGAGGATGGAGCATCAGGTCCCTGTCGTCCTGCTCCCTCAGCTCGCTGCATTTAGAAGTCCAAGTTAGTCACATGAAAAAGTATTTGCATTTAAGTCTAAGGATTAAGAACTTACTAGAAGATCCAGGGAGCACTGTAGGTCATCCCTCTGCTGCATGGTGGAGTGGAGGAGTCCCTGAAGTTCCGCTATCTGGCCCTAGGGATCTAGCTACATATAGAAAGTCAGATGGTCAGTGCATCATTATAGGTGCCAAAGCATTAAATGTAATTTAGAGGTTTGAGTTTAGGAATCATACCGGTCGTCGGGTGCCGTGGAACACCTGGTCGCCGTACCTGCTAGAGTAGGCCTTCAGGTAGGCCTCATCGCTACTGGCTCGAGCTCTCACCACCCGGCCTCTCTTGGTCCAGTCTCGTACCTGGTCCATTGCCCGGGTGACCCAGTCAGTATCCCCGCTCAAGCCCTTCGATGGTCGTCCAACCCGCTCGTCGTCACGCGCCGAGAACACTATGTCTGGCTAGTGCATGCCTCGCATCCTCATGACCAAGCGGTGGTGCAGTGGCTCGATGATGTTCATACAGTGTAGCCAAATATCCCGTCCCGCATATCCCTGGGCCGCCTCGACCCAGGGCTGTCCCTCGTGCCCCTCATCCCGGTACGATGTCCATCACACCTGAAAGGTCATTCATTTGAGTTAGTCAGCGTTTCATAAAAGCATTTAACGTGCATTTAAGAGGTTTAGAGTTTAGAAGTTTACCGATGCATATGGAAATGTGTCCATGTCCTCTGGATCGCTCGCGCCAAGCGTCGCAGCGACCCGGCGTCTCGAACCGCCATCCATCGCCTCACGATGGGTTACCGGTTCGACTGTACCTCCTTTCCCCGTCCGCGGCCTGGAAGGTACAGGTAGCTCCATACCTACATTGGTTAAATGTCAGCACATCATAATCATAATCATAAGCATAAGCGTAATCATAAGCATTTAGAGTCAAGCATTGTTACTTGGAGTAAGGGTAAGAAGTCGCCCAGCATCGTCTGCCGGTCGGTAGTGCTCAATGACTCGAACAGGAAAGCCAGCACTGCGGCACCCCATGCGTACTCCCATACTCCGTCCAGGTCCTGTAGTAGTGGGAGGAGTCTGCAGCTCACTCTGTCCGCCCTCGTCGCAAACAGAAGCTTCCCGAATAGTAGCATCAGGAAGCGACGGAGGGTGACGTCTCCCTCTGGTCCCGGTCCAGCTGAAACTCTCTCTCGGGCTCTATCTGTCAATCTCCTGAGATGCTCCTCTGGCAGCTCGCCAACAGCTATCGTTGCTCCCCTCAATCCTAAACTCTCCTGGAGTGTCACCCACCCCAGCGTGGATGAGTGTCATCCCGGTCTCAATATTGATGACACCTATTTATGACCAATGAGTTGGGTCATCTCCTTATCTATTTTTATGATGTCCCGAGTTATTCACCGCTTATTGGGCCATTTTTGGTCAGTTTTGGGCTTAATTTTATGGGTCATTCTCCTTGGTTGGACCTAGCTCCATTGATTTCTCGTCACTTCACCTTATTGGGCCTAGATAAGGGCTAATGAGGATTATTTTATGGATTAAGTTGTGGATTTATTAGCCTTTATCTCTTTTTCCACGTCCTCTCCCCTAGCAGTCTATCGTACGACTGCTAGGTGGGCGTTGGCGGTCCATCTATAGACCGCTAATGGGCAGAGAGTCCTGCTGGGTCTCTTTGATCTTATCTTCTTCTGGATGCGTGTTCCTAGCGGTCTATCGCACGACCGTTCTTGGTGGTAGCGGTCTATCGCAAGACCGCTAGTGGGAACAGAGAGTCCTGCTCTGTTGTTCTTCCTCTGTTCGACCGTAGACGAGCTAGAGTCCTTCATCCTATGATTTCTCTCTCACCAGAGACTCCCAGAACCTTTTGTTTGTTTCTATGGACTCTTGGGAGTATTATCTTCAAGGATTATCTAGTTTGAGGCCTATTTTCGAGTCATTATCCCTCCAACTCGAACCTAGGGTTTGAGGGCCTATAAATAGGACCCTTAAGTTCATGACTTGAAGGGGGAGATTTTTGGAGATTGCATCGAAGTGCTGCTGCGTTCTGGAGTCATTTCCAACCAAGGAGAAGCTGCTTCCACGTCCACCAAGCTTCTAGTCCAGGGAGTACAAAGTTTCTTTGGTCTAGTTTTTGTCTTTTGATCTTTAGTTTTGTCCATTGTTCCCTTGCGTCCATAGCATCTTCCATCTTCTTTTCTCCACGTTCTCTGCACTCTATCATCTTTTTAAAACATCCTCCCATCTTTTTCACGCCCCTACAGGGGTTAAAAAAACCAAACCTCCCAGGTATTCACCCTTCTTTTATGCATATAAGCTTAGTTGGTTTATAGATACTACACTTGCCCAAGGGCTAATTGGGTTGTTTTTCTTGCTGTCTACACTTTCTCGCAAATTTACAGGACTCATTACACGAGGCACAACCTTTCTAGCCGGCCAGGAGGGGTGGAGATTAAGTTCCAAATCACTGTTCTGGGTGCGCTAGCGGTCATCTGGAAGCCCATTTTCAGGTATAAGGCGGTCTATCGCAAGACCATTTTCGGCTGGATCGCGATCGTCTGCTAGACCGCTAATCGTTCGTGCGCCTGGTTTTCTCTCTCCCGTGGGCGGGTGACTTCAACCGGCTCTTTCCAAGGTATTATTGTGGTTTTACTACTTTAATTACATTGGTGGCGATCACACATCTTCTTTGGGTATTGTTCATCATTGCCATCATCTTGCTTGCTTTTCTCTTTACTTCATTTTCTCCACACCTACGGTGTGTGTTTTTATTTTATTCCTTTGCTCCACACATACGGTGTGTGTTTTTATTTTATTCCTTTGCTCCACACCCTGGCGTGTGTTTTTATTTTTCCTCCTTATAAGCATTGATGACATGCCCATGTTCCTGATTTTGTGATTGTTTGAGTTGGGTCATTACTTGCTCACACATTTTCACACATATCTCTCACACCACTATATTCACCTTCACATTCATTCATCACATCACATCACAAAAGAAACATCAACACCCTCATTTTTTTGGCGATCACGGTGGGACATCTAGTGCCAATTGTGCTGAGTTCTTGTTTCACCTGCTGTCTTTAGTTCATCTCAGTAGCCCTTGTGTTTTCCTCAGTTTTCTCATTTTATTTCTTGTTGTTTCTGCTCCCTGGTCCTTGGCGGTCTTATGTCTGGCCATTTTCGGCTTAAAAGCGGTCTCGCGATAGACCGTCTTATCTCGTAGCGGTCTCCTGGACGATCGTTTCTCCAGTACAGGTACGCACACCGAGGTTGCTTATATTTCTACAATTTTTGACTGTGATTTTCATTCTTGGGTGATATCTGGTCTCCCCCTTTGTTGTTATTCATTTATACATCATTGTTTGCATATTGATTGTTAGTTTTAGGCTAGAAATTGCATGCACTCCGATGCACATAGGGTCATTCATATTTCATATTATATTTGCATTTCATACCTTGGTGCGTGAGCCTCTCATCCCCCTATTCCTTGGGGCAGACTAGGTGATCACATCAGGGACCTCCATAAGTCTCCACGTGCCGTGGATTCTCACACGGACGTCGGACCAATTGTACCATTACCACACCGTGTCTAGGTTGCATAAGTGAGGAGAGTTTACACCTAGAGTTAACCAAGTCCCAAACACCCTTCCTATTAGGAACCTTGTTGGAGAGAATATCTAAATTCAAATCATTAAGGTTCTAAAAGATGAAACAAATAAAATTGGTGCATCATTATAACTTGGTTGATTTTGAGTGCCTCTCATAAGTTTGGAGTCTTTTTAGTGTCTCATTTTGTGTTTGTTTGTGTTGTTTGTTTTGTGTCAAGGTGTTTCATTGCATGTGGAGTTGCTTCCAGTCCTTAGAATCATCTTCTAGGAGTAATTCCTTTTTCACCTCTTATTCCAATCCTCTCTTTGAATCCGCCAAGTCTTCTTATGATCTTCCCCATTCTCATGAGGAATCCCTCCCTCAAGGTCTCTTGGAGGACCCACCTAGGGTCACCCAATTTCAATTAGGAGAAGGGATCATCCCCCCTCCATCTGCCATCTCTATGGAGGGCGCCTAGCCCTCCCTTGCATCCAACAATCCTACGGGCCAGATCTTGCAAATGATGGCCCAATTGGATCCGGCCCAACTTCAGGCCCTCTATCAGACCTTGCAGGGGTCCAATGCCCCATCTCCCACGATTATACAAGGTCTGTCCAATATCTCTATCTCTGGACCTGGGATTTCACCCACTCCAATCGATCTCACCCCGGTCTAGCCCAGGACCCTCCAGTTCTCCAATATAGAAGCAGGCCAATCATCTGGATCGGCCCATCAAATTCTTGATAAAGGGAAGATCGTTCTTCCCTCATTTACTCAGGTCGAGTCTCATAGGCCCATCTCTTCCGTGCCTCACGTTCTTGTCAGCCCAGCCGACTTTTCTCGCCCTCAGCAAGGGGCGGCCCCAGTCCATGCCAATTTGGGTCATCCTTCGGCCCAATATCCTTCTTATGGGCCTCCCACTCCTTCTATTTACCCTTCGGCTCCCTGCTTTGAGCCCGCTCCTCTTGCTTTGCCCGTACCATTTCGGGAACAAGAGCTCCTTGATAAATGGGCCGCCATGCAACAACAACTCGACTTTCTTCAAAAGCGGGTTGGCCCACAGTCTTTGGCAGATGTTCCGATTCCTAGCTTTCATAACATCTGGTTCCCTCCCCAGTCCGAGCTCCCCACATATAGCAAATACGACGGGAATAGCAATCCCTTCATTCATGTGAGGGACTTTATATATGAATCGGCACAGTTCCAATATGATGATCTCCTTATGGCGTATTTATTCCGCCGGTCATTAGATGGAGTGGCTTTGGAGTGGTTCTATGCTTTACCACTCGAGGATGTCGAGAGTTTTAAAGTAGTGAAAGAAAATTTCATTCAGAGGTTTCAAGACCGGGTCGGCCCGACATATTCCTTCACAGATTTAGTGGCCGAGAAAATGAAAGCAGATGAAGATTTTGCCACCTATGCTGACAGGTGGAGACAGATGGCCGCCCGCATGCCGGGTCACATTCTGGAGGAAGAGAAAGTCAAGTTGCTTATATCAAATGCTACTCCTACCTTCCGCAACATCCTGGCCATGAATGACATTTCAAACATGCACCAACTTTATAGCCGGGCAAGATTCATACAAACGCAATTCAACGACTCCCCCATCCACTCTCCTTTTGAAGCCCAAAAACCCAAATATCACAAGAAGCCTCAGGGGCCTATCACCGAAGGAGTCCAGACAAACGAACAAGTGCAAGCCGTTGCATTCCCTTTCCAATCCGCGACATTCCGCTTCCCTCAAACCCCACGTAATCCACAATTCCCCACTCAACAAAATGCCTTTCCTACTCCGCAAAATGCTCACCCTACCTTTGCCACTCCACAAAACACGTTCCCCACTTCATAACAACCTTCGCAACCCTCGCAATACCACAATGTCCCTCCCCCCAACGGCTACACCAACAACAACAAGCGCCCGAGTCCGAAGAGAGATCAATACCCTCCTTTGCCCGAGTCTCTCACGGAAATCTTTTCGGCTCTCATGACAATCAATGCCATTCAACTTCCTCCGAAACGGCCCAATTGGAACCCGACCGTTGATCAGACAAAATATTGCATGTTCCACAGGCAGCCTGGCCATACTATTGAGAGTTGTTTCCAATTCAAAGATTTGGTATATGATCTTCATGAAGGGCAACGTATAGATTGGGCCGAGATGCACAAGGCCATCATTGAAATTAAAGAGAAGAGAAGGCAGCCGCAGAGGCCGCAAGTAGTGCAGCAGCAACAAGCACCGCTGCCACAGTAGCAGCCGCAGCAACAACAACAGCCTATTCAAGACTTGGGGATCCATTAGAACCCCATGCCGAATCATCCTCCCGCTCCGCAGCTGCAACCCCCGGCACCAGCCCAAGTTAATCTCGTCCAACCCCCGGCTCCTGACGTCGGGTGGTCTTATGACGATGACGCATCAGTCTAGCGGCTCATGGCCCTCCACCACAACCACCGTAGCCCTTCTTCCTCCGTCATCCTCCCACTTAACCAACAAACCCCACCATCCTCTGGATCCACCATACCCCTTATCCTGCCATCTGCATCTTCCATTACCTCGTCTATCCCTGCTCCACCACCGTCCATGTGCGCTGCCGCCACACCTTTAGCCGGTCATTCACCCATTATCCTCCTTCCATCTACCTCTACCCCGTCACCAATACCTGCATCCATTATCACCCTACCTTCATCAAAACCCTCGCCTATCATCTCCTCTATGCCTTCTCCTGCGCCACTTATTCACCCCACCGGGCCCGTTAAGCCGCTTATTCTCAGCCCATCCGATGCCATGCTGGCCCACAACCTTGCCCAGCGGAGCGAGCGTTTGTTTCATAGGAATTATCCTTCCACTGGTGTACTTGCACCTAATCCCCAGTACTCTCAATAGGTTGTTGATCAGGAGGAGGCAGATCCGCTGTCGGGAACACAATATGATTTATTACATCATCTGGATAGAGTACCCACCAAGATCTCCGTGCTGGAGTTGATAAAGAGATCCACCCTTCATCAAGATGCACTTAGAAATTTTCTATAGAAAGTGATTGTTAATGAAGACATGGCAGTAGATAGCCTGCCGACAGCTCTGGCTATAATCTCAAAGGTGCCGGCAATCACTTTTTCTGAAACTGAACTAGCACCTCCCGAAGCCCGATAAATGCCGTTATGCATTTCCATAACTCTAAACAAAGTTAGCATAGATGCGGCACTGGTAGACACTAGGGAATCCATTAATGTTTGCCCTCTCTGCACCTTGAGAGCCTGCAATTTATCAGAAGATCTGTTAAGGCCAACCCCGACAACAATAGCAGCATATAACAACTCCCGAAGGGCATGTTATGGGGTGGTCACTATTCAGGCTGAGCTTGGGCCTCTCACTATGCTGATTGAATTCTATGTTCTGGACATCGACCCTATGTTTAAGGCTATTTTGGGTCGTCTATGGATTGACAATCTCAATGCCATACCGTCGACTGCCCATCAATGTATCAAATTCCCTTTCCAAGGGAGGGTGGTTAAGGTGAAGAGCATGTCCATGGTCAAGTCTGTCAAGGCCATTTCTGAGAAAATTTTACCAACATTATGGCCCAGTACGCGGCCAGTTATTTAAGTGCTAGATCTGGATTTCCCATGGGCATATGCGCCATGCAAGCCCGTCTCTGCCGTGGTGAATATTAAAGTGAAGCCCCAGATTAGAGATTCAAAGGGCTGGGACATCATATTAAAATTGGGCTATCAGCCGGGGAGAGGCCTAGGCGCACAACTACAAGGGCGGACCAAGCCGGTCCCCAAAGGAAGAAAATGAATAGGAGAGGCCTCGGCTATTGAGAGTCTTCATTCTCAATCTTGGGCGATTCTGGGCCCTTGGCTTGGGACTACTGCCAACATTTCATCAAAGGCCCTCTCCAGCCAGGCACATTGAAAGCACAGTCGAGTCAGCCTAAAGAAGATGTAGCTCATGTCTTTTCCGGTCCACCATTGCTGCCTAAGGGGCTGGTCGATGATATGATTGATTGCAACCATGCATTTGAAGGATTATTTTATGAAGATGAAAGTTGCCAGATAAACCAGGAGGTGCGGCTTGTGTGCTATGAGCCGAAGAAGCCAGCTTACCATCCACGGGAAAGGGGGAGCTCACCCATCGTCTTTACTTGGTCTCCCTCCCGTCTTATGTCTCTTCCAGGAGCTGGACTTCTTACCCCGTTCACCTCCCATTATGATTAATCCGATGCTATTCCAAATCCCCACTGATTTCCTCATCATCAGGACATGCGATTGTTGTCCGCCTATTGATCTGGCTACTCCATTTTTCTCCTCCTCCGATCCTTTTCTCGATATCTTCTGTCCCTCCAAGTACCCTCTCAGGCTCCACCGTCCACCCTCCTCTTCTTCGTCTTGCTGCATGATCTCCACTGATTCCCTCCAAAAAAAATGCCAAATTTAAAATGGAGGTCTCCATGGAAGATTACGCTATCTTTTCCCCATCCTCCTCCCAAGGGCATGAGGCCCCTGCTGCCTCCTTCCCATTAGACTTTCTTTCTCCTAGGTTAGACATAGGGTATGTCGAGTCTAGGGCAGAAGAGTATGTTAGGTCTAGAGAAGTAGGGTCCTGTTCTAGGTCATCCAACCCTTCTTCACCTGAGCCGCGCCCGCTTGCGCGTCAGTCTAAATCCGTTCCTGATAGGTTCCTACAGGATCTAGCTTAGCGATGTCATGCTCTTCTGAAGTGCCCGGAGTTTATCGCTACGGCGATTGTGATCGAAGACGATGAGGAGCAAGAAGGGGTGTGGAGCGACGACGGACAAGGTGTGTATGAAATCATGGATGAAAAAGACCCAGTCGATGATGAGGACAGCAACATAGATGACACCGCCGATTTGTATGCGCAGGGATTAAAGAGATTCGACGAGCCATCATCGGCGGTGGATGAACCTACAAAGGAAATAAATTTGGGAACCGAAGAAGACCCCAGGCCCATCATTATTTTCGCTAATCTCCCTTCAAGGGTTGAAGAAGATCTAATCAAGGTTCTAAGGGAGTATAGCGATTCTTTTGCCTGGTCTTACGAGGACATGCTGGGTCTTGACCCCTCTTCAGTGGAACACCGACTCGTACTTAAACCAGGGGCAACACCCGTGAAACAAAGATCAAGAAGATTTCACCCCCACATGGCCTTAAGGATAAAAGAAGAGGTCGATAAATTATACAAGGCCAAGTTCATTAGAGTCGTGTTATATCCTCAGTGGGTGGCGAACATAGTCCCTGTTATCAAGAAGGATGGAAATGTACATATTTGCATTGATTTCAGGGATCTAAACAAAGCATGACCCAATGATGATTTCCCGCTGCCTCATATAGATGTTTTTGGGGACAACACCGCCGGGTACGAAGCATTATCGTTCATGGATGGTTATTCAGGATACAACCAAATCCGTCTCGCTCCCGAAGATCAAGAGAAAACTTCCTTCACCACGCCCTGTGGTACGTATTGCTATGTGGTCATGCCGTTTGGTTTAAAGAACGTGGGTGCCACTTATCAAAGGGTGATGATGGCTATATTCCACGACATGATGCATGTTTACATGGAAGCTTACGTGGATGACATTTTGGTGAAGTCGAGGACAAAAGAGGAACACCCCGCTATTCTGGCTAAGGTGCTCTAGAGAGCTAGGGAGTACCAGTTAAAAATGAATCCAAAGAAATGTATTTTTGGAGTCTCTTCAGGGAAGTTGCTAGGCTTCATAGTCAGCAAATGGGGGATTCAGATCAATCCTAACAAAGCAAAGGCCGTCATGGAAATGCCTCTGCTTAGAATATCACAGAACTTCGAGGATTGATTGGACGATTGCAATTCATTAGAAGATTCATATCCCAGCATTCTCAAAGGTGTGGCCCGTTCTATGAACTGCTAAAGGTGGGGGCAAATTTGAATGGAATGAAGATTGTCAAAAGGCCTATGAGGATTTAAAGGAATATTTGATCAATCCCCCGATTTTGCAACCTCCTATCCCTAGGAAACCCCTAATCATATACATTTCTGTCATCGAGGACTCCTTAGGGGCGGTCTTAGCACAAGTAGATGACAAAGGAAAAGAGCGGGCGGCTTATTACCTCTCTAGGTTATTTAACCCGACAGAAACCAAGTACACTGCCATGGAGAAGACTTGTGCCGCCTTAGTTTGGTTAGCTCAGAAGTTGAAACACTACTTTCTAGCCCACCCAGTTAGGTTAATCTCTAGAATGGACCTGATTCGCTATCTTTTAGAAAACCCTGTCCTTTCTAGTATGTTAGCTCGTTGGCAGAGCTTCCTCTGTCACGCCCCGACGCGAAATATCGGGGACGCGAACTAGTCGTAAACGAGCATGTCGGTCAGAGCATGTATAATTTCATTTCTAAAGACAAAAATGAATGGGAAAATGATACTTTTACTCCATCAAAAATAAAGTTTACATCACTAATTCATAAGCCGTAAAGGCAATTACAAACTTCCAAATCCAAAATACATCATTCTTGTAAAAATACTAATGATCTACATAAACCTAGATAAAAAGAAAAATCACTCTCTCACTCTTGTCCATTCCCTTGTTCATTTTCATTTTCTACAACAATTAACCAAAACGTAGGGTGAGCTAAAAGCTCAGTAGGATTTTATATCTCTAAGAACCAGGCAATCTTAAAGTATTTAGCATGTTGAACCATTTTCCAAGTTGAATCGGGAAATGTTTAATCATAAAATTCGAGTAGAATTTTGTATAAGGAAATTTCAATGAGATAACAAGATATCAAGAGAAGTTTTCAAGTAATAACCTTTGAACAAGTAAAGAATTTCACGAATTTGGCAATTTCACGCAAGTCAAGTAATTCATGTAATTTTTCAAGTAGTCATGTAAACAAGTAACAAGTACAAGTAGTGGAATGCCATATCAAGTAAATTTATCATGCACTTCGGTGCAATGCCACACCGTTGGTCAATCAACTCCCATGGGCACAAGTACTTTCGGGCGCTCCCCCCAGGACCAGACCCGGCCCCATTAATGCCAGGCATTGAGTCATATGGATCCGAAGATCTCAAGTACGTTTAGACATCCACTTTAATGTATATGGCTAATGATTTTCAAGAATAATGATGTTTATAATAAGCACATATTTGATAAAATTTCAGAAGTTGCAAGAAAAGCAGATAACAATTTAAGGCATCATGTTTAACGACATTAAGTCGTGGAATTCAAAAATGAACGGTAAGTAGAAAGAAAATTTAAGATAGTAATTTTATTAGAATTATTTTAAATTTCTAAGCTTAAATCTCAGAATCATAAAACATCAATTTTTAGTAAAGAACAATTCTTTTGTAAAGAAATATATATATACTTATGAATTAAAATCATGAGTTTAGATATTAGTATTTAATCAAACATTAATTAACAATATGACAAGAAAATAGGTTTATCATGTTGAAAGTAGTTTTCATACATTAATATGATAGAAAATAGCTTTCTACATTCAGAAATAATTTTTATACATCAATATGATAGAGAATATAATAGTTATAGAATAAAAAGACATTTATTGTCTGTGAACGCGTTATAGCTCAGGGTCGCGTTCATACAGCATATACAAGATAGTATACATATTCAAAATATTATATTTTGATCGTCAAGGATTTTGGAAAATTTTTTATGAACGCGCTATACTTACTTAGCGCGATCTTCAAGAACGCGCTAGTCAAGAGTGACACGTTCAGGAACATATATATATATATATTTAAAATTTTTAAAAACTAAATGAAAGAGATAAGTTCTATATAAATCATAATAGATATAGACACCTGATATATATATATAAACACCTTATGTATATGTATTTATATTAGAAGTATTATACTTTTGACCTCTAGACATCCGGGGTTAAGGGTCTGAACGCGCTAGCAGAGACTAGCGCGTTCATGAAGAACGCGCTAGTCAAGTATAGCGCGGTCAGGAAAGTATTATTACATTGTTTTATATATATTTTTAAAAATTTGGTCAAAGGGGCAGGGTCTGTGTGAACACGCTGGGTCAGGCTGGCGCGTTCAGAACGCGCTACTGAGGTATAGCATGTTCTGGACCTGATGAAAAAATGGGAATACCCCTCTAATCAAATGACCATAACTTATTCGTTTCTCAATGTAATTTAATAAATGAGCTATCAATGGAAAGAGCACTGAAAGATACACAAGATAGCATGCTTTAATTGAAGTTTATCCTGAGAGACACCTACCTTTTGTGGATCTAAAGAAATATCCCCAAATATAAGAAAACCCTTTGATCTTCCAAATCCTCCTTCAAATCTCCATCAATCTTTGCAACAGCGTAACCTTAACCTCCAGGGATGATTTGAGGGTCGAATGGGGTTCTATTTATAGCTAAAACTTGGCCAAATTTGTCAAGATTCCTTGCCTAACAATGCCAAACTTTCCAACTCCGAATTAGAAGAAAATTCCAATTTTTCTTCTTAATCTAGTCTCCATTTGGTGTGAAACCAATGTAAAAACGGCTGGTCCAAGGTGGGTTGTTAGGTAAGGGTTGATTTTTGAGTCAATCTTCTAGAAATTGGGTTATTTTAATCTCTTAAATTGCATATTAAACATATGTTACGAATTTTGGTCTAATTAATCTTTAATAAATCCTTTAATCCATTAATCCAATCCATTATGGATTATCCAATGGGCCAATTGTGATCCTAGTCTATTACATGGACTTTTATTTGGGCTTACTATAATTTATCCAAGGTTTAAAGCATTTAGTCTCTGTTTACTTCTAGTTAATTCAAGTAAATTCAATAAACTAGCTTATTTCATATAGGAAAAATATAATTTGATTATTACATGAAAATTTTAATTACATAATGAAATTAAAAATTTTATTTCTCATTTTTAATTATCAGGTTTTTACATCCTCTCTCAGTTTGATATCACATTCGTCGTTCAGAAGGCGATCAAAGGATATGCCATCGCTGAGCATCTTACCAATCTTCCCATCCCCTGTACGGATTCTATTCAGGATGATTTCCTGATGAGCATCTCTCTATTATCACCCATCATCCCTTTTGGTCTCTGCACTTCGATGGTGCGCTCAATTCTCAAGGCCGAGAGATAGGTGCCATTCTCCTCACTCTGGAAGGGGTGACGATTCCCTTTGCTTATCAGCTCCGTTTTCCTGCTACCAACAACATCGCCGACTATGAGGCTCTCCTGGCCGGATTGAAGCATGCCTATCTTTTGGGCGCGCGTTACTTGAACATCATAGGAGATTCTCAGCTCGTCCTGCGACAAGTTCTGTCCACTTACCACACTCGTGACCCGAAGCTTAAGCCATATCAGGATTTGGTCACTCTTTTGGCTAGGCAATTCCGTAAGCTGATCTATATCCATACTCCGCGATCTCAGAACATTCTTGCCGATGCACTGGCGTCGCTCGCCTCCTCCTTGGCTTTCCCTCTCAATCAGAGCACTGAAACCATCGTCATTCAGAGATTGGACGCCCCTTCTCTTCAGGATCCTTGGTTCGTCAACCTTAGGAAGACTGTAGAAGCTAGGGCTGAGAAGGAAGATTTGAAGAAAGTGTCCTTAACAAAATTAGAGGAAATCTTTGAGGAAGAAGAATTTCCCTGGTATCATGAAATCGAGGTGTATTGTAAGGATGGATCATTCCCTGGAGGGGCAAAGGCCGAGCAACGTAAGGCTATTAGAAGAGCCGCCTCAAGGTATGCTATCATTACTAGAGAATTGTACATGCGTGCTCTCAATGGAATGCTCATGACATGCCTAGATGATGATGAAGCTTGGAAGGTGGCTGAAGCAGCCCATTCTAGTGAGTGTGGAGGTCATGTTAATGGCCAGGCTCTAGCGAAGAAAATCCTTAGGCAGGGTTATTATTGGCCCACTCTAGAGGAAGATTGCTCCCTCTGTGTCCGAAGGTGTCTTAAGTGCCAACTCCACGCTGACAAAATCCATGCTCCAGCTTCATCTCTTCATCCTCTGTCTGCTCCTTGGCCATTCTCCATGTGGGCTTTCGACATTGTTGGCCCGCTCGGTGACACCAATTCTCAGACTAAGCAGAAATCCTTCATTCTCACCGCCACTGAGTACTTCACCAAGTGGGCCAAAGCGGAAGTGTACGCGGAGATCAAAGCTACAACGGTGTGCCGCTTCATCATGAAGAATATCATCTCACAATTTGGAGTGCCAAGCAGCATCGTCACCGACAATGGACCCCAGTTCATCTCTCAAGAGCTCCAGGACCTATGTAAGAAGTTCAATATTGCATTGAATCATTCATCTCCATATTATCCTCAAGGCAACGGTCAAGCCGATGCCACTAATAAAACCCTTCTTAAAATCATAAAGAAAACATGCGAATCTCACAAATTTTCTGATTGGCCTGAAAGATTGGTGGAAACTCTATGGGCTTACCGCACCTCCGTCCGTACTCCTACGGAGCAAACCCCCTATTCTCTCACCTACGGGATGGAGGCGGTGCTCCCATATGAGATCTTGATCCCTTCCCTAAGGGTACAACTCGATAAGGAACTTAATCTCGATGAATGTCGAGAGGCGTTGCTCGTCCAGCTAGAACTCTTGGATGAGAAGAGGATGAATGCGGCCGATCACGTGTCCGTTTATCAAAAGAGAGTTTCGCGTTATTTTCAAAAGAAGGTAATCGAGCGCAAATTTCAAATAGGAGATATGGTTTTAAAATGAAAATTCATTCGGTTCGGAGGTCCTAGGTCCAAATTGTAACCTAACTGGGAAGGTCCGTTTGTCGTTAAAGAAGCTTATCTAGAGAATGCATATCACTTAGTCAACGCAGAAGGTGAGGAGCTATCTCACGCTTGTAATGGGTTGTATCTTAAGCGTTTCTTTCCTTAGAGTCAGGCTAATGAAAGCCCGGTAGCAAGCTGTCCCTTTTCCTCGATCACGAAGGAGGATCCCGAGTTTGGCAAATCACACACTTCACGACATCCCTGGTCGGGTTCCCCAGTCATGTAAACGCCGTTTCTCCTTGGCCATGCTTGGGGGAAGTCAGAGTCCCTGTCCGTTTCTCTCCTCCGCTGAATCTAGGGGCAAGAGGCGAATAAGGGGGGTGATGACCGATCTAGACACCCTAACGAGAGGAGGTCTCAAATAGGGACAGTCTGTTATGACTTGATTTCACAACTGAAAAGCAAAGAAAAAAGAAAAAGGAGCAACAGTCACGTCAAAGAAAGAAAGTTCATCTCAAAAAGCTCGAAGTTCAAAAGTCAAGGCTCTAAAAAAAGAAAAATAATAATACTAGGCATGGCAAGAGTGGCAGTATAGTTTCCCCGCGAGACATTATGAGCCCGGTCGTACGCGTGCCTAGAGTAGATGGATAAAGGTTCGATGACGGACATAAAGTCCCAGCGTAACAGACCAAATCTCTGAAAGGGATGTCATGAAAAGGACTCAAGTCCTAAAAACCTCTACAGCTGGCCTAAGCTTACCTCCAAAATTCTTTTTTTCTTTTAGGACCAGACAATACCCTAGGTATGGCCTCAGTAGAAGCACCATCATATAGATTGGCCCTGGCCAGAGATTGCCACCTCAAAAGGCACATCAACCTCAGGAGATTCCTAATGATACAGGTAGGGCTCTTGTTGTCGGTACGGAATTTGCCTCCAAAATCTAAAAAAAAATCAGATATTCCAAAATCTAAAAAAATCATATACTTCAAAATCCAAAAAAATCATATATTCCAAAATCCAACAAAAAATCATATATTCCAAAATTCAAAAAAATTATATATTCCAAAATAAAAAAAATGATATATTTCAAAATCCAAAAAATCAGATTTTTCAAAATCTAAAAAAAATGATATTTCAAAATCCAATAAGTCTTTTAAAATCCCAAAAATACCATCATCTTTGCATAAGCATAGCATGCATTTTGCATTCATTTTCATATTCATTTTCGCCTATTTAATAAGGCTTCACCCCTTGACCAAATATCAAGAATTGGTCATTCTCTAACTTGCTGCAGGTAAGGGGTTGAGCCTAAGAGCAGATCTAACTTGTTTCGTATTTTAAGTGTGTGCAGATACATGTCTAATTCCCCAGGATTCGAAGCTCTCAAGTTTCTCCATCTCTTGTCCCTTGCGGTCCTTTGTTTGACCTCTAACCACGCACTCGCGGTCGTGGAGAAGACTGATATTCTCACCCGACAACCAAATTCTCAGGTTTCTCTTATTCTCCTCCTTAGCAGTCCTTCGATAGACCATTTATCCTTTTCTGGCGGTCTAATGGCGACTGCTAGCCATCCCCGAGAACCAGAAAATTGAGTTTTTCTCAGCCCTGTCTTAGCGGTCTATCTCTAGACCGTTTTCGTTATATAACGATCGTTTTCTAGACCGTTTATCAGACAGAAAACCCTATTTCATGCAATTAATCATGCCAAAACACAAGTCCATTGCACATCTTTTCAAACAAGATTCTCATCTATTCATTCAAGGTTCATGGTACATCATGCTATCAATAAAAATGCAAAAGATCACATCATAAAAATCAAAATACATTCAATTTCTTGTCCGCGCAAGGCCGGATCTTGCGTAACTCCTTCACATAAGTTCGGTATTCCTCCTCCTTCTCTGCCACCTCCGCTTGTAAGGTACGGATGCGGCTGATCTCCCACATAGTCAAAGCGCTCTAGACTGCCCGCTCATCCTCCTTGGTCCCGATATTCCTAGCTTGAAGGGGAGGCTAGTGCGATAATGCTGGAACCTTAGTGCGAGGTAGCCCGATTTGTAAGTAGCACCGGTGTGGGTTGTAGATGGCCAAGGTAGTGTTCCCCATTAGCTACAGGTCTAGGCCTAGTCGCCGGAGTGATCTCAGAGTAGTGCCTTGAAGAAACTGCGGTCACATCATGAACTTATCAATGGGTAATGTGTTGAGGAAGAGACGCCATTCATCCCCTATTTTCTTATCCGCTGTACGGCACTCAACCTGTGAAGAGAACCCAAATGTGCCTCTTATATAGAAGAGTGGGTGGCTCCCAAATATGCAGCTAGCTGAAGGAACATCCTCCTTGGGGAGGAATTTGAGCCTAACTCCCAACCAACACTCAAGGACAATCATGGACCCGAAGTGAGGCCCTCCTAGGCAAGCTGAGCTAAGGCCCTCATAAAGATATGAAAGAATGGCTTGAGAAATAGACAAACCCTGCCACAAGCCACTAATAATGCTAAGGTTTTTGATATCCAAAAGGTGGTCCATGGTAGAAAAAAGAAAGACCCTGCATAAGCAAACCGAGGTAGCCTTGGCTATGGTCTCAAATCTCCCGCTCTTGTTCTTATAATAAGCGGTGATCCATTGAGCCATGGGGATCAAATGAATGTGGTGAGGGATAATCATTGTCCTAACATCCTTTGGGTTGTGAATGAAATCCCCTAGAATAAGAGAAGGTCTATGGGCTCAACTGTGTGACACACTAAGTCTTCATCTCCCACCTTAGTCTTAGGAAAGGCTAGATAGGTCTCTACCTCTTCCAGAAGGATGGTGGCTTTAAAGGATGGGAAGATGAAAGTATGTGTTTGGGGGTGCCACAACTCTACAAGGGCTGAAATGCTAGGCCAATCATATGAAAATTTTTGGAAGTTCTTGGCCAAGACTAACAAGGGTTGTAGATGCCATGCCCTTAGGATGGAAGTGACTTCTAAAGGGAGCTCTTTTATCAAGGGAGCCACCCACTTCAGGTTAGAGTAACATCTTGGGCCAGGAAGGAGCTAAGAAAAAGAAGAGAAGAAAAGAAGAGAAGAGATGCCATGAGAGGAAGAAGTTAAAGAAAATTCAGAAATTCATGAAATTGATATGAACTTACCTCTCTTGAGGAGCTTGTGCTCAAGTGATTGGGGATGGATGTAAGCCTTTGCAGCTCCCCATGTTCCCTCCTAGCTAGTTTTGGCTCTGTGTAGGCCACCTCCCCCATGGTACTAGCCTCAAAGCTTCTCTTCAAGATGACTTTGATGACTTTAAAGGAGTTTTAAGGTTTTTTTGAGCAGAAATTTGTGAGCTGCGAATTCTGGGTGTATTCCTAGTTATAGGGCTTTGGTTTTAGTCTTAAAGCATTAGGATTGAGGATAGTTAGCTTCAGATGAAGGTAGGATAAGTCTTAGAGCAGATTAAGTGTTTTTTGCCCCGAGTTCGGACTCTCACGGAGAGTCCCGTTCGGACTTCACTGAGTTTTCTCCTTAGCGGTCTATCGCACGACCACTAGCAGCCCGTAAGCAGTCACCAGGTGACCGTTTTCCACTTCTTTCCACCGCCTTATTCCCCAATCCCCAAGCGGGTGTGTCTTGGCCGTTTCTTTGTTTTAGCGGTCTTCCAGATGACCATTTTTCACCTGTTTTCCCTGTTTTGACTAAAAATTCTCTCTCTCTCACTCTCAGTTTCTATGTCAGTCTTAGTAGTCATTGTTAGTGAGTCATCATCCACACATTTTGCACACAGAAAAGAACAAAAAAAGAACTCATATATCACACACAAGAGCCATGTACATGTGTCCATAAAAACAAAAAACAAGAAAAGAAAAGTATTAGTCATGTCCCTATGGGTCCCTCTCCTGGACCGTCGATGTCCCCGGTCCCCTCATGCCTCTTCGCTGGTGGGGCCATGGCTATGCTCACCTCCTCTCTGTGACGTCACCTCTACTCCTCCTCCTCGTTCCTCCGATGGCCGAAGGAACTCGTAAGATAATCACGGTGCACGCTACGTGCACCACTCTGCGACACACTCTGGTTGGATCGGCCCCCCACTAGTCGAAGTGCTCTCTCCAGCACTCGGATCTCAGCCCTCAGCTCAGCCACTGCTGTTGCCCCGACTCTGAGTCTCTCTACCTCTGCTCGAAGAGGAGCCACCTTGACTGCCTCTTCTCGAAGTCGCTCTACCTCGGCCAACGCTGTGGTCAACTCCCCGGTCTACATAAGCATTCATTCATTGTAGGTCATTTGCATATCATGAGCATTTAATAGAAAAGGAGTCGGCTAGTTTTGCTTACCCTCTCTGTGAGCGTGGCCTCGGCCTCCTCGGCCCGAGCAACTGCCCGAGCAAAGTCAGCGTCCCTCTCGGCCCGGTCTGCCGTTGGCTGCGAGGATGATGAAGGAGCATCTGGTCCTGCTCTTTGCACTCCCTCGGCTCTCTGCATTTTAAGAAGTCATAGTCAGTCACTTTCATAATCATTTGCATAATTAAGTCTAAGGTTTAGAACTCACCAGTAGCTCTAGCGTGCGTTGGAACTCATCCCTCTACTGGACAGTGGAGTGGAGGAGACCTTGGAGCTCGGCTATGCATCCTTGCGGGTCTAGCTACATATAGAAAGTCCATGAGTCAGTGCATTTAGAATTAATTAAAGAAGCATGGTTTAGGGAGTCTTACCGGTCGTCGAGTACCGCGGAACACCTGATCGCCATACCTTCGGGCGTAGGCCCTCAGGTACGCCTCGTCGCTCATCGCCTGGGCTCGGACCACTCTGCCTCGGCAGGTCCAATCTCTGACTTGGTCCACTGCTCTCGTCACCTAATCGATGTCACTGCTCAGGCCTCGAGAGGATCGCCCGATCCGCTCGTCGTCTCTGGCCGGAAACTCTACCTCAGGCTGGTGAACCCTGCACGTCCTCATGATCAATCGGAAGTGCAGAGGCTCGACAATGTTGAAGTAGTGTAGCCAGATCTCTCGGCCTCCATATGCCAAGGCCGCCTCCGCCCAAGGCTGTCCGTCATGGCCCTCATCCCGGTACGGTGTCTAACGCACCTGAAAGGTCATGCATTTGAGTAAGTCAGCATTCATAAGAAGCATTTAAGAGCATTTAGAAAGGTATTAAGTTTATAAACTTATCGATGGATATGGGAAGGTGTCCATGTCATCTGGAATCGCCCGCACTAGGCCCCGTAGCGATCTTGTGTCCCGAACTACCATCCATCGCCTCGCGATGGGGATCCAATCTGGATGTACCTCCTTGCCCCGCCCTAGGCCTGGAAGGTACAGGTAGCTCCAAACCTGCATGAGTTAGTGGTCAGCATATCATAAATCATGAGCATAAGCATATTCATAGTCATTAAGCATTTAGCATTTGCCTAGAGAAGAGGTGTGAACCCGCTTAGCATGGTCTGCCGGTCGGTCGTGTTGAGAGAGTCGAACAAGAAAGCCAACACTGCAGCTCCCCATGCGTATTCGCTAGCTCCATCCAAGTCCTGTAGAAGTGGGAGGAGTCTGACACTCACTCCGTCTGCCCTCGTCGCAAAAAGTAACATCTAGAACAGCAATATCAAGAAGCGGCGAAGGGTGATGTCCCCTTCTGGCCCCAGTCCCGCGGACACTCTCTCTCGTGCCCGGTCAGTCAATTTGCCCAAATGCTCCTCTAGAAGCTCGCCAACACTGATCCCTGCGCCTCTCAGTCCAAGACTCTCCTGGAGAGTCGCTCGTGCCAGCATCGAGGAGTGTCGACCTGGCCTCATCAGCTCCAATCTCAGAAGTTCCTCTGCCTGTACCCGATAGTTTGCATATGTCCATCCGGTCACTGGGGCACTGTCCACTCTCAAACCCGTGATCCGGGCGACATCCTCTAAAGTCAGGATCATGTGACCCCATGGGAATAAGAATGCTCTGCTGATCGGGTCCCATCTGTCATGGAGTGCATACAGCAGTGTTGTGTCGATCCTCATCACTTCTATGCTAAGGAGTTCCCTGAACCCCATTGCTGCCAACCTCTCCCTCTAGTAATCCGATAAGGCCAAAAAAACCGCCCGGACTTGCAGCCACGAGATGCGGGTTTTCCTCTTTCCCTATATTCATTGAAATAAGTTTGAGTTAGTCATCCGTAAAATTCATCCATAAAAGCATTGCATTGCATTTTAAAATCAAAAATCAAAAATCTCTATGTTTCCTTAACGGTCGTCCATTGACCATTTCTTGTTCGTTAGCAGTCTTCCCTAGACTGCCACTTCTCCTAGCGGTCACTGCAACGACCGCTAGAACCCAGAGAACATGCAATGTTTGCCTCGTTTCCCCAGTTCGTGGAAATGGCCTAAATGGCCTACAAATCATTCTAAAGGGTCCCCAGACCCATTCCCTTGTCATTCCACACACGTGCATGCATTTGAAACAATTAGAAAAATGAAAAAAATGGTTTTTTTAGGGATCACGGCCCTACCTCTGATGGTCACCCGGCCGCCGCTGCCGTCGGTGCCTCCTCGGCCGCCGTGGCATCCTCATCTTCCTCCTGTGCCTCCGGAGGGCCCTCCTCCGCCGTGGGAGCTTCTTCTCCCTCCGGTTGGGCCGCTGGCCTCTCCTCTTCCCCCGGTGGGTTCACCACCGCCGCCGGCGATGTCTCCTTCTCTGCTACCCACCTTTGGAGGCATTTTACGACCCTCTTCTTCACCATTGTGAATGGTGGAGGCTTGGTCACGATGGTCGCCGGTGTGGGTTTCCCCGAGGAGGGTGTGGTGGTTCGGTTGAGTGAATGGGGCGAATGGGAGATCGAATGGGGCGTTTCTGGTTTTTTAAATCTCCCAGAGATTAGCAGTCTATCGCGCGACCGTTACCCTATCCCTAGCGGTCGTTCTCTAGACCGTTTTCCATCTGAGCCATTTTCCTCGAGGAATGTGAACCGCCTTGGTTAGCGGTCGTTCCATGACCGTTAATTAGGTTGCTCGTGGTCCTATCCTAGACCATTTTTGGCTGATATTCTAAAATGATTGGATACATTTTATTTCTAAAATGGTTCATATCTTGGTTGTGCTTAATGATTATTTAAATATATTGAAGGGTAACATTTTCATTTGATAAAATCACAAGCGCTGTCATATCACATCTCGCCAGGCAGGTAAGTCAGGTAAGTATCTCGATCCTTGGTCCCTTAATGCATTACTATATGGTATTTAAGATATATTACCTCGAGAACTGACTGGTCATTCGTGTGTTCCAGGATCAGATGTTCCCCTCTAACAAAAATGATGATGATCTAGGTGCACATGTTTAATCGTTGGATAGGCCGTTAGGTTGGAAGAGTCGGGGGACAATGGTTCTATCTTGCATGCCGTGGTTGCAGATGGTGTCCTGACCCTGATTTATACGGTCTAGTAATATTATTCTGTGGAACGCACTGGATTTCGATGGATGAAAATATCGTGGGATATTGGTGGTTATATCGATTCGAGATCATCTGTCCCACCGGGCGTGCCAACTTGTGGAACGCACTGGATTTCGTGTTCGTGAAGAGATATTGGGGTGTTCTTTTTATCAGTTTATCGGTTTATCTAGTGCGAGGGCATGCCAGTCACCTAGGTGACAATGTGTTCGGGCTTCAAGACTGGAGTGGTCCGAAGCCCGGGGTGCGCTCCATCTGACTAATCAGACGATTGTGGATATCAGGTCGGGACTGGAGACCCGCCGCGCCATAAAGGCCGCGACGTTAATTACATCCCCTCGGAGAGGGGAAGACCTTTGATTAATCGCCAAGAAAAGGGGCCAAATGACCTAAAGATCATTTTTCATTAAAGCATGCAAGTTGGGTTAACATAATTTAAACCCTCCACATCGGTGTGCAAAACGGTGTTCAAAATCATACAAATGCTTGCTGCGAGTGCGGCAGGTTTAATGCAAGTGCGGGATTAGATCCTGGTATATATATATATCAGTCACTAACGGACCATTCAGTATTCGGTCGAGAGTCCATATTCAAAGCATCGAAGGTAACAACAAAGACATTCGGATATCTGCCGTAGGTACGGCACGTTTCATGTGGGTGCGGGATCGGATCCCGGAAGAAGTGGGTCAAGCTGATGAACTATCGGCCCAAGAGGTGCACGGATTATGACCATGTCGGGAATCCCGAGGTCCATGTCCAATACCACGGGACATCATTGCATAGTCCGGGGAAGCGGGTTGTTAAGTGTAAAGCCAAAACTCGGCAACGTGCGCCCTCGCACGCGGATCGACCTGCGCGGTCAGGTCGCGGGGTTCATTTTATTCTTTTATTAGTGGCATTGATCTTTTGCACTCCTTTCTTTGTTTGAACCTTTCTTTCTTTTCTTATTTCCTCCCCTTTTATATTAAAGAGAAACGAAGGGATGGCACCGTTTCAGGATGGGCGAAAGGGGACTTAAACCGGCGCGGCAAAGGGGCGCGCCGGAATATGGGGTAAACTTGGAGGGATTATTGGGTGCGCCGGATGTGGCCACGTCGTTTCAAGATGTGAAGGGGGCGCGCCGGGTAGAGGCATCCATGGGCGCGCCGATTTAAGGGAGTTCAAGGGGGGGGGGGGCGCCGGTTAAGGCTCAAATAGGAGGGCACGCCGATTTAAGATGGAAATGGAGATGGAGGGGGGGGGGGCGCGCCGTTTAGCATCCAAAGAAGGAGATGGGGTTACGAGAATGGTGTTAAATCGGCGCGGTGAGGGGTGACCGCGCCGGATTAGGCCACGCCGGGACAGCTTCAAAGAGGTTTTATTTCAACCCTTTTATACTCTGTTTCTTGTTTCTTTAAACTGTAAGTCGGTTTATTGATTAGTTGTTCATCTTATGGATGGATTATGTTCATGGAAAGAAGATTTAAGTGTTTTAATTGTTTATTCAGGTGGATTAGCGTGGATGCTTAAGTGTTCGTTCAGGGGGTTCAGTTCACAGAGTTTACTGTGTATTGGATTAAAACTCAGTTCGTTCTTGAGTGGCTCAATTTGTTCACTTGTTCTTGGCCCTGGCGAGAATCGGGCAGCACCTCCCCTAGATCGGGGCTTGTCGGAGAGAAGCGAAGGCCACCAAATGGATTGCTCCGGGGTGACCCTCAAAAATCGGAGTGGCCTTACGGCGGTCCGAACCCATGTGTGAGTGTGGAGCGCTCGAGGGCTAGCCTTCAAGAGCGACCACGACTCACGGGCGATGAATCTTCGACGCGGGACAGATGTTTGCCACGAGGGCCATGAATGTTCATCCAGTGACGGGTTCCCTTGAGGGACATGCTATGGACAAGCAAGCCTCGAAGGGCCCTGGATGATTAGAGAGGGGGGAAGGGAGGTGTAGATCGGAATGGAGAAAACATAGCCACCACGGGCTGAGTATTGAGGGGGATTGGGGCATCAAGATCTCCCAAAGGGGAGTTTTCCTTTCATTCCACAACAGACCGAACTCCGGTTACATTGAAAGGGAACACGAAGACAAAGGTCTACATATGAAGATAACCAAAAGGGAATCAAAGGGACAGAAGGGAATGCAAAGACAAAAAAAAGGGGGAACCAAGCTCTCTTCCCCTCACCTCTCCTTCTTTCTTTCACCCTCTTCTCTCTTCACTTCACTCTCACAGGAACACTGGCTTCGGGCTTCAAGGGATTTCTCTCAGAAGAAAGCTTCCACTTTCCAGGCTTCCAAGAGTTGTCCCTCATCTCCAACCGATCAAAGTTCCCCGTGGTGGACTTTTTATAGGGGCTAGTGGCCCTGTCGAAGGGAGCGGCTCCCTTTATTTTCTTCTTTATTTCTTCTTCTTTCCATCTTACTTCGCCTGCAACGCCTCTGCCGTGTCACCGTGTCGAGTGCCGCTGTCGTGGACGTCACCTCCGCCGCGGCTACAGTGTGACCGGGAGCCACGTTGCTTTCATCATTTGCAGAAGAATGGGCGGCCGATCGACGGAATGAGCGTTCGGTGGGATGGGGCTCGAGAACTTCCATTCACGGCATATGCTCGGTTGCCCAACGGATCGAAGCATGCATTTAGCCATTTTAAGCAGTTCGTCGACGTGCTGTTCGCAGGAAACAGGGGACCGCATTGATAACGGGATGGCTTCACTGCACGCCTGAGAAGCACTTCAGAGAATAGGTTTAGGGGTTAAAACGGCGCCATATTCAAAGGGGCGCCGTTTTAAGCATCAAAGGGGCCTTCGGGGCGCGCCGTGTAGCCAAAGAAGGAAAAAGGGGCGCGCCGTTTTAAGGGGGGGGGGCGCCGTTTTAAGGTGCGCCGTTTTAAAGCCCCCTCGTGCCGTTTTAAGCACCGAATGGATTCTTTTCGAAGTCGCGGCCGTTTATATGAATGTCGGCATTCCTAGAATGTTCCGGTCGCGATGTATGGCTTCTGCAATATTCCGTTTGCAGCCTTTGGGGCTCGGTCCCAGACTCTGCGTGACTTTCGGTGCACGTCGGGCTGTGTCGGCCGGCTATAGAGTTGTGGCCGTATCTTCCGCCCGAGGGGCTCCCTCATCGGCTAGCAGATCACCAAGCGAGTCCTCATCCTGATCGGGCGAGGCATGAGGTTTATTTGGCATTTCCACCTTCGGCTTGCTCTCGAGTGTCGAGACGTGCATGCCGTATGATCATCATCGACATTTTTCGACGTCCACATATTCTCCAGTATCTTCCTCTTTCATTTTTTCTTTGCATTCATTTTGATGATTTTTTTATTTTAGCCCAGCATGCATCATGCGCATCTTTGAGCATTCATGTGCCCTCATCTGTCTAAAGTGTCTCAGTAATGGTGGATAGCTATGCGTCCATAGTCTTGAGTAAGGGGAGTCATTCCACTCTGAGTTGTAAGGTTTCCTTCGGTCTTTTGCTCGGCTTGGTTAGCTGAGGATTCCTATCTGGAGTTTAGTTACTCGTCTCTTTTCCCCTTGCTCCGACCACCTATCAGCTGTGCGTTCTAGTGAGGAGGTTGGTCGTGTTTTCCTTTCCTTTAGTTGTTTGTTTCTCCAGGCATACGTCGTTCGATTTTACCGTTCCTTGTGATTGGTCCAAGTTTTTTGAAAGATTCCTATCGCTCGTTGGTTGAGGAAGGGTGTCGTTTACCTTAACGCCCGCTTTTCTGTCCACTCCGCTTCATTTCCGCTTCACCTCCATGTTCCATGTCGCTTTCGCTTCACCTCCGCTCGCTCCCCTGCAAAGAGGAGATTAAGGAGGGGCATCTGTTGACACCTGTTGTATGACCAATGAGTTGGGTCATCTCCTTATCTATTTTTATGATGTCTCGAGTTATTCACCGCTTATTGGGCCATTTTTGGTTAGTTTTGGGCTTAATTTTATGGGTCATTCTCCTTGGTTGGACCTAGCTCCATTGATTTCTCGTCACTTGACCTTATTAGGCCTAGATAAGGGCTAATGAGGATTATTTTATGGATTAAGTTGTGGATTTATTAGCCTTTATCTCTTTTGCCACGTCCTCTCCCCTAGCGGTCTATCGTACGACCTCTAGGTGGGCGTTGGCGGTCCATCTATAGACCGCTAATGGGTAGAGAGTCCTGCTGGGTCTCTTTGATCTTATCTTCTTCTGGATGCGTGTTCCTAGCGGTCTATCGCACGACCGTTTCTTAGTGGTACCGATCTATCGCAAGACCGCTAGTGGGAACAGAGAGTCCTGCTCTACTATTCTTCCTCTGTTCGGCCGTGGACGAGCTAGAGTCCTTCATCCTATGATTTCTCTCTCACCAGAGACTCCCAAAACCTTCTATTTGTTTCTATGGACTCTTGGGAGTATTATCTTCAAGGATTATCTAGTTTGAGGCCTATTTTCGAGTCATTATCCCTCCAACTCGAACCTAGGGTTTGAGGGCCTATAAATAGGACCCTTAAGTTCATGGCTTGAAGGGGGAGATTTTTGGAGATTGCGTCGAAGTGCTGCTACGTTCTGGAGTCATTTCCAACCAAGGAGAAGCTGCTTCCACGTCCACCAAGCTTCTAGTCCAGAGAGTACAAAGTTTCTTTGGTCTAGTTTGTGTCTTTTGATCTTTAGTTTTGTCCATTGTTCCCTTGCATCCATAGCATCTTCCCTCTTCTTTTCTCCACGTTCTCTGCATTCTATCATCTTTTTAAAACACCCTCCCATATTTTTCACGCCCCCACAGGGTTTAAAAAAACCAAACGTCCCAGGTATTCACCCTTCTTTTGTGCATATAAGCTTAGTTAGTTTATAGATACTACACTTGCCCGAGGGCTAATTGGGTTATTTTTCTTGATGTCTACACTTTCTCGCAGGTTTACAGGACTCATTGCACGAGGCCCAACCTTTTTGGCCGGCCAGGAGGGGTGGAGATTAAGTTCCAAATCACTGTTCTGGGTGCGCTAGCGGTCATCTGGAAGCCCATTTTCAGGTATAAGGCGGTCTATCGCAAGACTGTTTTCGGCTGGATCGCGGTCGTCTGCTAGACCGCTAATCGTCCGTGCGCCTAGTTTTCTCTCTCCCGTGGGCGGGTGACTTCAACTGGCTCTTTCCAAGGTATTATTGTAGTTTTACTGCCTTAATTACTTTGGTGGCGATCACACATCTTCTTTGGGTATTGTTCATCATTGCCATCATCTTGCTTGCTTTTCTCTTTACTTCATTTGCTCCACACCTACGCTGTGTGTTTTTATTTTATTCCTTTGCTCCATGCCCCGACGTGTGTTTTTATTTTTTCTCCTTATAAGCATTGATGACATGCCCATGTTCCTGATTTTGTGATTGTTTGAGTTGGGTCATTACTTACTCACACATTTTCACACATATCTCTCACACCACTATATTCACCTTCACATTCATTCATCACATCACATCACAAAAGAAACATCATCAAATAGCTCCAGCCCTAGCAGCTCCTGTGCCATCTCTCGGTAGTCTGTGTAAGTCCAGCCCGTCACTGGTGCTCCATGCACTCTCAATTCTGTGATCCTCGCGACGTCCTCGAGCGTCGGGATCATGTGCCCCCATGGGAATAGAAATGCCCGGCTGATGGGGTCCCATCTTTCATGGAGTGCGTAGAGTAGGGCTATGTCAATCCTCATCACCTTTATACTGAGCAGCTCTCCAAATCCCATCGCTGCCAGTCTCTCTCTCTGATAGTCTGGTAGGGCTAGATAGACTGCCCGGACTTGCAGCCAAGAAACCCTGGTCTTTCTCTTTCCCTGCACACATTTAAAAACAATCAAACATCAGTCATACCGGTCACATAATTTATACATTACACTGCATTTGCATTTTTTAAACAAAAATAAAAAAAATATATGCTCTGATCCCAAACGGTCTCCTTCCGGACCGTTTATCTTGCCCAAGCGGTCGCCCCTTGGACCGCTGGGACTCCAAACGGTCGCTGGAACGACCGCTTGGCACTCAGCATAAGGGCATTATTTGCCCCATTTTCCCGAGTCATGGAAATGGCCATATAGGCCTACAAACATCTTTAATGGGTTCCCAGACCCATTCCTTGTCCATTCTACACACATGCATGCATCTAAATCAAATAAAAATGGGTTTTTGACAGCCTACCTCTGATGACCGCCGACCGGCCGCCGCCGTCGGTGCTTCCTCGACCGCGGGTTCACCTTCTTCCTCTTCCATAGCCTCCCCAGGTCCCTCCTCCGCCGTGGGAACCTCTCCCTCCTCCATTTGGACCGCCGGAGTCTCTTCCTCCGCCGGTGGGTTCGCCGCTGCCGGAGGAGTTTCCTCCTCCTCCATCCGCCGCCGGAAGCACTTCAACGCTCTTTTCTTCACCATTTCAGTGGCTGGGTGTAGGGAGTCGCGGTGGCCCCCGATGGGGTGGATCGCTGAAGTACGCCGGACTGGGTTGAATGGATTGGGGATGGAATGGGGCGTGTGGGTTGATTGAAACGCCCGTTCGATTTTTGAATTCGCTCAGAGCCATGCGGTCTATCGCTAGACCATTTGGGCCCTCCTAGCGGTCTTCCTCTAGACCGTTTGCCATTTGGGTTAGCTCCTCGAAGAAGGTGAATCACCCTTATCCAAGCGGTCTGTATCTTAACCGTCAAGAGTTCTTTGTGGTCCTTGCCTAGACCGTTTGAAAAGCTATATGTTGGTTAGATGAAATGAAATATCTGCTTAATGTTCGATGCTAATTTGGTATGGTTTATATCTTATTGATGCGTCATGCTTATTCTATGGATATAATTATTGATGGATAACCTTCTTATTGTCAAAAGCTTAAACACCATCACGTCACCTCATTTCTCGCCAGGAAGGTAAGTATTTCGATCCTTAATCTCTTAATGCATTACTATATGGTATCTACATTATTATTACCTCAAGAACCGGCTGGTTATTCATGTGTTCTGGGATCTGATGTTCCCCTCTAACAAAAATGATGATGATCTAGGTGCACATGTTTAATCGTTGGATAAGCCGTTAGGGTGGAAGAGTTGGGGGTCGATGGTTCTATCTTGCACGTTATAGTTGCAGATAGTATCCTGACCCTGATTTGTCCGGTCTAGCAATACTATTCTCAAGTATCTTTCTATTTTATCCTTTCTTTGCATTCGTTTTGATGGTTTCTTTATTTTAGCCCAGCATGCATCATGCGCATCTTTGAGCATTCATGTGCCCTCATCTATCTCAAGTGTCTCAGTAATGGTGGATAACTATGTATCTATGGTCTTGAGTAAGGAGATTCATTCCACTCTGAGTTAGAAGGTATTCTTCGGTCTATTTGCTCGGTCTGATTATCTGGAGTTTCTGTCTAGAGTTTAGTCACTCGTCTCTTTACTTCTCTTTTCCGTTCGATCTGACGGCCTATCAGCTATGCGTTCTAGTGAGGAGGTTGGTCGTGACTTTAGTTCCTTTAGTTGTTAGTTCCTCCAGGCTTCCGTCATTCAGTTTGGCTGTTCCTTGTGATTTGGTTCGAAGTTTTCCAAAAAATTTCTATCGCTCGTTGGTTGAGGACGGGTGTCGATTTACCTTAACGCCCACTTTTCAGTCCACTCCGCTTCATTTCCGCTTCATCTCCATGTTCCATTTCGCTTTTGCTTCACCTCCGCTCGCTCCCCTGCAAAGAGGACATTAAGGAGGGGCATCTGTTGACACCCGTTTTATGACCAATGAGTTGGGTCATCTCCTTATCTATTTTTATGATGTCCCGAGTTGTTCACCGACTATTGGGTCATTTTTTGGGTCAATTTTGGGCCTATTTTATGGGTTTTTATCCCTGATTGGGCCTAGTTCCTCTGATTTCTTGACATTGCAGCTTATTGGGCCTAGATAAGGGCTAATAAGGGATTTTATTGTGGATTAACTTGAATATTTCCCGATCTTTATCTCTTTTGTCACGTTTAATAGCCTAGCGGTCTATTGTGCGACCGTTTGGCTTGGCTAGCGGTCGTTTGCTAGACCGTTTGGGCAGCAGAGAGTCCTGTGTGGTCTCTTTGATCTTATCTTCTTCTGGAAGATTGATCCTAGCGGTCATTCGCTAGACCGTTTGGGATGCCTTGTGGTCTATCGCAAGACCGTTTGGTCAGACAGAGAGTCCTGCTCTGCTTGATTTCCTCTACTTCGTCGTGGTCGAACTAGAGTCATTGGTTTGTCGATTTCTCTCTAGATAGAGGCTCTCAGAACCTTCTGTTAGTTTCTATGGACTCTTGGGAGTATTATCTTTGAGATTTATCTAGTTTCAGACCTATTTTCGTGTCATTATCCCTCCCACTCAAACCTAGTGTTTGAGGGTCTATAAATATGACCCTTGACTTCATGGCTTGGAGAGGAGATTTTGGAGCTTGCCACGAAGTGCTGCCGCGTTCTAGAGCAAGTACCAATCAAGGAGAAGCTACTTCCACGTTCATAAGGCTTCTAGTCCAGGGAGTATTAGGTTCCTTTGGTTTAGTTTGTGTCTTTTCTCTTAGTTTTGGTCTTTCCTTTTGCATGTTCATAGCATCTTCTCTCTTCTTCTTTCTACGTTCTTTGCACTCACACCACGTTTTTAAATATCCTCCTATCTTTTCCACGCCCCATAGGGGTTAAAAAAAATCACCACCCCCCAGGTATTCACCCTCCCTTTTATGCATATTAGCTTAATTGCATTATAGATACTGCCATAGTCCCAAGGGCTTATTGGGTCATTTTTCTTTGTGTCTACACTCTCTTGCAAGTTTACAGGACTTATTGCACGAGGCCCAACTCTTCTGGCAGGCTAGGAGGGGTGGAGATTCAAGTTCCACACTTCATTATTTTGGGTGCCCTTGCGATCTCTTCAACGACCGTTTGAAGATCTCTGACAGTCTGTCGCAAGACCGTTTGCCTTCTCCTAGCGGTTATCTATTAGACCGTTTGCCTCCGCAGCACCTGGATTTTCTCTCTCCCGCGGGCGGGTGACTCCACTCGTCTACTTCCAAGGTACATATTACAGTTTTGCTGTTTTATTTACTTTGGTGGCGATCACATCATTCCATACTTTGAGCATTATTCATTACCATCATCTTGCTTGTTCTATTACTTTAGTTGTTCCACACCCCAGTGTGTGTTTGTTTTCATCCCTTTGCTCCACGGCCATGGCGTGTGTTTTTTTTACTTCTCCTTTTACATTCTTTACAATATTTGATGACATGCCCCATGCTTTGATTTCATGTTGATTGCTTGAGTTAGTGCACCACTTGCTCACCCACATCATCATATCACTCATATTCACACTGACAAAGAAAGAGAGAGAAGGAAAGAAACATCAACATGTAGGAATAGGAAGGGAATGGGTTAGGGAACCCATAAAAGACATGTAGAGGCCTTTAGGGCCATTCCCAGAGCTTGGGGAAATAGGAAGACGGTCTAACCCAGACCGCTAAGGCCAGACAAACGGTCAAGGGATGACCGTTAGGGTTCTGAGGGTAGTTTTTTTTAATGCAATGCAATGCATGACTTATTAAACTATATGGATGACTGACTTTGACTATTAAATGCATGTAGGGAAAGCGACGGACGAGGATATCATGGCTGCAGGTCCGAGCAGTGTACCTGACACTGTCGGACTTCTAGAGAGAGAGACTGGCCAGGATGGGGTTCACGGAGTTTCTCGGGATAGAGGTGATGAGGCTAGATACGGCCCTACTCTACGCTCTACACAACCGGTGGGATCCAGTCAGCAAGGCGTTCTTGTTCCCGTGGGGTCATATGATACCCACGCTAGAGGACGTGGCACGGATCACCGGATTGAGAGTTCACGGAGCGCCTGTGACATGGACAATGTACGTCGACTACCGGAAGTTGGTGCGAGAGTTGCTGGGACTGGAGCTGACAAGGCCGGGACACCACTCGTCCATGCTGGCATGAGTGACCCTCCAGGAGAGCCTGGGACTGAGAGGAGCGGCTATTGCCGTGGGAGAGCTACCACAGGAGCACCTAGGGAGGCTGACAGACCGAGCCAGAGAGAGGGTAGCTGCGGGACCAGGCCCAGAGGGAGGCATCGTCCTACGCCGCTTCCTGATGCTGATGTTCGGGAAGCTGATCTTCGCGACGAGGGCGGATGGAGTGAACTGCAAGCTCTTTCCTTTACTGAGGGACCTAGACGGAGTTAGGGAGTACGCGTGGGGCGCGGCTGCACTAGCCTTCCTATTCGACTCCCTCAGCACCACCGACCGGCAGACGATGCTGGGAGGGTTCTCACCTCTGCTTCAGGAAACCCTTCTACCTTAAATGCTTGTGCAATTATGATTATATGACTTCTATATGCTGACACTCAACAAATGCAGGTATGGACCTACATGTACCTCCCAAGCCTAGGGAGAGGGAAGGAGGCACAGCCGGACCGAGTACCCATCGCAAGGCAGTGGATGGCGGTACGGGACACTGGGTCGCTGCGACGCCTAGCGCGGACGATCCAGGACGACATCGACACATTGCCTTATGCATCGGTAAGACTCTAAACTCTAGACTTCTAAAATGCACTTAAATGCTTTTGATGCTGACACTTGACTCTACTGCCCTCCTCCCTTTAAGGTGCGCTGGACACCGTACCGTGACGAGGGTCACGAGGGACAACCCTGGGTGGTGGTAGCCCAGGCGTACGTGGGATGAGATGTGTGGCTGCTCTGCATGAACATCATCGAGCCACTACACTACCTCCGAGTGATGAGGACGAGGGGAGTCTACCAGCCAGAGGTGGAGTTCCCGACACGAGAGGAGGAGCGTGTGGGGTGATCTTCCTGAGGACTGACTGGCGAGATCGAATGGGTCACCCGAGCGGTGGACCAGATACGCGACTAGACGAGGCGAGGTCAGGTAGTGCGAGCCCAAGCCACTAGTGATGAGGCCTACCTGAAGGCCTATGCCAGACGCTAAGGAGATCAGGTCTTCCGTGGCACCTGACGATCGGTACGACTCTTAAACTTATGCTTCCCTAATGACTTATAATGCACTAACGACTTGACTTTCTATATGCAGCTAGACCCTTAGGGACAGATAGCGGAGCTCCAGAGACTCCTCCACTCTACCATTTAGCAGTGGGATGAGTTCCAGCGCGCATTGGAGCTTCTGGTGAGCTTTACTTAACCTTAGACTTAATATGTAATGCTTATGAACTTGACTAACTAACTCGACCTCTAAATGTAGCGGGCCGAGGGAGCGCAGTGGCAGGGACTAGATGCTCCATCCTCTTCTTCCCAGCCACCGGCGGATAGGGCAGAGCGGGATGCCGACTTCGCAAAGGCAGTTGCTCGGGCCAAGGAGGCCGAAGCCACTCTCGCAGAGAGGGTAAGCAAAAACCACACAAACTTCCCTTTTCAACTTTTAAATGCTTATGAATGCACTTGACCAACTGTGATGAATGCTTATGCAGACTAGAGAGCTAGCAGCCGTTCTGGGTGAGGTGGAGCGACTCTGATTAGAGGCAGTAGAGGTGGCCCATCTCCGTGCGGAGGTGGAGCGACTGAGGACTGGAGAAGCAGAGGCGATGGACTCCCGGCTGGAGGTGAGAGAGCTGAGGGCCGAGATCAGAGCACTGGAGAGAGAACTCTGACTGGTGGGCGGACGATCCTCTCATAGTGCGTCACAGAGCGGCACACGTAGTGGACACCGAGATTATCTTACCGGTTCTTCAGGCCAGCAGAGGAATGAGGAGGACGAGCGGCGCCGATGCCACCGCGAGGAGGGGAGCACGGGTATGGGTCCGCCGGTGAAGAGGCGCAAGGGGACCGGAGACAGTTGTGGTCCAGGAGAGGGACCCGCTTGATGTACTTTTTTCTTTCTCCCTCTTCATGTATGGACACATGCATGTACATGGTTTTTTGATTTAGTGAAAATGTGATCTCTCTCTCTCTTTTAGATTTATATTTTTGATTTTTAGCAATGCAAATGTGTGGATGTTAATGCTGACTCAACAATGACCACTAAACTGACAAAGAGAGCGAGAGAAGGTGGGAAAGAGAGTGAAAGATAACGGGTTTTAAGACACGAAGCCCTGAGAGAGAGGGGAGAGCATGGGAAAGAACATGGCGGTCAGGTGAGAAAAATGGTCCAAATAGGGCCGCTACCGTCTGGGTGACAGTCCTCTAAAAGGCCGCTAGGGTTAGATGATGAAGAATTAAGAAGAGTAGGAAAATAGTCTCCTTAAGACCGCAAAATGGAACAAACGATCGCGACGTGACCGTTAAGCAAGCGAGAGAGAAAGGAGGGGACAAACGGTCGTCTGACGACTGCAAGGGAAGCCAAACGGTCGCTCGATAGACCACAAGGGTGAAGACTCAGTTAAATCTGAGCGGGACTCCCCGGGAGAGTCCCAACCTATGGATAGGAGCGCCCAAACTACACTAAGACCCGTCCTAACTCAAATTGAGGCTTCCTAGCCTCAATCCTAATGCACTAGGACTAAAATCAAAGCCCTATAACTAAGAGCACACCCAAAATTCTCAGCTCACAAAAAACTCCTCCTTTAAGCCTTGAAAACTCCATTAAAACCACCCAAATCATCATGAAGAGAACCTTTGAAGCTTGCACCATGGGTGAGGTTGTTTACAACGGGCCAAAGTCAGCTAGGAAAGAGCATGGGGAGCTGTAGCAGCTAACCTCCATCCCCAAGCATCTTAGCACAAGCCCTTCAAGAGAGGTAAGCTAAATCAAAAATTCATTAATTTCATTAAATTCCTCATGTCATTCCTCTCTTCTTTCTCCTTTTCCTCTCCTTTTCCTTTTCTTCAGCTCCTTCCTGGCCCACGATGCTACTCTAGTCTAAAGTGGGTGGCTCCCATGATAAAGGAACTTCCTTTAGAAGTTATCTCAATCTTAAGGGCATGGCACCTCCACCCTTTACTAGTTTTAGCCAAAATTTTTAGAAAATCTCTTTAGATTGGTCTAGCATTTCAGCTCTAGTGCAGTTATGGCATCCTTAAACACACTTTTGTGTTCCCAACCTTTGAAGCCACTGTCCTTATAGAGGAGGTTGAGACTTACCTAGCCATTCCTAGGATAAAAGTGGGAGATGAAGACCTAGCGTGTCACACGGTTGACCCTATAGACCCTTCACTCATCTTGGGGGATTTCATACATAATCCAAAGGATGTGAAAACCATGATCAACTCCCACCACATTCACTTGATATCCATGGCCCAATGGATCACTTCCATTGCAAAAATAAGTGTGGGTGGTATGAAGCCATAGCCAAAGCTACTTCCATTTGCTTATGTGGAGTTTTGCTCTTTCCCACTGTTGGCCCAGAGAGATGGCGGACAGGAAGGGGGGTTGAATTGTCCCCTTGCTGAGATGGTAGATTTTAAAGAACTTTCTAAGCCAATCACAATGGAATTGAAATAACTTACGTTGATTGGCCTAAACAATCGTGAGATTAAGATATTCTCTCAAGCTTTCCGATCTCACTCGAATTACCAATTCAACTAGACAATGAAATCACTTTTAACACAAATAACGGAGGTAGCAGTGTGTGATGATGCAGTGAATTAAAAATCTATTTAATGAACCTGTGAAGGGGGATAGAAGAAATGGACGATCACACAGGCATTCACATGCGACACAAAGATTTTTAGGTGGTTCGGGACCACGACGGGCTCCCTACGTCCACCCCTCACCCAACCGGGTGAGGCTTCACTCCACGCTACGAAACGTAGCAACACGGGGATGAACCCCAACAACACACACGCTGCTTCCGCAACAATCCACACACGGGGCCTAGCCCCAAGACGCTGCCACCGCAGCACTCACACACACACGGTCGGGGAACACCCTCGGACACTAAACCCCACGGAGTCGCAGCTCCGTCTTCACACACGGACTCGGGGAAACTTACCCCGATATAGAACCACACACTAGGAGGCACAGCTCCGCCCACACACAATAGTATTTCGAGTTCAATAAAATGAAAAGATGTACAATGACCGCCCAAATATTTATCTATGCTCAAATGAAAGGATGGAAATGAGAGATCAAGGATTCCCCCTCAAATCCACAGTGAAACCCGTAGATGAGATGGATGAGTGCGCCGAAAGTAGTCGTCCGCGGAGTGGAAGTCGGCCGAAACCACAGGAGATGCCCACAGAAGAAGGTTCAGCTATGGCATTCAAAGACGGGATCAAATTGGCAGATATCCCACATTGATGGCATGCTCTTGATCTTCCTCTTCCTCCTCCAGATGGTGGCGTCACCCTCTTCTTCTTACCTGCAAAGAATAGCAAACGTTCAGCTCAAGGGTTCTTCCATCGTATGAAAATCGCAGCCACTATATAGTGGCACAATAGGATATATAAATGACCGCATAGCCCAGGGGAAAACCTCTTAGAATCACACCTAATCAAGGGTAGAAACCCTAGGGACAATATGGTAAAAGACCAAGGCAAATGGATCAAGAAATGGGGATATCGAAATGAATCCGGAAAACACGATCCGAACGTACTAGCCAAAGTGTCGACTCTCAGAGTCGACACTTTTTTCAAGGTGTTCTGCCCCGAACACAAAACAGCACCCATGACAAAAGTGTCGACTCTCAGAGTCGACACTTTTTGTCGAGAGTTCTGCCAGAAGACAGAAATCAACACTTCAGGACAAAAGTGTCGACTCACATAGTCGACTCTTTTTGTCAGCATATCAGAAATCAACACAGACAGCACCTATTGAAAAAAGTGTCGACTCCTAGAGTCGACACTTTTACTGACAGAACTGAAAACTCAATAAAACTCAAATGAAACCCTACAAATCCTCTCCCAAACATTAAAAACAAATAACCAGGTATTGAAACATGGTATAGGCATGAATTAAGCTGCATTCCAACACAAGCCAATGAAAGTGACAAGTATATTGAATTTCAACCCATTAAGCCCTCAACTATCAAATGAAATCAATTGAAAGCATGACTAATGAATCAACCCCAATCTAGGCACATGGAAATCCATATAAACATAAACTTGTACCAAAGATCCAAGGGATTGTAAATAAGAGTGAAGCTTACCATGGACTCCAAAGAGTTGTTGGCAAAGTGGAACGTGTTTATTCTGGAAATTCAGATTTATATCAGTCTTAAAGACAACCAACTGAATGCTCAAGTACATTGGCATGGCTTGATTAAGCTTCATATATTCATGAGTTCACATATCAAATAATGATCCAAGCAAGCCAATCATGAATACCAAGTTCAGACTTTAATCAAAGCAAGGGAAACCTAGTTCATGAGAAATTCTTCAAACACATTCATGGAAACTATAGATCAGATTGAGAAATGAAATCTTACCATGAATCCATTTGTTTGAACGGAATGTGAACCTGCACTAAGTGAAAACAAATCACTTAGTTTGATCTTCAAGTAATGCAGATAAGTGCACAAGTCCAAGCACATGAAGGTCTGTGCATGTTATGGACAGAGTCTGTGCATAGTATGCACAAGGTCGGTGCACATTGAGAAGGACCCAAGGAATAGGGTCGGTGCAGGTGTATAGGCAGAGTCAATGCATATAGTGTAGAGGCTATAGACAAGGTCAGTGCATCTTTTGTAAAACAACCTATAACAGTGGACGATGCACATTGAGCTACCAAAATCTCAGGTACGAGCACAGACAAATTGACATGTATTTCCATGACTTAAACCCATCATATAAACCAACATGGAAACCAGTTTCTCATGCAAAATTGATCAGATTTCAGCATGAAGGAACCAAGACTTGTTACCTTCTGAACAATCCAAAATAAGGAACAAGGCTCCAAGAGCTAGGGGTCGACCCATGGGGTCAACCCTTGCAGTGGGAAAGAAAGTATCTGCCAAAAGACAGTCCGATTCAACCCAAGGACATCCAATCCCATTCAACCACACCAAGGGCCTTATGACCCTCAATGAAAACATGATCTTTCCAGAAATAACATGCATTTAAAAATCCAGAAAACTCGATAAATCACATATGAATGTTATGCATGAGAGCACCAAATTAGAAATGCATGAAGTGTTTGCTTAAGACCCATTTATGATTTTGAAGAATCAAAAGGATGTGTCCATGAAAAACCATGTGGAATTCCTAAACATCAAGATGAGGTTGATGCACATGATCATGCAGAGCACTAAGGTCGAGACACATGTAAGACCAATGCAACTAAGGTCGACTCTTATGAATCAGAATATCAAGACCAGATATGAGCATGTCAAGCATAGGTCGATGCATATAATGCTCAAGTCTGAGCATATGAAATACAGATCAGTGCCATGAGGAATAGGTCAACTCCCTGAATGGGTGAGGTTGACTCTTCAGACCACACAAGTCCAAACATCTAATCCTACAAAACAAGATATCAACATATGGGCTCATTTCAACAAGACGTTTCCCACAAGATAATCATGAATGAATTTCACTGCAATGCAAACTCAAACCGCACAATAAATTGGAATCATCAAAACCATTATCAAAGACAAAGAGGGAGTGCCCCGAACCCAACAATCCCCCTTTTTGATGATGACAATATATTGTGGCCACCATTGGCCACCAAAACTCTCTCCCCCTTTGACATTGTCAAAAAGTTGGGGACAAGGTGAACAGAGATGAAGATTCAAAAGGTAGTGCACGAACCCAGCAATAACCTACCATTAAAGGAAGGTGTATGAATTATGAACACGTATAGGACTAAGAACATGTGTGAAACTATGAACATGTATCTAGAACTGAAATTTGAAGTTTAAACTATATGCAGAATGTAAGACTAAGTTATGCACAGAATGTATTGTGCTAAAAAGCACATTATTCTCGCCCAATTGTCAAGAACAAAAACCAACTGACAATGGGTTATTTAACCTGATATTTACAATGAAGTCCGGTGATCAATGACACCCCCAAGAGGTGGGGTGAATTGGGTGATGATATATTTTTATTCCTTTTAAAAGATTTAAAAGATATATGAAGAACAAACAAGAGACATGAAAAGATCAGATGAAATACAAGATGAAACTGGCTAAAACAACCCTTATAGCAGTTCCTTGGTACTAGGCGGAGTCCGGGAATCCGAAGATCCTCTCACACAAAGTATTTTCCTCCCGATAGGATTGAATGTGTCGATCAGAAGCTACCTTTTGATATACCAAGGATCTCCCGTAAAAGGGTTAATACAGCTTGATCCAAGCAATGAAACTAGATAACGAAGCAACAAGCAAACAACCTAGATCAGAACTGGAGGTAGGAGATAGGGGGCAGACCACACAGAACACCATAATTTTTAGGTGGTTCGGATGCAACAACTGCAACTTATGTCCACCCCTCACCAACCGTGAGGATTCACACACTATCTTGTAGAAGGTTACAAGATCAAGACACACACACACACACACACTCGTGTGAGTTCAGAATTCCCACGAAGGTGCACACGCACCGAAACACAAGGAAAGATGAAGAACAAGAAAATCACTCACACACACACACGGATCTTCGTAGATCCACACGCACACAGATTTTGAATATTACAAGAACACAAAAATTAAAGCCCAGCAAGATTTGAATGGAAAACACAAAAAGGACTTCAGATTCAATCTCCCCCTTAGTTGATGAAGATGGTTTTGGATGTAGCTTGATCTCCTCTTGGCTTGGGGTTGATCTGCTTCAGATGTTGCTTGAAGATGAAAGAAGATGGATGAAGCTCTTTCTTCTCGGAGCACTGTTCACGGCTACCGTACCAGATCTTGAATCTCCCCTTGATAGCCTCCCTTTGCCTCCTTTGATTGATTAGGGTTACAAGCCTCAATGTGATGTTTTTATAACTCTTGAATGGTCAAGAGACAAGCCAGGAATCAGATCCACAAATCATGGGAAGTTTGGTGGCTTTGGGAATAAACAAATCCTTGAAGAGAGACTTCCCACGTTGAGAACAAAAGGTCAAAAATAGGGGCTTTTCGAGGCTGGAAGTCGACCTGTGTAAGCTGGCGGTCGACCTAAATTTTACAGGAAATGCCCGTTTGTTGCTGGGAAAACCAGTCGATCGCTAGAAGCTGGCGGTCGACCACTGGCTGGGGTTTCTATAAAAAATAAAAAGTTAGCCCATGCAATATAATATATGAATGAACATTTTATGGCTACTTTCTACCAATCAGGTGACTGAGTTTAAGCTTAGCCTCGGTGGTTTTGAACCCAAAACAATTATTTATGTATTTGAACAGGCTTACACACTTAAGCTTATTACATGAAGAAGTTGGCTTGAGTGCGTGTTAAATTTGAACTTGAAAGTTAAAACATTGTACGTGATAAGTCATATCACCCTGGATTTGTTATCATCAAAATCACTTGGATATACTCAATAATCTCCCCCTTTTTGATGATGACAAAAATGTAGGGATTTAGAAATACATGAACGTGCCTTTCAGGAATGTTTGAAGGTTGAGATCAAGGTTCGAAGTCAAAGCATTCCACTCACAACCCGTTACGCCAGCAAACACAAACCATTCAACATGTATATGCCAATTAGAAGAGAAATGAGATATGAGAGCCAACCATTTGAGATCAAACACCAGTTGCATTCAATTCATTGTTTCATTACAAGGTACATTAGTGCAAAAGTGAATGCACGACTTTAGACTCAAGGACTAAACAAATGCACGACTCTAGACTCAAGGACTAAACAAATGCAAACAAATGCATAAAAGACTCATGATCCTCACATGTCAAGCATGCAAACACACAACCACGCACGAACATACATAAATATATAAAGCCCTGCACTACTACTTCTCCCCCTTTGGCATCATCAAAAGGGAGTGGGATAGACGAAGGGGGACCCAAGTGACACAGAACCAAAGGACAGCAAACGAGAGGGAGAAAAAGTAAAAGTCCTCATGGTGCATCTGGAGGTGGAGGTGGCTGATTTTCTGGAGGAGGGGGCTGGTGTCCAAGGAGACAGCTGATGTCTGCAAGAGCATGAACCTGAGCATGAAGAGTATCTCGAATGCGGCCAATGTGGATGTCACGAGTCGCATCACGACGAGACATGCTAAGAAGAGTTTGGTTCATGATGTGGAAAGACTGGCTAGAGTCAGCAACACTGTTAGTGAGGCTAGTCATATGAGTGGTGAGTGAAGCCATATGAGTGGAGAGAGTATCTAGAGCAGTGGAGAAGGAATCCATGTTGCCTGACATGGTGTCGACCACATGGCCCATAGTATCTACGCGATCCCCGAGAGCAGAGAGTCCCTCCCCAAAGGTATCCATACGAGTCTCAAGTCCAGTAAGCCGTCTATCAAAAACCTCATAGTCTACCCAAGAAGGCTGAGTGGCTCCCTGAGTGGAGGACTCTCCATGATAAAATTGAGTAGGAGGAGGCATCTCTGGATCCATATGCTGCGGTGACGGTGGAAGCGGCGGCTTGGCATCCATGTAATGAGGTGAGGGTGGAGGAGGCTGCTCCTCGTCCTGAACAGGAGGGGGTACATCTCCTTGAACTTGCTACTGCTGTGGTTCCTGCTCATCCTCACTTTCATATTCATCTTCATATGTAGGCACATCCCGACACAGCGCACCATCGGGACCATAGTAATAGCCCATGTCTATGCAGATCTTATGCTTATTGTAGACATCATTCTGGCGAACATAGATAAACTGTTCTTCGGCCAAATTAATCCCAACATGAATGAACACCCCGGTCAATTGTGAGGCATATGGCAAAGATCGCTACCGGTTTGTTCTGCAAGCTCCAATGAGGGTCGTCATGATGCGACCCATGTTGAGTTGTATACCATTCATCACATGGTAGAATAAGAATCTATGAACTTCTGTGACTTCATTTCTGCTGGCAACCTTCGGATAAATAAGGGAGGTAAACATATGGTGTAAAACACGCTACAATGGTGGGAAGTAATTTGTATTTAACTCAATCAAATCGCTGACACCACGCACGTAATCACAGTTGGTCATGGCAATAAAAGTATCTTCAACCTCCCCATGGCCATAAGCCATGTTGGCTCCTCTAGCCACAACCCCTAAGCTCCTCTCAAACAGATTGGGGTTAATGTGAAGCTCAACCCCTCGAATAACAGTATATAGCTCATCATTCCTTGAAACCAAGTTCCCATAGAACTCCTGTACTAGGTTGGGGTAATAACGGTTATACCTAGTGACAAAATCAATCCAACCTGACTGCATTGCAAAGACTGCATATATATCGGGCAAGAGCTCATTCACCTCATTAAAATCGACCAGTCGGGGGTCGATGATGGGTCGAATAAGCAACCTAGGTGCTCGACGTGGTGCAGGTGCCCGCTGTGGTGGAGGGGCCGGTGCCTCCCGTCTCTGTCCACTTCCTTCCCCTTGGGCAAGATGCCGAGAGCTTCATCTAGGTGGCATCCCAAACTAGCAACCCGATGGAAAACCCTTGAAGATAAGATCCTCATCCCGGGGAATGAAGAAAGATATACAGCCACTCTAGTGGCTTGAAAAAGCCTTCTCCACTGACTGGAACCAAGGTGGGAACTCCACAAACGCACGAATGGTCGAATGGAGTTCGTCTCGAGAACATGACGAACAAGCCGGATCGTGTGCGGATGGAAAGGAAATGAGGTTTAGAAGCTTGGGAGGTGGGGAAAATGGGTTCTAGGGTTAGGGGAAAAGGTATGAGTATGAATGGGGGTGATAGAGTGGGAGAATGGGGTGTTAGACCCCCTTAAAAAATGGCTCGGACGTGAACCCGGTCGGGCCGGTTGCCGCAACCGGTCGACGGCTGCAAGGCTAGCGGTCGACCGCTAGTCCAAAGAACCCCCCAAAATTTCTTTTTTGTTTCTTTTTCTTTTCTTCCCTTTTTTGTTTCTTTTATTTCTTTTCTTTTTTTAAAAAAGGGGGGGGACTAACAATCGACTTTCAGAATTGGGCCAACGTCAAGAGGTAGAGGGAAGAACAATTAGATGCAAGTTTGAGGAAAATACTCTAACTTCCTTCAAAAGTTACCTTAGGTCCGACATCCCTGAGTCCACAATTGTTTATCCAAGGAATATCTGGCCTTAGAAAAGTTTTTCAAGGAGGGCTATACATATAATTACATTCAAGCATGCAGGGATGTTTGAGAACACATAAGGTATTAGAAGTGAAGACAAAATGCATGTTTTTCTACCCTTGATGCATATGAGTTTCTACAAATGCAGAACTTAACCTAAGTGCAAGCCTATGCATGAATGCTCTCACCCTTGCACATCCCAAGTTCTCTTCTTATCTTGTTAAATTGATCCTGGTTGAGGGGTTTGGTGAAAATGTCAGCTAGCTGATTGTGTGTGTCAATGAAATTCAATTCAAAGACCCCTTTCCCTACATGATCTCTCATGAAATGATGACGAATATCAATATGCTTGGTTCTAGAATGTTGAACAGGATTTTTAGACAAACTGATTGCACTGGTATTATCACACAGAATTGGCACACATCTCATCTCAATATCTAAATCAAGCAATTGATTTTTGATTCATAGTACTTGGGTTCCATAACTTCCGGCGGCTACATATTCAGCCTCGGCCGTTAAGAGAGCTACTGAATGATGTTTCTTAGAGGCCCATGAGACTAGGCATCCACCAAGGAACTGACAGTACCGACTAGTACTTTTACGATCAACAATGCATCCAGCATAATCCGCATCATTGTATGCAATCAAATCAAAAGAACTATCGATGGGAAACCACAAGCCAAAGTCTATTGTGCCAAGTAAATATCTAAAAATGTGTTTAACAGTCGATAAGTGAGATTCTTTAGGGCATGATTGAAAATGAGCACAAAGACATACGCTGAATTGAATGTCAGGACGACATGCTGTAAGGTACAGTAGTGATCCGATCATACCTTGAAATAGTGTAAGATCTATTGTTTTACCGTTTTCATCCTTGTCTAACTTCGAGGTTGTAGCCATTGGAGTTGACAGAGGTTTTGCTTCAGCCATCCCGTATTTCTTCAAAAGTTCCATTGTGTACTTGGCTTGGCTTATGAAAATCCCCTCAGGTGTTTGCTTCACCTGCAGTCTAAGAAAGAATGTTAGTTCCCCCATTAGGCTCATCTCAAATTCACCTTGCATGATTTCTACAAATTCATCACATAGCACATTATTAGTAGCTCCAAAAATTATATCATCCACATATACTTGAACTACCAATATGTCTTTACCTGATTTCTTTGTGAACAGTGTTTGATCAACCTTACCTCTCTTGAAGTCATTTTCAATTAGAAATGACGTGAGCCGTTCATACCATGCCCTTGGTGCTTGCTTCAGTCCGTACAAGGCCTTCTGGAGCTTGTACACATGTTGTGGATGTTTGGAGTCTTCAAAACCTGGAGGTTGTTCTACAAAAACATCCTCTTTGATATACCCATTTAGAAACGTAGATTTAACATCCATTTGAAACAATTTGAAATTCAATGAGTAAGCAAATGACAATAAAATCCGGATTGCTTCAAGCCTAGCAACCGGGGCAAAAGACTCATCAAAATCAATCCCCATCTCTTGGCTATACCCCTTGACTACAAGCTGGGCCTTGTTTCTAACAACCAATCCCGTATCATTTAACTTGTTCCTGAAAACCCACCAGGTTCCGATGATGGATTGATTCTTAGGTCGCGGTACTAGAGTCCACACCTGATTTCTTTCGAACTGGTGCAACTCTTCATGCATAGCCTGGATCCAGGATTCATTTTGAAGAGCTTCATGGATATCCTTAGGCTCTTCCTGTGAGATTAAGGCTATCAAATCTTCTTCTTCTACTTGCCTTAGAGAAGCTCTGGTTCTTACCCCATCTTGAGGATTACCGATTATATTTTTAGCTGGATGATCCTTTAAGAATGTGGATGTGCTTGGCAAATCAGGGTGTTGCACTTGCTGCTCTTGCAGTGACTTAATTGAAGGATCTTCATCTTCTTCACTCTTGCTGGGTATTCATTCCTTTGGTTCATCCTTGACTTTAGATGGTCCAGCATTGGTTGAATCTTTGGGGGCTTCTCCTGCATCCATAATTTGAGTAGTTAGTTTTAGTTCAGAATCATCAAAAATTACATGAGGACTTTCTTCAACAACTAAAGTCTGTTTATTGAACACTTGATAAGCACAAGAATTAAATGCATAACCTAGGAAGGTTCCCTTGTCACTTTTCTCATCAAACTTGCCTAGGTTGGACTTGCCTTTGTTCAGGATGAAACATGAGCAGCTAAAGGGTTTAAGATGGGAAATATTCAGTTTCTTACCCTTGTAGAGCTCATATGGAGTTTTCTTCAAAATGGGCATTACCATTGCCCTTTTGATGATGTAGCATGATGTACTTACCGCCTCAGCCCAAAAATATTTTGGTAGAGAATTTTCACTTAACATGGTCCGTGCCATGTCTATCAATGTTATGTTTTTCCTCTCCACCACTCAATTTTGTTGGGGCGTCCTTGGTGATGAGAAGTTGTGTGTATAACTGTACTCTTCACAGAAATTGCTGAACTCATGGTTTTCAAATTCGCCACCATGATCACTTTGGATAGTGGTGATGAGGTAGCCTCTATCATTTTGGATTTTCCTACAAAACACTTGAAATTCCATCAATGCATCATTTTTATTGGATAGAAATAACACCCAAGTGAATCTGGAATAATCATCAACAATCACGAAGTCATAGGATTTCCCACCTAGGCTAGATGTCCTAGTTGGGCCAAACAAATCGAGATGCAGCAATTCCAAAGGCCGGGAGGTAGAAACAATGTTCTTATTTTTGAAGGATATGCGTGTTTACTTGCCTTTTGTGCAAGCCTCACAAATTTTATCACTTTCAAACTTTAGTTTTGGCAAACCATTCACTAAGTCATGTTTAGACAACTTGGAGATAACTCCAAAACTAGCATGACCCAGTCTTCGGTGCCATAGCCATACGTTATCATGATTGTTAGCTACCAAGCACATATCATCACAAGAAACATCATCAATATCAATGGTATATACATTATTGCTCCTCTTGTCGATGAATCTGATTTCATTGGAGGTTTTATTTAAGACAAGGCAATGGGTTTCATCGAAAACAATCTTAAAGCCTTTGTCACATAGTTGGCTTATGCTCAACAAGTTATGATTCAAACCTTTCACCAAAAGCACATCTTCAATAAGAATTTCAGAATTCTTACCTATGTTGCCAATTCCAATGATTTTACCTTTGTCTTTGCCTCCGAAGATAACTGAACCTCAATCTTTGTCTTGTAGTGTAGAGAGCACCTTCTTATCCCATATCATATGCCTTGAGCAGCCGCTATCCAAGTACCATTTGCTCCCCCTGGCTTCAAGACATATCTGCAAGAAAGAAAGATTCTCATGCAATTGTTTTTGGAACCCAAACTCGTTTGGGTCCATAGGAGTTAGTCCAATTCCTTATATATATCTTCTTGGTCTAAAAGACATGATTTCTTGGTCGGCTTTGTTCGAACCAGCAATTTGCTATAGCATGACCAAATCTACCACAATGATAATAGTTAACAGGTGCAAATTTTCTTTGAAATTATCGTGGTATGGGTTGGACATGTTTTGGTTTAGAATTGGAACATGAAGCATGGTTATTATCTTTTTCATGAACAAAGGATGTGGTGATCTTATGCTCAAAAGATTTTTTATTTTCAGGCGTGTACCCCAAACCTTTCTTTTGGAAGTTAACTTTAACTCCCAACAAATTGTCTAGATTTTGTTTACCCTTTACAAATCTTGACAAGGTGGATTGAAGTTCAACCAATTCTTTATCCAAACTTACATTTTTCTTTTCAAGTTCTAAATTTGTGGATTTCGGAATTTTTTCTTCAGTTTTTATTTTTTCACACACTTTCTCCATTTCAGACATTTTGCAAGATAGCTCTTCTTTGACTTTTTCACAATCTGAAATCGTTTGTAACAGACTTTCTTTTTCTTCTGTTGCCTCAAACCATTCATGTTCCAATTTTTCAAGCTTGACAAAGATATCTTCATGTGACAAATCATCAATTTTCTTTGTGAGAGTTTTATTTTCAGATCTAATTTTCTTGTATTTAGTATACAATTTTTCATATTCAGACTCCCATTATTCATTAGAAATAAAATCAGGATCCGAATTTACCTCGGTTGAGTCATCCTCATGTGCCATGAGGCACAAGCTTTCCACGAGCTCTTGTATCTCCTCATCGGACGGTTCGTCCTCTTCATCGCTCCACGTGGCGACCATGGCCTTGGGATTTCTGAAGTTATCTTTCTTGAATTTCTTCTTCAGATTTGGGCACTCTCCCCTCATGTGCCCGGGCTTCTTGCATTCGTAGAATATGATGCTACTTGGCTTGCTCGACTCACCCTTGGTTTGAGTGGGCTTCCTTTGCCCCTTTCTGAAGTTGCCTTGAAAATTTCTTTTCTTCCTCAGAAATCTTTTCACTTGGCGAGTGATCATAGCCAATTATTCTTCTTCATTGCTCCCGTCACTGGAATCTTCTTCTTGGGAGTCGTCATCGGATTGATGAGCTCTCAATCCAATCACCTTCTTCTTCTTGATATCTTTCTCGGCTGTCCTCTTCATATTTATCTCATAGGTCATGAGTGACCCTATAAGTTCATCGAGAGTGAGTGTGGATAGATTCTTGGAGTCTTCAATGACGGTGGCTTTGGTGTGCCACACAGGAGGGAGGGATCTTAGCACTTTTCTTATGAGCTCAGAATTAGTGTAATCTTTCCCAAGACTTTTGAGACCATTAGTGAACTCAATTAGCCTTGCAAACATCTCTGAAATTGTCTCTTCAGGCTTCATCTTGAAGAGCTCATAATCTCGGACCAGAAGGTTGGCCTTGGTCTCCTTGACCTCCGACGTCCCCTCATATATGAGTCACAGTTTATCCCACATTTCTTTAGCCGAGCTGCACATAGAAACACGAGAAAATTCGTTAGGGTGTATCGCACATTACATAATATTCATAGCATTGAAATTAACAGTGCATTTCTTAATTTCCTCGGGTGTCCATTTTTCTTCATCATCCCCGAGTTTGTAAGGACTCTTGTCCACAACTCTCTAAACTTCGTACTCTTGAGCCCTCAGAAAAATATGCTATCTATTTTTCCAGTACGAGTAGTTTGAGCCGTCAAAGAAGGGGGGACGATTAATGGAGTGACCCTCGGGCATCATACCCTTGTTTGCCATTGATTCAGATCTCACTCTAGATCGTTAGATCTGTGAAAGATAGAGCCTTAGCTCTGATACCAATTGAAGTCCCGTGATCAATGACACCCAAGAGGGGGGGGGGTGAATTGGGTGATGCTAGATTTTTATTCCTTTTTAAAGATTTAAAAGATATATGAAGAACAAACAAGAGATAGGAAAAGATTAGATGAAATACAAGATGAAACTGGCTAAAACAACCCCTATAGCAGTTCCTTGGTACTAGGCAGACTCCGGGAATCCGAAGATCCTGTCACACAAAGTATTTTCCTCCTGACAGGATTGACTGTGTCGATCAGAAGCTACCTTTTGATATACCAAGGATCTCCCATAAAAGGGTTAATATATGATGCGGGACGGACACGGGAACCGACTCTAAGTGATGCGGACCTCAGACTCTAAATGCAGACGCGACCAGCAACATACAACAACGGAGACACTTTGATCCGACACTAAGAGTTCCTATGGGCTATACGTCACTAACAGAAACGTCAGCTCACTCGTCGTCCCACGCGAGGGGAAACGCGGATCCGCGCGGTTGAGAAACCAGCAGAGTTAAGGGTAGTCCGACTCACTTCCGTGCTCGGATCGAGCCACGGGACGGGTCACTCTCTCGCTCACAGCGGTGACATGGGCTCACGGGCTAGAATCCTACGCTCTCACAGTGGCATACGACCATATACTAAACTAGCAAATGAATGCCAAGGAGTTAAGACCGTTACCTCCACGCTCCTGGCATGGGGAAGACAACCCCGGCCAAATCCGTACTCCCGGTTAAACAAGTTTTACAGCGGTACAATTGTTTCGACCCACTCCACGTAGGGAGGTAACAGGTCACATGTGGGGCCCGGGAGTCACGGAAATTGGGTTGACGGGCAGCATCTTGATGTTGCCCCGGCGGTGCCGAATCCGTGTTTTGGTGCTGTCCGGACGGCGCGATCTACGGGTTCGTGGGGCCCACGGACCGCTCTATCCTCCGAAACTGAAGGGGTGGGTCCCGCTGTGAAGGAGATTCCTGGAGGCGCGCCTCCCTGGACGGCGGCCGATCTGGAATGCCGGTCGGAGGCCGGGCGGCTCCGATCTTCAAGACTTGGGGTTGCTGCTCACGAATCTACAGGTTCTGTTTTCAGGCGCGCAACCCGGTGAGATCTGCTACTGCGATCACTCCCGACGTCGGATCGATGCACAAGAGATATCGTTGGAAAGCTCCCTCGAAGTCCTTTGACCCTATGGGACGCAGAAAAATTCACCGGAGCTGTGCTTCTGATGGGCGATTTTAGAACCGGCCTGTTCTCAGTTTCAGATCTGACTGGGCAGAAACTGAGTTTCCTGAGAGTTGGCGTTGACTGCATGGTAGACCTCTGATTCAGATCTCAAGCTCTTCATGAAAATTGTAGAGGGGAGAGAGAGGAAAATGGAAAAAATTCTTATGACTGATTTGGTGGAGATTTGGATGGGGAAAGCTATTTTATACTGGTGGGTGGTCGGATCTGGACAGAAGTAGATAGAACTGAAGGGGATCTGAAAATGGTTTTTAGAAAATAGGTGGAGGCCTTCGAAATTCCACGAAAATTCGTGGATGGAGGGAGTGGTGGGTAGAACCTCCAGTAATTTTTGGGGCTCCAGAAAAAATCAAAAGGAGGTCCAGAGATGGGAAATTTAGGGTGGCTGTGGATCTAGACTGAAAACATGCAGATCTGGAAGGAAAAGATGGACGAAAATATAAAAATGGAAATTGGAAGTTGGAAGCCCAACCAGTTTTTATGGAATGTGGGGGAGACCTATGGAACTCACCCTAAAAGTTTGAGCTCAAGAAGAGTTCGTGACTGAGAACAGAAATTTGTAGAAGAGAGATCTATCCTGGATGGACAGAACTCTAGCGAACACGACGGTGGTGCGATGGCGGCACGGTGGCGGCGACGACGATCTCCGAAACTGATAGAGGAGGCTTCACACCTCAGAATCTCAGCCTTCCCAGCTGCTGAAGGGGGAGAGAGGAGAGAGAGAAGGGGGCGGCCCTTGCTTGCTCCAACAATAATCTGAATTTTGTGTGTATTATTTCCAATCAAATGAAAATACAAGGAATATATATGAAATACAAAAAGACTTCAACTATACCTAGATCTAGGTTTGGGGAGGGATAAAAGGGGAAGTCCACATTTAATTATCCCATGTGTTGTGGACCAAAATAAAAGAAATTACAAAATATAACTAATTTGTTCCAAAGGGGGGGCGCCCCCTTGACCAAGAAGCCCCCTTCTTGGACTTTGAATACACCTTGTCCCCCACTTGGCCCACCCTTCTAGAAGCCCACCATTGGAAAGTTGACTGACCCCACATGGGCCCTAGGGGTGAGGTGGATCAATGGGAGGAGAGATGGGGGGCCCGCGGGACCCAGGTGGTCACATTTTACACATAAATCCTTATTACAATCCGAATTACAATCCAAATAAAACTAAATAAACACACATTGCACACAAATGAAATCCCCCAAAACATGATAAATACTAAGACTCAAGGGGGAGTCCACAGGCTATCTCCGAGCCAGATAGAACCCGCTGTAGCCCGAGTGGTGCTCCGCGTACGGTACCGGTGACTCGCCGGTTCGTACTTATCGATCGCTCGGGTGTCCACACCAATTATCCCCGGGTGGGAGAAACTCGACCCTGTCGAGTAAGGGTCTGCATCACTCTGGTACCGCTCTAGTAGGTCCGAATCTATCCTCTGCAACTCGGCCCGTGTGATCCAAGTATCCTCGGTGGCGGGTCACCCTCTACATCGCACTAGGTAGCGCGGATAAGATCCACTCCTGGTAACAGTCACCTGCTCATCTAGTATATGATCTATATGCTCTCACTGCCGTGGAAAAGGGGCAGGAGGTGGACACTCGGGTGTGGGATCACTCTCAATGGGAGGAGATGACTCAAAGGGCTCACTAGGGATCACCGTTGGGTCCCTATAGGCAACTAGATCCGACACATTGAAAGTTAAGCTTATACCATATTCCTCGGGCAGGTCCACAACATACGCATTGAATCCAACGCGTTTCAACACTCTAAATGGACCGGCTCCGCGAGCTTGCAATTTCTTTACGGTTCCAGAGGGAAACCATTCAGGTCTTACCTTGATCATGACATATTCACCCTCTTGGAACTCTCGGTAGTGTCGATGGGCATCGGCTAGCTCATTTTAATGTGCATTGCTGGCCTCAATGTGATGACAGATGTCGTCATGTAGACTCCTAACATGCCTAGCAAATGACTCGGCAGACTCCGACACTCGTGCATGAATGGGCATGGGAACAAGATCCATTGGCTTCCTAGGCCTACGACCTGTGACAATCTCGAATGGACTCATGCCGGTAGACCTGTTAACTGAATCGTTATATGCAAATTCTGCCAATGGTAATATGAGATCCCAATCCCCTAGACGATCCCTGACAAGACACCTCAAAAGGTCACCCATACTCATATTGACCACCTCGGTCTGACCATCTGTCTGGGGATGATATGTAGTGGAAAATTTGAGGTGAGTACCCAACATATGCCACAATGTCTTCCAAAAAAAATTGGTGAATCTAACATCACGGTCAGACACTATGGTACGAGGTAACCCGAACTTGCACACCACATGAGTAAGGAACAGGCGGGCTACCCTTGAAGCATCCGAAGTCTTCGAGCAGGGAATAAAAAGGGCCATCTTCGAGAATCGGTCAACAACCACATAGACCGAATCATGCTTCCTAGAGGTACGTGGCAATTCCAAGACAAAATCTATGCTAACATCCTGCCACGGGGCATCAGGCACGGGAAGAGGTGTATAAAGGCCCGAGCTTTGCTTCTTCATTTTGGCCATAGCACATGTACGGCACTGAGCCACAATATGAGCAACATCACGCTTCAAGCTCGGCCAATAAAATCTATGCTCAACAGTCTCGATAGTCTTGTTCCGACCAAAGTGGCCGGCTAGACCTCCCGCATGTAGCTCCCAGACTAAGAAGTCTCGAACCGAAGTTCGGGGAACACAAAGCCTGCCTCCTCGAAAGAGGTAACCCTCCTGAAGCACATAATCATCAAGGTCTCTCGAGGGTCCGACCTGGAGAGTGGTATAGATCTGACCGAAGTCAGGACAGTCAACATAGGCCTCTCTCATCTTTTCTAACCCTATGACCTCGGCACTCATGGTGGTCAACAGAAAGGCACGCCAACTCAAGGCATCGGCCACCTTGTTCTCCACTCCAGCCATATGTTTAAGCATAAATGTGTACTACTGGAAATACTCAACCCACCGGCTGTGACGCGCATTAAACTTCTTTTGGGAATGGAGGTACCCTAAAGTCTCGTGATCAGAGTATAAGACAAACTCGTGATGTAATAGATAGTGCCTCCAATGCCTAAGAGCCTGAACAACTGTGTAGAATTCCTTATCATAAGTGGAGTATCGCAGTTTTGCGTCATTCAGCTTCTCACTGAAATATGCGATCGGGTGGGTCTCCTGACTCAACACTCCTCCTATCCCAACACCCGACGCATCACAAGAGACCTCAAACACCTTCGAGAAATCTGGCAATCGAAGGATAGGTGTCTGGGTCATGCGCTCATTGATGTCCTTGAAGGCAGCAGCTGCGGCCTTCATCCATACAAATGTGCCCTTCCGAATACAATCCGTGATCGGGACAGTGACGGAGCTAAATCCATGGATAAAGCGACGATAAAACGTCGCGAGGCCATGGAAACTGCGGACATCATGGATCGTGCGGGGTTCGGCCACTCAACAATGGCCTGGATCTTCTCCGGATCAGCGGAGACCCCGGTACTAGACACAATAAAACCCAAGAAGGTAAGCTGAGGTGTCATGAAGGCACAATTCTGTGGGTTCGCATACAGCTGCTCTCGCCTAAGAAGTAGACAGACCTGTCGAAGGTGGTCTAAGTGGTCCCCCATGGTGCAACTATGGATAAGAATATCATCAAAGTACACTACCACAAAGACTCCAATGAAAGGTCGAAGGACCTGAGTCATGAGTCGCATGAAAGTGCTAGGGGCATTGGTCAGCCCAAAGGGCATAACCAACCACTCATAGAGACCATCCTTGGTCTTGAATGCGGTCTTCCACTCATCACCTGGCCTAATCCTCACCTGATGGTAACCACTCTTAAGATCGATCTTCGAGAAGATAGTGGCACCGGCCATCATGTCTAGCATATCATCTAGGTGAGGAATAGGGAACCTGTACTTCACGGAGATTTTGTTGATGTCACGACTATCAATGCACATTCTCCACGTGCCATCCTTCTTTGGGGCGAGTAATGCGGGAACAGCACACGGACTCATGCTATCTCGAACAGACCCTCTCTACATCAACTCATCGACCTGCCGTTTTAGCTCGGCATGTTCCGTGGGACTCATGCGATAATGAGGAAGATTGGGCAATGAGGAGCCCGGAATCAAGTCAATAGCATGTTGAATATCCCGCATGGGTGGGAGTCCCTCGGGAAGCTCCTCGGGAAAAATGTCAGCGAACTCCTGTAGAATAGGAATGACATCGGGTGGGAGTTCACCCTCGGATTTTGGCTCCACCTCTCGGACCGTAATAGCAAATATAGGGCAGCCCCTACTAGCCTCCCGCTCCATTTCCCGGGAGCTAATCATCATCAATCTCCTAGTCGAGGGATCGCCTGGGCCAGATGTAACAGTCATAGCCCGAGCTGGGGGTGGGGTACTGGGCCCGGGGATGGAAGGCTCCGGAGTACTAGGGCCAGTAGGACCCCTAACTGAAGGCGTTTTGGGCTGAGAGGGTTGGAGGGTAATCCGTTGGCCAGCATGGTCAAAGGTACATGTGTTCGACCGGCCATGTAGTGTGGCATCCTGATCAAATAACCATGGCCTACCAAGAATAATGCTGCCCACCTCCATGGGGAGGACATCACACCAGATATCGTCACGGTAGGCACGGAACTGCAGTGGGACCAGACACTGCAGCCTGATCGGAATGGAGGTGGAATCCACCCATGATACTCGATAGGGGCAAGGGTGATCCACGGGTGTAAGACCAAGGATGGAGACAGTGCCCGTGGAGATTGCATTGATGCAACTCCCACTATCGATAATCACCTTACAAACTTGCTTGCCCAACCGACAGAATGTATGAAAGATAGTGGTCCGTTGCCAGTCATCACTGGCCTGTGGCTGGGTGAGAATACACCTGACGACCCCCAAGTGGGTATCGTCCGGATGTTGGGCATCCTAGCCATTACCTTCAGCCTCATAGTACTCGTTAGCTAGCTCCAGATCTGCTTCATAGCTGACTAACTCGAGGTCCATAGGGGTGGTATCCTCGGCCTGTGTGTCCCCAATGACAAGAGACTGGCGGGTGGGACACTGGTTGGCAAAATGGCCAAACCCATTGCAACGATAACACTGCTGCCGTGATCCACTGGGCTCCCCAATCATGGGTCCTTTCCCCTTATCCTCCCGATGGATAAGAGGTGAAGGCAACAAAGGACGGGCAGGAGGTGCGGGTGCGGGTGGACGGGCTATGGGTGCCGTAAGATCTTGGGGACAAGGAAGGTCCCTCGGGAGTGGAGGGCGAGGCCTAGGAGCGAAAGGCTCGGGACGAATGGGCTCCTGAGGTCAGGCCATGGGGGCCCTCGGATACGTGCCAGAAGAGCCACGGGGCTCGACACTACGAAGGGGAAAGGAGCCCAACCGATGGGGAGACTCAAACTCGGCCTCGAATTGCTCCAATTCGAAAGCAACCTGATACGCTTGTTCCAAAGTGGTCGCATTGCGGCGAAAAAGTTCATATTGATAGTTTGGCCGTAGACCACTCCGAAAGCGTGATATGGTCATGGTGCTCTCTTCCGTAACTCCACACCACAAATAATACTCATCAAACTCAGCGGTGTACTCGGTCACGGATCGGTTCCCTTGGGAGAGACTTTGCCATTTATCTATGAGACGTTGGCGATATGAGGCAGGAAGGTACTTCTCCCTCAATTTTATTTTCATGTCATCCCAAGTGCCGATTGGGGGTTGACGTCGTTGATTTAGCAGGCTCTCCACATTGGTCCAATAAGTTTGGGCCTGCCCATGCAGCTTCATCTTCGCGTATCAAACTCTCCGATGGTCCGTCATCTCAAACCACTCGAAGTACCGGTCCATGCCGGCCTCCCAATCTAAATATACCTTCGGGTCCAAGGACCCGCTAAAAGTGGGAGGGTCCGCACGCACGCCCCTAAGAATGTGGTCGTCATCATCGTCATCACAATTCCGTCGTTGATTCCGACGACCGTAACCCCCTTGCTCATTATCAGATGCATAATCATCCACCACATGCACCTGTTGCCTCCCAACATCTACCGCCTGAGCTCTTGGCGCAGAGGGTTTCTGAGTCGGCTCCTGTTGACCATTGGTCGGCGCGGGTTGCGCCGCCGCTGGGGCCCTCTCGAGGACGGCAATCCTCCCTACAAGACCCTGGATGGATTGGTCCAAAGATTCGGCCCGATCCTCGAGGGCTTTCATTCGCCCTTCTAGACGCGTTCCTACACCATCTAGACGCGTACTAAGGCCATCCATACGCGTATCGAGACGGTCCATGAGGGCTCGGAACATCTCGGCCGTCGAGGGCTCATCGGAGCTACGGGCTCGGGAATCCACCATAGGTGGTGGTGGCGAGTATTGGGTACCTCGACGGGTGGGCATGCAAAGACAGACGAACTAGGAGACATAAACTGATGCAAACACCGACTAATGCACCTAGACCTAAACCAATATCCGGTACGTGGCGGAGTTAATCGATCCGAAGATCACTCGCGCAAGTGTGCGGCCTTCCCGATAGGCGTAGCCTAACGTTCGGACAACACCTTTTAAAATACCGAATTATCGAGATGAAATGTAATTTTAAAACACTTTTTTTTGTTTTGAAAATAATGATGATCCTAGACTCGACTTAGACCATGAAAGACTCATGCAACAACTACCCTAGACTTGACTTGCTCTGATACCAAACTGATGCGGGACGGACACGGGAACCGACTCTAAGTGATGCGGACCTCAGACTCTAAATGCGGACGCGACCAGCAACATACAACAACGGAGACACTTTGGCCCGACACTAAGAGTTCCTATGGGCTATACGTCGCTAACAGAAACGCAAGCTCACTCGTCGTCCCAAGCGAGGGGAAACGCGGATCCGCGCGGTTGAGAAACCGGCAGAGTTAAGGGTAGTCCGACTCACTTCCGTACTCGGATCGAGCCCGAGATGGGTCACGCTCTCGCTCACAGTAGTGACATGGACTCACGGGCTAGAATCCTACGCTCTCACAGTGGCATACGACCATATACTAAACTAGCAAATGAATGCCAAGGAGTTAAGACCGTTACCTCCACGCTCCCGGCGTGGGGAAGATAACCCCGGCCAAATCCGTACTCCCGGTTAAACAAGTTTTACAGCGGTACAATTGTTTCGACCCACTCCACGTAGGGAGGTAACAGGTCACATGTGGGGTCCGGGAGTCACGGAAATTGGGTTGACGGGCAGCATCTTGATGTCACCCCGGCGGTGCCAAATCCATGTTTTGGTGCTGTCCGGACGGCGCGATCTATGGGTTCGTGGGGCCCACGGACCGCTCTATCCTCTGGAACTGACGGGGTGGGTCCCACTATGAAGGAGATCCCTGGAGGCGCGCCTCCCTGGACGGCGGCGGGGCTGGAACGCCGATCGGAGGTCGGGCGGCTCCGATCTTCAAGACTTGGGGTTGCTGCTCACGGATCTGTAGGTTCTATTTTCAGGCGCGCGACCCGTCGAGATCTGCTACTGCGATCACTCCCGACGTCGGATCGACACACAAGAGGTATCTTTGGAAATCTCCCTCGAAGTCCTTCGACCCTATGGGATGTAGAAATTCACTGGAGCTGTGCTTCTGATGGGCGATTTTAGAACCGGCCTGTTCTCAGTTTCAGATCTGACTGGGCAAAAATTGAGTTTCCTAAGAGTTGGCGTTGACTGCAGGGTAGACCTCTGATTCAGATCTCAAGCTCTTCATGAAAATTGTAGAGGGGAGAGAGAGGAAAACGGAAAAAATTCTTATGACTGATTTGGTGGAGATTTGGATGGGGAAAGCTATTTTATACTGGTGGGTGGTCGGATCTGGACAGAAGTAGATAGAACTGAAGGGGATCTGAAAATGGTTTTTAGAAAATAGGTGGAGGCCTTCAAAATTCCACGAAAATTCATGGATGGAGAGAGTGGTGGGTAGAACCTCTAGTAATTTTGGGAGCTCCAGAAAAAATCAAAAGGAGGTCTAGAGATGGGAAATTTAGGGTGGCTGTGGATCTAGACTGAAAACATGCAGATCTGGAAGGAAAAGATGGACGAAAATATAAAAATGGAAATTGGAAGTTGGAAGCCCATCCAATTTTTATGGAATGTGGGGGAGACCTATGGAACTCACCCTAAACGTTTGAGCTCAAGAAGAGTTCGTGACTGAGAACAAAAATTTGTAGAAGAGAGATCTATCCTGGATGGACAGAACTCTGGCGAACACGACGATGGTGCGATGGCGGCACGGTGGCGGCAGTGGCGGCGATGACGATCTCCGAAACTGATAGAGGAGGCTTCACACCTCAGAATCATAGCCTTCCCAGCTGCTGAAGGGGGAGAGAGGAGAGAGAGAAGGGGGCGGCCCTTGCTTGCTCCAACAATAATCTGAATTTTGTGTGTATTATTTCCAATCAAATGAAAATACAAGGAATATATATGAAATACAAAAAGACTTCAACTATCCCTAGATCTATGTTTGGGGAGGGATAAAAGGGGAAGTCCACATTTAATTATCCCATGTGTTGTGGACCAAAATAAAAGAAATTACAAAATATAACTAATTTGTTCCAAAGGGGGGGGGCGCCCCCTTGACCAAGAAGCCCCCTTCTTGGACTTTGAATACACCTTGTCCCCCACTTGGCCCACCCTTCTAGAAGCCCACCATTGGAAGGTTGACTGACCCCACATGGGCCCTAGGGGTGAGGTGGATCAATGGGAGGAGGGATGGGGGGCCCGCGGGACCCAGGTGGTTCTATTTTACACATAAACCCTTATTACAATCCGAATTACAATCCAAATAAAACTAAATAAACACACATTGCACACAAATGAAATCCCCCAAAACATGATAAATACTAAGACTCAAGGGGGGGTCCCAAGGCTATCTCTGAGCCAGATAGAAGCCGCTGTAGCCCGAGTGGTGCTCCGCGTACGGTACTGGTGACTCGCCGGTTCGTGCTTCTCGATCGCTCGGGTGTCCGCACCAATATAGCTTGATCTAAGCAATGAAACTAGATAACGAAGCAACAAGCAAACAACCTAGATCAGAACTGGAGGTAGGATATAGGGAGCAGACCACACAGAACACCATGATTTTTAGGTGGTTCGGATGCAACAACTGCAACCTACGTTCACCTCTCACCGACCGTGAGGATTCACACACTATCTTGTAGAAGGTTACAAGATCAAGACACACACACACACACTCGTGTGAGTTCAGAACTCCCACGAAGGTGTACACGCACCGAAACACAAGGAAAGATGAAGAACAAGAAAATCACTCACACACACACAGATCTTCGTAGATCCACACGCACACAGATGTTTGAATATTACAAGAACACAAAAATTAAAGCCCAGCAAGATTTGAATGGAAAACACAAAAAGGACTTCAGATTCAAGCTCCCCCTTAGTTGATGAAGATGGTTTTGGATGTAGCTTGATCTCCTCTTGGCTTGGGGTTGATCTGCTCTAGATGTTGCTTGAAGATGGAAGAAGATGGATGCAGATGGATGAAGCTCTTTCTTCTCGGAGCATTGTTCACGGCTACAGTACCAGATCTTGAATCTCCCCTTGATTACCTCCCTTTGCCTCCTTTGATTGATTAGGGTTACAAGCCTCAATGTGATATTTTTATAACTCTTGAATGGTCAAGAGACAAGCCAGGAACCAGATCCACAAATCATGGGAAGTTTGATGGCTTTGGGATTAAACAAATCCTTGAAGAGAGACTTCCCACATTGAGAACAAAAGGTCAACAATAGGGGCTTTTCGAGGCTAGCGGTTGACCTAAATTTTATAGGAAATGCCCGTTTGTTGCTAGGAAAACCGGTCGACCGCTAGAAGCTGGCGGTCGACCACTGGCTGGGGTTTCTGAAAAAAATAAAAAGTTAGCCCATGCAATATAATATATGAATGAACATTTTATGGCTACTTTGTACCAATCAGGTGACTGAGTTTAAGCTTAGCCTCTGTGGTTTTGAACCCAAAACAATGATTTATGTATTTGAACGAGCTTACACACTTAAGCTTATTACACGAAGAAGTTGGCTTGAATGCGTGTTAAATTTGAACTTGAAAGTTAAAACATTGCACGTGATAAGTCATATCACCCTGGATTTGTTATCATCAAAATCACTTGGATATACTCAACATACAAGTATAACGCAAGGATGCATCTAAATGATATGAAGTATGTCATGATAAAAACAGGTCAAGCAATCAGGCACTCAAACATGCATAACAAGATATAGACTCATGCAAGTCCCTTCGGGATGGGTGTAAGGATTATGCAATCGATTATAGAACATGATGTGCATGTACAATACTAAGAAGGTCGTGCTTACATAAATAAAGTACTACATTAACTATGAAAGACGACTGATCCATAAAGAACATTCAAACAATCAAACCCAAAGTACATTTATGAAGATTGAGCAATGAGTTCCAAGGTAATATGGAAAATCAGATTTTCTAAAGAACACTAAACAGAACATATCATCCATACACTTCCATACACAATGCTCGAATATTGATAGCTACGTATGACCCTAATTTTTTTATTATTATTATAAATGGTGTGACTAACCTTTTGACAAGAGTCATGTCTTTTGTTTCAGGGGTAATTCCCAGTTACTCAGTTTCATCACTTTTTATGATGTGGATGAGACACTTTTCGACGTGAGTTGTACCCTTTGTCTCAGGGGCACTTCCCGACTACTCAGTGGCAAATCACACTTATTCTTAAATGTGGATTAGTTTCTCCTTTCGACGTGAGTTTCCTCCTTCATTTCAGGGGGGATTCCCGGCTACTCGGATTCATGTTCCACTTATCCAATCTTTTGAAGGGGTAAACAGCTCTTTCCTCACGAGTCATGTGATTTCCATGTAAAGAATCAAGAGTTCTGAAAAGTGTAGAGTAGAAAATAGTAATCCTTATTAGATTGTTTCATTACCTCAAAAGGTGCATTTTGTGTGGGTGGTTGTATTGAATGTAAAAGATGAATTAGCGTTATCACAGTAATGTCTCCCGGTTTTAAAAAATCTCTCCCTTAATATATGCCATGTAACAAGCATGTCTAAATCAATGCAATTTCATTTAGCAAGGGATGAGTCATAAAAGAAGTTAAAAGGGTGGGTGATATCTTATATACAATCAAGCATGCCTTGAGATGGATTTATCAAACAGGTTGATTACCGGTACATGGCGGAGATAAAGGTCCAAAGATCCTACTCACGCATAAGGAAAGCTTCCAGGTGGACATAATCCACCTTTCCACTAACGTCATTTTATATACCGGTCAATCATGGCATTCAAGCACATAAGTATGCAATGATATGTAAATGTATGCATGTAACTGGATAAATGATCGAAGACTTTCTTTATTTACAGGTATGCAAAGATGTGTATGATATGTGCAACATGTTTCATGCAACTAAGTATGTGTTCTATGTATGCACAAGTGAGTTGTTATTTGTAAAAAGTAAGTAAGAGTATGAAAGACTCTATGCACAGTGAAAAGTATTCAAAGCCAAATTTATTTGCAAAGCGAAAGAGAAGATGTGTATAAGGAACCATATATGTGCATGATTAAGCATTCAAAAACTAAATTTATTCACATGTTGTGAAAAGAGAAGTGTGTTTAACTCATCTAAGCATGAAGCTCACAAGATCTCATCATTTCAGAAGTTGCCAAAATCAGTGAACCAACATTGCAAATATTTTCCTCCAAACATAATTTTTACCTTTTCAGATTTTTCAAAATGAACCTAACCAAAGTAAGTTCTCAAAATTAAACCATTTTCTTTCTCACCTTGAGAGTCCTTTATTTATTAATGTTCCTTGACCTCAAGGCGCCCCTGTAAAATAGATTCTCATTTTGGACATTTGGGTACCAAAGCCATCTTGGGTCCGGAGGGGTTAGCTCTAATATGAGCAAATGTATTCTTCTTGTTTTTCCTTTCATACCATTCATCATCGGCCCTCATCATGGTACAATCATCCATTGAATGTCCATTCAGGCCACAATAAAAACTGTGAGAAGATTTCTTCTCATGGACCACTTTTCATCATATTTCAATAAGGAGCAATTATCCATCATGTGTCCAACTTGACCACAATAATGACAAGAAATATTCCTTTTGTCAGACCATTCATCATCATTTTTCTTTATGAAATAATATTCAAAGACATGACCATGCAATCCACAGTAATAGCAATGAGCATTGACGTTTTTCTTCATAGGTTTTTCAAGATGTTTAGAATCATCAATAAATTCCATTCTCGACTTCAATGCCTCATCATCATCGAATTTCATCAAGGAATAATCATACATGTCATGACCAAATTTCCCACAGTAATAACATGAAACATTCCTTGTTTTACTTGTTGCATGATTATATTTGACAACAGGAGGTTTTACATGCACACAAGAGCAATCAACAACATTTTTCTGTTTTCCATTTTCTTTATCACACAAGCACACGGACTCATTCAAACTTTTGATCTCATTTTCTAATGATGAAATATGCATTTCACAATTAGCAAGTTGTTCTTCACACAATGCAACTTTATCGTTCAACAGAGAATTGATAGATTTATAGCTTGCAACGTCCTACTCTAAAACATGAATGTTTTCAAAATCATCATTATCTACACTTTTTCCTTTTTCAAATGAATTGAGTTTTTCAACGAACAAATTGTTTTGATTCTTTAATTCCTCAATTTCTTCAGCAAGTCTTGCATTTTGAACAAGTTCATCTAGTAAAAATTGATCACTATTTGAGCATGTCAATTTTCCTCTTAAATCCTTTTCAATGTTTTCAAGCTTTTAAATTTTAGTCATCAAGGTCTCATTTTCTTTTCTCAAGCAAGAAATGGTTTCTTTGTAGCTATCAACTTCAAACACGTGAGACTCAACTAGTTTTTCAAGCTTAGTGCATTTTTCAGAAAGGGAGTTATCAACACACAAATTTTCAATTGTGGAACACTTGACATAAGGAGTGTTAACATGTGAACAATCATCAAGTTTCTTTTTCAACTTTCGATTTTCAGATTTCATGGTTTTATATCTTTCAACTAACTCATCGTAAGCATCCATCAATTCATCGCAACTCAATTCATCTTCCTTATCAGAGTCGAAGTTAGAGTTTACCTTCGAACTCTCCTCGCTTTGACGCTCGATTTCATTGTTTGCAACTAAGCAGTCACCGTCGTTGCAGCTTTCTTTTTGGGCTTCGCTCAGCCCGTCCCAAATTTCTTTGGCTATCCTACAAGACAAAACAAATGGAAATTGATTAGTGTCCAAGGCAGCCTTAAGAGCATTCAAAACAAACAAATTATCCGAATTCATTTTCTTATGTTCATCAGTCCACCTTAATTCATTTTTGGGTAAGACATGTGGACCATGAGAGATTAATTCAATGAGTTTCGGATCAAAGATAGTAATCCAAACACAAAATTTTCCTAGTCATGAAGCATAATCAAAACCATTGAAAATAGGAATAGAATTCAAGCTAGCCATCATGAAAATGATCTTTACTCCTAGACCGTAAGGTCCGCTAGAAAATCAGAGACTAGGCTCTGATACCAATTGTTGGCCTAGAGAGATGGCTGACAAGAAGGGGGGTTGAATTGTCCCCTTGCTGAGATGGCGGATTTTAAAGAACTTTCTAAGCTAATCACAATGGAATTGAAATAACTTACGTTGATTGGCCTAAACAATCATGACATTAAGATATTCTCTCAAACTTTCCGATCTCACTCGAATTACCAATTCAACTAGACAATGAAATCACGCTTAACACAGATAACGGAGGTAGCAGTGTGTGATGATGCAGTGAATTAAAAATCTATTTCACGAACCTGTGAAGGGAGATAGAAGAAATGGATGATCACACAGGCATTCACACGAGACACAAAGATTTTTAGGTGGTTCGGGATCACGATAGGCTCCCTACGTCCACCCCTCACCCAACCGGGTGAGGCTTCACTCCACGCTACGAAACGTAGCAACACGGGGACGAACCCCAACAACACACACGCTGCTTCTGTAGCAATTCACACACAGGGCCTGGCCCCAAGATGCTGCCACCGCAGCACTCACACACACACACGGTCGGGGAACACACCCCGGACACTAAACCCCATGGAGTCGCAGCTCCGTCTTCACACATGGACTCGGGGAAAGTTACCCTGATATAGAACCACACACTCGGAGGCACCGCTCCACCCACACACAATAGTATTTCAAGTTCAATAAAATGAAAAGATGTACAATGACCGCCCAAATATTTATCTATGCTCAAATGAAAGGATGGAAATGAGAGATCAAGGATTCCCCCTCAAATCTGCAGTGAAACCCATAGATGAGATGGATGAGTGCGCCGGAAGTAGTCGTCCGTGGAGTGGAAGCCAGCCGAAACCGCAAGAGATGCCCACAGAAGAAGGTTCGGCTATGGCGTTCAAAGACGGGATCAAATCGACAGATATCCCACGTTGATGGCATCCTACTGATCTTCCTCTTCCTCCTCCAGATGGTGGCGTCACCCTCCTCTTCTTACCTGCAAAGAATAGCAAACATTCAGCTTAAGGGTTCTTCCATCGTATGAAAATCGCAGCCACTATATAGTGGCATAATAGGATATATAAATGATCGCATAGCCCATGGGAAAACCTCTTAGAATCACACCCAATCAAGGGTAGAAACCCTAGGGACAATATGGTAAAGGACCAAGGCAAATGGATCAAGAAATGGGGATATCGAAATGAATCCGAAAAACATGATCCGGACGTACCAGATAAAGTGTCGACTCTTAGAGTCGACACTTTTGTCAAGGTGTTTTGCCCCGAACACAAAATAGCACCCAAGACAAAAGTGTCGACTCTCAGAGTCGACACTTTTTGTCGAGAGTTCTGCCAGAAAATAGAAATCAACACTTCAGGACAAAAGTGTCGACTCACAGAGTTGACACTTTTTGTCAGCATATCAGAAATCAACGCAGACAGCACCTATTGAAAAAGGTGTCAACTCCTAGAGTCGACACTTTTACTGACAGAACTGAAAACTTAATAAAACTCAAATGAAACCCTACAAATCCTCTCCCAAACATTAAAAACAAATAACCATGTATTGAAACATGGTATAGGCCTAAATTAAGCCGCATTCCAACACAAGCCAATGAAAGTGACAAGTATATTGAATTTCAACCCATTAAGTCCTCAACTATTAAATGAAAACAATTGAAAGCATGACTAATGAATCAAAACTAATCTAGGCACATGGAAATCTATATAAACATAATCTTGTATGAAGGATCCAAGGGATTGTAAATAAGAGTGAAGCTTACCATGGACTCCAAAAAGTTGTTGGCAAAGTGGAACCTGTTTATTCTGGAAATTTAGATTTATATTAGTCTTAAAGACAACCAACTGAATGCTCAAGTACATTGGCATGGCTTGATTAAGCTTCATATATTCATGAGTTCACATATCAAATAATGATCCAAGCAAGCCAATCATGAATACCAAGTTCCGACTTTAATCAAAGCAAGGGAAACCTAGTTCATGAGAAATTCTTCAAACACATTCATGGAAACTATAGATCAGATTGAGAAATGAAATCTTACCATGAATCTATTTGTTTGAACGTAATGTGAACCTGCACTAAGTGAAAATAAATCACTTAGTTTGATCTTCAAGTAATGCAGATAAGTGCACAAGTCCAATCACATGAAGGTATGTGCATGTTATGGACAGAGTCTGTGCATAGTATGCACAAGGTCGGTGCACATTGAGAAGGACCCAAGGAATAGGGTCGGTGCATGTGTATAGGCAGAGTCAGTGCATATAGTGTAAAGCCTGTAGACAAGGTCGGTGCATCTTATGTAAAACAACCTATAACAGTGGACGATGCACATTAAGCTACCAAAATCTCAGGTAGGGGCACGGACAAATTGACATGTATTTCCATGACTTAAACCCATCATATAAACCAACATGGAAACCAGTTTCTCATACAAAATTGATCAGATTTCAGCATGAAGGAACCAAGACTTGTTACCTTTTGAACAATCCAAAACAAGGAACAAGGCTCAAAGAGCTAGGGGTCGACCCATGGGGTCGACTCTTGCAGTGGGAAAGAAAGGATCTGCCAAAAGGCAGTCCGGTTCAACCCAAGGACATCCAATCCCATTCAACCGCACCAAGGGCCTTATGTGTTCATCTTATTGCTTCGCACATTAGATGTTTGCTTAGGATCGAGTGAGAGCTAATTCTTTGTGTTGCTTTGCGAGATCCTTCTAAGTATCTTCAAAATATATCTGCAACTGTTCTTTAAGTCCGCATATCTGAGCATTAGTTTTTATTAGGCTATATTTTTAAAGGGGAGATTCATTCACCCCCCCTCTGAATCTATCGCACCTGTCTCAACAATTGGTATCAGAGCGGGTTGCTGTGCATAGGATCTAACAATCCGCAGCAGATCCTGCATCTTCTGTGGTGCATTTCAGAGTGGGTTTCTGGTGCTCGGTGTTTTGCTTCACTGTCTTAGTGCCTAGCTTTGCTCATCTGTTTGCTGTGCATTCTTGTCGATTGTCTTGTGTGCCGTTGCTTTCTATCTGTTGTAATGGCTCATTCGCCACTCTTCAAAGGTAATGATCTTGGTCTATGGCTGAAGAACTTACATCAGTATGTTAGATCGACTGATCCTGAACTTTGGAAAGTCATTGTCCACGGTCCACACAAATTATCAAAAGATAAATCTAGATGGACTGATGAAGATAGATTGAAAAACTCTGTCAACTTGAGAGCTTTAAAATTAATGAAAGCATCACTTGACAGATCTCTAATTTTATGTGTTTCTTCTTGCAGGTCTGCCAAGGAGATTTTGGAGAAACTAAAGCTCACCAGGAATTGCAATACATGTCTGATGGTTGATGATGATGGTCAGCAAGAAGAAAATGAAGAAGAAGATGAAGATGAGGTACCTTCTAAATTTGAGAATTATGATATGGGTGATTGGATTGATGAATATAATGATTTACTTAATTCTTATGAAAAACTAGAGAAGAAGAATAAAAAACTGATAAAGAAGCTAAAGAAACATGAGGATGCTAAATCTCGAGGTGAAAACCCTGAAACTCTGAAAATTGAAAATGACATATTTAGAAGACAATTAACAGATTTTTATTCTATTAGTTCAGACTTAGATCATTTGAAATCTTAAAACAAACTCTTATGAAACAAATTGGATTACTCAAAAAGGAGAATCAAGAGCTTGTTTGTGAAATTGCTGAACTAAAGGAAAGACTCAGCTCAACTGATGATGATCAGGCTCATAACAATGATGTTGTTCAAAATGAAGAACTGGTGAGAAACTTAGAGCTTGTCAACTCTGAATTGGAAAGAAATCTGAAAATAAAATACTCAAAAACCAGCTCAAGGAATTTGAACACAAATCTATAAATCTTGAAAAAGAAAATAGACTGATTTCTGAGAAGCTGGAGGCTGATAGAGTAATAAATTTAGAGCTTCAGAAAAATTTCGACAAACAGCAAGAAATGTTTTATGAATGTCAGTCTTGAACAGATGAATGGGTGCTTGATGATGAACTCCTAGAGCAGAACAGTAAACTGAAAGAGGAAATTAATAAGCTGAATCACCTAAACTCAGCAATGTCTCAGAGGCTAATCACTTTAGAAAAAGGGAAGAGTGTAAGCCTGGTGAGCTCTAGTGAGTTGCTGAATGCTGAACATGAAATTACAAATCTAAAAACCATCAACCAAATGCTGAGTGGAAATGTCACTTGCTGTGAAGAAAAGATAGCTAACTATGAGCTTACTATCACATCCCTTCAACAAGAAGTTGATGATTTTAACAGGTCCCTATCTGAAGCTGACAAAGAAATAAAGTTGAAACAGGAAGTTGAAAAACTCAAAAGTCTGAATGATGCCTTGCATCAACAAGTCATTTCCTGTGAAACAGATCTGTCCAAATATGAAGCTAATATTTGTGGCTTAAATTCTGAAATTCAAGATTTGAAAAACTCCTTGTCAAAATTTGTCAAGGGAAAGGACAATATGAATAATCTTCTGGGAAAGAGTGATAACTCTCAGAGAGAGGGGCTGGGTTACAGTTCAACAAACAAAAGGATCAATAGCAATAAAACTTCAACTGTGTTTGTAAAAGCTTCTGATCAAAACACAACTGCTGGTTCTTCTGTTTTTCAATTTACTGCATAAAAACCCACTGTCAGTCCCAAAACTGTAGGACAAACTCAAAATTTAAAAAAGGATGAAAACCTACAGAAAAAGGACAAAACTACTCCAGTTGGTACAAAGACTGCTGCACACAATTCACATGACCTCTCAAACACTCATACTAAAAAGGGGTCGTGCTATTATTGTGGGAAAGTAGGTCACATAATGGAAGATTGCAGACTAATGCTAAAAGATGAGCATGGTAGTGAAACATCACATTTTAGAAATTCTTTTGATAGAAACCATGCTGCTAGGAAGCCTGATGTTTCATGTTAATATTGTGGGAAGTATGGTCATCTCATAAGTGAATGTTTTATCATGAAAGAAGACAATAAACTGCATGCCAGGTCTTCCATTCATTTTCATGGTCCATATGGATCTAAACATAATTCTAGTCAGCACATTGTGTGCTTCAACTGCAATAAGCCTGGGCACAAGGCTGCTGAGTGCTAGTTTGGATCCACTTGGGGTAAAAATGGTTTTCATAGAAGAAATTCTTTTACATGCTCTCACTGTGGGAAGAATGGCCATACAGTCAAGAACTGTTGGCATGTTCAGAAGAACTCTGTTAACCCCTATGTTGTCAAATTCCCTGCGAAACCATTTACAAGATTCTCATGCTATAACTATGGGAAGCCAGGCCATAGATCTGCTGAATGTTGGCTGAGTAAGAACAAGCATCAAACTATCCATGCATACAACAGAAAATCTTATGAACATGTTTATAAACATCATCCTGCTGTTAATATGCATCATAAGAACCAAAAACCTACCATTTCATGTAGATACTGTGGAAAATTTGGACATTCTATGGATGACTGTTCACTGATGAAATTTGATGATAATGTTACTATGAAATTGTTTAGAACACCTGTTAGGGGTAAGGCAGGACCCAAAGCTGCTTGGATCCCTGCAGGATCAAAATGATCAAAATTTGCAGGTGTGCCTTAGATTGAGGAATAAAAAGAGGGGTAAATAAACCAAGGCACCCAAGCTGATAAAGCCCCTTTCAGGTAAATTCTCTGCACTTCCTGTTCTTAGATTTACTGCATAGCATGTTAAATCTATTTTTACATATTCATTCATCATCTGCATTGTCAGATTTAAATTTTCTGAACTCTCCTCATACATGATTTACTTTTTAATGATAGACTGAATTTGCATATGCAGCCATTGAAAAATCTGATGCACTTAGGACTGTTGGTATTGCATATCATGCACTTTGTCAGGGGGAGTTTATCTGTTGTTGCATTTGAAGAGTAGTGCATGTCATAATATTTGAAAAACCAAAAAAGGATATTCCATTCCATCTAGACAGGGGGAGCATTCCTGTTTGATCACTCCTTCACCTCTTGAACTCCTTCTATCATGCAATTTGATCCATTCTCTTGGCAATTGTGTGGTTCACTTGAATTCCCTGCCGTCTATACTTGTGTAGCTGTTCTGTCTGTATTCCAGACTCAGCTATTGATTCTGCCTACTGTGAATTCAATTGCTAGCTTGTTCCTATCATTACATTTCTTCATATCTTGTCAAGTCTGGTACAAGCTAATCTGACTGAATTTTAGTCCTTAATGCTGGCGTCTGATGGCTCTCTGATATTCTCTCAATAAAATTTTTTTTCTTACTCCACTGATTTCCTGACAATGTCAATGATTCATCTGAATGAGGAAAGATTTTAGTATGTGCACCCTAGACATAAATCAGACATATTCTGAAAAGAAGAAACTTCTATTATACTGGCCTAAGAATGTTTTGATAAATCAAATTGATTTAAGTCTAATGTATTTCCTAAGTTTTGATGTAAAAGACTTGAAAATATCTGAATCATCATGCTTAATAAATCTTAACCAATTGTCTCATGAACTTCATGCAAAACTTTCTGAAATCTGAAATTTTAAGAGACATGGCTATCCTTGGTTAAGATACATGTAGAAGGTATTGTTCTTAAACATTTCAGTGTACTGAGCTTTGTTTGAAAAATCTGATAACATTTAAAATTTAAAGCAAGAGCAATGACTTTGGTCACAGAGAAACTGGGTTCTCTATCAAAGAAATGGAGTAAGCCCAAGTCATGAAGTGCCATAGTTACCTCTCTTTTAAAAATGTTTAAAAATCCGGCAGAGCAATGGCATGGGTGTGTTGAGTAACTGGGGATTCTGGCCTCTAATCAAGGTGTCTCCTCATGTAAAAAGATACTCCATTGATAACTCTGTTCTCCTTGAGAGGCAATATGATTGTCACACTGAGTAACTGGGTCACTTCACCTAAGACGTGTTGTGCCTCACGTAAAAAGGTGTTGCCTGAACCAAACCTGCTCAGGAAAAATGAGTGTTGTTCAATAGCAAATTCTAAAAAACTAAAGACAAGTTCAGTTACATTTATCTCTATCTAATCTCAATATTATCTTGTGTAACTTCCATAGGAGTCATTGAATTTAAATGAGTAAGATGGAAGGAGGTTAAACATGATTATCACATGAGTTGATGGTTCATCTTTATTAAAAGGTGTTTCAGATATGAGTATTGAATTTTCTTGATAAACTTTGAATACATCACTCTTAAATCATGATGGCAAGTTTAAACTCATTCATAATCTATTATAATTGAAGAATCTGAAATTCGTTTACAAAGATTTATGAATTTGGTGTGCTAATGAAAATCTGTCTTCCTCAATTCATTCATTGTGCTTACAGATTGTGGTAATCCTTGAGTGCCTATGTGCTTTTGCTGATAGATGCTTATCTCCTCTTGTCATACCTCAACTCTATTCTGGCTTTAAGGGGGAGAGTAACATCTGCATCATAGACTTGATTTATGCATGATTTTATCTGGCTGGTATAGGAGAGCATTCTGCTGCATCATAGACTTGATTTGTGCTTCATTGTTTAACTGCCTCTGTGTCTTTCATGTCTAAATGACTGAGTCAAAGGGGGAGTACTTTCTTTATTCATATCATGAATGCTTGTATCTCTCATCTCAAACTATTTTTCTTTTTGATGAAGTTAAAGGGGGAGAATAGTTTGACACGAGTCAGTGTGACTCATAGTGTTGCCATCATCAAAAAGGGGGAGATTGTTGTGCCCCTGTGATTTTGATGATAACAAACACTATGAGTTATCTAATCTTTTGTGACATGTTTTTTCAACTCTATGATTTTGATGATAGCATATCATGAACATCTGATTGACTGTCTTGCTATGGGCATATATCATGTCAGTTCTACAGCTTTGCATATCATGAATCTGTGGCTTTGCATATCTTTTTTTTTAATAACACCAACCAACAGAGTTAAAGTCCAGTCGAGTGCACCATCCCCCAGTAGGGGATAGTGTTCTCACTCCCCCAGACTAACACTGTGGCCAAATAATTTTTATTGATTTTTGTAAAGAGTACAAGCTCATCGGGGCATACCCCTGTTACAAGTTCCAACTTTAAGCAAAATGAAGTCTATACATTGCAACATTTGCAGAATGTGAAGTCTATACATTGTGGTAATTAGTCTGTACAGAGAGAAGTCTGTACAATGTAAAGGTCTATACTATGCATTCCCTTACGCTGCTGGAGTCTATACATTGTGGATGGAATGTGAAGTCTGTACAGTGTGAAGTCTGTACATCCATAGTGACGTCCAGCAGAGTCTGTACATTGTGATGCAGAATAGTCTGAGCGCTTGTGAAGTCTGTTCATTGCTCCTGAGAAGTCTGTACATCCCTTTCGCTGCTGGAGTCTATACATTGTGGATGGAAAGTGAAGTCTGTACAGTGTGAAGTCTGTACATCCATAGTGACGTCCATCAGAGTCTGTACATTGTGATGCATAATGGTCTGAGCGCTTGTGAAGTCTGTACATTGCTCCTGTGAAGTCTGTACATCCATTGTGACGTCTAGTAGAGTCTGTACATTGTGGTGCATAATAGTCTGAGCGCTTGTAAAGTCTATACATTGCTCCTTTTCACAGCTGAAGTCTGTACAGAGCGCTTGTGAAGTATGTACATTGCTCTGCGCTTGTGAAGTATGTACATTGCTCCTTTTCACAGCTGAAGTCTGTACATTTGCTTTAAGTAGTGCTGAAGTCTGTACATTCGTTTGTGGAGTCTATACATTACCCTCTATTATGTGCTGAAGTCTGTACACTGCCCTCCCATTCGCAGTTGAATTATTGCTCCTTTTCACAGCTAAAGTATGTACATTAGCTTTAAGTAGCGCTGAAGTCTGTACATTCGCTTTAAGAAGTCTGTACATTATGGTGCATAATAGTCTGAGCGCTTGTGGAGGTCTGTACATTGCTCCTTTTCATAGCTGAAGTCTGTACATTTGCTTTAAGTAGTGCTGAAGTCTGTACATTCGTTTGTGCAGTTTGTTCATAGTGAAGTCTGTACATTACTTTGCCCTTTCACTGCAGCTATGTGAAGTCTGTATGATGTGACACCACCTTGGGGGTGATGACCACAAGACAATATGACCCTTGGACCTAAGATTGCAAGCAAGCAAATTGGCGATGATACTACTCGAGCGGCTCACTCGCTTGGTGCACACTTGTGCCTGTGGGTAACTAAGCGATAATGGAGAGGGTCCGGGGTGGGACAATGATGCTCCGGTGCTTGGAAAACTTGGGGAGAACCTCAATTGGTCCAGGGATGCCCACTCACGGGCGGCTGTCACACCAAGGGTGTGGGTTGAAATGGCTTGCTCACAACTCGCCCGCGATGGACACTCACGTGAACGGTAATTTGGGCTGGGCTCTCGCTCTCCGTCCGACGCAGCAAAGCAAGAATACTAAGCTAAGCAAGTGATATTAACCAGCAAGGAAAGGGGAACCGAGGCTCACCTAGCCGGCGTGAAGACGCCGACTCCGGCCAAAGACGGGGGCGAGCGGGGAGGCAAGGGTTTGCGCCCGCAAGCCGCGTCGGTGTCGCTTCAAAATCTACGAAAAGATTATCACATGAATTACACCTCTCGCAGGAGGGGTGATCTTGGGGTGGGGATTAAGCTTATTACATCCAAAACTACCTCCACGCAGGGAGGGCCTTCAGCTGTCCAAGCGGGGTGGGGAATTACGCAAAGGAAATCCGACTTGCCGAATTCCGCCGGTTCTGCCAATCTGCAGGTTGCTGGACAGTGGGGCGGTGATGATGCTGTTAAAAATTTCACAGAGCTCAGATCTTGATGAGACTTGCGCAAAAAGCTTCCCAACTGACTGAGGGTGATGTCTGATTTTTTGGGAAGGCTCTGAAGCTCGGGGCTGATCGGGCCGAACCTGGCTGCAACTTTCTGTCTCTGGCGGGTGCAGGGTTGGTGCAGTCGGTTGCAGAAGGTACTACGGATGCTCCCGAACTCCGATTGGGACGAAACTGCCGGCGACGCGATCGTGGACGGAGTAGCTTCGAGAAGAAGTTGACGGGACCACAATCTGAGGTCGGAGGAGAGCGAGGTAGCCAGATAAGTAGGGACAGGTCAAACCTGGACCCACAGGTGGCAGACTGCGCACTCTGGCGAGAAAATTCAGAACAAATAGCTCGGGCAGGCGATTGGCATCGTTCCTTCTGCTACTGATGGAGGACGGACCGAAGAAGAATTTTGTAGAAGGAAGTGTGCTCGAATTTCTCCAAGGTTGACCGCTGAACAGCTTCCAAGATCGCTCTGGCCTTCAGTCTGGGACAGATTGCGCAGTCGTTGAAGATGACGTTTCTCGGGACAGCTCCGAACTCGGATGCCGACGAAACCACTTCCGTTGGAAAGGTAACTCGCAGGCTATTCCAGAAATGTAGGCCTTGCCACCTGAATCTTTGAGAGACGGTCGTAGTTGCTTCTGCAAGTCACTGCTTTTCTGAAACCTGCAATAGGGACAGAATAGGTGGAGGAGAGGGTATGGGGATGGGGATGAAAATGGGCTTATTGGGTGGATGGGGAAGGGGGGGTGCGACCTTGGGTGGTTAGGGAGGTGGGGAGATGAAAGGGCACAGCCCAAGGGAGAGGGAAATTTGAAATTTGGCCTAGGGAAGGGCTCTTTCAGTCTTGGGGAGAGGAAGGGTTGCTTGGGAGAGTGGAAAGGTGCCTAGGAGAAGGGGTTTCCACCTAGGGGTTGGAGGGGGAATTGAATGAGTGCATGGGGAAGGGGAAGGGGCCTTAATGAGGGGTGAATGGGGAGGAGAGAGAATGGATTTCGAAATTGGGGTGGGGAGGAGAGAGAGAGAGGGGGTACAACCCACTTAGAGAGAGTGATAGTAAGAGAGAGAGAGAGAGGGAGATATTGAGAGGGAACTAGAAGGTGTGGAAATTTTCTGGATTCAATATTCAAGCATAATTGTTACAAATGAGAGAGGGATAGGGCTATTTATAGACCCCACACTTTTCCTAAGACCAAACTGACCCTGACAAACTAACTAATGACCAAACAGTCCAAGGGAGGGGCGCCCCTGGGCCTAGCCCAATGAATTGGGCCCATTAACCTATCAAACCAACATAATGACTTCAAGACTTAAGAAAATGACTTTCTAACCTAGATACATGACTCAATAAAGGGAAAATTACATGTTTAAGACTCAAATAAAAATAAGAAAATTACATGACTCGACTCACAAACACATGAGGAACATAATGGCGTACACCGACGATCAATCCGAGCTTCAGAAAATGTGGAGGGGCAAGGGATGTCCCCATCATACCTCCGGGGTGGGGAAAACTCGACCCTGTCGAGTATGGGTCCACCGGGGAAGTAGCATCCCAAACGCAGTTCCGGGCGAACCTTGTTCTCCAAACTCGACCCATGTCCATAGCCGAGGAATGGTGCTTCCACTCGAGAAAGTGGCTCGGACACACCCTTAGGCTGGTGAAGAGATCTTGCTTTGCTTAGTATTGCCTCCATGTGCTGACGTCAGGCTCTCGGGCTAGTTTGTGGTGGCACTCCGAGGGTGTCTCTCACAAGGATAGGTGTAGGCTAAGGACACTCACTAGGATCCACCGCGGTACCCTTAGAGGGTGCCGGATCCGCCGCGTGGGAAGTGGGATGAATCCCAAAACCCATTGGTAAGTTCAACCCGCAAGCCGGGTGCCAAGGCCACTCGGAACTTGGCAAGGTCCAAGTCCTCGTGCCCTCAAATTGGAGGTGACCCTAGAGTAGAGCCACTCCAAAATCATCATCATCATCAAGTCGCCAACGTGGAATTTCAAGTGGCGCTCACGAGTTTTTGCCTGCTTTTTGTAATTCTCACCGCTTTTTGCTTGATGCATGTTTTGATGCATATGCCATGTACTAAGATGCGGCGTGAGTGAGTAGTGCGTGGTATGCAAAGGTGGTCCAGGGCAACCACATGTAGACCTATCATGCATTAATGTTATGAAGACTTTGAATGTCTTGGGAGGACCGGGGCATCCATAGGTGTCCCTTTCATGTGTGAGTGTGATGAGTGCCGGGGGACCCGGACATCCATGAATGCTCCTAACATGCTTGAGATTTATGATGAATGATGGTGGACCATTACAACCAAATATTGACTACTCATGTTTTCTTCTTGACATGTGGGTGATATGAATGAATGGACCCGACTTTCTAATCATGTCAAGTGGGGTGGTATGCCTAAGCACATGCATTTCAATCCTAGTGATGACTTCTATGTGCATAGGTGTGGGGTGGCCCTTGAGCTTCCATTCGTATGAGTCAAAGGGATCTTTGAAGGGAGACATCATGGAGTGGGGCCATCTATCAATCCCATTGTGTATGTTGCCTATGGTTAAGGCTTCTTTGGTGTAACCCAATTCTAGGAAGGGAATGTTTTGGGTTATCATGGGTGGTAAGGGTAGGGTAAGGTAGGTGGTGAATAAGGTGAGTGGGTTACATGGAGATCTAGGCTCCCATAGAAAAGGGTCAAAGGGATCATGGTAAGGGTCACCTTGGTAGGGGTACTCTATGCTCTCATGGTCCTCGAATGGTGAGTCATCCTCCTTAATAATTGGGCCAAGGTTGCTAATGGGTTGGCCGATCAAAGCACTTGGGATCTCACTGGTTGGGGAGTGGACTAGGATAGGTTCTTCCTCCATGGGAAGAAGGAGGATGATCTCACTAGTAACTTGGCCATTAGTGTAGATGGAAGTGATGGAGCCAATGGTGGGATATGCTAGGTTAATGGTGTTAGTCTCGGACGGCCTCATGGCTAGCATATTGGTCAAGTGAATTTGTCAATGTAGGTAGTTCACTAAGTCTCCCAAATCTTCCACACAATAGGAAGTTTGATAAGTGACATGTGGCTGAATGGGAATGATTTGGGATTGATATCCCATGGGTAGGTGGCATGGTTGTGAACTAGGAATGGTGAGACCTTTCTTGAGCCATTGGAGTATGGACTTATCTATGGTGAGGTTGGGTGTCTCTAGAGGAGCTAGGCTAGAGGTGTGTGAGTTGTTTGGCCTTTGGATTTCCTCTATGTTGGGAGGTGGATTTGGATGGGCATCCTTCTCCACTTGGGTAGGTGTGTGGGTAGCAACTTCTATTGCTAATGGAGTAGGGGGATCTATGGTGGGTGGTTTGGTGATAGCTAGCGTATGACACACCCGGGGTGGTGAACAAGCATGGGCTTGGGTTGGGATAGGAAGGGGAAGTAGAGGAGGCCTAGGTTGGGGAAAGATTGGTGTAGGAAGTGAGAGGTGGGTTGGGTGAGGGGTTTTGGGTTTGGGGGTGGTGGCCATTATGGGCCTCGATGGAGGGGTGGACACGGGGTCCAATTGGGATTGTGGACATATGGTTGTGGTGGGAGTTTGTAGGTAGGGTGCTGGTGTGGTGGTTGGGGTGGGATTGGTGGGAAGTGATGTGGAATGGGGAATTAGGGTCATGGGTTGTCTAGGTGGGGATGAAGGAGTTGGAGTGCTCCTTAGGTCTTGGTGATTTGAGTATGAGGGGGAAACATATCTAGCCCTAAGTTGCTCCTTCATGTCCTTCCATGTGGTGATGGGTGCTTCCCTTCTAAGTATTCTTAGCCCGATAATTTGCATCCAATAAGTTTGAGCTTGTTTGGTTAGTTGCATTTTGGCGACCCAAGCCATTTTATCCTCGGACATGGGATACCAAGTGAAGTATTGATCCAATGCCGCTTCCCAATCTAAATATTCTCTAAGAGAGGTTCCATCAAAGGCGGGAAGTGGGTGGGGGACTAATCTATCAGCTACCCTTGGGGTGGGCTCATTGTCACCTAATCGGGTAAGTTGGCCTTTTATGCTATCTAGGCGCCCAAAGGTATTGTTCATAGCTCCCATGAGGTATTCAACATGGCTGTGGAGGACATGTGTGTTGGTGATGGATCTCTCTTGGGGTTTTGGACTCATGGAGAGGGAAGATGGGCAAGGTTGGTATGAGGCGGCCATACTAGTGGATAAGAATGATGTAACCGAGGATTCTAAATGCATAGACACACCCTAGGACCAACTTGTGGAGAGACAAGTTGTGAACTTGCTCTGATACCACTTGATGTGACACCACCTTGGGGGTGATGACCACAAGATAATATGACCCTTGGACCTAAGATTGCAAGCAAGCAAATTGGCGATGATACTACTCGAGCGGCTCACTCGCTTGGTGCACACTTGTGCCCGTGGATAACTAAGCGATAATGGAGAGGGTCCGGGGTGGGACAATGATGCTCCGGTGCTTGGCAAACTTGGGGAGAACCTCAATTGGTCCAGGGATGCCCACTCACGGGCGGCCGTCACACCAAGGGTGTGGGTTGAAATGGCTCGCTCACAACTCGCCCGCGATGGACACTCACGTGAACGGTAATTTGGGCCGGGCTCTCGCTCTCCGTCCGATGCAGCAAAGCAAGAATACTAAGCTAAGCAAGTGATATTAACCAGAAAGGAAAGGGGAACCGAGGCTCACCTAGCCGGCGTGAAGACGCCGACTCCGGCCGAAGACGGGGGCGAGCGGGGAGGCAAGGGTTTACGCCCGCAAGCCGCGTCGGTGTCGCTTCAAAATCTACGAAAAGATTATCACATGAACTACACCTCTCGCAGGAGGGGTGATCTTGGGGTGGGGATTAAGCTTATTACATCCAAAACTACCTCCACGCAGGGAGGGGCCTTCAGCTGTCCAAGCGCGGTGGGGAATTACGCAAAGGAAATCCGACTTGCCGAATTCCGCCGGTTCTGCCAATATGCAGGTTGCTGGACAGTGGGGCGGTGATGATGCTGTCAAAAATTCAACAGAGCTCAGATCTTGATGAGACTTGCGCAAAAAGCTTCCCAACTGACTAAGGGTGATGTCTGATTTTTTGGGAAGGCTCTGAAGCTCGGGGCTGATCGGGCCGGTGACTGGAACCTGGCTGCAACTTTCTGTCTCTGGCGGGTGCAGGGTTGGTGCAGTCGGTTGCAGAAGGTACTACGGATGCTCCCAAACTCTGATTGGGACAAAACTGGTGGTGACGCGATCGTGGACGGAGTAGCTTCGAGCAGAAGTTGACGGGACCACAATCCGAGGTCGGAGGAGAGCGAGGTAGCCAGATAAGTAGGGACAAGGTCAAACCTGGACCCACAGGTGGCAGACTGCGCACTCCGGCAAGAAAATTCAGAACAAATAGCTCGGGCAGGCAATTGGCATCGTTCCTTCTGCTACTGATGGAGGACTAACCGAAGAAGAATTTTGTAGAAGGAAGTGTGCTCGAATTCCTCCAAGGTTGACCGCTGAACAGCTTCCAAGATCGCTCTGGCCTTCAGTCTGGGACAGATTACGCAGTCGTTGAAGATGACGTTCCTCGGGACAGCTCCAAACTCGGATGCCGACGAAACCACTTCCGTTGGAAAGGTAATTCGCAGATGATTCCAGAAATGTAGGCCTTGCCACCTGAATCTTTGAGAGACGGTCGTAGTTGCTTCTGCAAGTCACTACTTTTCTGAAACCTGCAACAGGGACAGAATAGGTGGAGGAGAGGGTATGGGGATGGGGATGAAAATGGGCTTATTGGGTGGATGGGGAAGGGGGGGTGCGACCTTGGGTGGTTAGGGAGGTGGGGAGATGAAAGGGCACAGCCCAAAGGAGAGGGAAATTCAAAATTTGGCCTAGGGAAGGGCTCTTTCAGTCTTGGGGAGAGGGAGGGTTGCTTGGGAGAGTGGAAAGGTGCCTAGGAGAAGGTGTTTCCACCTAGGGGTTGAAGGGGGAATTGAATGAGTACATGGGGAAGGGGAAGGGGCCTTAATGAGGGGTGAATGGGGAGGAGAGAGAATGGATTTCGAAATTGGGGTGGGGAGGAGAGAGAGAGAGGGGGTACAACCCACTTAGAGAGAGTGATAGTAAGAGAGAGAGAGAGGGAGATATTGAGAGGGAACTAGAAGGTGTGGAAATTTTCTGGATTCAATATTCAAGCATAATTGTTACAAATGAGAGAGGGATGGGGCTATTTATAGACCCCACACTTTTCCTAAGACCAAACTGACCCTGACAAACTAACTAATGACCAAACAGTCCAAGGGAGGGGCGCCCCTGGGCCTAGCCCAATGAATTGGGCCCATTAACCTATCAAACCAACATAATGACTTCAAGACTTAGGAAAATGACTTTCTAACCTAGGTACATGACTCAATAAAGGGAAAATTACATGTTTAAGACTCAAATAAAAATAAGAAAATTACATGACTCGACTCACAAACACATGAGGAACATAATGGCGTACACCGACGATCAATCCGAGCTTCAGAAAATGTGGAGGGGCAAGGGATGTCCCCATCACTGTACATTTGAGAAGTCCATTCACAGCACTCCCTATACGAACAAGGTCTGAACATTGAGAGGTCCATACACTGCACTTCCTAACGGAGACGGATGGCTGGTAGTGCAACCTTGTCAATTCTCAACGCCCCCTTGGCCTTACGCGGGAGGTCCCCTTCTTGAGTAAAAATTCTATTTTCAGTAATGGTGCATGCATGCGAGGCAAGGGAATCAGCAACTTGATTTCCTTCTCTGAATACATGCCTAAGCGGACACCCATTGTCCTGAAGGAGGTCCAAGGTCCTTTTCCACCAAGGGAGGACCATCCAGCTAGGAGCCATTCCATTCCGGATTGCCTCTACTAGGAGGGCACAGTCTGAGTACACAGTTGCCAGCCTTATTTGACATTGCTTAGCAATGGCTAGACCATCTTGAAGAGCCCTTGTCTCTGCTAAGATACTGTTACCATGACCATAGTGAAATGCAAAGCCAACTATGAGTTTTCTTGCAGGGTCCCTGATACATCCTCCACCCCCACTTATGCCGGGGTTACCCTTCGAGGCTCCATCTACATGCAGTGTAAAATCTTGGGCAGCCAAACGATAAAAGACCAAGAGTGGCTGTTTAGTTTCCACCCGTGGATATAATTGGAAGGAGGCTAAACAATGGAATTGGGCTGAGGATATAGGCTTGTGAAAATGTAGCTTGTCCAACACCAGAGCTATTGAAGAGATAATTTTCCTTTTGATGGATGCACTATTGAGGGCCACTTCTTCAAATCTTAGAGCACATCTATGCTTCCATATTTCCCAAATCATCAAAATTACAGCATACATCCCAATAAACATTATTGCGGATGACATGTTAGTTGCAGAGATTATGTTCCAGCTTCGGGTTGTAATCTGCTCACAAAGAGCAATCTTGTTGCTAATAAGAGGGTGCACCCAGCCCCATAACTCAGAAGCCAACTCGCTGGAGATGAAAACATGGTTAAGGTCTTCTTGAGAGGGAGATGAACAACAACTACACTTTGAGGTCATTTGAATCCCACATTTAGCCACCCTACTGTCAACCGGCACTGCTCGGTGGAGTATTTTCCAGGTGAAGAGAGCTGCTCTAGGAGCAATAGCTGAGTGCCATAGCTTGGCCCAAGCTAGCCTCCGAATGCCTTTGGTTCGGATCAAATTACATGCTGACTTTACTGAGAAATTGCCCTTTAAAGTGCCTGTCCAGATACAGATGTTGGCCTCATTGCTAAGCTGGGTGTGTGGAAAGTGAAAGTTGTTACTGAGAAAACCCCTGGCAATATGCTGAGAATCTTGGAGCACTTCTTGGACAGAAGCCAGAGGGAGACCTGCACCTCTATTCCTGCCATCGGTCTGAACAACATTGATGGCAGGGCCTAGACCAGTCCAATTATCTCTCAGGAAATCTATTTTTGCCCCATTTCCAATAAGCCACCTGCTGTTGTTTGTTAGAAAATCTTGGGCATGCCTGAAGACTGCCAAAGGCATACCTGCAGGGAAAGGCTTAGTACAATTGGAAAAATGAGATTTAATGAAACATTGCCTAGCATATCGAGACCAGAGGGAAGCTCCATGAAGAATGTTCCATAAACTCTTAACAGCCAAAGAGATTTGAACCCATTGTAAATCTCTTATTCCCAGTCCTCCCTCTGAGCGTGGCCTCTGAATTACTGACCAAGCTTTCCAATGTCTTCAGTTTTTGCCATCACTACCTTGCCAGAAGAAATTAGCACATTGACTGTCAATGAATCTGATGACCTTCTTTGGGATGAAACAAGCAGAAGCAAGGTAGATTGGCATGCTATGCAGAACAGAATCTATTAAAACAACTCTGCCAGCTTGGGATAAAAGTTTAGATTTCCAACCTTCCAGCTTAGTCTAAACCCTTTCAATCAGGGATTTAAAATCAGAGCAAATATACCTACCCTTTTTCACTGGGATTCCCAGATAGTTAATACCAGCTGTCTGATTTTTAAAACCTGTAAGAGCGTGGATGGACTGTTTTATGGAGGGAGGTGCTCTCTCTAAAAGAATAAAGCAACTTTTATTAACATTCACTTACTGCCCTGAGCATTGCTCATAACTACGAATGAGTTGTTGTAATGCCACAACATTTTGTCTGCAAGCATTAAGAAAGACCAGAGAATCATCTGCATATAATAAATGTGTAATCTGCATAGATTGCCTAGGTCCTTTGTATCCTTGTATGCTTCCTGATTGAAATTGGGCAGAGAGGCCTCTACTTAGAACTTCAGAAGCAATTATGAACAGGTATGGGGCTATGGGGCCCCCTTGCCTAATGTCCCTGCTAAACTTAAAAAAGCCTGATGCCATTCCATTGAAATTCACCGAAAACCAACAATTATAAAGAAGCATTCCAATGTATGAAGTAAATCTGGTACTGAACCCAAATTTCCTCATGACAGTCAAGATGAAATCCCATTCCATCCTATCATAGGCCTTTGCCATATCAAGCTTAATGATCATATTATGACCACGAACCTTTTTATTTATATCCATCATAAGCTGCCGAGCAAGAGCCACATTGTCTAAAATTAATCTCCCCCTAACAAATGCCCCTTGCTCCTTAGATATAATACTTGGCAGTAAGGGAGCCAATCTTTCAGAGATAATCCGGGAAATGATTTTATATGAAAAATTGCACAAGCTTATAGGCCTAAAATCACTAAAGGACCTAGGATCTGGCACCTTTGGGATTAGAGTGATGAGAGAGGAAGATATACCTCTTGGAAGAGGAAAGCCTTCAAAAAATGCACCAACAGCTTCAATGACATCCTGCCCAATTATATCCCAGACTGCTGTATAGAATTCTCCGAAAAAAGCATCTGGGCCAGGAGAACTGGAGCCCTTTAGAGACCACACCGCTTTTCGGACTTCTAAAGCATCTGGTTTAGCTCATAGAGTATAGTTCTGAGCTTCAGTTAGAACCTGTGGAATGCATTCCAACAAATTTGGATTTATGGAGTGTTCCTCAGTAGAGAAAAGGTTCTTAAAAAAGGCCTCTGCATGACTCCTTAAGGTTTCCTGATTATCACACCAATCTTCAGGGTCTCCAACTTTCAATCTTTTAATTGCATTTCTCCTTCTATTACATTGGGCAACAGCATGGTAAAAGGAGGTGTTTCTATCCCCACATTCAATCCATTCTACTCTGGACTTCTGGTGCCAGAAAATTTCTTCTCTGAGTAAAGCTTGGCGGAGACTGGCATTAGCAGCATTTAGCTCCTCTCTATGAATTGGAGAAGGATCAGAATCATAATTGTTCTATTTAAGTGCTACTTCAGCTTCAGCAAGACTTACATTGCGGAATACATCCCCAAAGGCTTCCTTATTCCATTTACGCAAAAAGTCTTTAACAGTCTTCAATTTAACAAAGAGCCGAACCATTGCATTTGGATGACTAATGTTGGATTGCTACCAATGTATATTTCTGCTTTGGGCATATGAATGTGCTATCTTGCATTAGCAGACATTCAGTTCATACAGCATTGCATTCTGTCATTTCGCATGTCTATACATCTCGTAAGTAGTTCAGATGGCGTCAACCCATTGAGTCCACGAGGTTGACGCAGCCTTGAAATGCCTCAGATGGCTTTGAAGATAAGGCTGGATGCGTTGACGCATGGGGTCACTGCGTCGACCCACTGAACCCCCAGATTCGCAAGTATATACAATGTCACCTGCATGCATTACCTCAAGTCTATACACTATCTAAGTACAGCCATCATCCCATCATGCATATGCCTTGTTCATGCAAGTCTGTACATGCCTCATTTCATTAAGTCTGCACATTCATAGCAAAGCCTTGCTGCTGGGAAGTCTATACATCGTCTAGAGTCTTGTTGCATTGTGTGCCAAAGTCTATACACTGCCAGCATACAAGTTCAAAGTCTCTGCATTGAAGTCTGTACATCCACCGTCTCATGCAGTGTCTCATCCAAAGTCTATACATTCACTTGTAGGCAAAGTCTATACATTGGCAGCACTGTGCAAGTCTATACATTGCCTTTGGGCATCCAAGTCTATACATTGGCAGTGTGTCTGTGTTTCAAGCCATTCGTCAAGTCTATACATTCCCAGTCTTTACCTACGTTCAGAACCCCAAGTCTATATATTGGTAAAGTCTGCACATTGGCCTTCAAGCTTCCAAGTCTGTACATTGGTTCAGGCCTTCCAAGTCTATACACTGGTTCAAGCTTCCAAGTCTGTACATTGGCCTTCAAGCTTTCCAAGTCTATACATTGGCAGCTGAACTGTGAAGTCTATACATTGTCTGATCATCCATTCTTTGAAGTCTATACATTGGTCTTCACTTCAAGTCTGTACAACCTGCTTTGTCATTCAAAGTACAAAGTCTATACACTGGAGTCGTCTGCTGCAGGGACATCAAGTCTGTACACTGGCAATAGCAATGCTCGCACTTCAATAAGTCTATACACTGCACTGTTCATGCACGGCACATCAAGTCTGTACAGAGTTTGCCAATAGTGCAATGTCTCTCAAAGTCTGTACATCCAACTCTGTCTCACTTAGCGTCTCACGAAGTCTGTACAGCCTTTGCATTGTGCATACTTTGAAGTCTATACATTGCTTGTGTTAACTGTAGCCTTTACTTCAAAGTCTATACATTGGATATGCTTGTGCATCACAAAGTCAGTACACTGCGTTTAGGCATTGTTCTTCACAGTATGTCTGTACACTGCCTTCCCTTGCACCATTCATCAAGTCTACACACTCCCTTGTTTTCATGTCTATACATTGGCTTGCTTCTTCATGCATTTGCTAGTCTATACAGCCACATCAAGTCTATACATCCCCCACAGTAAGCATAGCATGTCTGCACATCGCTTGCACAGCATGCTTAAGTCTATACATTGTGTTGCATCACTGCACGTCATGTCTGCACATTGGTTGCACAGCACAACTAAGTCTATACATCCAGTTGCATCGCATGTCTGCAGAGTCTAGACATTCGTCCCACAGCCTGCAGCTAAGTCTACACAGCCTCCACAGCAAGTCTATACAACGTCCCATAGCTGCGCTACAAAGTCTATACATCGTGGCAGCCTGCACGCAGCAAGTATATACATCGCTGCTAGCCTGTAATGCAGAAGTCTGTACACTGCATACACACTGCATCCTTAAGTCCAAACTCTGCTGCTTTTATATGAAGTTTATACAGCCTGTGGCTTGTACATCGACTGAACTCTTCATTAAACCTGCAGGTGTCTGGGCACGTGATCCGAGGTAGGCACTTGGCACGTGATCCAAGATGCAGAGAAGCCGCCACGTGGACTGAAGCTTGGGCGGGAATCGAAGAGAGCACACGCCCTAGTTGCTTGCGGCTGCTATAAAAGGAAGCCTTCTTCCACTAAAGAAGACTGACGAAGAAGATGAAAGATAGAAGAAAAAGAGAGATCGAGATAGAAGGAAAGAGCTACAGAGAGGCAGAGAGTAGAAGAAGAAGAAGAAAGAAAGAAGAGAGAAGCTGAGAGCCAGTGTGAGAGAGCAGAAGAAGAAAAAGAAAGAGAGAAAGAGAGATGGAGAGCTCGTGAAGAAGAAGCGAAGCTTGCTTGTCTTCACTGGACTTTGGATCAAATCCAATCCAGTTTGCTCCTGTGGGAGCTATTGTGCATTTCATTTTTCCAGCTTTCTATTGCTGCATTCTTATTTTCCTTTTAACTGTTCACCTTGTTCTTCCGATTGCCCTGTTGGGGATCGGGTTCCTCCTGTGGTTTTAGGAGAAGGGAGATTTGTTTCTCCGGTTTGCTGGTGACTCTGTGTCATCAGTGGTTCCCTCCTTTGTGAAGGAAGAGAGGTCCGAGACCTCTGGTTTGCAGGTGACTTGGTGTCACTTGTGCTTCCTCTGGGCTTCAGAGGAAGGGAGACTTGGGTCTCCGGCTACAGGTAGTGCTGCTACTTGTAGGTCCTCTCCTTGGTGGAGGAAGAGAGACTTTGGTCTCTGACTTGCTAGTGACTGTGTCACTAGTGGATTCCCTCCGGTGTGGAGGAAGAGGGGAGGCTGTTCACCTGGTCAAGCTGTGTGGCAGCATTTGTTGTAGACTGAGTCTGCTGTTCTAGCGTTGCTAGTGGAAGCCTCACTCCGGTTTGGAGTGAGGGTTGGACGTAGGTATGTGGACCGAACCACCTAAAAATCTTGGTGTCCCTTGTGGTTTGATTTTCTTATGTGTTCATCTTATTGTATCGCACATTAGATGTTTGCTTAGGATCGAGTGAGAGCTAATTCTTTGTGTTGCTTTGCAAGATCCTTCTAAGTATCTTCAGAATATATCTGCAACTGTTCTTTAAGTCCGCATATCTGAGCATTAGTTTTTATCAGGCTATATTTTTGAAGGGGAGATTCATTCACCCCCGCCTGAATCTATCGCACCTGTCTCAACAAGAGGGATGGCCATGTAGCCGTTCCGCACGTGACTCTCGACGGGTTGGTGGCCGAAAGTGGGTGCCATCGGGACGTCCGTGACGCAACATGCATTTGCAAATTAGGGAATCAGTATTACAAGAAGGGGGCCATGGAGCCCTTGGTTCTGGCAAAAAGATGAAGGGTGATCCAGTCCCACCGGGCGTGCCAGACTTGTGGACGCACTTTTTGTTTAAGATCGTTGTTTATTTATTTATTGGGTTTATTAAGTGCGTGGGCGTGCCAGTCACATAGTGACGATTTGTTCGAGCTCCGAAGAGCCCATGGTGCACTCGATCTGACTCAGTCAGGCGATTGTGTGGTTTGGGTCGAGACTGAGACCCGTTGTGCCATAAAGGTCACAACGTCATTTACATCCCCTCGGAGAGGGGAATACCCTTGATTAATTGCCAGAAATAAGGGCTCCACGGTCGAAAGAAATACTGATTAACGCAGGAAGGAAACGCCCATTGGGCTATACGGTAAGCCCGAGGTGGGGGCATGAATGCTCGGGTCATGTCGGTCACTGGTGGACCATTTCATGTTTGGACACAAGTTCACACGAAAAACGAGACTATAACCCGGGAGAAGAATCCGTACAAATGTTTGCCGGGGGATGGCAATTTTAATACAGGGAGGCAAATCAGATCCCGATGAGGGAGGGGACCCTGATGAATTATCGGCCTGAGGTAAAGCCGGGCGGTCACCATGACAAGAGAGAGAACTCCCGAGAGTGACTCCCGGCTTACAGGAGCATCATTAATATCCCCGGGTTCGGAATCTAGGAAGGAGAGACTGCTGCCATATCGTTGTATTCATGGTGATCGTCGACACTTGTTATTATCATTTATTTGTTGACACTACCCTTTCTTTGTTATTATCTTCCCTTGTTGTCATCTTGGTTGGAACCACCCCTTTTATCTCATTATTATCATTACTGTTCATTGTTCCTTTATCATATGGCCCCCTCCCCTTTTTTTATTACATATGTATGTGTGTTTGTTGGGTAGATGATGGAGACTAGGGTGCACCACTGGAGAATGAATAATGTGTGACGCTCAAAGGGTAAAGGGGAGTGTACAGCTGGGGAATGTGGAGCGTACCGCTGGGAGAAGGTGGAGCGTACCGCTGGGGGACTGGGAGCGTACCGCTGGAAGGGCTGGAGGAGCTGACGCGTGAATCAAGCCACGAAGATTGTACAGACTTGCTGTTATGCAACATGCAATGTATAGACTTGGCCAGCGATGCACTGAATGTATAGACTTGGCCAAGGATGCACACGATGTATAGACTTCATCAATGCATAGACTTGATGGAATAGACAATGTATAGACTTATGCACTAGACAATGTATAGACTCTGCATTAGACAATGTATAGACTCTGCATATGCATAAGACGCTGAGTGAGACGGATGGATGTATAGACTTGCTGCGTGTACGGCATGCGATGTATAGACTTGATGGCATGAGATGCTGAGTGAGCCTGTCCGATGTACAGACTTTGAGAGATGATGCATGCGCAAGCCAACGATGTACAGACTTGCGTGGATGAGGCAAAGCTAATGGATGTGCAGACTTGGTGCATACGGCAATGTATAGACTTTGAAACGCTGGGAGGATGCGTACCGCTCAGACAGCAAGGGGGAACGTACCGCTGGGAATAGAATTAGGGGAAGTGCACCGCCAGAGGGCCAGAGGGGAGGCACATGGTGTACCGCTGGAAGGTTGGAGGGTAAAGGCGCTGGGTCAAGACAAACAGAGTGGAGTTCAGATGGGTAGGGAGAGTGTACCGCTCAGAGAAGTGGTAAGCGAAACCAAGCAGAGTGTGCCGCTGAAGTGGTGGGCCAGGGCTCAAAAGAGGATTCCTTGTTCAGCTCAAGATGAGGCATCTTAGACGGTTAATCTTTCATTCTCCTGTCATGGGGTTGAGTCCCAAGTCATGTTCAGTAATGCAGTGCTTAAAGTCTTGTTCAGTCCGGTGCTTGAGACCTTGCATAGTTCTTTTAGTTGATTAGAATGTTTTCACTGTTGCTCAGTCCATATGTTTGCTGCTTCTTTTTATCTTTTAAATTTATTGTTATTCCTGACAAAAATTCGGCAGCACCTCCCCCTGACCCGGGAGGTAAAGGAATAACAAGGAACATGCCCACGGGGGTGGCATGAACCAACATCTGAGGAGGGTGCCCAAGCAGCCGCCTTTAGGGAAACTTCGGAAAACTCGGAGAAAACATCGAACGAGGAACCAGTGGACTGATGCAAGCTATGAGTACACCGGGGAGGTGGTGGCCAAGGAGTGCCAGGCTGACAGTCCAAGGGTGTGCCACTGGGCGACCAAGGGAGGGAGGTGTACCGCTGATAAGAAGCGAGAGGGTGCACCGCTGAATGGCCCTAAGGGGAGCGTACCGCCAGACAAACCCAAGGGAGGTTGTACCGCCAGGTGGCCAGATGGGAGAGGCGTACCGCTGGGAGACCTTGAATAGTGGGAAGGCTGGGAGCTTGAGGGTGTGTGGGCATGCCACTGGCCCCGAAGGAGGGCAGAGGAGGATGTTCTGGGCACTGAGTGACTCCAATGTGTCAAAGAGAATGGGCCCCCGCAGACCCGAGACGGAAGAGGATAACGAGGGTTGTTATGCAAAGGAAAGCCATTGAAGAGGGACGAGGTTGGCCATACCCTGTCAAGCCAGGAGCAAACCCTATTGACTGCATAAACCAGCGCCACGGGAAACCAAGTAGAACAGGGAGTTGGGAGGTTGAGGGAAGAGAAAGCAAAACCACAAGAGACCGGTGAGAAGAAGATGACAAATGCAGTAAGAAGCAAAACTAAACACTATTTCATTCATGGAGGATTCGATATAACAAAGATCATGGCCCGAAGACCCCACATCGTACAATGCATCCCTAAACAAAAGGAGGGAAGAAAACTAAGAACGGGAAAGAAAAGAAAGTCGGCGAGAGGGTTGGAACGAGGAAGGGTAGCCATTCCCTTTCCTCCATTCCCCCCCCCTCTGCTACATGCAACACTCCTCTCTTCTTCCTACATTTCCTCTACCTTCTTCTTCTCTTCTTCCTTACCTCGAATGGGCCTCTTCGCACGAAGATGCTCTCTTATTTCTCTGTGTTTATTTCCTCTCTCTAGCAGAAAAAATCCTCCTTCTTCTCTGTCTGTGGGGGGGCCTTTTATATGCGGACGGTTGACGAGGTCGCCTCATGATGGCACTGCCATCCGAGGTTGACTTCGGTATCTTCCTCGTCAGGTGAAGATCTCCCCTCCTCCAGCCAGAAGGTGACACGGAGACAGGCGATAGCTGGCTTCGAAGTGGCTGGACTGCACGCCAATGGGTCCGTCTATTGACCGTTGTATCTTCTACCGGTGCATGCCGTCGGGAGGCTTTCAGCGCTGTGTCGCTGGCGAAAGGGTGCATGGCGTTGAGGGCAGAAAGGCTGTGCCGCTAAAGGGCCAAAGGCCTTGCCGCTGAAGGGGCCAAGAAGCCCTGTGCCGCTGGAAGGGCCAGGACTTGGTGAAGGAGTGTATAGACTTCGTGGGCAAGGCAACCGGACGATGTACAGACTTGAGAGTTCACAATGTCTATACTTTGGTAGAGCAAAGGATGTACAGACTTCAGCTCAGCTGCAATGTATAGACTTGCAGGGGCTTGCGTCAAAAGCGGTGTACAGACTTCATCAATGTATAGACTTTGGCAAAGCAAAGGCTGTACAGACTTCAATTATGCTGCAATGTATAGACTTGTAGGGGCCGGTGTATAGACTTGGAAGCTCAACCGGCGGATGTACAGACTTCACCAACGTGCGGACTTTGGCGGTTGAACTGGTGGATGTACATACTTCACCAATGTATAGACTTTGGCAGTTGAACTGGTGGATGTACAGACTTCACCAGTGTATAGACTTTGGCAGTTGAACTGGTGGATGTACAGACTTCACCAACGTATAGACTTTGGCTGATGGCTGTACAGACTTCATTTGATGCAGCGAGCCAGTGTACAGACTTAGAGCTCGGATGTATAGACTTCGCGTTTGCCAGAACTCTGTACAGACTTCGCACTGTGACCATAAATGAGCCTGTACAGACTTCAGGCATGAATGTATAGACTTGGTGAAACCCTGCTTGAAGCGTGCCGCTGAAGGGCCAGACGGCCGTGCCGCTGGAGGGCCACATGGCCATGCCGCTGAAAGGCTGAAGGGCCGTGCCGCTGGGGGCTCATGGCCGTGCCGCTGAGGGGCCTCAGGCCCGTGCCACTGGAGGGCCTCAGGTCCGTGCCGCTGGAGGCTGAAGGGTCGTGCCGCTGGGGGCTCATAGCTGTGCCGCTGAAGGGCCTTAGGCCCTTGCTTAAGTAGCTTGAAGCCGTGCATTCTTCGGGACATTTCTTCACCGTTAGGGGCCCGAGGGAGGGTCCCTAGCAGTGTGTTAATTCAGGAGGACATCCTGTGACTTCTCGATCTTTTAATGCGCGCATGCAAATGTGGTGATTTGCCGGGCGGTAGTATCTTCCCGGAGCCCTGGGTGGTCGGTCTCTCCGGGTCTTCTTCCTTTGACTTTGACATTTAATGCGGGGCTCGGCGGGACGTATGGACGTGCAATTTTAAGTGTCCACAGGCATGTGATCCGAGGCTACTTCCCAGTACCTGGGAGATCTCTAACGAAATATCCTTCACGTGGCTGAAACTTAAAGACCTTCAGCTCTGCACCTGACACGTGGACTCTTGATGGGCACTTTTCAGAGGAAACCTTGGGCGGGAGCGTTCCTTCCACGCATCCAATCTAAAAATCTCGTGGGGACCACAAGAACTCCTATTCATAAGGATAAATAGAGGCTAGAGCTCGAGTGGCAAGAGAATCAATTTTAGAAAGAAGAGAACCAGAGCAGAAGAGCTTGAGAGAAGTGAAAGCCTGAGAGTAAGAGTCCCTACTCTAAGAAAAGTTTGAAAAAGAGAGCTCGTTGCAGAAAAGAAAGAGAGTGAGAGAAAACAGAGTATCGGAAGAAGGTGAAGAAGGCTGAGATAAAAGAGAGGGGGAGAGAAGATGTGCTTGTCTCAACTTCTAGATCAGATCTAGAGTCGAATTGCTCTAGAGAAAGAGCTACATCTTTTATTTCTGTCATCGTTTTTCTTTGTTTCTTTCAAGACTTTGTGAATTACTGTAAGCTGTGTAATCAGCGGTTCAGGCTGTGAGGCACCGGCGAGGATCTGATCCTTGGACAACAAGCTGTGAAGCTCAGCGGGTTCAGCAAGTTGTGAAGCTCAGCAGTCTACAGGGATTTCATCCTTGAAGCTGCGGATCAACGGATTTGCAAGCTGTTTATCAACGGAAGCCTTACTCATTTGAGTAAGGGGTGGACATAGATCTCAAGCTCGAGATCAAACCACCTTAAAATTGCTTTGTCTTGTGTGTGATTGCTCAACTATTTATTATTGCAACTAAGATGAATGCCTAAGAATGTTCACTGTAATCATCTGATACTTTTGATGTGCTTAATTATTCTTAGATTGAACCTCCGCCCAGTACTGAACTTGGTTGGTTGATTCCTGCTACTGTGTGAATCTGACTTAAATCTGTCTTGTGTTGATCTGCTCTATAGTTCCTCTATCTTACATTTACTTACTGATCGATAACACAGTGGTATATCAAAAGGCTTAGTTGGAAGGATGGGTTATGCATATCTGGAAAACTAATAGGGTTTTTGGGAACACTTTTAAAAAAAACTCTTTCTATCTTAAAATTTATGACACATCAATTTTCTATTTTATTTTTAAAATTAATAAAAAGTGTCGTGTGTTGTTTGGCAAAACTCCCAGTTTTGACGTCGGAGGAGGGGGAAGGGGGTTGCGAAGGACCACAGGGAAGGGGGGAGCCGCCGCCGGAGGGGGGGCTACGGGAGCCGCCGGAGGAGGGGGCTGCGGGGGAGGGGAGGGGGGAGCCGCCAGAGGGGGCTGCAGGGGGAGGGGGCTGCCGCCGGAGGAGGGCGGAGAGGGTCGCAGGGGGGGGAGGGGGGAGCCGCTGGAGGGGGCCACAGGGGTAGGGGGCTGCCGCCGGAGGAGGGCGGAGAGGGCCGCAGGGGGAGGGGAGGGGGGAGCCTGACGGGGAGGGGGGAGCTGCCGGGGGAGGGAGAGGGAGAGGGGGGGCCTGACGGGGAGGGAGGGGGAGCCGCCTGAGGAGGGGGAGGGGGGAGCCGTCGGGGGAGGGGAGGGGGCCGCCGGAGGGCTGGAGAGGGGGCTTCACGGGGTGAGGGGGGTCTTCCCCTCCGGCGCTGGCACCCTCGGCACTTGCACAGAGAGAGAGAGAGAGAGGACGGAGTGGGAGAGAGAGAGAGAGAGCAGAAGAGGGGGGGAGGGTGCCGCAGGGGGCGGGGGGAGCCGCCGGGGGAGGGGAGGGCACCGCAGGGGGAGGGGGGAGCCGCCGGGGGAGGGGAGGGCACCGCAGGGGGAGGGGGGAGCCGCCGGGGGAGGGGGGTCTTCCCCTCCGGCACCCTCGGCAGTTACAGAGAGAGAGAGAGGGGGGGGAGAGAGAGGATGGAGTGGGAGAGAGAGAGAGCAGAAGAGGGGGGGAGGGTCTCACGAGATGGATGATTTCAAAAAAAAAATAACTCAAGAGTTATTTTATTTTATAAAGAGATTTGAATAGAGTTGATTTCTCTTTTAAAAATTAGGGAATACTTACCAAACACCCCATAAGTGAGTTCTCTCTCTCTTTTTTAAATTTGAGAGAGAAAGAGGGAAAAAAATGCAACCAAACACCCCATAACCCTTGCATTAGAAGATTCTTGAATCAAACCTTTGCCTAGTACCATACTGCGTTGGCTGATCACTTCTATTGAAATTCAGTAAGGATGATGGTCAATCTTCACTATATCTTCTAGCTGTTAATTCAGATTGAATTAGTAGTTCTGTTCACAGCAATTTCATTTTATTCCACTTTTCATGAACTGCTGTGTGAGTTTAAAATCTGGGGTTGATCTATTCACCCCCCCTCTAGATCAGTAGCTCATCCATTTTTCATCAGTTAGTTTGACATTTTCGGGAGAACTCCTGTCGCTTGTTGGTTGTGCCATGTGTCTTTTGCCTTGATGCCCACTTTTCAGTTCTCTCCGCTTCAACTATGCTGCATCTCCATTTCTCATCGCTTTCGCTTTCGCTCCATCTCCTTTCCACGCTACCTTCGCGTCGGTTTCACTCGTTCCTTTCAAAGCAGACATCAAGGAGGGGCATTTGTTGACTCTCGTTTTTAGCCTATAAGTTGAGTTTATTCTCTGATTCACCTTCCGTGATGCCCCAAATTATCCATTATTTTGGAGTATTCTTTGATCGTATTTCGAGCTTATTTCTTGACCATTTTTCGAGCCCATTGAGTTTTGGAAGCTATTGTTGTGTCCCTGTGATTTTGATGATGTCAAATACTATAAGCCATCTTGAGTCTGCATGAAAATTGAATGATGATGTTATATGTGTTAGTGTTGCATTGTGTTAATGTTGCATTGGTCATCTTAAGTCTGCATGAGAATTGAATAATGATGTTATATGTGTTAGTGTTGCATCATGTTAACGTTGCATTGGTCTTAATGTTGCAATGTGCAAAATGTTTGCATAGTGGTTTTGATTAGCATATAATCACTACGGTCATGAATAGGAAATAGTCATTGCAGCGGCATCATCCTTCGCTAGATAGGTCGATGCACATCCATGCCTATAATCATATCAGGTCGATGCGGGTGTAGAAGTCATGTTACATTAGGTCGATGCATGTACACTCACGTAGCTAAGCAGGTCTATGCACATACAAGCTTTCTGTCTATGTAGTCGGTGCATCATTGTTCTTCATGACAGTCAGGTCGATACATCTCCTAGTGCAATGAGTAGACAAGTCGATGCACCTTCATACATTTAGGCTATCAGGTCAATGCATATGTACGCCTGAAGTCTTCATGTTAGCAAGGTCGATACATCCATGCATATTAGTTCATGCATTGAGTTAGACATATCGATGCATGTATCCTTTCTAGTCATGCAAGTCGATGCACATGTGATGGCATGTTCAATCAGGTCGATGCATGTAATAAAATTCATCTTGATCAGGTCAACGCAGTTGAACAAATCTGGTGATATAAGGTCGATGCACCTTAATATTTCAAAGATGAAAGGTCGATGCACTTCAGGATTTTCAGAAGGAAGGTCGGTGCAGTAGTGTTGGCTGATATCACTCAGGTCGAAGAACATCAACACTTGAATGCCAATAGGTCGATGCATCACGACACTCAAGTGCTACATCTATGAGGAGGTTGGTGCACTTAAGAGGTAGTGTAATGTCCCGGATCTTTGTTGGATCCTTATTGGGTCTTTCGGATCCTTTTCGGTGAGTTTCGGTTCGCTTTTGTAGCTCCCGGGTTGAGTTTTACGATCCGTGTGGGTTTTTCTCTCGTACTAGTTACGAAACCCTGCGGTGAGTTTATTTGTCAGTTCATCGACTCGTGGATGCTACAGCGACGACGTACTCGTCGAGCCGATCGTTTTGACTATTTTTGCGTATTTTCGGAGATAGGGCCAAAAATCAAATTTTTCAGAAATTAGGAAAATTCCTAATTTCTTTCCTTTTTCTTTTCCTTCCTCTCTCCTCCTTCTCATTTTCACCGCCGCCGTCTCTCTCTCCCGTTTTCTCTCCTCTCGAGCTTCCTCGGCTCCGACTACAGACGGAGGACCTAGGGGCACGTGCTGGGGATGTTGTGGAGCTGATTGGGTGCGCGACGGAGCGAAGATGGAGTGGTTTTGGCGCGATCCCGAACGGTGGATTCAAAGCCGGCGTTTGAGCTCGCAGCATGGTTTTCAGCACGGTTTAGTCCCTTCGGGGCACGGTTTCTTCGGTGGAGGTAGGGAGACGGATCGCCACTTCCTTCTGCACGTTTTACCTGCTTCTATGCGTAGTTTGGTGCTCGATCGGGGGAGATCGGGCCGGTTTAGTGAAAACCGTAGTTTTTGGGGTTTTCAGGGTTTGCCGGAAAACGGCAACCATTCGCGGCGTAGTTAGTGTAAAAATGACCGCTGGGATGTCTGGGTCCCATTCATGTTAGTTTCGTGTCGACTGGTTGTCATTCGAGGCCGGTAGGAGTCCGGGAACCTCGGTGACTCGTTTAGGGTTGATTTGTCTAAATCGCCCCGATCTCTCATTTTAATGCGTGCATGTGGGCTTTTTAGCCTCCAGATGTCTTTTGCCATGGTCTAGCTTTGTTTCCCCTGCGTTTCGGCGTGAATGGGGTGTGGAACGGCTCGATTTGGCCAATCCACTGTTTTCCCGCCGTGACCGGTGTAGCGGTCATTTCAGTGACCGTCAGAGGTCCCTGACGGCCCTACGATAGACCGTCACAACGTCTGTTCATTTTAATTTTTTCGTGGCTGAGTGAGCGTAACGGTCATGCCCATGACCGTTACACTCCCCTGACGCGTCCCGGCTAGTGCATCACAGCCATTGTGCCTTATGTGTTCTGTTTGAGTTGGTTCCCCTGACGCGCCCGCCCTGGTGCGTCAGGCTGTGTGACGCGCCTGCCCTAGGCCGTTACACCCTGTTTTCACTATGTTGGGTCTGTTGGCGTAACGCATCTGTGCCTGTGTGTTAGGTTGGCGTAACGCGCCTGTTGTCGTGCATTAGGCCGCTGTAACGCGCCTACCCTGGCACGTTACGTTGTTCGCGTTTTGGTTTGGAGCGTGTTGGCTCTGACGCGCCCGCCCTAGTGCGTCAGGCTCGTGTAACGCGCCTGTGCTAGGCCGTTACAGTCCTGTTGTGGCCGTGATGGCCGTTGGGCTTTTCGGTGTGCGGCCGTGTGTTGTGGGTTCGTTCTAGGTGATGTTAGGGACTGTTTCGGGGTAGGTCTGTGTGTGCGTGTCTGTCTATGTTAGTGTGATGTCTGTTGCTCCCGTGGTCTGGCCGCTTTCCCCGTGGATGTCGGTTGATGTTCCTATGAGGGCTAAGACTACGTTTCCGAGTCTGTCGGCAGTTTCTTGTGCTGCCTTCGGTGTTTGAGAAAACTACAGGGGGAGAAAACTAGCTAGAGGCCTAGCTCTAGGCAGGAGCTAGTGTGTGCACACGTGGTCAGGGGCAGAGGACTGACGCAGACGGGTGTGACCCTGGCTAGTACTTGGTTTGTTCCTGTTTCGCCTCTCGCTTGTCGCTTCCCAGCCTTGTGAGTTACTTGAGACTCTTGTGGTTCCGCGTGGGTCTGCAACTCGGCCGTGTTCGCGTCGGTGGTACACAGTGGTTAGTCGAGACACTTGTGGGGTTTGTTGTGACCTGTCTGGGTTGGCCTTTCCGTGGCTGTACTCGATGTCTGTGTCTTGTCCGACGCACGACACTCCGGTCGTGTTGTCTGTGCCTGTCTAGGTCTTTTCTAGGCCTTCTTTTGCGTGCCTGTTGTAGGTGTAGGTTGGGGTGTTTTGTTTGGGTTTTTTCCCTTTTCCTTGCTGCTCCCTACTCCTCTTTCCCTTTCTAGGCCTGCTTGCCTGTTCGGGTTATTCCCCTCGTCCTTACCTGTTCCCTACTCCTGCTTCCCTTTCTATTGTAGCTTTCTAGTGTTGTTTCTTGCTGCTGTCCCTGTTGTTCCGTGTTACTGCGTGTTTTTCAGTGGGGATCCACGTGACCCCTACTGAGCCAGTGACACGAGGCTCACCCCTACTTTTCAGGTGGGGTGACGTGTTCGTTCTGCTTCCGCGGGTCCTGGAGTTCGAGTCGTAGTTGCCAGCTGGTACCTCCGTCGGGCTTCACCCGACTTCTTGGTACGTCTTTTCTTTCTGTCGACTGTACTGCTAGACTGTTGTCTTTAGCTTTGGACTTGACTCTGGTATATAATTATTTAAAATCTGTTAATGAAATTGTAATTTTATTTCTACTACTTTAGCAACCCGATCTAATGAAATTTAATTCTTGCTGTTATATCTGTCAGTTCAATGTACTACACGATAATCCTTTTTCCCTTTGGAGCTTTCCTGCTCTTGGGAGGCCTCGCGGGTTCCAAGTGGTATCATGTGTATTCGGTTGTCCTACTGGGTATATCTGGTATCCGGAATCCGGGTCGCCACAGGTAGGTCGATGCAGAAGAACAAAGCTCCAACTAACAAGGTCTGAGCACTCAAGAGACAGGTCGATGCAGCAGAAGAAATTGATTGACCCCAGTGAAATTCAGTCTACAACCATCAGGAGAAACTCAAGGGCTTCAACAGCCAAGTCCTATGGTCAGATCAATAGCAACAGCATCATCAAGCTCACACAGTCGAGCAGTTCAAAAGAGCAGCAACAGTAGTTCAAAGATGAAAAAGGTCAACAGACCTTAAGGTTGACAAACGGCCGAACACTGGGTTGGCAGCAGCGTCACTTAGATGAAAGTGTGAGAACTCAAGGCAGTCACGTGTGTTCGACCAATTATTGGTACAGCAGGCCAGTGGCACGTGAACCCATGTGAGCATGATGGGCACATGATCCTAGGTTTGATGTCAGAAGACATTCTCTTCTCTCCTGCCACATTGACGAATGAGAGTTAAAAGGTATCAAATCCCATACCCAAGGCTTTTCCAGAGGCTCTATTCTGCGTATAAAAAGGGACATTCATCCTTCGAAGAAAAAGGGGGCTACAGTAGTAAAAAGAAGTGAGGCTGTCAAAGAGAAAAAGAGAGAAGGGCTGCGAAGAAGACAAAGGTGACCGTCTAGAGTGATCATCAGAAAAGAAGAAGGTGAGCCAGTGAGTGAGCAGATAAAAAGGAAAGAGAAAAAGAAAGAAGAACTGAGCAAGAAGAGTGAGAGGAAAGAAAGGAGAAGAGAGGGCTCAAGATCAAAACAACTGAGTGCAGCCAGTCTTACTGAAGATCTGTGTGTTCATCAGTTCTTCGATCAAAATCCAGAACTATCGTGCTCCTATGGAGCTATATGTTTTTGATTTCTATTTGTTTTCTTTTTCAGTTTTCACATTGTTCTTCCGATTCTCTGTTTGGACAGTGGGGTTCCTTTTGAGTGTTTCAGAAGAAGGGAGATCTAATCTCTGGGTTTCCCTCTGTAGCTTCAGAGGAAGAGAGGATTTAATCCTCTGAGTTTTGGTGAGTAGTGGGTTGCTGTTCACACCCCTTCTGCATTTGTAGAAAAAGGGAGATATGTTCTTCGGTCACTACATGTAGCAGTGGGGTTTGATCTTGTGGGTAGCAAGATCAGGTCAGAGGGATTTATCTCCCTCGGTGTTAAGCTGTTTGGCAGCGAATGTTTGCATACTGAGTCTGCTTCTTGCGGTTTGTAAGGTGAAGCCTTACTCAAGTTTGAGTGGGGTATGGACGTAAGTCTGTTGGTAGCCAACCGAACCATCTAAAACATCGTGTCCATCGTGGTTTGCTGTGTGCTTCTGATTCATCTCTTCCATCCCCTTCATAGGTCGTAGAGTAAGTAATTTATGTCTTCCATCTGCTAAGTGTTTGAGATCAGTTTTATGCGAGCCATCATTACATATCTTAGTCACTTGCTATGTGTGATGTGTGAATATGTTCTCTGTGTAAATTAATTGATGCTATTTTCTGAGCAAACCAAGCAAGCAACGTAGTCTGCTGGTTGATTCCCTTCCATAACATATTGAGTGCTGAGTGTTTGAAATCTGGTCTGTGTGATTTATCACTTGCATCTAATTTTACTCTATACCAGTCTAGTATCTTAGTGTCCAACGTTATGTCTGCTTGAGGAGGTATTTTGGTAAGTATGATCTACACCTCTACTCGCTGTTTAGTTATTCATTAAGTTCTAGTGTAGTTTAATTTTTGAGGGCAAGAGTTTTATATTCAAAGCCATTTTTAGAAGGGGATCTATTCACCCCCGTCTAGATCCAATCGTGCATCCTAACAATTGGTATCAGAGCAGACTCTGATCCATCAGATTCAATTATCTGCAGAGGATCCTGATAGTTTTAGGTGCAGTTCTGTTTGTGCCCAGTCTATTGCTTGAATTGTGTTTGAATTGTATCCTTGGCTCATCCACAGGTTTTCAATGGTTCCAATTTTGATTCCTGGTCCAGTAGCATGCACAGGTATGTTAAATCGATTGATCCTAATCTATGGAAGTTACTTTCGCATGGTCCATATAGATTACCTAAGGATAACTCTAAATGGACTGATAGTCATAGATCTAAGAATGCTGAAAATCTTAGAGCTCTAAATTTAGTGAAGGATGCTATTGATTCTCAAATGCTTCCTTATTTTTCTACATGTAGGACTACCAAAGGTATATTGGAGAAATTGGTCTACATCCACAAAGAAGAGGAGAACAAATGTTTGATGGCAGATAAAAGTGATCACAGCAATGATCAAAATGAGGACGAGGAGGAGGTAAGTTCCCTGTTCGAAAACTATTCTATAGAAGACTGGGTGAATGCATATAGTGTTTTACTTGAATCTCATGAACTGCTAAGAAAACAACACAAGATGTTGAAAAAGAAACTGAATGCTAGCATGAATACCTGCTTAGAGAATGATGACTTAGAAGCTCTGAAAATTGAAAATAATTGTCTAAAAAAAATAATTGGAAGATCTTGAATGTGTTAACTCAGAACTAAATAAACTGAAATCTGAAAATGGACCTCTCAGAAAATCCATTAAAGAAAGTGAAGAAAAATTCAGGAAACTTGAAGAGGAGAAGAATTTGATTGCTGAAAAACTTGATGCTATCAAGTCTGTGAACATGGAACTAAAGAAAAATATTAAAAAACTACAAAAAGACCTGAAGGAATATGAAACTAAAAGGGAATAGGAGATCACTTCTGATGATCAACTATTAATAAATGAGTTAATTCAAAATGACAAACTCAAGGAAGAGATTGAAAAAACAAATCATCTAAACACCACCCTGTCAGACAGATTGATTGCTTTTGAAAAGGGTAAGTGTGTAATGTCAAACAGTTCAGATGATTTGGAAAGTTCTAAAACTTAAATTGAAACTCTCAAATCTGTCAATGCATCATTGAATGAAAGACTGGCTGAGAGTGAAGAAGAAAATGCAAATTTTGAACTATTGATTGTTTCTTTAGAAAATGAAATTCAAGATTTAAAAAATTCATTGTCTAGATTTGTTGATGGTCAAGAAAATACGGACAAACTATTGGGAACAAGGGTTAACTTCAAAAAAGAGGGGTTGGGCTACAATCCAGTTAATAAAAAATCTTTTGAAAATAAATTGAAGACATCGTTTGTCAAAACATCCAATGTAGCCACCACCTCAAAGGTTAAATAGTCCAATGTTCAGAAAATTCAGAAACAACCTGATAAAGTGATAAAGAATGATCATTTGCAGAAAAAGCCAAGAAACACTCATGCTAGAACTGTGCATGCTGTACACAACTTGAACACACATACACATGCATACAAAAAGAAAAACTCATGTGATTATTGTCATAAAATTGGTCATTTAATGCATGAGTGTAGATTGATGAAACAAGATAATCTGAATGCAAGTGCAATGCATGCTAGTAAATCTCTTGTTAGAAACCATGCATTTCAGAAAAAGAGAATTCACTGTTTTTGTTGTGAAAAATTAGGCCACCTGGCTGCTCACTGTTGGCCTACTCAGGGGAGAAGATTTAATTCTAAGCCTATCAATTTCCCTACAAATCAAAATGCTTTTGATAGGAATAAATTTGTTTTTAAAGGAAAATCACTTACATATTTTGAGTGTGGAAAGCAAGGCCACCGAGCCTATGACTGCTGGCTGGCGGGTAATAAAAGATAAAATTTCCATGTTAAGAATAGAAACACTCATGCTCGTGCACATAAGTTCCATGCTAATGCTAACGTGCACAAAAAGAACAAAAAGCATTATGCTTCGTGCCATTATTGTGGTAAGGTTGGGCATTCTATGAATGACTATCATTTAATGGAATATAATGATTTGAAGGCCCAAAGGTTATGGAAAGGATCCTTCAATAATGTTACTAACACTTCAGGACTCAAGGAGACTTGAGTACCTAAATCTGCAAAATGAGAAGTTGTCTTTGCCGGAGTGCCTTGGGACTGAGGAATAAAAGGGTTTAATAAGTCAAGGCACCTGAGTATGGTAAAACCCCATTTTTGTGCTTTACAGGTTTGGACATTTGAGTTTTCAATAATCTCCTTCAGATAGATGCATATCATGGTTAATCTATTAGTCAGAATCTCATGCATACATGTTTATATTTGCATCCGATATTTGCATTATTTTTCATAAGTTTCTCAATGCATATGATTGAGTCATTTGTGCATATATGAGATTGAAAAAGAATTTGATATCATTGCCTGAAAATCTATATTGCACATGGTTGATACTTGCATGAATCATAATGCACATCTTACACATTCTCTGAATATCTGTTGCAAAATTTTTCATATGCATACATGTGTGTTTGGCAAAATGCCATCAAAAATTGATATGCACATAGGACTGCATTTGCACTACATTGTCTTGCATGACCTCTATGGTATATAAATGGTAAGCTATTGAAGGGCAGATACGATCTATCTTGAAGTTCTTACTATGTGTGAGATGGTCTTTAGACCAAGTCCTCCACTTGATACCTTGGGTCAAACTTACACTTAGAGCAGTCTAGATGTTAATGAGCATAATGCATTAAACTCCATGCATAGTTTTCATTGCATATGCTGCATTCAGAGTTCAGTCATACAATGCATATAGCCAGGGCGAGTCAGTCAAGGCAATTTTGTGTCTCATGCACATGCATGTGTCTAGATCAATCAACTCCCTACATGGTCTTCATGTCATATTTGCTATTTGAAGTGCATTCAGAAAAAGGGGAGTTCCTGCATTTTATATGTTGCTTATGTGCATGATGTTACCTGACTCACTCACACATCATCATCAATAGAAATGTCAAAAGACTACTTAACATGCATGTACACACCTAGGAGGAATTCATGCATTCTAGAGTTTGTTTCTATTCATTAGGTTGCTCATATGCACAATAATGTATGATCATTGTTTGCATTCAGAAATGTCATCTCTTGAGTCTGATATATCTTGCTTGCTAGATCATGCATACATTCAGGGGGAGCACATGTCAAGTTTTGGTTGGTTAAGTTGAACATATGTTTGATCTGTTTCTGAATTCATGCACTGTCTTGTTCGGTCAACCGAATTGCTCATTTCGGTCAACCAATGCACCCATCTTCAGTTTGACCTGGTCTTTTGGCTATGATCTAAATTGGTTGACATATTGTGTTGCAAATAATGTTGAATTCATTTTATTCTTTGAACTTTGTGAAGATCATTAGATTGACTTAGATGTCTTGAAATCATTTTGTTAATCAATCCTTCTCAAAGTCGATTTCTTAAGTTGACTCTTCACTTAAAGTCTCATGTGAGTTCTATTCCTATTTGTTCTGAAATAAATTGAGCTCATCATTCTCATAACTATGCAATTTATTATATGTTGATCCTGCATTTGCTGAGGGGGGGCTTCACTTGAAAATTTCTAAAGTTGTCTTGTGATTCACCTTCATTGTTGATATTTTTAGCTGATATTCAATTGCTATATTATTGAGCTAGCTATTCTGAAAACCTTTACTTCTGTTGAATCTTGAACATTCTTGTCACAACTTTAGCTAAATGTCTTCAAGATGCTCTCACACTTGCTATATGTTTGTTGTTGCACACTTCCTGGAAATCTCTGTCAATCTTGACACTCCTGTTGCTATTCGCTAAAATTCATGCTCACTCTTGAAAGTCACAATCCTGTGTGTTGAACCTTGGCTGCTCTAAAACTTCAGTGTCTTGAAACTTTAGGAAGATTTCAATTTGTATATGTTGACCATAAATCTGAAAACCATGTTAAATAAGGAATCTTCTATTATACGGAATTATGAATGTCTAAAAGACTCAGTTGGTTTAAGTTTAATGTATTCGTTGAGTTTGGATATGAATAACATGAAAATATCTGAGTCAATATTTTAATAAACCTTAACCAGCTACTTCATGTTATGTCATGTAAAATCTTCTGAAATCTAAAAACTTTGAAATCATGACTTTTCTTGGTTGAGATGTATGAAGTAAGTATTGTTTTTAAACATATGAGAATCTGTAAATGTCTAAGGGTAAATCTAGTCAGAGCAATGACCTTGGCTACTCAGAAACTATGTCCAAAATTAGACAGTGTCATGAAGTGCCATAGTTATCTCTGCTGAAAAATTATTAAAAAAAATCAGTGAAATTTATGGCAGAGCAATGACATGATGTGTGGTGAGTAACTAGGTCACTTCACCTAAGACATGTTGTGCCTCATGTTAAAAGTCATACTACTGTTATCTCTGATCAATTTGAAGCATGACAGTTAGTCATTCCAAGTGCTTATGGATATTGGCGTCTAAACAACGTGTATCCTCTAGTTACAAGGGTGTACTAAACTCAATTGCTCCTGAAATTTTAATATGAAGATTGTTGTTGATCAAGAGAAAAATCTGTAAAATGATTGCAAAGGTGAAATTGATTAAACCTTTGACAAAAACAAATGTTTTCTTTTTTGTTTAACCTCAATACTACTGATTGTAACTCTTAAGGGAGTCCTTGAAATTGAGTAAGTAAGGTGAAAGAATGTTAAACAGGATATTCAATATGAGGGCTTGGTTCATTTTTATTAAAATTTGATTTCAGATATGAGTACAGAACTTAACTGACAAACTCTGTATACATCATAGTTAAACCATGTAGTTCAATAAAGTCCCTTCATAAGATCTTATAATTGAAAACTCTAAAATATCTTTATTTCTAGATTTTTGAAATTGGTATCTCATTGAAAACCTTCTTGAGTTATTAGACCTTTAGTCAGAAATCATTACTGTTGGAACTCTTGAACTTGCTCAAATCATTTGTTTTCAACGTCACTGCATATTCAATTCCATATCAGATTCTGCTCTCTGTGATGATTATCCCTATATGCTTACTGATTGACTTCCATTCCAATCCCTCGGCTATGTCAAAAGGGGAGATTCTTTCTTTTTTTTTCATTATTGAATGTTCATTGTCATACCCCTATCCTTAATTCAATTCCAATCCTTCAGATTTGTCAAAGGGGGAGATCTCTTCACCTTTTCAGGGGAGAATAGGCTTAACTTGCTGTCTGCATAATTCTTGTCTAAGCATTTAACTTCATTGAGAATATCAAACTATCTTATTTTCTTTTCATGATGTCAAAGGGGGAGAAGAGTTTGATATGAGTCTGAGCATAATGATTGAACGATTGATGACTCATAGTGTTGCCATCATCAAAAAGGGGGAGATTGTTGTGTCCTTGTGATTTTGATGATGTCAAAGACTATCAGTCATCTTCAGTCTGCATGAGAATTGAATGATGATGTTATATGTGTTAGTGTTGCATTGTGTTAATGTTGCATTGGTCATCTTAAGTCTGCATGAGAATTGAATAATGATGTTATATGTGTTAGTGTTGCATCGTGTTAATGTTACATTGGTCTTAATGTTGCAATGTGCATAATGTTTGCATAGTGGTTTTGATTATCATATAATCACTATAGTCATGAATAGGAAACAACCATTGCAGCGGCATCATCCTTTGCTAGATAAGTCGATGCACATCCATGCCTATAATCAAATCAGGTTGATGCAGGTGTAGAAGTCAGGTTACATCAGGTCGATGCATGTACACTCACGTAGTCAAGCAGGTCGATGCACATACAAGCTTTCTGTCTATCTAGTCGGTGCATCATTGTTCTTCATGATAGTCAGGTCGATGCATTTCCTAGTGCAATGAGTAGACATGTCGATGCACCTTCATACATTTAGGTTATTGTTGACACCTATTTTAGCCCACAAGTTGCGTTATTTCTCTTATTCATCATTTTTGATGTCCCGAATTACCCATTATTTTGGAGCCTTCCTTGGATGGATTTTGAGCCCATTTTTATCATTTCCTAGCCTTTGGACTTCGGAGATCATGATTTCTTAGAGCCCTAGAGCTTATCTTATCAACTTCCAGCTTCCAAGTCAGCTTACGGCCCATTTAGGCTGGCTTCCATCAAGCATTCGGCTCTCTTTTCGCTATGCAGTCCTGAAAACGGTTCTTTTTCATATCCTTTTGTTCCTCTATTCAAAATATGTTCTTCACCAAAGTTGTTTGTCTTTCAAAGCTATACAATTTTTTATTCTATGCCATTGGCCAGTTCTCCAACGATTTCAAGTTATTTGCATTTTTCCGGCGTGCTGTGTTGATTCACATGTGTCCCAGAATTCCTTCTCTCTGTTCTAGCCCCATTTTCTCCATCTTATAATCATCTTCTCATCTTCCTCTCTTCCTGAAATTTGTGCATCTTTTCGTTATCTACAATTTCTTCTTCTACCACATTTGCAAAATCTGCACCATTTTTGAGATATGATCTAATTTCCAAAGTCGCGCAAAGTTTGCCCAGAAATTTTCCTCCAGTAGGCTAGCGGTCATTTGCTAGACCGCTAGCCCACCAAAAATGGTCATTCACTAGACCGTTTTCCAGAAACTTCTACGAAATCATCTCGTTTCACCCCTGGAGCCTTGCAATCACCCCCTTGACCATTTGCCATCCCCTAGCGGCTCTACGATAAACCGCTAAGGCCGCCCGAGAGTCCATCGTGAGCTGGACTCTATCAGTTTTCTGTTCGACGGGGGCTGCTTCAAATGGTCATAACTTCTGGAATACTCGTCCAAATTACTCCCCATTTGTTTCTATCTCTTGCCCTTTGTATTATCTTGAGTTTTTTCTATAGAGCCCAAATTTTCATTGGCTATATCTCTCAGAATCTTGGTAGAAAGATTGAGATTTAGGTGTCCTGGTTCAACTCAAACTCTATTTTTTGAGCGACGGGGCTACCTTCCAAGAGCCATATCTTCTAGAATACTTCTCCAAATTGAGTCCCGTTTATTCATATCTCGTCCTTAGTATTATCTCGAGTTTGATCCATAGAACTTGATTTATCTTGGACTATATCTCTGAGAATCGTGATAAGAAGATGAGGCTTTCTCTGAAAACTCTATATAAACTGCTCAGTTCGCAGTGGCGACGGGGGGCGCTTTCTTGGTTCGGGGCGAAGCCATGCTGCACCGCCTATTGATGATTATGTGTTCCCTTTTGCAAGATGAATGTGATCTCAATAATGATGAAATATGAACAAGCAATGAAATCGCTCAACCTATGAATATGTGCAACATGAACCTAGGCCATCAACATAAAATCTAAGCATGGGCATGCCATCTCAATCAGAAATGAGCTAAAGAGAAGAAATAAAAACACACGCCAGGGCATGGAGCAAGGAAGTAAAAGAAAGCATACCATATAGGTGGAACAAGCAAATAAAGTAAGTAAGAAAGAGGTATGAGGAAAGTGAGAGCTACTGCCCAAACTAAGAAAAGATGTGATCGCCACTAAGGTAATAAACAAGATAAAGACCTGAAAAGTACCTTAGAAATAGGTGGATGAAGCACCCGCCCACGGGAGAGAGAAACTAACCAGAAAATTGCAGCTCTGTGAAGTGTAACGGTCGAGTGATGATGTGCCACAGAAGTGTGACGACCTTACGATAAGCCATTACAGAATTGTAACGCTCCTTTGTTGAACCGTCAAAGATCTACAGAATAGGAACTTGGGAATCTTTGATCTCCACGCTTTCCAGTCGGCCAGAAAGCTTGGGCCTCGTGCTGTGGACTCTGTAAACCTGTAAAAGAGTGTGGAACATAAAGAAAACAACCCAGATTATCCCTTGAGCAAGAGTAGTATCAATAAATCAAAAGAACTTAAGAACATGCAAAAGGAGAGAGAAATACCAGGGATGTTGGTTTTTTAACCTCTCTGGGGCATTTAAAAGATGGGAAAGATGTTTAGATGAATGCAGAAGATGCAAGAACATGAAACAAGAAGAAGGAAATGCTATGATGCTTGGAGGAGGGAAAAGAGACTAAGAAGACAACTTGACTGAACTAGACCCTTGGAACCAATACTCCCTGGACTTTGGAAGAAGATGAGCATAGGAAGCAGCTCTCCTTGGTTGGTTCTAGCTCCAAGATGCAGTAGCACTTCAACGCGAACTCCAGATGTCTTCTCCTGAAGCCATGACGTCAAGGGTGCTATTTATAGACCCTCAAACTCTCTAGTCGAGTAGGAGAGAATCAAGCTAGAAAGTAGGATGTTTCTTAGAAAACTCTTGAAGATAATACTCCCAAGAGTCCATAGAAACAAACAGAAGGTTCTAAAGATCAGATTTGAGCGAGAAATCAAGGAAACAAACTCTCAATCTGGCCACGGAGTAGCAGAGAAAGAGCTTTTCTGCTAGAACTCTCTGTTTGATGTAACGGCTGCATGATAAACCGCCACAGTGATGTAACGCCCCAGTAATGGACCGTCACACAACCTTATCCACTAAAAGATAAGATCAACGGATGAAGAAGGTTGTAGAATAAGACTCTACAGAATGTAACGGCCATAAGTAGATGCGTCATAACAATGTAATGGTCGCACGATAAGCCGTCACACCTAACAGATAAGGTAAGAGATAAGCTTTGAAAGAAGCCACGGGCTTTAGGACTCTGAGATGATGTAACGGCCAAAGATAGGGGCGTTAGAACACTGTGACGCACCAGGAATGGACCGTCAGCGATAAGGGAGTGATAAATAAAATAAAGGCTTGCTAAGCTTCGTCCAGCGGGAAAGAGATGAGGAACCAAATCCAACCAAGGAGGCATGACCCATGAAATAAACCTCAAATTGACCGAGATGGCCCAATAAGGGTGAACAACTCGTAGCATCATTAAAATGAATAAGGAGATGACCCAACTTATTGGCCATAAAATGGGTGTCAACAGATGCCCCTCCTTAACGTCCTCTTTGCAGGGGAGCGAGCAGAGGTGAAGTGAAAGCGAAATGGAACATGGAGATGAAGCGAAAATGAAGCGGAGCGGACTGAAAAGCGGGCGTTACGGCAAACGACACCCGTTTTCAACCAACGAGCGATAGGAATGTTCCAGAAAACTTTGAACTAATCACAAGGAACGGTAAACCAACTGACGCATGTCTGGAGGAATTAACAACTAAGGAAAGGAAAACACGACTAGCGGCCGTAGCAACGAAAAGGAAAAGAGACGATTAACTAAACTCCAGACAGGAATCTTCAGCTAACCAGACCGAGCGAGTAGACCGAAGGAAACCTTTCAACTCAGAGTGAAATAATTCTCTTTACTCGAGATCATGAACATAGTTATCCACCATTATTGAGATACCTTGGACAGATAAAGGCTCATGAATGCTCGAAGATGCGTATGATGTATGCTGGGCTAAAATAAAGAAATCCTCAAAATAAATGCCAAGAAAGATAAAATAGCAAGATACTTGAGAATAATATTGCTAGACTGGAGAAACCAGGGTCAGGACACCGTCTGCAACCACGGCGTGCAAGACAGAACCATCGTCCCCAAGGTTTTCCAACCTAACGGCCTATCCAACGATTAAACATGTGTACCTAGATCATCATCATTTTTGATTAAGGAGAACATCAGATCCCAGAACACATGAATGACTAGCCAGTCCTCGAGATAATATATCTTAGATAACATATAGTAATGCATTAAGGGACTAGGGATAGAGATACTGTACCTGACTTACCTGTGCGACGGATGGCAAAGCACGAAGGCGTTCATGATTTCATCCATATGAAGGAGTTAGCCAACAACAATATGAATAAAGCACATCCATTCACAAGCACGAATTGCATTGATAAGATAAGGCATAAAAGCATAATGATCACTCAAGCATGAAATTTTGATAGATAGGGCATTATCATCCATCAAATGATTTAAAGCCTCTAACGGTCCACTAAAGGTGCGCCAGACTAATGTAACGGTCCAAATGTGACCCGTCACACAGTGTCGGTTCACGTTTTTCAAAATAAATGACTCAATCACCTGACGGTCTAAGAATAATGTGTTAGAAGCCTGTGACGGTCTTACGATAGACCGTTACATTTCGTGGGCGTTCAAAAAAAACAAACCGATCATCTCTCCCTCCCTCATTCATTCAAACGCCCAAATGCAAAACACACCATCGAGCCAAAAAAAAACCCACCGGCGTCCCATGTCCGGCGACGAGCTCCCCCGGCCACCAATGACAAGGGAGAAGGGGAAGAAGAAGATAGCGATCAAATGATGTCGGGATCGAATAGCCCGGGAAAATACTCCCCCGGCGGTGGATGAGCAACCGGCGGCGGCGGCGGACCAAACGGTGGAGGAGGATCCTCTCACGGCCGTAGAAGAAGCTAGGGAAGAAGAAGAAGAAGCTGGAGGTGCTACCAACGGCGAAGAAGGAACGGCGGCGCCGGAGATGAAGAAGAGAGGCCAAGACCCCGAGGTAGGCTTCTGCCCCAAAAACCCTAATTTTAATTTTATTCAATGCATGCATGTGTGATTGAGGGGGGATAATGGGTTTGGGGACCCATTATAATCATTTGTAGACCATTCTGGCCAATTCCATAAGCTGGGGGAACAAAAGAGATAACGCCCTATCGGGGAGGACGTAACGGTTGTTCCAGCGACCGTCACAGTACCTGACGCACCATACATGGGGCGTCAGAGATCTGTGATGCGCCAGAACATGGCCATTACAGAAACCAGAGCCAGAAGTTAATTTTTAGGGTTTTTGGTTATTTAATTTTTGGTTTTTTATTGTTTGTCAAATGCAATCTAAATGTTATTAAATGATTGACCTATGATCCGTATGTGCAGGGAAAAAGAAGAACCAGGACATCATGGCTTCAGATCCGGGTGGTGTACCAGGCACTACCGGAGTACCAGAGAGAGAGATTGGCTGCTATGGGCATCGGGGAAGTCCTTAGCATAGATGTGACGAGGATGGACACGCCATTGCTGTACGCGTTGCACGAGTGATGGGATCCGATCAGCCGGGCATTCATCTTCCCATGGGGTCATATGATCCCGACACTGGAAGACATAGTGAGGATCACGGGGCTGAAGGTCCATGGAGCGGCAGTGACAGGATACACATACGGAGACTACCGAGAGCTAGCCCAGGAGCTACTGGGGCTGGATTTGGTGAGACCAGGGCATCCGTCATCCCAGTTGTCACGGTCGAGACTCCAGGATAGCCTGGGTCTTCGAGGAGCAGCTATTGCAGTCGGTGAGCTTCTAGAGCAGCACCTTGACAGAGTGATCGAGCAGGTCTGCCCAACAGTAGCAGCAGAGGCGGGACTAGAGGGAGATAAAGTTCTGAGGTGCTTCCTGATCCTACTGTTCAGGAAGCTGTTGTTCCCGACCAGAGCGGACGTGATCGGCTGCAGGCTCTTGCCTTTACTGGAGGATCTCGGCAGAGTGGGCAGATATGCCTGGGGAGCGGCAGTGCTTGCTTTCCTATTCGAGTCTCTGAGTACGACCGACCGGCAGATGATGTTGGGCGGCTTCTCGCCTTTCCTACAGGTAAATGCTAAACTTAAAATGCTTCTATATGCTTTTTGATTGCTATATGCTGACATTTGACCTCTAACATGCAGATTTGGAGCTTCCTCTACCTCCCAGGGATCGGGCGAGGTACACAGATGCATCCCGGGCGGATCCGCATCGCGAGGCAGTGGGTTGTCACGAGGGACATGGGATCGGTCAGGAAACTGACCCGAGCCATCCAGGATGACATAGTCTCGTTCCCGTACACATCGGTAAGCTCCGGAACTTAAACTCTTCTATACACTCCTAAATGTCTAAATGCTACTAAATGCTGTTAAATGCTTCTAAATGCTTTTAAATGCTGACACGGACTCAATTGCCTTTTCAGGTGCGCTGGACACCATATCGGGACGAGGGACACGAGGGACAGCCGTGGGTCAAGGCTTCCCTAGCGTACAACGGGTGAGATATCTGGCTTCATTGCATCAACATCATCGAGCCCCTGAACTACCGCCTGATCATGAGGACGCGGGGAGTTCACCGGCCAGAGGTAACATTCCCTTGCAGAAACGATGAGCGCCCTGGAATGTCTTCAAAGGGCATCAGCGGGGAAGTTGACTGGTGCGCCCAGAAGGTGAAGTATGTGCATGACTGGAACAAGAAGGGCCGAGCTGTAACAGAACGAGCTAACAACGACAAGGCCTACCTCAAGGCCTACTCCCAACGGTACGGTGACCAGGTGTTTCGAGGCACCCGACGACCGGTATGAAAAACTCAAACTCTGATCTATCTAGTTTAATTAAATTGAATCCTATATGCACTGACACTTATTTTCTAAATGCAGCTAGACCCATAGGGACGGATTGTCGAGCTCGAGGGACTTCTCCACGCCACCATCCAGCAGCGAGATGAGTACCAGACAGCTCTGGAGCTCCTGGTGAGCTTCCTAAACCTTAGACTTAAATGCTCATGCTTATGATGATGCAAATTTGACTGACCTTGACTTCTAAATGCAGAGAGCTGAGGGAGCACAGAGGGCATGACCGGGTGCTCCGTCCTCGTCGTCTCAGCCTGTGGGCGGCCGGGCTGAGCGGGATGCAGAGTTTGCTCGGGCAGTTGCTCGGGCTGCGGAGGCGGAGGCCACTCTCGCGGAGAGGGTAAGAAATTGAACCCAATTTCCTAGACTTAAATGTTTATGCAAATGCTCTGACTGACTCTGATAAAATGCAAATGCAGGGAAGAGAGCTGACCGCAGCCGTGGCTGATACAGAACGTGCTCGAGTGGAGGTAGAGCGACTCCAGGCAGTGGTTGAGCGGTTGAGCGCGAGGTTAGCAGATTTAGAGCGCTACTGGATCGAGGCACGAGAGGCTCGGCACCAGGCCTATGATATGAAGATTGAGCTGCGGATGATGGAGAGGACCGTGCGGATGATAGGCGCGGACCAGAGCGGAGCGTATTGTAGAACGGTGCTCAAAGCGGCTCGTTCCCCGACTTCCTGACCAGCTCCTCCGGCCATCGGAGGAATGAGGAGGGAGATAGGAGACGACGACTGCGAGAGGAGGGGAGTGTCTCCATGGCCCCACCGGCGAAGTGACCTGAGGGTGCTGGTGACAGCGACGGCCTGGGAGACAGACCGGCTGTAGCATCCCGTATAAATATATATATATATATATATATATATATATATATATATATATATATATATATTTATTAATAATATTTCCCCAAAAAAAATATATTAGATAAACTCTAAATTAAGTAAGAAGTTGGAACACGTAGTTATCATATGTAAAGAGTATTCACTTAACAAGTGGCTTCCTAGTGTAGTTGGTTAAGTAACTTGTCTTTCAACCCAATGACCAGGGTTCAAATCCTAGCATCCATAATTTACTTTTTGTGCCAAATAATTATATACGATAGGCTAGCAATACACGACCCCCCTCCAGGCTTGTGATTTTTTTGACAAACCTGCATTGGCATCTGTCCTTTTCATACGTGAATAGTGCCATGAATAGTATCACTTTTTATTTAAAAAGAATTTTTCAAAAAAATTATATGTAAAAATAGAGAAAAATATAAGGATCTTATCCATGAAATTTTATTACCTAACTCCATCAAATTTTAAAGATAAAAATCATGAAAGTTAAGTGGGAAGTTTAAAATAAATAAACCACCCTCTCATAGGAGCTACAATCCACTGGACAACCTTTCGATTTCCTTATCCCCAACAGCCTGTATAAGCTGGCATCCCACTGAGATCCGATTTTCACGGATCTTGTTTCCCCTCTTGCCAACTCAAACCTAATATTATACTCCTAACGAAGCAAACCTTCGTTGGCTAGAAGGCTTGCTGTTGAGAAGGGGAGACACTTCTGAAGGGTTGCAGAGAAGGGAAGAGTTGCTTCTTCCATTTGCTACAACTACTGCCACTTCACAGAGGTAGGTGTTCTCAACTTTTAACTAAACTAGTAGCTAATATAGGATGATTAGTCTAGGCATTTAGTCTTAGGCTCATTTCCATGCGATATTTAGTGTTTATAAAGCATGTGTTAGCTTAAATCTAGGATGATTAGCATGTATTAGCTTCATACCTAAGATAATTAGCATGTATTAGCTTTAGACCCAGAATAATTAGCATGTATTAGTAAGTATTAGTAAGTATTAGTATCATACCTAGAATAATTAGTATGTGTTAGCTTAAATCTAGGACGATTAGCATGTATTAGCTTCATACCTAAGATAATTAGCATGTATTAGCCTCATACCCAGAATAACTAGCATGTATTAGCAAGTAGTAGTCTCATACCTAGAATAATTAGCATGTGTTGGCTTAAATCTAGGATGATTAGCGCGTATTAGCTTCATACCCAAGATAATTAGCAAGTATTAGTCTCATACCTAGAATAATTAGCATGTGTTAGCTTAAATGTAAGATGATTAGCATGTATTAGCCTCGTACCTAAGATAATTAGCATGTAGTAGCCTTATACCCAAGATGATTAACATTGATTAGCATGTATTAGCTTCAATCTAGGGCAGTTGGCATGTATTAGCTTCATATCCATACGATATATCCGTCTAATGCAAGTTTTATCGTGTTTTTACGTAACTTATTAGTTTAACTAACCTGTTAACATACCTAATTAACATGTTAGTTGATCTACTAACTAATTAGCATACCTAATTAATTTGTTAGGTAGCCTATCTAGAAACCTTGTCTCCATTTAGTTCCTTTAAAAATGAAAACTTGTATGATACGTCATGTTAAAAATCTGATATTTAAGCAACTAAAGAATGAAACGAGTGCATAAACAAAGATATATAATCCTTACAGTTTTCTCTATCTTCCATGTCATCAGTTTTACCTAAATAAACTTAAATCAAAGGTTAATACCCTAGCTTAATCAAAGATTAATACCTAAGCCATTTTGAGCAGATTTGAACTGCAGAGTCGACCCTGCCTGTTCACCGCGTTGATGCAGTGAACGACAGAGTCGACCCTGCCTGTTGACAGGGTCGACCCAGCCTGTTCGCAGGGTTGACGCGATGAACTGCAGGGTTGACGCGATGAACTGCTGAGTAACCACAACTGGCTCATTGCGTTAACCTGATCGTTAGGCTTTCACTTTTGCCATCTCCACTGATAGATGGCAGCCTGAGAGGTGATATTTAACTCCTGACAGGGTCCTCTAAACCCTGTATAATTCCCAGGAAGGGCATCCTACAGTAAGGGTGTCGTTTCTAAAATTGTCAGGTGGCCCATAAGGCACCTCTCCTATCTAGTTTTTTTCCGTGTATCAAACGTTACTGGTTTCCACTCCTAGTTCATCCCTACAGATCAATGCGCCCTTAGATTTCATTCCATAATTCCACCTTATATATCATACTGGTCAAACCTTAAAATTCCCTATTGACTATAAATGAGAGTGGATGTCAACAGACATGATTAATGCTGTGCATATAGGGCCCGGTCTGGTCCTGGGAGGAGCACCCGAAGGTACTTGTACCCATGGGAGTTTATTGACCATGGTGTTTGGCATTGCACCGGAGTACTTACTTGCTAGACTTTAGACATTCCACTCATTCTCGTGATATTACTTGATTGATTTGACTTGAGACCCGCAGAAGGGTAAAGTTTTGCTTGAATGAAATTGATAAATATGCAATTCCAATTTTACATGCTTGAATTTATATTACTTTCTATTACTTGCTTGACATGAGTTCTTACTCCCTTGGAAAGATTTCGTTAATCCAGTTATTACTTGCTTGAATCTCTTGCTATTGCTGCATTGAAGTTGGAATCCTTATACTCTCACTTGTTATTCTTCACTGCTCTTGTCGATTTTTACAATCTTTGATATCTACTCATCTACATGCATAGTTTTACTGACATTAATTGAACTTGTAAACCACTTAAAGCCTGTTAAATCTTGAGATGTAATTCCTACTGAGCGATTCGCTCATCTAGTTGTTTTCTAATACTTTCAGGTAATTAGGATGCCAACCAACACTCGGAAGGGAATGAGACTGAGTGATGAGTGTTAGAGTGAAGTTATCAAATTGTCATGTCCCTTTTGTTATTGTATTAGTTCACTTATGTCAGTTGTATCAATTCATCTATGTCATTTGTATTAGTCAACTTGATTAGAACTGCTCAAGATTTGAAGCCTAGTCGTTGGACTCTCGGAACACATGTAATTGTCCTTTGATTAATTGTGACAATTGTCAGCTCGTACTATTTGTATTAAATTTCGAGTTAAATCTTAGTTATTTGCGCACTCTGATATTTACATGATTGACACGATCTATATAGACACGCCACGCCTCCGGGTAATCTTCCGCGCTCGGGGCGTGATAGTCTTCGTGGTATCAGAGCCTAGGTTTTCAAACCTAGGGAACTAGAAAAAAAAATGGTTAGAAATTGAAATCTAAGTAAAAACTTGAGTCCAAGGATAGGTAAAAACCTAAGTCCAGGGTTAGAGAAGTCTAAGGATATAAGTAGACCTTACCTATTGAGATGGATAGAGCCATAGGTTAAGATTTCTAATGACTTTACCCTTATAAGTAAAAATCGACCATTATCTTACTTAAACACTCTAAACATTTTGTAGGATCATGGCTGCTGAAAGAGCACAATGGCGCGAGATGCAACGCACCGTGCAGGGCCTTACACAGGCACTACAGCAAGTGGCCCAAGGCGGAGCTAACCGTGGAGCGGGTGACCTCCACAGGAGTTTCCGTAACATGAACCCACCAAGGTTCACAGGTTCGTCCGACCCCGAGGATGCCAAGAATTGGCTAAAAGAGATGGAACGAATCTTCCGTGTAATGCAATGCACAGACGAGGAGAAAGTTTTACTGGCTGTATTCCAACTTGAGCGGGACGCTCGATGCTAGTGGGAATCCATAGAAGCAACACTGCCAGAATACCATGTTACATGGATGAATTCACGGAGCATTTCAACAACAAGTACTTCTCCGATCATATCCAGGAAAAGAAGGCCACGGAATTCGCCGTTCTAAAACAACGGGGCTTGAAAGTGGCCGAGTATGAGGCCCAGTTCTCCAGATTATCTAGGTATGATCCCCACTTGGTGTGTACAGAAAAGATGAAGGCGAGAAGATTCCTCAACGGGCTTCGGCCCCATTATATCACACAACTTGCCCCGATGGACATCCAAGTCTATTCGGAGATGGTTCGGCGTGCTCAACTGCTGGAAGATGCCACCGAATTATCTGAGAGAATCCGAGGAAGAGACAAGAAGGAACCCGTCACAAGCCCGGGAAAATTCAAACAATCCTTCAACAAGAAGCGATTCTTCATGGGAGGGGAGCCCTCTAAGGTGAAGAAATTCCAGAAGAATGACATGCCATTCTCCACCACCACACCATCAAAGGAGATTTGCAAGTATTGTGATAAAGCTGGTCATAAGACCGAGGAATGCTGGAGAAAGTTAGGAGCTTGTCTTCGATGTGGGAGCCGAAAGCATCGAATCCCAGACTGTCCATTGATGAAGGAGCAAGACACCAAAGATGAGAAGCGTCCGGTAAAGAAACAAGGCCGTCTGCAAGCTCTCCAAGAGACGGAACCCACTAAAGGTGGAATTGTGGAAGGTATTCTCACTATTTGTTCAAAAACTGCTCAAGTTTTATTCGATACCGGAGCAACTCATTCATTGGTTTCCAAGAACTTTGCTGCTTCATTTTCTAAGAAACATGAACTGTTAGATTTGGTCATATCTACACCTCTTGGGAATGAGTCTGATAGCACTTATCACTATCCAAACTGTGAAGTGATGATTAAGGGAAATAACTTACCTGCTGACCTGATATGCCTAGATATAAAGGGTTATGATGTCATACTAGGTGCCGACTGGCTATCCACATACCAAGCAACTGTAGACTGCCGGCATGGCAAGGTAACTTTCGTAGATTTCCCAGAGCTAGTTTACAATAGCCCTCGGAGTAAATCACTTCTTATATCAGCACTCCGAGCTAGTAAACTTATGAATAAGGGATGCATGACTTTAATAGCATTCGTGACTGCCACGGAAGTCGAGAAGGTAAAACTTGAAGACATCCGTGTAATTCGGGATTTTCCTGATGTTTTTCCAGAATATTTAACCGGCTTACCCCGGGAAAGGGAAGTGTCGTTCACAATCGACCTTGTCCCTAGTGCTCATCCTATTTCCAGGGCACCATACAGAATGTCCCCTACTGAGCTGAAGGAACTAAAAGAGCAGCTAATGGAGTTATTGAACAAGGGTTTCATCAGGCCGAGTACTTCCCCATGGGGAGCACCCGTGCTATTCATTAAAAAGAAGGACGGGTCGATGAGATTATGCATAGATTATCGACAGCTAAATCACCTTACAATCAAGAACAAGTATCCACTGCCAAGGAATGAGAAGCTGTTCAATCAACTATCTGGAGCTTTATATTTCTCCAAGATTGATCTTCGTTCTGGTTACCACCAATTGAAGATCAAAGAAGAAGATATTCATAAAACTGCATTCCAAAGCAGGTATGGGAATTACGAATTTACTGTTATGCCGTACGGACTAACAAATTCCCCCGCAGCTTTTATGCAGTTAATGAACAGCATATTCAGGCCCTATTTAGACCAATTTATTGTGGTCTTTATTGATGATATTCTGATCTATTCAAAGACCGAAGAGGATCATGAAGAAGACCTCAAGAAGGCATTGCAGATATTAAGGGGAAACAAGCTATATGCCAAATTCAACAAATGCGAGTTTTGGCTCGAGGAAGTATCCTTCTTAGGCCATATCATTTCGAAGAACGGAATTGCTGTTGACCCATCAAAGGTCGAAGCCGTGAAGAACTGGGAACGACCCGCAAATGTAACTGAGATTCGGAGCTTCTTGGGTCTAGCTGGTTACTACCGACGTTTTATAAAGGACTTCTCCAAAATTACTGTTCCCCTGACCAGGTTAACCCGCAAGGAAGTGCCTTATGAGTGGAAGGAAGACTGTGAAAAGAGTTTTCAAACTTTGAAGGATCTCTTGACCACTGCTCCAGTCTTATCATTACCAATGGAAGGAGAAAAATACGAGGTATATACCGATGCTTCTGGTATTGGCCTCGGATGTGTATTGATGCAGAATGGGAGAGTCATTGCATACTCTTCTCGACAATTGAAGAAACATGAAGAGAACTACCCAGTTCACGACTTAGAACTGGCCGCAGTAGTATTCGCTTTAAAGATCTGGAGGCACTATCTCTACGGAGAACAATTCACTGTGTACTCCGATCATAAAAGCCTCAAGTACTTATTCTCCCAAGAGGAGCTGAACATGCGGCAAAGGTGTTGGCTCGAGTATCTCAAGGATGTCGACTTCACTATACAGTACCATCCTGGTAAGGGTAATTCCGTAGCTGATGCCCTTAGTCGAAAGCCGAGAACAATATTGGCCAATTGCATGATACAAGAATGGAAACTACTGGAGAAATTCTCTGAGCTTGATATCAGCACAGATGAGAAGAACATGTGTATTATTCTATCTCATATGAGCCTACATCCAGATTTGCTACCTGAAAACAAGAAGTTACAAGAAGAGGATCCCTCGCTAGTGGAGATAAAGAGCAAGCTGGACGAGAGACTGGATTTCAAGCTGGCACCTGATGGCAGATTACTATTTCATGAACGGACATGTGTGCCCGACTGTCCCGAATTGAAGAAGAAGATTCTTGAAGAAGCTCATAGATCGAGGTACAAAATCTACCCTGGAGCCACTAAGATGTACCAAGACTTGAAAGAACTTTCTGGTGGTCTAACATGAAAAGGGAGGTAGCAGACTTTGTGTCTCGTTGCCTCACATGCCAACAAGTGAAGGTGGAGCATCAAAAACCCGCCGGAAAGCTACATCCGCTGGATATTCCCAAGTGGAAGTGGGAAGACATTGGCATGGACTTTATCATGGGTTTGCCCAAGTCTAGGGGCGGATATGATGGAATTTGGGTAATTATCGACCGGTTAACTAAATCGACCCATTTCTTACCCATCAAAAGTCGATGGTCAGTCGACATACTTGCTTCCCTGTATATGAAGGAAATGGTTAGATTGCATGGAGTTCCCGTCTTGATCGTATCTGACCGAGACCCGCGCTTCACCTCTTATTTCTGGAAGAGCCTGCAACACTCCTTGGGGACGAGACTCAACTACATCACTGCTTTTCATCCCCAAACAGATGGATAGACCGAGAGGACTAATCAAGTTGTGGAAGATATGTTAAGGGCATGCATTATAGACTTCGGTGGTAGTTGGAATGACCACTTACCACTAGCTGAATTTGCATATAACAACAGCTATCAAGCCAGCATACAAATGGCACCTTTGGAGGCATTATATGGCAGGAGTTGCCGATCTCCCATATGCTGGGATGAAGTCGGTGAAAAACAAATTCTAGGTCCTGACATGGTGCGAGATTCTACCGAGAAGATACAACTCATTAGAGAAAGGTTAATGATAGCACAGTCCAGGCAGAAATCTTATGCCGATAACAGAAGGCGAGACCTGGAATTTCAAGTCAGAGATCATGTTTTCCTCAAGGTATCTCCCGGCCGAGGCATTAGAAGATTCGGTGTTAAAGGTAAATTAACACCAAGGTTTATCGGTCCATTCGAAGTACTGGAAAGGGTAGGCGAAGTGGCTTATCGTATCGCCCTACCTCCACAACTGTCAGAAGTGCACAACGTATTTCATGTTTCTATGCTAAAGAAATACGTGCACGATTTCTCACACGTCATCGATCACACTGACTTGGTGATACAGAAGGACCTCACCTATGAGCAAAGGCCAGTAAAGATCCTCGACCAAGAAATTCGAGTTCTAAGGAACAAGACGATCCCTATGGTAAAAATTCAATGGAATCGATGCTTAGAACAAGAAGCTACATGGGAAACCGAGGAGTCTATGAGAAGGAGATTTCCAGAATTATTCTAGTCCGCAAGTAATTCTCACCCTCCTTGTCTCCGTATAATGTAATTGAATTTGGGGATCAAATTCTTTTAAGTGGGGGAGGGTGTAGCATCCCGTATAAATATATATATATATATATATATATTTATTTATTTATTAATAATATTTCCCAAAAAAAATATATTAGATAAACTCTAGATTAAGTAAGAAGTTGGAACACGTAGTTATCATATGTAAAGAGTATTCACTTAACAAGTGGCTTCCTAGTGTAGTTGGTTAAGTAACTTGTCTTTCAACCCAATGACTAGGGTTCAAATCCTAGCATCCACAATTTACTTTTTGTGCCAAATAATTATATACGATAGGCTAGCAATACACGACCCCCCTCCAGGCTTGTGATTTTTTTGACAAACCTGCGTTGGCATCTGTCCTTTTCATACATGAATAGTGCCATGAATAGTATCACTTTTTATTTAAAAAGAATTTTTCAAAAAAAATTATATGTAAAAATAGAGAAAAATATAAGGATCTTATCCATGAAATTTCATTACCTAACTTCATCAAATTTTAAAGATAAAAATCATGAAAGTTAAGTGGGAAGTTTAAAATAAATAAACCACCCTCTCATAGGAGCTATAATGCACCGGGCAACCTTTCGATTTCCTTATCCCCAACAGCCTGTATAAGCTGGCATCCCACTGAGATCCGATTTTCACGGATCTTGTTTCCCCTCTTGCCAACTCAAACCTTATATTATACTCCTAACGAAGCAAACCTTCGTTGGCTAGAAGGCTTGCTGTTGAGAAGGGGAGACACTTCTGAAGGGTTGCAGAGAAGGGAAGAGTTACTTCTTCCATTTGCTACAACTACTGCCACTTCACAGAGGTAGGTGTTCTCAACTTTTAACTAAACTAGTAGCTAATATAGGATGATTAGTTCAAGCATTTAGTCTTAGGCTCATTTCCATGCGATATTTAGTGTTTATAAAGCATGTGTTAACTTAAATCTAGGATGATTAGCATGTATTAGCTTCATACCTAAGATAATTAGCATGTATTAGCTTTATACCCAGAATAATTAGCATGTATTAGCAAGTATGAGCTAGTATTAGTCTCATACCTAGAATAATTAGTATGTGTTAGCTTAAATCTAGGACGATTAGCATGTATTAGCTTCATACCTAAGATAATTAGCATGTATTAGCCTTATACCCAGAATAACTAGCATGTATTAGCAAGTAGTAGTCTCATACCTAGAATAATTAGCATGTGTTGGCTTAAATCTAGGATGATTAGCATGTATTAGCTTCATACCCAAGATAATTAATAAGTATTAGTCTCATACCTAGAATAATTAGCATGTGTTAGCTTAAATCTAGGATGATTAGCATGTATTAGCCTCGTACCTAAGATAATTAGCATGTAGTAGCCTTATACCCAAGATGATTAGCATTGATTAGCATGTATTAGCTTCAATCTAAGGTAGTTGGCATGTATTAGCTTCATATCCATACGATATATCCGTCTAACGCAAGTTTTATCATGTTTTTACGTAACTTATTGGTTTAATTAACCTGTTAACATACCTAATTAACATGTTAGTTGATCTACTAACTAATTAGCATACCTAATTAATATGTTAGGTAGCCTATCTAGAAACCTTGTCTCCACTTAGTTCCTTTAAAAATGAAAACTTGTATGATACGTCATGTTAAAAATCTGATAATTAAGCAACTAAATCATGAAACGAGTGCATAAATAAAGATCTATAATCCTTACAGTTTTCTCTATCTTCCATGTCACCAGTTTTACCTAAATAAACTTAAATCAAAGGTTAATACCCTAGCTTAATCAAAGATTAATACCTTAAGCCATTTTGAGCAGATTTGAACTGCAGAGTCAACCCTGCCAGTTCACCGCGTTGACGCGATGAACGGCAGAGTCGACCCTGCCTGTTGACAGGGTCGACCCTACCTACTCACCACGTTGACGTAGTGAATGGCAGAGTCGACCCTGCCTGTTGATAGGGTCGACCCTACCTGTTGGCAGAGTCGACCCTGCCTGTTGACAGGGTCGACCCTGCCTGTTCACCGCGTTGACGTAGTGAACGGCAGAGTCGACCCTGCCTGTTGACAGGGTCGACCCAGACTGTTCGCAGGGTTGACGCAATGAACTGCAGGGTTGACGCGATGAACTGCTGAGTCAACACAACTGGCTCATTGCGTTAACCTGATCGTTAGGCTTTCACTTTTGCCATCTCCACTGATAGATGGCAGCCTGAGAAGTGATATTTAACTCCTGACAGGGTCCTCTAAACCATGTATAATTCCCAGGAAGGGCATCCCACAGTGAGGGTGTCGTTTCTAAAATTGTCAGGTGGCCCATAAGGCACCTCTCCTATTTAGTTTTTTTCCGTGTATCAAACGTTACTGGTTTCCACTCCTAGTTCATCCTTGCACATCAATGCACCCTTGGATTTCATTCCATAATTCCACCTTATATATCATACTGGTCAAACCTTGAAATTCCCTATTGGCTATAAATGAGAGTGGATGTCAACAAACATGATTAATGCTGTGCATATAGGGCCCAGTCTGGTCCTGGGAGGAGCACCCGAAGGTACTTGTGCCCATGGGAGTTTATTGACCACGGTGTTTGGCATTGCACCGGAGTACTTGCTTGCTAGGCTTTAGACATTCCACTCATTCTCGTGATATTACTTGATTGATTTGACTTGAGACCCGCAGAAGGGTAAAGTTTTGCTTGAATGAAATTGATAAATAGCCAACTCCAATTTCACATGCTTGAATTTATATTACTTTCTATTACTTGCTTGACATGAGTTTTTACTCTCTTGGAAAGATTTCGTTAATTCTAGTTATTACTTGCTTGAATCTCTTGCTATTGCTACATTGAAGTTGGAATCCTTATACTCTCACTTGTTATTCCTTCACTGCTCTTGTCGATTTTTACAATCCTTGATATCTACTCATATACATGCATAGTTTTACTGACATTAATTGAACTTGTAAACCACTTAAAGCCTGTTAAATCTTGAGATGTAATTCCTACTGAGCGATTCGCTCATCTAGTTATTTTCTAATATTTTCAGGTAATTTGGATGCCAACCAACACTCGGAAGGGAATGAGACTGAGTGATGAGTGTTAGAGTGAAGTTATCAAATTGTCATGTCCCTTTTGTTATTGTATTAGTTCACTTATGTCAGTTGTATCAATTCATCTATGTCATTTGTATTAGTCAACTTGATTAGAACTGCTCAAGATTTGAAGCCTAGTCGCTGGACTCTGGGAACACATGTAATTGTCCTTTGATTAATTGTGACAATTGTCAGCTCGTACTATTTGTATTAAATTTTGTGTTAAATCTTAGTTATTTGCGCACTCTGATATTTACATGATTGACACGATCTATATAGACGCGTCACGCCTCCGGGTAATCTTCCGCGCTCGGGGCGTGACACCGGCAGAGTGACTTGTATTCTCTTTTCCTTTTTCTTCTTTTTTGACACACACTTGTACATGACTATGTGAGTGAAAAAAAATGGAATGAAAATCTTTTTGTTATTGTTATTGTTTTTATTATGTGGATGTGTGAATGAATGGATTGATGTGTGGATGAATGAATGGATGTGTGGATGAATGAATGCAGGGATACAATAGGTTTGATGGAGACTGACAGGTTTGACAAAAGGGAAAGAAGACAGAATTAATCATCAAAAATAGCGTGACGGTCTATATTAAGACCGCCAGGGTGCTGTAACAATGGAAGATTGAGTCGTCAGAGCAATTAGAGTGAAGGCGGTGAGTGAAGGAACATGACGGTCCAAGATGGGAGCGTCAGAGGACTTTGGCGGTCCTACGATAAACCGTTACGTGAAAAAGCTGTGTAATCCAAACAGGACTCTCCCGTGAGCGTCCAAACCTGAGGCAAAGAGGCCCTAACCCATACTAGAACCCTCCTAGGCCTAGGATAAGGCTTTCTAATCCAAGTTCTATCATTCTAACACCAAAATCAAACCTTTATAAGTAGGAACAAGCCCAGAAATCATAGCTCACATCAATTCTCTGCTACAAGGCTTGGAACTTCATCAAAATAGCAAAGAACACCATGAAGAGGAGCTTTGGAGTGATGGGCATGGAGAGAGGGTCTACACCGGGCCCAAAGTAGCTAAAAAGGAGTATGGGGAACTTTAAAGATTGACCTCCATCCCCAAGCATCTCAGTTCAAGTGCACTAAGAGAGGCAAGTTTGCAATTCATTCAAAAGTTCATTAATTTTGTACACTTTTCACTCTTCTTATGACCTTCCTCTCTTCTCCTCCTCTTTTCTCTTTTTTCTCTAGCTTTTTCCTGGCCCAAGGTGTTATTCCAACCTAAAGTGGGTGGCTCCCATAATTAAAGAACTTCCATTAGAGGTCCTTTCCATCCTAAGGGCATGGCACCTTCACCCCTTAGTTGTTTTGGCCAAAAATTTCCAGAAATTGTCCTTAGATTGGGCAAGCATTTCAGACCTCATATAGTTATGGCACCCACAAACACACACCTTCCTCTTCCCTTCCTTTGAAGCTACAGTCCTATTAGAGGAGGTAGAGACCTACCTATCCCTTGCTAAGACTAAAGTGGGAGATGAAGACCTAGTGTGCCATACGGTTGAGCCTATTGACCCATCACTCATCTTAAGTGATTTCATACATAGCTCAAATGATGTTACGACTATGATCAGCCCCCGGCATATCCATTTGATACCGATGGCTCAATGGATCACTGCTTTTTGTAAAAACAAGAGCTGGAGATTCGAAGCTATAGCTAAAGCAGTATCGGTTTGCTTGTGCGGGGTCTTTCTTTTCTCAACCATGGACCACCTCCTAGATATTCAAAACCTTAGTATCGTTAGTGGGTTGTGGCGAGGATTATCCATTTCTCAAGTGGTCCTTTCATACCTTTATGAAGGGCTTAGCTCAGCTTGCTTAGGAGGACCTCTATTTGGCTCTATGGTGCTCCTTGAGTGTTGGATGGGAGTGAGAATCAAATTCCAACCCAAGGGAGACATACCTTCAGTTAGCCGGATCTTTGGGAGCCACCCTTTATTCTTCATTGGAGGCACCTTTGGACTTTCTTCACAGGTTGAATGCCAGACGGCGAAAAAGAAAACACGGGACGATTGGCGCCTCTTCCTCAACACTTTGACAATAGAGAAGTTAATTTGCGATGCGTCCAAGAGTTCTTCGGAGCACCTTGCTCAGAGTACCACGGCGACCAGGCCTTGATCTACAGCTAGTGGGGGATACTACCATGGCGATCTACAACCCTCACCGGTGCTATCTTCAGATCGGACTACCCCGGACTATAGTTCCTGTACTATCACACTTCCCTCCCCTTCAAGCTAGGAAGATGGGGACCGAGGAGGATGAGAGAGCAGTCCGGAGCGCTCTGATCATGTGGGAGATCAGCAAAGTGTGCCCGTGGCAAGAAGAGGTAGAAGAGGATGACGAGGAGCGCCGTGCCTATGTGAAGAAACTACGCAAGATCCGGCCTCATGCGGATAGAAATTTGAATGTATCTTGAGCTTTTCTTATGATGTTTTTGAAATTATCAACAAACTGATGTTCATTATGTTTTAGTTGAATGGAATGAAGACTCTGAGTTCATAAGATATGGAATTAATTGCACTTTTGTTCCAATTAGTCTGAAAAAACTGGGTTTCGGGTACATGTAACGGTCCTTTATAGGGCCGCCACAACACTCTAACGGTCTCACGATGAGCCGTCAGGAGGGAGGACTGAGAAAAACTGAGAGTTAACTATTCTCAGAAGAGTCTAACAGTCTAATAATAGGCCGCCAGAATGATATAACGGTCTAATGTAGACGCGTTAGAGAAAGCTTACTGAGAACTACAGAGTTTTGACTTTCAGGAGAAGGTGAGAGCCGAACGATGGACCGTCAGAGAGGTGACGGTCTAATAATAGACCGTTAGAGTCCCAGAACCTGTGGGTTTGTGGGTTTTGAATCTTCGAGCTTTGAACCTGCGTTCTGCACATACTTAGACATAAAATAAGTTAGATCTGTTCTTAGACTCAACCCCTTGCATGAAGCAAGTTAGAAAGTTTACCATTCTTGATATTTGGTCAAGGGGTGGAGCCTCATTAAATAGACGGAAAATGTAATGAAAACAATGTAATGCATGCGATGCACATGATGGTATTTTTGGAGTTTTTTTTTGAAAATATTCAGATTTTTGTGAGATTTTGAAAATATCTGATGTTTTTGGATGATTTTTGAGATATTTGCTATTTTTTTGGACTTTTTGAAATATTTGTTGTCTTTGGATTTTTGAAAATATTGATTGTTTTTGGATTTTTTGAAATATTTGTTATTTTTTTAGATTTTTAAAAACCAATGCCTCCCTAGTAATGCGGGCTCTCCCTATTCCATTAGGAATTCCCCAAGGTTGGCGTGCAAACGGGAGTGACAACCCCTGGCCAAGGCTCAATCTGCGTGATGGTGCTTCTATCAAGGCCATACCCGGGGTACTTTTCTAGTCCTAAAAAAGAAAAATAGAATACGGGGATAAGCTTAGGCCAGGTATAGAGATTTTTAGGGCTTGAGTTCCTCTCTGAGCAACCCATTCAGAGATTCAGTTTGTTGCGCTGGGGCTTTGTGTCCGTCATCGAACCTTTGTCCAGTCTAGGCACGCATATGACCGGACTCATAATGTCCCGCGGGAAAACTGTACTGCCACTCTTGCCATGCCTAGCTTTTTATTTTTCTTGGAGCTTTGGAATTATGATTGATGTACTTTTGAGGTAAACTTTTGTTTTCGTCACGATGACTGCTCCTTTTCTTTGCCCTTTTTTTTTCTTTCTTTGTGGTGTCAGGTCATAACGGACTGCCCCTATTTGAGACCTCCTCTCGTCAGGTTATCTAGATTGGTCATCGCCCCCTTGTTCACCTCTTGCCCCTGGATTCGGTCGAAGAGAGAAACGGACAGGGACTTTGACTTTCCCCCAAGCATGGCCAAGGAGAAATGGTGTCTACAAAGTGGAAAACCCGACCAAGGACGTCGTGTGGTGTGTGATTGCCGCGCTCGGGGTTCTCTTTCATGGCGAAAAGGAAAAAAGCACCTTGCTATCGGGGTGGCACTGGTTAGACTTTAAGGAAAGAAATACTTAAGATACAACCTGTTCCAAGCGTGAGCGAGCTCCTCACCTTCTGCGCTCACTAAGCGGTAAGCATTCCCTAGATAAGCCTCCTTGACAACAAACGGCCCTTCCCAGTTTGGTTGTAATTCAGACCTAGGACCTCCAGACCGAATGAACTTGCGTTTCAAAACCATATCACCCTTTTGAAATTTGCGCTCAATTACCTTCTTTTGAAAATAACGTGAAACTCTCTTTTGATAAACGGACACGTGATCGGCCACATTCATCCTCTTTTCGTCTAAGAGTTCCAACTGGATGAGCAATGCCTCTTGACGTTTATCGAGATTAAGTTCCTTATCGAGTTGTACCCTTAGGGAAGGGATCATGATCTCGTATGGGAGCACCGCCTCCATCCCGTATGTGAGAGCATAGGGGGTTTGCCCTGTAGGAGTACGGACGGAGGTGCGGTAAGCCCATAGAACCTCCACTAATCGTTCTGGCCAATCAGAGAACTTGTGAGATTCACATATTTTTTTTATGATTTTGAGAAGGGTTTTATTAGTGGCTTCAGCTTGACCGTTACCTTGTGGGTAATATGGAGATGAATGATGCAATGCAATATTGAACTTCTTACATAGGTCCTTGAGCTCTTGGGAGATGAACTGGGGTCCATTGTCGGTGACGATGTTGCTTGGCACTCCGAACCGCGAGATGATGTTCCTCATGATGAAGCGGCACACTGTGGTAGCTTTAATCTCCGCATACGCTTCAGCTTCATCCCACTTGGTGAAGTACTCAGTGGCGGTAAGGATGAAGGATTTTTACTTAGTCTGAGAATTGGGATCACCGAGAGGGCCGATAACGTCGAACGCCCACATGGAGAATGACCAAGGAGCAGAAAGAGGATGAAGAGATAAAGCATGAGCATGGATCTTATCAGCGTGGAGTTGGCATTTAAGACACCTCCGGATATAGAGGGAGCAATCTTTCTCTAAAGTGGGCCAATAATAACCCTGCCTAAGGATTTTCTTCGCTAAAGCCTGGCCATTGACATGACCTCCACACTCACTAGAATGGGCTGCTTCGGCCACCTTCCAAGCTTCATCATCATCTAAGCATCTCATGAGCATCCCATTAGTAGCACGCCTGTATAGTTCTCCTGCAAAGATAGTATACCTTGAGGCGGCTCTTCTTATTGACTTGCACTGCTTGGCAGTTGCCCCTTCTGGGAATGATCCATCCTTGCAATATAGCTCGATTTCATGGTACCAGGGCAATTCTTCTTCCTCCAAGATCTCTTCTAATTCTGTCAAAGATACCTCCTTAAGATCTTCCTTCTCAGCCCGCGCCTCTACAGTTTTCCTAAGTTTGGCATACCAAGGATCCTGAAGAGAGGGTGCGTCCAATCTCTGAACGATGATAGTCTCAGTACTCCGATCGAGAGGAAAAGATAGAGAGGAAGCGAGAGATGCCAAAGCATCAGCTAGAATGTTCTGAGATCGGGGAGTATGGATGTAGATCAATTTACGGAATTGCCAAGCCAAGAGATTGACCAAATCTTGATAGGGCTTGAGCTTAGGGTCACAGGTGCGGTAAGTGGACAAAACCAGTCGCAGGATGAGCTGAGAGTCCCCTATGATCTTCAAGTGGCGCGCGCCTAGAAGGTATGCGTGCTTCAAACTGGCAAGGAGAGCCTCATACTCGAAGATGTTGTTGGTTGCAGGAAATCGGAGCTGGTAAGCAAGCGGAATCATCACTCCTTCTGGAGTGAGGAGAACAATGCCTATCCCTTGGCCTTGAGAATTGAGTGCACCGTCGAAGTGTAGAGACCAAAAGGGATGATGAGAGATAGCAAAAAGATGCTCCTCAGGGAAATCATCCTGAATAGAGTCGGTGTGAGCAATGGGAAAATGGGCAAGATGCTCAGCGATGGCATATCCTTTCACCGCCTTCTGAACAATGAAGGTGATATCGAACTGAGAGAGGAAGCTCTGCCAGGGAGCTAACCTACTAGAAAGGACAGGCTTTTCTAAGAGATAGCGGATCGGGTCCATTCTAGAGATCAACCTAACTGGGTGGGCTAGGAAGTAGTGTTTAAGCTTCTGAGCTACCCACACTAAGGTGGCACAAGTCTTCTCCATGGCAGTGTATTTGGCCTTGGCCGGGTTAAACAACCTGGAGAGGTAATAAGCTGCCCGCTCTTTGCCTTCATCGTCTACTTGTGCTAAAATCGCCCCTAGGGAGTCCTCGTAGGCCTTTTGACAATCTTCGTTCCATTCAAACTTGACTCCCGCCTTTAGCAATTCGTAGAATGGACGTCATCTTTGGGAATGTTGGGATATGAATCTTCTGATGAATTGTAATCGACCAATCAATCCTCGAAGTTCCGTGATGTTCTTAGGCGGTGGCATGTCCATGACGGCCCTTGCTTTGTTAGGATCAATCTGGATCCCCCGTTTGCTAACGATAAAGCCTAGCAGCTTCCCTAAAGAGACTCTGAAAACACACTTCTTTGGATTCATTTTCAGCTTGTACTCCCTAGCTCTCTGCAGCACCTTAGCCAGAATAGCGGGGTGTTCTTATTTGGTCCTTGATTTCACCAAGATGTCATCCACGTAAGCTTCCATATAGATGTGCATCATGTCGTGGAAGATAGCCATCATCACCCTCAGGTAGGTGGCACCTGCATTCTTCAGACCGAACGGCATAGCCACGTAGCAATACGTGCCCCACGGCGTGGTGAAGGAAGTTTTCTCTTGATCTTCGGGAGCGAGGCAGATCTGATTGTAGCCTGAACAACCATCCATGAATGACAGAGCTTCAAATCCGACGGTATTATCTACCAAGACATTTATGTGAGGCAGCGGGAAATCATCTTTGGGACATGCTTTGTTTAGATCCCTGAAATCGATACAAATGCGCACTTTTCCATCCTTCTTGATGACAGGGACAATATTCGCCACCCACTGGGGATATAGAACAACTGTAATGAACTTGGCCTTGTATAATTTGTCGACTTCTTCCTTGATCCTCAAGGCCATGTGGGGGGGAAATCTTCTTGATCTCTATTTGACGGGTGTTGCCCCTGGTTTAAGTACTAGTCGATGTTCCACCAAGGAGGGGTCAAGACCCGGCATGTCCTCGTAAGACCAAGCGAAAGAATCGCTATACTCCCTTAGGACTTTAATCAACTCGGCTTCTACTTCTGAAGGGAGGTTAGCGGCAATAATGATAGGCCTGGGATCTTCTTTAGTCCCTAGATTGACTTCCTTTGTAGGTTCATCCACTACTGATGATGGCTCATCGAACCTCTTCAATCCTTGCGCATATAGATTGGTAGTTTCGTCTACGTCGTTGTCCTTAGAATTGACTGGATCTTTCTCATCCAGGACTTCATACACGCCTAGTCCGTCGTCGCTCCACACCCCTTCTGCTTCCTCATCATCATCAATCACAATCGCCGTAGTGATGAATTCTGGACACTTCAAAAGAGCATGATAGCACAACTTTCATCTTCATAAAATAGTCTTTCAAAGGTCTGGCTGTAATCAACCATATCATCAACTGGCCCCTTTGGCAACGGAGGCAGACTGGCAACTATGCAAGCTGTAGTTCTCTTTTCGGACTGTGCTGATGGTGGATTTAGTGTACCCGGCTGGAGAGGCCCTTTTACAAAATGCTGGCGGTAATCCCAGGTAAGTGGCCTGAGTCACCCATCATTGACAGTGTAGACCCTCGGTAACCGAGACCCCTTCTACTCATTTTTCTTCCTTTGGGGACTGGTTTGGTCCGCCCTTGCAATTGTGCACCGAGGCCTCTCCCCGGTTGGTAGCCAAATTTCAGTATAATATCCCAACCTTTGGAATCTCAGATCTGGGTTTTGCTTTAATGTTGATGGGCGTAGTGGCGGGCTTGCGTGGTGCATAGGCCCATGGAAAGTCCAGATCCAACACAGAAATAACTGGCCGAGTGCTGGGTCACAAAGTTGGCAAAATCTTCTCTGAAATAGCTTTAACAGACTGGACCGTGGACAAGCTTTTGACTTTAACCACCCTCCCTTGAAAAGGGAACTTGAGACATTGATACGCGGTGGATGGCACAGCGCTAAGAGTATCGATCCACAGATGACCAAAGATAGCCTTGAACATAGGGTCAATGTCCAGTACATAGAATTCAAGGGGCATGGTGAGAGGCCCAAGCTCAGCTTGAATGGTGACAACCCCGTGACATGCTCTTCGTGAGTTGTTGTATGCAGCTATAGTTGTAGGGGTTGGCCGTAGAAGCTCTTCTGATAAGTTGCAGGCCCTGAGAGTGTTGAGTGGGCATACATTGATAGATTCCTTTGTGTCAACCAATGCCGCATCAATGCTGAATTTGTTCAAGATAATAGTGATGTAAAGCGGCATTTGTCGAGCTTCTGGTGGTGCAAGCTCGGTCTCAGAGAAGGTAATTACTGGTCCTTTGGAAATAGTAGCCATTGCTATCGGAAGACTATCAACTGCCATGTCTTCATTAACCATCACCTTTTGAAGGAAATTTCTGAGAGCATCTTGGTGAAGGGTAGATCTTTTAATGAGTTCCAGCATAGATATTTTGGCGGGCACCCTATCCAAATGATGTAGCAGATCATATCGGGTACCCGGCAATGGCTCAGTCTCCTCCTGTTGATCTGTAGCCGGTTGGGAAGACTGAGGATTTGAAGTAGAAGCATAATTCCTTCGAAACAAACGGCCGCTCCGCAGGGCAAGTCTTTGTGCCAGCACGGCCTCTGATGATGGTATAATTGACCCGATGGGATGGATGAATGGTGTAGAAGAAAGTGGGGGAGTTGTGATGATGGGATTGAGAGGGGTGGAGGAAATTGGTTGCGGGGGTAGGATGACGGGCAAAGGGTTAGTGGGAGGAGCGACGACGATGGGCGTTGGCGGAGGGAGAGGTATGAAGGTTAACGGAGGTGTAATAAGCGGAGGGTTAGATGGAGGCGTGGTGATGGTAGCGGGGGTGACCAGCAATGGGTGTGATGGAGGCGTGGGTGATGGCATGGTTAACGGAGCGGGGGTGAATGGAAGGACAAGTGGTCTTGCAGACGGAGGAGGGGTTTGGTGTGTGGGTGTGAGGATGGTGGAAGCGGAGGGATTGCGGTAGTTGTGGTGGAGGGCCATGATTTGTGGTATGGAACTGTCATCGTCAAAGGACCACCCGGTGTCAGGAGCCGGGGGTTGAACTACATTAACCTGAGTCAGTGCCGGCGGCTGAGGTTGCGGAGCGGGAGGATGGTTCAGCATTGGGTTCTAATGGATCCCCAAGTCTTGAACCGGCTGCGGTTGTTGTTGTAAGGGCTGCTGCTGCGGCAGTGGTGCCTGTTGTTGCTGCACTTGCTGCCTCAGCGCTTGCCTTCTTTTCTCTTTAATCTCAACAATGGCCTTATGTATTTCGGCCCAATCAATCCTTTGCCCTTCATGGAGGTCATAGACCAAGTCCCTGAACTGGAAACATCCTTCAATAGTATGCCCCGGCTGCCTGTGGAACATACATCACTTTGTCTGATCAACGGCCGGATTCCAATGGGGCCGTTCCGGAGGGAGTTGTATAGCATTAATGGACATAAGAGCCGAGAAGATGTCCGTGAGAGTTTCTGGAAGAGGAGGGCACTGGGCTCTCTTGGGTCCCGGGTGCTTGTTGTTGTTGTTGTAGCCATTTGGTGGAGGGGCATTGTGGTATTGCGGAGGCTGTGGAGGTTGTTGGGGAACAGAGTAGGTGTTTTGCGGGGCGGCAAAGGCAGGCGGAGGGTTTTGCGGAGTGGAGTAGGCTAGTGGAGGGTTTTGTGGAGCGGATTGAGTGTTGCATGGGTTCGGGGAAAAGCGGATTTGGTTATTTGGGTTGGCAGAGGGAAAGTTAACAGCTTGCACTTGCTCACTTGTTTGGACTCCCTCGGTAACGGGCCCTTAAGGTTTCTTATGGTATTTGGGCTTTTGGTTTTCAAAAAGCGAATGGATGGGAGTGTCCTTGAATTGGGTTTGGATAAACCGCACCCAGCTATATAATTGATGCATGTTTGCTACGTCGTTCATGGCAAGAATATTACGGAAGGTCAGAGTAGCATTAGAGATGAGTAGCTTGACCTTCTCTTCCTACGGAATTTGGCCTGGTACCCTGGCGGCCATTTGTCTCCACCTGTCTGCATATGTAGCAAACTCCTCATCGGGATTCATTTTCTCGGCCACCAGATCTGTGAAGGAATACTCTGAGCCGACCCTGTCTTGAAACCGCTGGATAAACTTGTCTTTCACTATCTTGAAACTCTTGGCATCTTCAAGTGGCAGGGCATAAAACCATTCCAGTGCAACCCCATCTAGGGATCGGCGGAACAAATACGCCATAAGGCGATCATCATATTGAAACTGGGCCGATTCATATAGAAAGTCCCTTACATGGATAAAGGGATTGCCGTTCCTGTCATACTTGCGGTAATTGGGGAGCTCGGATTGTGGGAGAAATCAGATATTTTGAAAGCTTGGGACTGGAATGTCTGCCAAAGATTGTGGGAACACCCATTTCTGGTGGAAATCAAGTTGTTGTTGCATGGCGGCCCATTTATCAAGTAGTTCATGCTCCCTGGACGGAGTAGGGATAGTGAAAGATGAAATATGAGGAGCAGAGGGGTAAACAGATGGAGGAGGTGGCCCATAAGAAGGATATTGGGCCGAAGGATGACCCACATTGGTGTGGACTTGGGCTGCCCCTTGATGAGGGCGCATGAAGTCATTCGGGCCGACAAGGACCTGCGGCACCGATGGGCCGGACATGTGATGGTCCGCTATAGAAGAAGGAGGGACAATGGTCTTTCCCTTATCCAAAAATTGCTGGGCCGAACCAGAAGACTGGCCCATCTCCAGACTAGAGAATCTGAGGGTCCTGGGTTGGACTGGAGTGAGATCGATGGGCTGAACAGTGGGCCCGTCAACTCTAGGCTGAATAATGGAAGCATTGGACTGACCTTGCACAATCGTGGAAGGTGGGGTGCTGGATCCCTGCATGGCCTGATAAATAGCCTGAAGTTGGGCCGGATCCAATTGGGCCATCATTTGAAGGATGTGGCTAGCGGAAGGAGGAGGAAGAGACTGGGTAGATTGGGCACCCTCCATAGGGATGGAAAATGGAGGAGGGGCGGACCCCTCTCCAGATTGGAATGAGATAACCCTAGCAGAATCTTCTAGGAGCCCTTGAGGAAGAGATTCCTCTTGGGAATGAGGAAGATTGAAAGAGGCCATGGTGGACTCAAAGAGAGGATTGAAGTAGAACTTGGAAAAGGAATTGCCCCTAGGTGAGGGAAAAGGAATTGCCCCTAGGTGATGACGCTTCTAGAGATCGGAAGCAACTCCACATGCAACGAAAGACCTTAGAATTATGAAAATAACACCAAACAACACACAATGAGTGACTAAACTTAGATGATTTCAACAAAGATGTAAGTGAAAAAGATACAAAACACTCAAGGTCAACCAAGTTATTTAGATGATGCAACAATATTTTTTATGATTTTCTCCTTTAGAACCTTAGTGACTTGATTTAAAATAGTGCTCTCAACAATAGGTTCTAATAGGAGAAAGATATGTAACTTGGTTGACTCTAAATGTAATCACTCCTTCACTCATGCAATCCTAGACACGGTGTGGGAAGAGATACAACTGGCCCGGCGTCCGTGTGGGAATCCACGGCTCGCGGGGACTTATGGAGGTCCCTGATGTGATCTCCTAGTCGGACCCAAGGAACATGGAGACGAGAGGTTTACACACCAAGGTAGGAAAATGCAATCTATAGTATGAATATATGCATGAATCTATGTGCACCGGAGTGCATGCAAATTCTAGCCTAGAATCTAGCTAGCAAATATGCACACAATGATATGAATGTATAGAGCAACTGAGGAGGAGACCAAGTAGCACCCAAGCATGAAAATCACAGTAGAAACTGTGGAAATAAACTACACCTCGGGTTGCGTACATGTGCTGGAGTGACGGTCTAGAATACCTGTGCCAGAGAGTGTGACAGTCTAAGAATAGACCGTTTATATAATGTAACGCGTGAAGATGCGACCGTCAGAAGTCCCAGAGAACTAGAAATAGCAGAAAATAAAGGGAAAATCGGAGGAAAACACAGGCAACTAGGGCAAATAAAGAACAGCAGGTTTAGCAGAGATTGAAAGCACGATTGGCACTAGATGTCCCACCGTGATTGCCAAAAAATTTTGTTGATGATTATGTGTTCCCTTTTGCAAGATGAATGTGATCTCAATAATGATGAAATATGAACAAGCAATGAAATCGCTCAACCTATGAATATGTGCAACATGAACCTAGGCCATCAACATAAAATCTAAGCATGGGCATGGCATCTCAATCAGAAATGAGCTAAAGAGAAGAAATAAAAACACACGCCAGGGCGTGGAGCAAGGAAGTAAAAGAAAACACACCGTATAAGTGGAACAAGCAAATAAAGCAAGTAAGGAAGAGGTATGAGGAAAGAGAGAGATACTGCCCAAACTAAGAAAAGATGTGATCGCCACTAAGATAACAAACAAGCCAAAGACCTGAAAAGTACCTTAGAAATAGGTGGACGAAGCACCCGCCCATGGGAGAGAGAAAACAACCAGGAAACTATAGCTCTGTGAAGTGTAACTGTCGAGTGATGATGCACCACAGAAGTGTGAAGGCCTTACGATAAGCCGTTACAGAATTGTAACGCTCCTTTGTTGAACCGTCAGAGATCTGCAGAATAAGAACTTGGGAATCTTTGATCTCCACGCTTTCTGCCGGCCAAAAAGCTTGGGCCTCGTGCTATGGACTCTGTAAACCTGCAAAAGAGTGTGGAACACAAAGAAAACAACCCAGATTAGCCCTTGAGCAAGAGTAGTATCAATAAATCAAAAGAACTTAAAAACATGCAAAAGGAGAGGGAAATACCAGGGAGGTTGGTTTTTTAACCCCTCTGGGGCGTTTAAATAATGGGAAAGATGTTTAGATGAATGCAGAAGATGCAAGAACGTGAAAGAAGAAGAAGGAAATGCTATGATGCTTGGAAGAGGGAAAAAGAGACTAATAAGACAACTTGTCTGAACTAGACCCTTGGAACCAACACTCCCTGGACTTTGGAAGAAGATGAACGTGGGAAGCAGCTCTCCTTGGTTGGTTCTAGCTCCAAGATGTAGCAGCACTTCGACGCGAACTCCATATGTCTCCTCCTTAAGCCATGAAGTCAAGGGTGCTATTTATAGACCCTCAAACTCTTTGGTCGAGTAGGAGAGAATCCAGCTAGAAAGTAGGATGTTTCTTAGCAAACTCTTGAAGATAATACTCTCAAGAGTCCATAGAAACAAACAGAAGGTTCTAAGGATCAGATTTGAGCGAGAAATCAAGGAAACAGACTCTCAATTCGGCTACGGAGTAGCAGAGAAAGAGCTTTTCTGCTAGAACTCTATATTTGATGTAACGGTTGCACGATAAACCGCCACAGTGATGTAACGCCCCAGTAATAGACCGTCACACAACCTTATCCACTAAAAGATAAGATCAACTGATGAAGAAGGTTGTAGATTAGGACTCTGCAGATTGTAACAGCCATAAGTAGATGCGTCGGAACAATGTAACGGTCGCACGATAAGCTGTCATACCTAACGGATAAGATAAGAGATAAGCTTTGAAAGAAGCCACGGGCTTTAGGACTCTAAGATGATGTAACGATCAAAGATAGGGGCGTTAGAACACTATGACGCGCTAGGAATGGACCGTCAGCGATAAGGGAGTGATAAATAAAATGAAGGCTTGCTAAGCTTCATCCAGCGGAAAAGAGATGAGGAACCAGACCCAACCAAGGAGACATCACCCATGAAATAAACCTCAAATTGACCGAGATGGCCCAATAAGGGTGAACAACTTGGAGCATCATTAAAATGAATAAGGAGATGACCCAACTTATTGGTCATAAAACGGGTGTCAACACCGCCGACTCAATCTTTCGACCCTAGCTTGAAGAGGGAAGTATTGGCTTTCTATTGCATCCTTTTGGGCTTAATTTCGTGATCTATACTCTTAGTTCTCCTCCTCTCAAAATCATAAATCATCACAAAACACTATTTTTTCTGCTACATATACGTTTTTCCCTGTTTTGCATCAACGTTTTCTCTCTATACTCTCCATCAAATTTTATGATTTCAAATCCTATGCATGCACAACACACACACCTATCTTTTCCACCCTTACACAGGGGTTAAAAACCTCCCCGCGGTGAGTTTTCCCTTAATTTCTACCCCTATTTCATCACTTTGGGATTGATACTACACTTCGGTTTTCTAATGGGTTTTCTCTTATCTTGTGGCTTTGTTTTGTAGGAGAGCATGAACACAATGTGAGGCCCTCTTCCTCTAGCCGGCTGGAAGGAGAGGAGGTTTGAGTCTACAAAGTTCCCCGCATCCGTCTTTTGAGCGCGGTCAAGTCTTCTTTCAAAGGTACATGGCGCCGTTCTCATATCTTCATCCTTTCGGTACTGTTAATCCTTGATGGCGATCACGGTTAGTTCATCTATTCATTACCCCCTTGTTCATACTTCTATGATTGCTTCATATACATGCATAGTTATTAGGGGTGGGGTACATTAATCTATCTACATCTTATTTTTTGGCGATCACGGTGGGACTCCAATGCCCATCACGCTTGTTTTCATGCTCTTTTGTAGGTTGGGTGGGTGCATGTTCATGTTTAGGTAGTATTTCCTCCATTCTTCCACTATTTTTAGCATTTTACGGGCTCTGGTTGTCTAGCGGTCTTATGGTAGATCGGCAGGGGGCAAGAAACGGTCATTTGGTAGACCGTTTACGGATTCTGGCAGTGCTCACGGGGCACTGTTCGTTGGGGCATAACGTTTGATCTCGGTGTCTGATTGAGCTAATTTTTGTTTCGTTGGATAGACCTTTGGATTGTCTTTCCATACATATATTATTTGCACTATTTGGATCACATTTTCATAATCTAACATTGTCCAACTTTTTGAGTTTTGTGCATAAGTTCTGCAGGTAGGCTCAGGGACAGGTTCACAGGTACATCTTCGCTCATTGATTTGACTACCTTCCCGACGTCTGATTGCACTGATTTTTCATCCATTGGATAGTCCTTTGTATTGTCTTTCCATCTATAGCTTATTTGCATCATTTGGACCACATTTTCTTAGTTAAATATTGTCATCATTTTAACATTTTGTGCATAAAATCTGCATGCAGTCTGCGCACAGATTCACGGGGGCAACTTTGCTCAGTGATTTGATTGACCTCTCGGGGTCGGATTGCTCTGTTCTTGGGCTCGTTGTGCAGACCTTTGTATTGTCTTTCCATCCATATACTATTTGCATCATTTGTGTCACGTTTGCTTAGTTAAATATTGTCATCATTTTAGGATTTTATCCATAAAATATGCATGTGGTCTGCGCACAGGTTCACGGGGGCAACTTTGCTGAGTGATTTGATTGACCTCCCGGGGTCAGATTGATCTATTCTTGGGCCCGTTGTGTAGACCTTTGTATTGTCTTTCCATCCATATACTATTTATCTTATTTGAATCATGTTTGCATAGTTTAATTTTGTCTTGATTTTCTAGTTTTAGGCTAGAAATTGCATGCACTCCGGTGCACATAGGGCCATGCATTGCATATCATAGTCGCATTCCTACCTTGGTAAGCGATCCTCTCGCCTCCATATTCCTTGGGGTCGACTAGGTGATCTTATCTGGGACCTTCTTAAGTCCCCGCGAGCCGTGGATTCCCACACGGACGCCGGGCAGGTTGTACCTTTCCACCCCTTTGGCTTGCATTTGCATACATGTGAGAGAATTAACCTTAGTCAACCCAAAGTTTGGACCTTATTCCCATAGGATTCCTATCTTGAGGGAATTATTATTAACTCAAATCATTAAAAGGTCTATTAAAACCCCTAAAATATTTCCCATCATATCAACTTGTTTGATTTGGGTGAAAACTCACATTGCATTGATTGTGTTGTTTGGGCTTGTCCAAGCCTATTAGTGATTTTTGTGGTGCATTCTTTCATCATCCACATGTTTTGTTGTTGTTAGGCCCACTTAAGTCAGTCCATTTGTGTGTCTATTGTCTAGTCCATTGTCCCGTGGTCCGTTGTCCATTCGTCTTTGCATTAGTGGGTCAGTCCCCTCTTGTCCTCAAGCCCATTAAGCCATTGCTTCCCCACTTGTATTTTCCCTTGATATCCTTGTATTAAGTCTCTATTTACCCTCATGGAGCATCATTCTAACCCTTTGTATCATTCTTTTTCCTAATCTTCTTCCTATTCCCGCGTGGAATCCTCTTCCCACGCGGGCCCATCTTCCCATGGTCCCTCTGACCCATTTGAGGAACAGGCTAATTTCATGGCCCATCTTTCAAGCCTTGTTCCCCAAATGGACCCGGCACAGGAGCAACATCTTATTGCATCTCATCTTCATGGGCCTCCTTCTCTTAATGGGCCTTCTTCTCTCATTAATGGGCCTCATCATCTTAACGGTTCTCATTCTCCTAATGGGCCTTATTTTTCTAATGGGCCTCATTCTTCTTCTCCTTATGCTGTCGGCCCAATGGGTCCTTATGCTCATACTTCTTCTAGGCCCGCATATCCTTCCATTCCCGGAATGGGCCCTTCTTCTTCTCAGCCCGGATCCTCTTATCCGGCCCATTACCATCATCCTGGTCCGAATTCACTACCTCTTGCTCAAGTTGGCCCATATTCTTCTCGTTCTCTCCCTACCCAGGAGATGATTGCTTAAACCTAACACCAACTTGATGAACTTCAATGTCGGATCAATCCTAAGACCTCCTTAAGTATTCCATTCGCATTTCAAGGTCTTTGGCTTCTGCCATCTTCACTGTTGTGCCCCTGTAGTCATTTGAGTCATCATGTGATCAATTAGGTCATTCGACATCAATCTATGATCATATGAGTCATTTGGTATTCTTGGTTTTGATAATGGCTAAACACTATAAGTCAATGTTCTTTTCCACTATCTTATGACTGACATATGTGATGTTTTGTTCATGACAAATATGCACATGAAAGCTCAATGTTGCACCCTCGCACGCGGATCGACCTGCGCGGTCAGGTCGCGGGGGTCAAGGGGGCAGCGCCCCTTGCGGGGGTCAAGGGGGCGGAGCCCCCGGAACAAAATTTGGCTTGAAGACTCAGTAATAAAACTTCAAGACAATCAAGGTCGATGCCACAGACATGAACGGGCGGCTAACGGACTCAAGCGACGGAGCTGGTGCGGCCAACGGACCGACCCGGGGTGACCCGGGCTCTGCCCAGCTGGCGGTCGACCGCCCCAGCCAGGGACTGCCAAGGCTGCACGTTTTTCAGTGGCGATCGACCGCCAGCCAGTGGCGGTCGACCGGATTTCCCAGGGATCGCCCGGTTACAGGTGTTTCAGTGGCGGTCGACCGCCAGGAGCCTTAGGTCGACCGCCAGCCCCGATGCAGCCTTGTTTGACTTCGAAATCAACCTCGTGGCTAGCCCCTTTCCATGGATTTGTTTAATCAAACCTTACCTAATCTTCCATGATTTGTGGATCTGGTCTAGGGGGCATCTATGGACCATTCAAGGGTTATAAAACTAACACATGAGGGGTTAGAAACCCTAATGCTTCAAGGGGTTACAAGGGTGGCTGCAAGGGAGGTTGCAAGAGAGCTTGGAGACGAGCTACTGTTCACGTGAACAGTAGTTCGTGAAGGTGTTCTTCATCCAATCAAAGGGGAATCAAGCTCAAATCAAAGCCAGCAATCTTCAAGGAAGATTACATCAAAGCAAGGCTATCAAAGTGATCCAAGGAAGTCGGTTTGATTCAAGTTCTTCAAGGGAAATCATCTTCATCCATTCAAGTTCTTTCAAGTTCATTCAAGGTGATATTTCAAGCATTCAAACTCCTAGAAGCTAAAGAAGCATTCAAGATTCAAGGTAGCTTCATCATCTCCTTCATTCATTCAAAGAAATTCAAAGAGAAGATCAAGAGAGAAGAATTGAAGGAAGAGGTACTGTTCACGTGAACAGTACTCCGTGAAGAACATTCGTCCAATAAAGGGTGAATCAAGAAGATTGAGTTGAAGCCAAGAGGAGCCTTGTTGCTGATCAACATTTCATACAAGGGACAATTCATTTTCACTCATAACTCAATCTCTTGTTTTAGTTCCTTCACATTTGTTTCATTTTCATTATTGTTAAACATTGAAAGTGTGATTCATCCCTACCGGTGGTTAGTAGGAAGGTAATTGGAGGGTGTTCCAATTTGTAGTTGACGTCCCTACCAGGTGGTGAGTAGGAAGGCAATTGGTAGTTTCCGATTTGCAGTTTGGTGCGCTGCACAAGTGAAGCCTCTCCGGGTTTTGGTGAGGGGTGGACGTAGGGCTGAGGATTCAGTCCGAACCACCTTTAAAATCCTGTCTAGCGTTGTTTGCTTGTGTGATTGAATCGTTCTAGGTGCATGCTTAGGATCGAATTATTATATATCTTGCTTATCTTGCTAAGTGAATCATAGCATACTTGGAAGCTAGTTTATATTCCGTAGCTGTTTAGAGGGCCGCATTGCGAAAAGTGGGGCTGATCTATTCACCCCTCCCCTCTAGATCCGCTGTCCACTACACAACAAGTGGTATCAGAGCCTAATCTCTCATTATGGGGTCCAACGACCTTGAGGGAAATGGTGAATCAGCGTCCAAGGGTTTTCTACCCGAAGGACATGCTGTGAATAGGCCTCCTTACTTTACTGGAGCTAACTATCCTTATTGGAAACATCGCATGCAGGTGTTCATTCGCGCCCAAGACTATGAACTTTGGCGAGTGATCAGCAAAGGTCCATATGAGCTTACGGATAATGAGGACTTGTGGACTAAAGAACAAATACGGCAATCCAATGTCAATTGGAATGCTAAACACATCATGCAATGCTCACTCCATCCAGTAGAATTCTCAAGAGTGGCTACATGCGCATCTGCAAAACTAATGTGGGATAAGTTAGAGGTAATCTACGAAGGAACGTCTCAGGTACGAGAAACAAAAGCAAACATTTTAGTTTCTGAATATGAAATGTTCCGCATGAAGCCTGATGAATCAATTCAAGATATGTATGCTCGATTAACTGTGCTTACTAACAGTTTGACTGATTTGGGAAAGAAATATTCAGAATAGGAAATTGTAAGAAAGATTCTCAGATCACTGACTGCAGCATGGCACACAAAGGCTACCATGGTTGAAGAGTTGAGAGATCTCGCAACCACCAAGGTAGATGAACTCATTGGGTCATTAATGACCTATGAGATTAACCTCAAGAACAAAGAGGCTGAGGCACCTAAGAAGAAGTCCCTAGCTTATAAAGCAGGGCATAGCCGTCAAGGCTCTTCCGATGAAGGTGAGGATTCGGAAAGCGAGCGAGATGAGGATGACGTAGCCATGCTCACACGTAAGTTCAAGAAATTCCTGAGAAAGGAAGGTAAGAGCTTCATGAGAGGAAGGTCAAAGGTAAGAAATGGTTTCAAATCTAATTCTGAAAACTTTAAGAAACCTGATAAAATCATTTGCTATTCTTGCAATAACCAGGACATTTCAAGAATGATTGTCCCGACAGATTCAAAAAGGCCGACAAATGGAAGGGAAAGAAGAAGAACAAGGCCATGGTGTCCACATGGAGCGATGAAGAGGAAAGTGATGACGGAACTAGCTCCTCGGACAAAGAAAAAAAAGATTTCTGCCTTATGGCCAAAGGTGATGAAGAAACTGAGGTAAATTCTCCATTTGAAGATTATACAATTGATGATTGGGAGGATGCATATATACAACTCATGGAAAAATATGAAATGTACAAAAAGGAGAATAAATCATTGAAAAAGAAAATCAATTCTTTTGTGCATGATCATGACAAGGATGATAAGAATGCTCTACTTGAAACTGAAATTGAAGATCTTAAGAAAATGATTGAGGATTTGGAAGAAGGAAGAAAAGAAATGGCTGACTTGGAAACTGAAAATGAGGATTTGAGAAATGAAATTGATAGCATGAAGCTCAAAATGCAAAGCTATGAAAAAGATAGTAAATTGACCAATGAAAAGTATGAAGCTGTCAAACAAGTCAATATTCAACTTCTTCAAAATATTGAAAACCTACAAAAAGAGTTGGAGGACAAACAACAATCTCTAGAAAAATTTGTGGATGGAAGAGAAAACCTAGATGCATTGCTAGGTACTAGAATGAACTTCAACAAGGAAGGGTTAGGTTTTGAACCTACAAACAAAAGGCCAATTGGGTTAAAAACTGTCACATTTGTTTCATCTTCCGAAGCTTCCACCTCAAACACAACTTCCACTCAAAACCAGCAAAAACAAAAGGAGAAAGAGAAAGAAAAGATTGAACAGGTTGTCACCAACATTCCCAAAAAGCCTGTCCAAAAGCTTAAGAAAGGTCGACCTTCCACGCAGCATAGGTCAACACTTCCTTGGCCATTGCATGCTCAATCTTCCAGATATCACCATAACTGGATTCCACATTCATATAGGCCAACACCACCCTATCTTTGGGACAATTGTGATTTCTGTGTTCATCAATCCCATAGGTGGTAAAATAATCACTTTCAACCCAAAACCAACCAACGGCCTCAATGGGTTAATAAACCAACTTCATCAAACTTTCACAAATTCCAACCAAGAGCCTCCAAACAGAAAATGAATGTCAAGGTTGAAAAGAAAAACCAAATCCCTGCTCCAAGCAAACAAAGCATGAATGTTAAGAAGGTTTGGATTCCAAAAGAAATGGTTTCATGTTTTGAAATTCTGAAAAGTTTGAAGGGACCCAAATGTGGTTGGGTTCCAAACACCATTGCTTAATTGCTTGTGCAGGAATGTCTTGCAGCCATGCATAACAGGTGGTACCTTGATAGCGGCTGTTCAAGACACATGACTGGAGATAAATCAAAATTTTGTCTCTTAGAGGAAAAGGAAGGAGGACACGTCACATTTGGAGGGAACAACAAGGGAAAAATCATTGGAAAAGGTAATGTAGGTAAGAACCTCTCCAACTCCATTTGTAACGTGTTGTTAGTTGAAGGATTGAAATATAACTTGCTCAGCATAAGTCAATTGTGTGATAAAGGTCACAAAGTGTTGTTTGATTCTCTTGAATGTAAAATCCTTGAACCAAAATCTGACAAGATAAAATTCTTTGGTAAGAGAGTCAACAATGTTTACATGATTGACTTAGATGATCCTGCTTATTCAAACCTTTATCTTGCTGCTCCAAAATCAGAAATTGCTTGGTTATGGCATCGTAGACTAGGACATGCTAGCTACAATGTCTTACATAAATTATTAAAGCATTCAATGGTGAAAGGTTTGCCTGAACTATCCTTTAAACAAGAAAACAAATTGTGTGATGCATGTGCCCTAGGTAAACAAACTAGAAAATCATTCAAGGGAAAATCTGAAAATACATCATCCAAACCACTCGAGCTAATTCATATGGACCTGTTTGGCCCAACCAGAACTGCTAGCTTAAGTGGTAGAAAATATGGATATGTCTTGGTGGATGACTTCTCTAGGTTCACATGGGTTTTCTTTCTCACACACAAAAATGATGCCTTTGATGAGTTTCAGGCACTCTACATGAAGATAAAGCAGGACGGTGAGTTTAAAATTTCCAAGATTCAATCTGATCATGGTGGTGAATTTGAGAATGCTGATTTCTATAATCTTTGCAGGGCTGAAGGCATTTCACACCGATTCTCTTCACCAAGAACACCGGAGCAAAATGGTGTAGTTGAAAGGAGAAACCAAACACTTGTAGAGATGGCAAGAACCATGCTTGCTGAACGGCAACTTCCAAGGAGATTTTGGGCTGAAGCGGTAAACTCTGAATGTTACATTATCAACCGCTCTATGGTAAGGCCACACACCAAAAAGACTCCTTATGAGTTGCTAAAAGGTAAAAAGCCCTCTCTCTCACATATGAAAGTGTTTGGATCGAAATGCTTCATTCACAACAATGATAAAAGAGACTTAGATAAATTCGAGCCCAAGAGCGATGAAGGTATATTCCTTGGATATTCTGATAGATCTAGGGCTTATAGAATTTACAATATCAAAAATCAAACTGTGGAAGAATCACCCCATGTTTCCTTTGATGAATATCATGATTCTAACAATGATAACTCTTGCAGGAAAAATGATGAAGATGGGGAATTCCTAAGCATAAAGGACAAGAGTGATCCTCCACAAGAAGAAATAAAAGAAGATGGTGACCTAGCCGAATCAAGCAATGCAAGGGATCAAGCTCCAGGAGAATGTAACGATTCTACAAATATTAGAATTCTTAAGGATCATCCCTTGGAGAATGTCATTGGTAGCTTGAATAACCCACCTAGAACTAGGTCACATTTTAAAATTGTGGAAGTATTAGATCAACTTGCTCTTGTCTCACAGCATTAACCCAAAAATATTGATGAAGCCTTAAAAGATGAAAACTGGATAAATTCCATGCAAGACGAGTTAAACCAGTTTGAAAGAAACAAAGTTTGGCATCTTGTTCCTAGACCTTCATCACAATCTGTAATAGGCACTAAATGAGTTTTTAGGAACAAACTAAGTGAGGATGGCAAGATAATAAGAAACAAGGCTAGATTGGTGGCTCAAGGGTATAATCAAGAGTTTGGGGTAGACTTTGATGAATCTTATGCCCCTGTTGCTAGACTCGAAGACATCAGAATTCTACTTGTCTTTGCATGCTCCCTTAGAATAAAGCTTTATCAAATGGATGTCAAAAGTGCTTTCTTGAATGGCTTGATCAAAGAAGAAGTCTATGTTGAGCAGCCCCCTGGCTTTGAGAATTCTAACAATGCAGATTTTGTATACAAACTAGACAGGGCGCTCTATGGACTTAAGCAAGCACCAAGAGCTTGGTATGAAAGGCTAAGCTCATTCCTCATTGAAAAAGGGTACACACGAGGTAAGGTAGATCAAACACTCTTCACCAAGAAGTAAGGTAAGAACATCTTGATTGTTCAAATTTATGTTGATGATATTGTGTTTGGTTCTACTAAATCTGAAATGTGTGAGGAATTTGCTAACCTCATGACTAGCGAATTTGAGATGAGCCTAATGGGAGAACTTCAATTCTTTCTCGGTTTGCAGGTCAACCAAGGAGAAGACGGATGCTTCATAAATCAAGTCAAATACATTAAGGAGCTGTTGAAAAGATTTGACATGGCAAATAGTAAAATCATTGCAACTCCTATGAGCACCTCAACTTCACTAGATTCGGATGAAAATGGTAAATTGGTGGATGCAAAGGTCTATAGAGGTATGATTGGTTCTTTGCTTTACTTGACTGCATCCCGACCGAATATCCAGTTTAGTGTTTGCCTTTGTGCTAGATTTCAAGCTAGTCCCAGAGAATCCCATTTGACTACCGTCAAACGTATCCTTCGATATCTTGCCGGCACTCAAGATTTGGGATTGTGGTATACGTCATCATGTGATTTATCTCTTATATCTTATTCTGATGCGGACTACGCCGGATGCAAGCTGGATCGCAAGAGTACTAGTGGCTATTGCCAGTTTCTAGGCGGGTGTTTAGTTTCTTGGGCCTCCAAGAAACAACACTCGGTTGCCCTCTCAACCGCGGAGGCAGAATATGTTGTTGCGGGGAGTTGTGGCACCCAAGTGTTGTGGATTAAACACCAACTCCAAGACTACTTGGTGGATCTTAGTTGTGTCCCGATTTTGTGTGATAACACTAGTGCTATCAACCTTGCCAAAAATCCAGTCCAGCACTCTAGGACTAAGCATATTGAGATTAGGCATCACTTCATTAGAGATGAGGTCGGTAAGAAAAACTTTGAACTGTATTTTGTTGATACATTGAATCAGACTGCTGATATCTTTACCAAGCCCTTATGTAATGACAGGTTTTCAACACTCAGAAGGGAGCTTGGTCTTTGCCGACCTCAGGCCAATAAAACTTGATACGATAATCTTGTTTCATTTAGTTGTGTGTTGTTGCATATGTCCATGCATTGTTTATATGTCAAATATGTTATTTTGCTTATGGTGTAGCATTGCATGTCATGATGCATAATCACCTTGAATTCGTGTTCATAATGCACTTGTGTAGCATCATTCTCGCATGGCCATGGTATATCAAATGTTGATATATGGAAAGGCAGGTTATGCTTGCCTCGAAGCACTCAATATGCGTGAGGTTTCACCTCCGCCAAGTACCATGTGTCAATGTCGCATATAGGCCATATAGTAAGGGGGAGTTGTCCTTGTGCAACATTCATGCATATGTTTCATTTTCATTCTGTTGCATTTAATAAGTGTACAACCAGATGTTGGGTCATGCATTTCATATCAACCCTTGCGTGTTTTAGGTCTTTCTCCTCTAGACAGCTATCATTACACTTGTTGGAAAATATAACTCCTTCGCGCATCCATTGCATATCTTTAGGGGGAGTTTTGCTGATTCTGTTCACCTCTTGCAATCTACACTTCTTGGCTTACATTCTGAATTTGAGTTCTTGAGCCTAACGAACATATGGTGTAAGAGCTTTCTATTATGTGCCTTGATGATTGTTCATTCAATGACAATGGTTCAGATTTAATGATTTCCTTGAAGTTCTGATATTACTTTTGAAATCATCTATGTTATGTGGATTTAATAGACCTTAACTAACGATTGCATATTGTGCTTTGCATGACTATCCTGAAATCTAAAAATCCAGAGTTTATGGCAATCTTGGTGATACTCTAGAGTTTAGTATTGTTTCTAAACATCTTGATGAGCTGGAATTCCTAAAAATCATTCTGATAGAGCAATGATATTGTTGCACGGAGAAACATGTCATGTCATCAAATCAAGTGACAAATGCATATGTCATGATGTGCCCCTGTTATCTCTATCTTAAAACTTTTGGACTCTAGGCAGAGCAATAGCATAATTGCTGAGAAACACATCTTCTCATCAATGAAATGAGTTTGGATATGTCATGACGTGGCTTTGCTATCTCTGTTCATCTTGTAGCATGACAGTCAGTCTTGCCAAATACCTAGGAATACTGGCGTCTAAACAACGTGTATTTTTACGGCTAGGAGGCGTTTACTAGACTTGATTGCTCGTACAATATGGGTCATGTGCCTTCAAATTCAAAAGATATTGGAAATCAAAATATGAAACCTCTTGCTTCAATCATACAATTCCATGCTTTAGTCATTATTATTTAGCCTCAATACTAGTTCTTGTGTTCTTCCCTTAGTGGTTATTGAATATGGATATATAAGACAAAGGACGGTTAAACACTGCCATGATATGCACCTTTGGTTCATTTCTATTAAATCTTGGATGCAGCTACTTTTCGAACTCTTTTGATGATCTCGGATTTCATTAGCTTTGAACCATATATGTTGCTTATGGCATGCTTCAGTTTTGCATATAATGGCTTGCTCTTCACTCCTTTCAGCTCTGGTCTCACAAACAATTTCCTTAATCACTCCTTTTTGCTGTTGGCAAAGGGGGAGAATTCTTTGTGTGAGTCCTTCATTAGAGCTAACAGCTATGTCATAAGTGTTGTCCAAAGGGGGAGAGTGCATTGAGTCCAAGGGAGAGAAACCTTTATGTGCGTTTGTGCATGTGATGGGGTTTGCATAATTTCATCGCATTGTCATGTGTCATATGTGCATTCACACGCTTTAATTCATGGATCTTAAGCTGCTCATGTCCCATAGCGTAGCATTCATAATTGCATTCACATGCTATTACTATCATGATTCTTGAGCTGCAAATGTGGTATGTGTTATAACTTATGCCATTTTAGACATTCCCATCCCATAATGACTCACAGTGTTGCCATCATCAAAAAGGGGGAGAATGTTGTGCCCCTGTAGTCATTTGAGTCATCATGTGATCAATTAGGTCATTCGACATCAATCTATGATCATATGAGTCATTTGGTATTCTTGGTTTTGATAATGGCTAAACACTATAAGTCATTGTTCTTTTCCACTATCTTATGACTGACATATGTGATGTTTTGCTCATGACAGATATGCACATGAAAGCTCAATGTTGCGCCCTCGCACGCGGATCGACCTGCGCGGTCAGGTCGCGGGGATCGACCTGCCCGGTCAGGTCGCGGGGGTCAAGGGGGCAGCGCCCCTTGAAGACTCAGTAATAAAACTTCAAGACAATCAAGGTCGATGCCACAGACATGAACGGGCGGCTAATGGACTCAAGCGACGGAGCTGGTGCGGCCAACGGACCGACCCGGGGTGACCCAGGCTCTGCCCAGCTGGCGGTCGACCGCCAGCACAGGGGCGGTCGACCGCCCCAGCCAGGGACTGCCAAGGCTGCACGTTTTTCAGTGGCGGTCGACCGCCAGCCAGTGGCGGTCGATCGGATTTCCCAGGGATCGCCCGGTTACAGGTGTTTCAGTGGCGGTCGACCGCCAGGAGCCTTAGGTCGACCGCCAGCCCCGATGCAGCCTTGTTTGACTTCGAAATCAACCTCGTGGCTAGCCCCTTTCCATGGATTTGTTTAATCAAAACTTACCTAATCTTCCATGATTTGTGGATCTGGTCTAGGGGGCATCTATGGACCATTCAAGGGTTATAAAACTAACACATGAGGGGTTAGAAACCCTAATGCTTCAAGGGGTTATAAGGGTGGCTGCAAGGGAGGTTGCAAGAGAGCTTGGAGACGAGCTACTGTTCACGTGAACAGTAGTTCGTGAAGGTGTTCTTCATCCAATCAAAGGGGAATCAAGCTCAAATCAAAGCCAGCAATCTTCAAGGAAGATTACATCAAAGCAAGGCTATCAAAGTGATCCAAGGAAGCCGGTTTGATTCAAGTTCTTCAAGGGAAATCATCTTCATCCATTCAAGTTCTTTCAAGTTCATTCAAGGTGATATTTCAAGCATTTAAACTCCTAGAAGCTAAAGAAGCAATCAAGATTCAAGGTAGCTTCATCATCTCCTTCATTCATTCAAAGAAATTTAAAGAGAAGATCAAGAGAGAAGAATTGAAGGAAGAGGTACTGTTCACGTGAACAGTACTCCGTGAAGAACATTCATCCAATAAAGGGTGAATCAAGAAGATTGAGTTGAAGCCAAGAGGAGCCTTGTTGCTGATCAACATTTCATACAAGGGACAATTCATTTTCACTCATAACTCAATCTCTTGTTTTAGTTCCTTCACATTTGTTTCATTTTCATTATTGTTAAACATTGAAAGTGTGATTCATCCCTACCGGTGGTTAGTAGGAAGGCAATTGGAGGGTGTTCCAATTTGCAGTTGACGTCCCTACCAGGTGGTGAGTAGGAAGGCAATTGGTAGTTTCCGATTTACGGTTTGGTGCGCTGCACAAGTGAAGCCTCACCGGGTTTTGGTGAGGGGTGGACGTAGGGCTGATGATTCAGTCCGAACCACCTTAAAAATCTTGTCTAGCGTGGTTTGCTTGTGTGATTGAATCGTTCTAGGTGCATGCTTAGGATCGAATTATTATATATCTTGCTTATCTTGCTAAGTGAATCATAGCATACTTGGAAGCTAGTTTCTATTCCATTGTAATTCATTTTAACTAGCTGTTTAGAGGGCCGCATTGTGAAAAGTGGGGCTGATCTATTCACCCCTCCCCTCTAGATCCGCTGTCCACTACACAACATTCACAAATTCTCGCATATCGCCGCTATGATGAAGTCAGTGACCCGTATGTGCACATTAAAGAGTTCCTCTATGAGTCGACCTAGTTTTAACATGACCAACGCTTAATGGCCTATCTATTCGGTCTATCTTTGGAAGGCCCGACTCGGGATTGGTTCTTCTCTCTTCCGTAAGAGCAAGTTGTGAATTTCCAAGCCGTACAAGAGAAGTTCATTCAAAAATTTCAGGACCAGGTTGGGCCCAAGTTCTCTGTTGTGGATCTGACCCACGAGAAGATGAAGCCCGAAGAGGAGTTCTCTGCCTTTACCGATCGCTGGCGCCGTCTCGCCGCGCAAGTCCCGGGGCACATTCCGGAGGGAGAGCAAATCAAGATGCTTATTTCAAATACATTGCCCGAATATCGGTTTATCTTAGCCCTCAACGACATCACCTCCTGGCAACAACTTTATAGTAGAGCCCGCTTCATTCGTCAACAAATCCAAGATTCCCTTGACCTCGAGTCTTCTCCACCTTCTACGCCCACTTTCACCTCGTCATCTACATCTACCTCCACCTCCATATATCAACCTTCACCCTCCACAAGCCAACCCTACACTCCCATGAGTCATCCTTCCGTAAGTCAACCTTCCACTTCTACATACCCGTACACTTCCGCAAGTCAACCCTCCATGAGTCAGCCTCCCACCTCCTCATACCCATATCCGCCACCACCTCCGGTCAAGGGAACACCACACCCAGAGCAGGTGGATGCCATCTACATACCTCCTATCTCCCTTCTCGCTCCACATATGCCTCCACCGAGTCCTTCCACTAGCCACGCACCCTTACCAATGCAATCGCCACAACCTTCTCCACTACCTCATACCCCTCGGCATCCGCCTTGCCCGAAGAAGGCTCCTCGTCCTCCGTTGCCAGAGTGCTTTACTGATATTTTTCGGGCTTTGATGGCCACTCACGCGTTGCCGCTCTCTCCAGTTGTGCCTTGTCGACCCGCGGTTGGGGATATGCTCCAATTCTGTGATTTTCACCGTCAACAGGGGCATTTGGTTGAGGATTGCCCCAAATTCCGGGATTATATTTATGGCTTGGAAGCCAAGAAAAGGATTGATTGGGCCGCTATTCACAAAGTCATTCTACATCTTCACAGCAAGCAGCAGCAACAAGTAGCACCGCCTAAGCAATCGTCTCCATTTCAAGGCTAGGGGCACCCCCGTGATTCCTCATCTAGTGTTGCACTCGCTCCGTCACCCACCCCATTACCTTCGCCATCCTCTATCCAATCTCTGCAACCTCCACAAACCCAAGCCTCTGCTCAGGCTAGTACCATCCCTTCTTCCTCCATTTCCACCACTACTTCTACCCCCAACGCCGCCCGACCCATTGTGTCAATATGTCGACGGTGGGCACCACGGCCCTCCTCTTCATCCCCTTCATCGCCATCCTCACGTCCCTCTCCATTACCTCCGCCATCTCCATTACCCTCACCATTGCCTAAACCTCCATCATCCCCGCCATCACCTTTGCTCGAGCCTGAGCAAGTTTCACCTTTGTCGCCCTCGCCCGAGCAAGCCATACCTCCACCCTTACCTTTGTCTCCACCAAAACACACCCTACCCGTTGAAACCTCTGCGTCTTCCGAACCTATTCTTATCCCCATTCCTCCACCTATTTTTACCCCGCCCATGGGTCTAATCGCCAGGGAGACAATAAGCCAAGTCAGGATGATTCAGTGCCGGCCATGCATTTCAAGATTCAGGATTTTATCTGTCAGATGCCGATCCGCATCCTGGTCTCTGATTATTTTGGGGATGATGAGCCTCCACTTTCAAAGATGACAGTTGCTAAGAAGAGTTTCCTAGCACTGATGCTAGTTTCTTCAAAAGCGAGGTCGATGCCAATCTCATTACTTGCCGGAGGTTCGATTATTGACGATGTTATTTCTCCTCGCTCCGTTGCCATTCAGATGATTGGCCAAGAGGGGTTCTCTACCCGAATTGTGCTAACTTATACGGCCGCCAAGCAGATTATGAATTCTATATTCAAGGGGCAATTGGCCGTATCTTCTGCATTCTCAGAGGACATTCTGCACATTCTATGCAATCTCCCTCAGTTCATCAGTATGCCGGCCATGTCAACACCATGTATTACTCTCCCTCAGTTCTGTCCTTCTCTTCTATCAAGGGAGTTATGCTTCAGGTCTGATTGCCGAGAGAAGTTGCTGAATCTCATGCTACTAGTGCCAAGTGACAAAACTTCATGGTTTTCTGATATTCATTCATTTGAGGGGTCAGCTGTTCAAGAATGTTCGCATATGGTCAGTACCGGGTGTCTAGGGGCAACCGCCCTAAGGAGGATGCATGTTCATAATCGCGCTAGGCCGTCTGCTAGATGGGCCCATACTTTGAGAAGATATTTGAAGTTGAGAGGTCCAAAGGTCCAAGTCCACGCTAGGCGGGTCCATTAAAAGCCAGTTTCAGCTAAGAAGAAGTGGCGGTGCCCGTTCAAGGGCCGTCGATTGTGCACTCAGGGGTCCATTCCCTCTTCCTCGTCTGTTCATTAATCTTTCTTTCTGCTCAGCTCCCACCCTTGGGTGGTGTACCTTGCTTATTCTAATCCCATGTCCATGATCTTCTCTTCTCTTCCTGGGGCCGCAAACCCCCACTCTTCTCATCCGGTTTCTCCAGATTCTTGTTATTCTTACTATCTTAGGTCTCGGCCCATGTCATCCTTTCATCTCGATCTAGGGATTTCTTCTTCTGATCCTTCTCCTCTGGTATCTCCGGGTTCCGTCTCTAATCCTCCTTCCCCGACTCTATCAAGTGATTTTCATTCTCCTTCCCCGACTCCGTCGGGTGATTTTCATTCTCCTTCCCCGACTCTGTCGGGTGATTTTCATTCTTCTTCCTTCTCCTTCTTATTCCCTGACCTTGTCGGGTGTCCATGATTCTCTTTCCCCGACTCTATCAGGTGATTCTCGTTCTTCTTCCCCAACCTTGTCAGGTGTCTGTGATTCCCATTCCCCTTCTCCGACTACGTCGAATGATTCTTCTTCTCATCTTTCTATACTCATTCTTCGTCACCCTTTCGGGGGCGTTGCCCTTTTTCTTGCTATTTTCGAGGTTTTAGCCCACCTTGATCCCAACGGATCTCTGCTTATTATGTATCTGGTTCCTTGTTATCAGGGTCTCTACACCTTAACGAGGGAGTTCTAGCCCTCGTCTCTCTTCCTTTTATCCTTATTCGTCTAGTGTCGTGTCTGCCGCTCCTCCGTGTAGAGGAATCTTTGATCCTTTGCTATCCTCTCCCTTTCGTCCTGTCAAGCAAGGAATACAAAGCTCATGCTGTATGAAGCTCGATGATCAAGATCACGTCAAGATGCTATTACTACACTGTGGATATGCAAGGTATCGTTATTTTGTGCAAGAAAATTATCTCTCTTACTCCTGCACACGCTTATAACAATGCTATTCCTCAACATGTTTGAGTGGCTTTTAGCAATTTGCTTAGTTAAGCTTTGTCAAAAAGAGTTCGCTTCTGTAGCATTCTTAGGCTGGTAATAGCTCCACGCTGGGAGTCTAGTTTCTTTTCTTGATCGTTGAGGGTGACCTTTTTGCATGGGTTTTCACACACTTCACGGTGAGCCATAGCCGATTCCTCCGAGGCAACACCATTGCTGCTTTGGCCATACTTTGGGTATGCACAAAAGTCTTTTCTTTTCTCTGCTCGGCCGAGTGTAGGGGCAAGAGGTTGATGGACGAGATGACCAACCTAGGTGCTCCCTAATACGGGAGAGGTTTCAAATAGGGGGAGTCTTGACCCTCGAAAGTGAGCCTTCATGCAATATCTAGCCAATAAGGACTCTCAAAATCAATGATGAATCAATAACAAAATTATGAATCAAAGGCATGGCAAGAGTGGCAGTACAGTTTCTCGCGGGACATCATGAGCCCGGTCGCATGCATGCCTGAAAAATATGGGTCCGAAAATCAAAGACACAAATCCCCAGCGCAACAGACTGTATCTTTGAGGGGTAGTGCCCTGGAAGGAATTCAAGTCCTGATGTTTCTCATCCTGTATAAAGCTTGTCTCCAATTATTTTTCTATTTCTCCCTCTTAGGCTGGGTTGTATCCCGGGCATGGCCTTAGTAGGGGCACCATTTTTTAGAGGCGATTGGTTGTGGTGAGCCACCCTCATATGCACGTCCTGCTTAAGGGAATCCTTTAATGAGAAGAGTAGGAACGACGACCCCTAGTCAATAGTTTAAGCCCGTCTCTGGGTGCTACAGATATCTTTCTTCAAAATTCCAAAAAAAAAATCAGATATGTCAAAATTCCAAAAAAATCGAATACTTTAAAATTAAAAAAATTAGATATTGTCAAAAATCTAAAAAATCAAATATTTCAAAAATCCTAAAAAATTAGATATTGTTGAAAATCTAAAAAAACAAAAATTGCAAAAATCAAAAATATTTGTCTTTCGTTCCTTTCTTCATGTGTTTTCTATCTATTTGTCTGAGAGTAGATACGTGATCTATTTTGTTAAGTGTGCAGGTTGTAGGTACTCAAGCTTTCCTTGCTCCATATTTTGTTCTATCTGTCTCATGTTCACGACTTCTGATCTGTTCTCTCTTCTTCAATCTATATCTCTCGATCTATTCTGAAGCTCGTGTCCTTCTCGGCTCTCGCTTCGCTTCATCATATCTTTATGAGAAGGCATTGCCTCACAACTATGAACCTGGCGGTTCTACTTCATTCTGATCTTGGGCTTTGATTGAAGAGCGTATTTGTCATGCCTTTCGTCCCACCGTGTCCTTGTCACGTGTTTATGTCCCTCTGTGTCATCCCACGTATGTTGTTTTGTCCCTCACTATGTGTTGTTAGTTGTCTTGCATATGTTGTTAGTCGTCCCTCTATGTCCCGTGTGTTGTCCCAACCGTGTGGACATCCCTCATATTCTTGTCCCACCGCATTGTTATCTTGTCCCACCATGTTGATCGTGCATACATGTGGTTTGTTCATGCCATTACATATGTGCTTGTTTGTCTTATTTTCCATTTGTTGTGTTATATTATCTTTCGTTCAGTTGATCATTATGTTATCATCGTTATGTTCATGCTTGTTTGCTCATGCTTGTTCATTCATGTCGTTGGTTGTCTTATTTAAAAATCTGAAGATTAGAAAAATCTAAAAAAAATATCATTTCGCTTGGCAGGTAAGTCAGGTATGGCTCTGTATCCCTACTCATTGTTGCATTACTATATGGTAAGTACATTATTATATCATCTCAAAGATCGACTGGTTGCCCATGTGTTCTGGGATCTGATGTTCCCCTTTAACAAAAATGATGATGATCTAAGAGCATACGGTTAATCGTTGGATAGGCTGCTCGGTTGAGTCGGGTGGGGGACAATGGACTCTGTCTGGTACGACGTGGTTACAGAAGACTCTTGACCCCGTCTTGGCTTGGTCTAGCAATAGTATCCTTTAGTACTTTCTATTTTATCCTTTCTTCGCATTCGTTTTGATGATTTCTTTATTTTAGCCCAACATGCATCATGTCATTTTTGAGCATTCACGTCTCGATTTCGTTCAAAGTTTCTCCTCAATAGTGGTTAATTGCACTTCAGCTCTCTTGGATAAGAGATTCCTCATCCCACTCTGAATTTAAACGTTCTCTCTGATCTGCTCGCTTGGTCTGGTTGACCAGCATGATTCATGTTTAGATTTTATCTCAATTTTATCTCTCCTTTCCAGCTCTTACACTATGTTTCCTTCCGACCCACTCATTGTCAGTGGATTGTGTCCCCAATGAGACTGGTCATCTTTCACCTTTAGTTTAGCTCTCCAGACATGTCTCATTCGCGTCATCCATTCCTTGTGGTTAGTTCGGTGATTTCGGGAGAATTCTTGTCGCTTGTTGGTTGTAACGGGTGTCTTTTACCTTGTTGCCCGCTTATCAGTTCTCTCCGCATCATCTCTGCTTCATCTGCATTTCTCATCGCTGTCGCTTTTGCTCCATCTCCTTTCCATTTCACCTCCGCGTCACTTTCGCTCGTTCCCTTTCAAAGTGGACATCAAGGAGGGGCAACTGTTGACACCTGTTTTAGCCCACAAGTTGCGTTATTTCTCTTATTCATCATTTTGATGTCCCGAATTACACATTATTTTGGAGCCTTCCTTGCATAGATTTCAAGCCCATTTTTATCATTCCCTAACCCTTGGACTTCAGAGATCATGATTTCTTAGAGCCCTGGAGCTTATCTTATCAACTTCCGGCTTCCAAGTCAGCTAACGGCCCATTTAGGCTGGCTTCCATCAAGCATTCAACTCTCTTTTCGCTACACAATTCTGAAAATGGTTCTTTTTTATGTCCTTCTGTTTCTCTATTCAAAATGTGTTCTTCATCAAAGATGTTCATCTTTCAAAGTTATACAATTTCTTCTTCTACGCCATTGGCCAGTTCTCCACCGATTTCAAGTTATTTGCATTTTTTCGACATGCTGTACTGATTCACCTGTGTCGCAGAATTCATTCTCTCTGTTCTAGCCTCATTTTCTCCATCTTCTGATCGTCTTCTCATCTTCCTCTCTTCCTAAAATTTGTGCATCTTTTCGTTATCTACAATTTCTTCTTCTACCACATTTGCAAAATCCGCACCATTTTCGAGATATGATCCAATTTCCAAAGTCGCGCAAAGTCTGCCCAGAAATGTTCCTCCAGTAGGCTAGCGGTCATTTGCTAGACCGCTAGCCCACCAAAAACGGTCATTCACTAGACCATTTTCCAGAAACTTGTCCGAAATCACCCCGTTGTACCCTTGGAGCCTTACAGTCACCCCCTAGACCGTTTTCCATCCCCAAGCGGCCCTACGATAAATCGCTAAGGCCGCCCGAGAGTCCAACGTGAGCTGGACTCTATTAGTTTTCTGTCCGATGGGGGCTGCTTCAAATGGTCATAACTTCTGGAATACTCGTCCAAATTGGTCCCCGTTTATTTCTATCTCTTGACCTTTGTATTATCTTGAGTTTGATCTATAGAGCTCAAATTTTCATTGGCTATATCTCTCGAAATCTTGGTCAAAAGATTGGGATTTAGGTGTCATGGTTCAACTCAAACTCTATTTTTTGAGCAACCATGCTACCTTCCAAGAGCCATATCTTCTAGAATACTCCTCCAAATTGAGTCTTGTTTGTTCCTATCTGTTGTCCTTAGTATTATCTCGAGTTTTATCCATAGAACTCAATTTATCTTGGACTATATATCCGGGAATCGCGATAAGAAGATGAGGCTTTCTCTGAAAACTCAATATAAACTACCCAGTTTGCAGTGGCGACGGGGGGCTCTTTCTTGGTTCGGGGAGAAGCCATGTTGCACCGCCGACTCAATCTTTCGACCCTAGCTTAAAGAGGGAAGTATTGGCTTTCTATTGCATCCTTTTGGGCTTAATTTCGTGGTCTATACTCTTAGTTCTCCTCCTCTCAAAATCACAAATCATCACAAAACACTATTTTTTCTGTTACATATGTGTTTTCCCTATTTTGCATCAACGTTTTCTCTCTATCCTCTCCATCAAATTTCGTGATTTCAAATCCTATGCATGCACAACACACACACCTATCTTTTCCACCCTTCCACAGGGGTTAAAAACCTTCCCCAGGTGAGTTTGCCCTCAATTTCTACCCCTATTTCATCACTTTCAGATTGATACTACACTTCGATTTTCTAATGGGTTTTCTCTTGTCTTGTGACTTTATTTTGCAGGAGAGCATGAACACAATGTGAGGCCCTCTTCCTCTAGCCTGCTGGAAGGAGAGGAGGTTTGAGTCTACAAAGTTCCCCGCACCCGTCTCTTGAGCGTGGTCAAGTCTTCTTTCCAAGGTACACGGCGCCATTCTCATATCTTCATCATTTCGGCACTGTTAATCCTTGGTGGCGATCACGATTAGTTCATCTATTCATTACCCCCTTGTTATACTTCCATGATTGCTTCATATACATGCATAGTTATTGGGGGTGGGGTACATTAATCTATCTACAGCTATCAGGTCAATGCATATGTATGCCTAAAGTCTTCATGTGAGCAAGGTCGATACATCCATGCATATTAGTTCATGCATTGAGTTAGATAGGTCGATGCGTGTATCCTTTCTAGTCATGCAAGTCGATGCACATGTGATGGCATGTTCAATCAGGTCGATGCATGCAAGAAAATTCATCTTGATTAGGTCAACGCAGCTGAACAAATCTGGTGATATAAGGTCGATGCACCTCAATATTTCAAAGATGAAAGGTCGATGCACTTCAGGATTTTCAGAAGGAAGGTCGATGCAGCAGTGTTGGATAATATCACTCAAGTCGAAGCACATCAACACTTGAACGCCAAAAGGTCAATGCATCAAGACACTCAAGTGCTACATCTGTGAGGAGGTCGGTGCACTTAAGAGGTAGGTCGAGGCAGAAAAACAATGTCACGTCCCGACGTGGAATATCGGGGGCGCGACGAGTCGTAAACACGCGTGTCGATCAGAGCATGTACAATTTTATTTCTAAAGTCAGAAATGAACGGGAAAATGATACTTTTATTCCATCAAAATGAAGTTTACATCACTAATTTATAAGCCATAAAGGCAATTACAAACTTCCAATCCCAAAGTACATCATTCTTGTAAAACACTAATGATCTACATAAACCTAGGTAAAAAGGAAAATCACTCTCTCACTCTTGTCCATTCCCTTGTACATTTTCATTTCCTGCAACAATTAACCAAAACGTAGGGTGAGCTAAAAGCTCAGTAGGATTTTATATCTCTATGAACCAGGCAATCTTTAAGTGTTAGCAATTTAAACAATTTTCTAACTTGTATCGAGAGGTGTATAAACATGAATGGAATTTCCAAGTAATTGAGATGATATGATATCAAGATGAATTTTCAAGTAATGACTTTGAACAAGTAAAGAATTTCATGTAATTGGCCATTTTCACGCAAGTCAAGTAATTCATGTAATTTTCAAGTAAACAAGTACGAATAGTGGAATGCCGTATCAAGTAAATCTATCATGCACTTCGGTGCAATGCCACACCGTTGGTCAATCAACTCCCATGGACACAAGTACTTTCGGGCGCTCCCCCCAGGATCAGACCGGGCCCCATTAATGCCAAGCATTGAGTCAGTGGATCATAAGATCCTAAGTACATTTAGACATCCACTTTATATAATTATGGCCAACGAATTTCAAGGATAAGTTAATTTTTAAAAAGTACAGATCTGAAAAAAATTTTGAGGAGTAGCAAGAGAAGTGAATAATAATTTTAAGGCATAATGTTTAACGACATTAAGTCGTGGAATTCAAGAAAGAATGGTAACTAGGAAGAAAAATCAAGTAATTAGAGTTTAATAGAATTAATTTAATTCCATAGTTTAATCTTGTGTGTATTTGGTTTACATGTGTTTAGACATGTTTACAAGAAATTTTTGTACTTTAAAGATGCATTAGTTAGCCAAAATGGTGATTTATTATAATAATCAGAGTTTAATTATGACAATAAGTTTTTATGTTGAAAATAATTCTAACTTGCTGAAAATAATCTTAACATGCTGACAATGATGTTCATATGTTACTTTACTGATAAGATGATAAAAATAAAATTTTTATGCTGGATTTAATTTTTAACATGCTAGAAATTAATATTTAACATGCTAAAATTAATACTTAACATGCTAAAATAATTCTCATGCATTAACTTACTGATAGGATGATAGGATGATAAGATAAATTTACCATGCTGATTACAGAAATTTTTTGATAACAACATAATTTTTATCATGCTAAAAAGTATTTTTCTAGATTTATTTGCTAATTATTTGGTAGAAAAATAGAATTATCATGCTGAAAAATAGTTTTAATACACTGAAAATAATTCTAACATGCTAAAAATAATTCTAACATACTGGAATAATTTTAGTATACTGTAAAAAATTTTATTATGCTGGAAATATTTTTCATGCATCATTTACTAATTATTTAATAGGAAATTAGGTTTCATATGCACAAAAATATCTTTAAATAGATTTTAACATGCTGAAAATAATTTTTATATCTCATTATGTATAAAATAATTTTATCATATTGGAAGTCATTTTTAACATGCTGGAAATAGTTTTAACATGTTGGAAATAATTTTTAGTATGTATAAACTAATATAGTGAAAATTAGATTTTTACATGTAAAAATAATTTCATTCTACAAAAATAAAATTTTAATATACTGTAAGAATTAAAACATGCTAATATTACCTTTTCTTACTTTTGGTGACTAAATACGTACTATTAACGTCAATTTTCAGAGGGTATAGTTCCTATTGTATAGTGACTTAAGTTTAGTCCCACATTGGAAGTTACAAAAACTTGCATAGCTTTATATGTTGGAGAGCTCACCCTTGGGTCAGGACCCAAGGGGCATAGGATGTGGGCTTGAGTTGTGAATTGATACAAAACTAGTAATATATATTTATTTATTTGTGCTCGTGCCGTGCCGTGCCGTGCCGTGCCGTGCCGTGCCGTGCCGTGCCGTGCCGTGCCGTGCCGTGCCGTGCCGTGCCGTGCCGTGCCGTGCCGCATCGCATCGCATCGCACTTTTAAAAAAATATATGTTTGACCTCGGAGGGCGGGAAAATACATTGTATGAAAGTGCTATATCGGGCCAGCACGTTTAGAACGCGCTACTGATGTATAGCACGTTCTGGACCTGATGAAAAACGGGAATACCCCTCCAATAAAATGACCATAACTTGCTCATTTCATAACGGAATTTAACAAATGAGCTATCAATGGAAAGAGGACAGGAAAGCGAACAAGATGGCATGATTTAATTGAAGTTTAGCCTGAGAGACACCTACCTTTAGACAGATCTAAAGAAATATCCCCAAATATAAGAAAACCCTCTGATCTTCCAAATCTTCCTTCAAATCTCCACCAATCTTCGCAGCAACGTATACTTAACCTCCAGGGATGGTTTGAGGGTAGAATGAGATTCTATTTATAGCCAAAACTTGGCTAAATGTGTCAAGATTCCTTGCCTGACAATGCAAAACTTTCAACTCTGAATTAGAAGAAAATTCTAATTTCTCCTCTTAACCTAGCCTCCCTTTGGTGTGAAACCAATGTAAAAACGGCTGGTCCAATGTGGGCTGTTGGGTAAGGGTCGATTTTTGTACCAACCTTCTAGAAATTAGGTTATTATAATCCCTTAAATATCATATTAAGCACATGTTACGAATTTAAGGTTAATTTAACCTTTATTGAATCCTTTTACCATTAATTCAGCCCATTATGAATTATCCAATGTGCCAATTGTAATCCTAATCCATTACATGGACTTTTATTGAGCTTACTATGATTTATCTAAGGTCTAAAGCATTTAATATCTATTTAATTCTAGTTAATTCACGTAAATTTAATAATCTAGCTTATTTCATATAGTAAAAATGTAATTTGATTATTACATGAAAATTTTAATTACATAATAAAATTGAAAATTTTATTTCTCATTTTTAAATTTTGGGTTTCTACATCCTCCCCCACTTAAAAGAATTTGGTCCTCCAAATTCACATTATATAACTAAAAATCAAAAAATCGAGTAGAAAGGTCGAATTTCTAACCTGAGAATAAATCCGGGTATTTCTTCTTGATGGATTCTTCCAATTCCCAGGTTACTTCCTCGAACCCACGCTTGCTCCATTGGACTTTCACCATCGGTATGGCCCGATTTCTCAGTTGGTGTAATTTTCGATCCAGTATCTTGATCGGTCTTTCTTCATATGATAAGTCTTTTTGGAGTTTCAATTCTTCAAATTGAATCACATGTGAAGGGTCATAGACGTATTTCCGTAGCATGGATACATGGAATACGTCGTGTACACCGGCCAATTGAGGAGGTAAGGCCAGCTTGTATGCTACCTCGCCGATTCTCTCCAGAATCTCGAAAGGGCCGATAAATCTCGGACTTAGCTTTCCTTTGATGCCAAATCTTCTAATTTCTCGGGTGGGTGAGATCTTTACGAAGACATGCTCCCCCACTTGGAATTCAAGGTCTCTCCTCCGATTGTCGGCGTAGCTCTTTTGCCTTGATTGGGCGACCTTTAGCCTTCCTTGTAGTAACTGGATTTTATCGGTTGTGTCTTGTACAATGTCGGGACCAAGCAATCCCTTGTCACCAACCTCGCTCCAGCATAGAGGCAATCTGCAACTTCGGCCATATAATGCTTCAAATGGTGCCATTTGAATACTCGACTGATAGCTATTGTTATAAGCGAACTCAGTCAGCGGTAAGTGTTCATGCCAACTACCACCGAAGTCAATCATGCAGGCTCTCAACATATCTTCAATAATCTGATTCGTCCTCTCGATTTGTCCATCCGTCTGAGGGTGAAAAGCCATACTAAACCTTAGCCTAGTACCCATAGCTGATTGTAAACCCTTCCAGAAATGAGAGGTGAATCTCGGATCTCGGTCCGAAATGATAGAGCTTGGAATACCATGCAGTCTTACGATCTCCTTGATATATAAAGCGGCTAGAACATCCACAGTCCATCTAGTCTTGATAGGTAGAAAGTGAGCGGACTTAGTTAACCGATCAACAATTACCCATATATCATCAAAACCACTTCGGGTCTTTGGTAAACCAACAATGAAATCCATACCGATACTATCCCATTTCCATTCCGGTATTTCGAGAGGCTTGAGCTTGCGAGTCGATTTGAGGTGTTCGGCCTTGACTTGTTGACAAACCAAACATCGACTTACGAACTCGGCTACCTCTCTCTTCATATTAGGCCACCAAAATATTCTCTTGAGGTCTTGGTATATTTTTGTAGCACCGGGGTGAATAGTGTACCTTGACTGATGTGCTTCTTCTAGGATTTTACCCTTGATAGTAGAACAATCGGGTATACAAGTTCTTCCTTTGAATAATAGCCTTCCATCATCAGCCAAAAGGAAATCCGGTCGTTGATCTAATTTGTCTTTAATTTCAACGATCATCGGATCATCACCTTGCCGTTCCTAAACTTCTGAGAGTAACTCGGGTTGGAGTCGAATATTAGCAATAACGACTCCGCCTTCCTTCTCCTCCATATTGAGGTTTAAGTTGGCCATTTCTTCAAGTAGATGCCATTCTTTAACCATCAAGCTCGATACTAAAGCCATTGGTTTTCGGCTAAGTGCATCAGCTACGGCATTACCTTTTCCTGGGTGATATTGTATAGAGAAGTCGAAATCCTTTAAATATTCCAACCACCGTCTTTGTCTCATATTGAGCTCCTTTTGAGAGAATAAATATTTGAGACTCTTGTGATCAGAATACACCGTAAAGGCTTCGCCATAGAGATAATGTCGCCAGATCTTCAAAGTAAAGACCACAGCTGCCAGCTCTAGGTCATGTACGGGATAATTTTCCTCGTGTTTCTTCAATTGCCGTGAAGAATAAGCTATGACCTTGCCGTGTTGCATTAATACGCAACCTAGGCCAATTCCAGAAGCATCAGCATATACTTCAAATCCTCCTCCTTCCGTAGGTAATGTGAGAATAGGAGCAGTCGTCAGATAATCCTTTAAAGTTTGAAAGTTTTTCTCGCATTACTCGGACCATATAAAAGGATTCTCCTTCCTTGTCAATCTTGTTAAAGATACTGCGATCTTTGAGAAATCCTTGATAAATCTTCGATAATATCCAGCCAATCCCAAAAAGCTTCGGATTTCCGTCACACTAGTAGGTCTTTCCCAGTTCTATACGGCCTCGACCTTTGAAGGATCGACGGCGATACCATTCCGGGAAATTATGTGACCGACAAAAGAAACTTCCTCCAACCAGAAATCACACTTGCTTAATTTGGCATAAAGCTTGTGATCTCTTAATAATTGAAGGGCCTTCTTGAGATGTTCCTCATGTTCTTCCTTTGACTTGGAGTTGATCAAAATGTTGTCAATGAAGACAACCACAAATTGATCGAGGTACGGCCTGAATACGCTGTTCATCATTTGCATAAATGCGGCAGGCGCATTAGTTAAGCCAAAAGGCATAACGGTGAACTCGTAATGTCCATACCTACTCCGGAATGCAGTCTTGTGAATATCACTTTCTTTGATCTTCAATTGATGATAACCAGATCGAAGGTTGATCTTTGAGAAATATCGCGCTCCAGAAATCTGGTCGAATAATTCATCAATCCTCGGCAATGGATATTTATTCTTGATGGTGAGTTGATTCAATTTCTGATAATCAACACATAGTCTCATCGAACCATCCTTCTTCTTGACAAATAAGACCGGGGCTCCCCAAGGTGAAGTACTTGGTCGGATAAACCCCTTCTCCAGTAATTCCAATAATTGATCCTTTAACTCATTCATTTCCACGGTAGACATCCGATATGGAGCTTTAGAAACTGGTGCCGCTCCAGGAATTAAATCAATAGAGAAAACCACTTCTCTCTCGTGTGGAATACCAGGCAACTCGTCCGGAAATACATCAGAATAATCCTGAATGATAGGAATGTCCTTTAGAATGGGTTCCGTGTGCTCGGTCATAGTGATAGAAACTAAGAAACCGACACAACCCTTCCTCAACAATTTCTCAGCTTTGAGGGCCGAAATTAGAGGTATGTGCTTGGAATGTCGGGTGCCAGAAAATAGAAGGTCGGGGTAACCCATAAAAGTTACCGTACCCAGCTTGCAATTGACACTAGCACCATGTGTAGATAGCCAATCGGCACCCAAAATAACATCATATCCTTCCATCTCCATGCATACCAAATCAGCGGGTAAGTTATAACCGCTAATTAGAATTTCACTATCAGGATAGAAGTGTTTAATCTCCGTTCCCATTCCAATAGGGGTAGTGATAGTGAGTGTAGAATCTAACGGAACATGCTTCATAGGTAAAAGACCAGCAAATCTTCTAGATATAAATGAATGCGTAGCTCCGGTGTCAAATAAGACAGAGGCAGGCTTGGAGTATATGAAAAGAGTACCTTCCACGATGCCTCCTTCCTCGGTAGGTTCCTTACCCATAAGGGCTTGAAGTCTTCCTGGCTTCTTGGCAATAATAGGAAGCTTTGCCGGTGATGGAGCTTGCTCGTTGAGAAGAGGGTAATTCGGGATCCTATGCTCCCGACTCCCGCATCGAAGACATGCACCGAGCTTTCTCCAACATTCCTCAGCTTTATGTCCGGGCTTCTCACAGTATTTGCATAATTCCTTTGATGTTGCCGATATAGGGACAATTTGCTTGTCGAATGTCTTTGGTTTCTTGTCCCCTTGAAAATTACGTCCACCTTTGTTGAAATTTCGCCCATCCTTGATGAAATTACGCCTGTCATTGGGCCTTTTCTTCCCGAAGGAAGGTTTGAAACTTCCGGACACAGTAACTTGCTCTCTCTTGGCTTCCCTTCCTCGGATGCGATCCGATAACTCCGTTGCATCTTTTAGGAGTTGTGCTCTCCGTACCATATCAGAATATGATTGAATATCCATCGGGGCGAGTTGAGTAATATATTGCTACTTAAGGCCATTAAGAAATCTTCGTGCCTTCATTTTTTCAGTACCCACGAGATGTGGAGCGTACCGAGATAATCTCAAAAATTGAGCTTCATATTCCGCAACTGATAAACCCCTTTGCTTCAAAGCGGCAAACTCGGCGGCCTTCCTTTCTTGTACTCGGTCGGAGAAGTATTTACTATTGAAGTGTTCCACAAACTCTTCCCATAGAATTTGATCGTGCGGTAAAGTAGCTTCGACCGATTCCCACCAGTCACGTGCATCCCTTTCTAGTTGAAAAGTAGCGAGTAGGACCTTCTCCTCGTCTGCGCATTGCATGACTCGGAATATCCTCTCGATCTCCTTAATCCAGTGTTCAGCTTCATCTGGATCCGTAGATCCTGCGAACTTGGGAGGGTTCATGCTTCGGAAATTCCTATGCAAATCTCCCGCTCCTCGGTTTGCTCCTCCCTGAGCAACCTGTTGGAGGGCTTGGGTTAAGCCTTGAACCGTGCGCTGCATCTCACGCCATTGAGCTCTCTCGGTGGCCATTTACGAGAATTAGCCTGAAACCATAATTCCATGGTTTATTATTTTTGTTTTGGTATTTATTTCCTGATAATTCCCTTTTTCTTAAAACTTAACCCGTGTTTCTACCCAAATCTTACCGGGAAAGTTCAAGATCTATCAATTTTCTAGATATTGATCTAGAACCTATGTTTGAGGGAAAACTATGTTTAAGAATGAACCTATAATTGTGAAACCTAGGATTTTATGTAACCTAGGCTCTGATACCACAAAGACTGTCACGTCCCGACGCGGAATATCGAGGACGCGACGAGTCGTAAACACGCGTGTCGATCAGAGCATGTACAATTTTATTTCTAAAGTCAGAAATGAACGAGAAAATGATACTTTTATTCCATCAAAATGAAGTTTACATCACTAATTTATAAGCCATAAAGGCAATTACAAACTTCCAATCCCAAAGTACATCATTCTTGTAAAACACTAATGATCTACATAAACCTAGGTAAAAAGGAAAATCACTCTCTCACTCTTGTCCATTCCCTTGTACATTTTCATTTCCTGTAACAATTAACCAAAACGTAGGGTGAGCTAAAAGCTCAGTAGGATTTTATATCTCTATGAACCAGGCAATCTTTAAGTGTTAGCAATTTAAACAATTTTCTAACTTGTATCGGGAAGTGTATAAACATGAATGGAATTTCCAAGTAATTGAGATGATATGATATCAAGATGAATTTCCAAGTAATGACTTTGAACAAGTAAAGAATTTCATGTAATTGGCCATTTTCACGCAAGTCAAGTAATTCATGTAATTTTCAAGTAAACAAGTAACAAGTAAACAAGTACGAATAGTGGAATGCCGTATCAAGTAAATCTGTCATGCACTTCGGTGCAATGCCACACCGTTGGTCAATTAACTCCCATGGACACAAGTACTTTCGGGCGCTCCCCCCAGGACCAGACCGGGCCCCATTAATGCCAGGCATTAAGTCAGTGGATCATAACATCCCAAGTACGTTTAGACATCCACTTTATATAATTATGGCCAACGAATTTCAAGGATAAGTTAATTTTTAAAAAGTACAGATCTGAAAAAAATTTCAGGAGTAGCAAGAGAAGTGAATAATAATTTTAAGGCATAATGTTTAACGACATTAAGTCGTGGAATTCAAGAAAGAATGGTAACTAGGAAGAAAAATCAAGTAATTAGAGTTTAATAAAATTAATTTAATTCCATAGTTTAATCTTGTGTGTATTTGGTTTACATGTGTTTAGACATGTTTACAGGAAATTTTTGTACTTTAAAGATGCATTAGTTAGCCAAAATGGTGATTTATTATAATAATCAGAATTTAATTATGACAATAAGTTTTTATGTTGAAAATAATTCTAACTTGCTGAAAATAATCTTAACATACTGACAATGATGTTCATATGTTACTTTACTAATAAGATGATAAAAATAAAATTTTCATGCTGGATTTAATTTTTAACATGCTAGAAATTAATATTTAACATGCTAAAATTAATACTTAACATGCTAAAATAATTCTCATGCATTAACTTACTGATAGGATGATAAGATAAATTTACCATGCTGATTACAGAAATTTTCTGATAACAACATAATTTTTATCATGCTAAAAGTTATTTTTCTAGATTTATTTGCTAATTATTTGGTAGAAAAATAGAATTAGCATGCTGAAATATAGTTTTAATACACTGAAAAAAATTCTAACATGCTAAAAATAATTCTAACATGCTGGAATAATTTTAGTATATTGTAAGAAATTTTATCATGCTAGAAATATTTTTCATGCATCATTTGCTAATTATTTAATAGGAAATTAGGTTTCATATGCACAAAAATAGCTTTAAATAGATTTTACCATGCTGAAAATAATTTTTATATCTCAGTATGTATAAAATAATTTTATCATATTGGAAGTCATTTTTAACATACTGGAAATAGTTTTAACATGTTGGAAATAATTTTTAGTATGTATAAACTAATATGGTGAAAATTAGATTTTTACATGTAAAAATAATTTCATTCTACAAAAATAAATTTTTAACATGCTGTAAGAATTAAAACATGCTAATATTACCTTTTCTTACTTTTGGTGACTAAATACGTACAATTAACGTGAATTTTCAAAGGGTATAGTTCCTATTGTATAGTGACATAAGTTTAGTCCTACATTGGAAGTTACAAAAACTTGCATGGCTTTATATGTTGGAGAGCTCACCCATGGGTCAGGACCCAAGGGGCATAGGATGTGGGCTTGAGTTGTGAATTGATACAAAACTAGTAATATATATTTATTTATTTGTGCTCGTGCCGTGCCGAGCCGAGCCGCGCCGCGGTGCGTTGGTTTATACCCAAAATAATTTAGAAGAAAATTATATATATATTTTTCTTTGCACGCGCTGGCCCTGGCCAGCGCGACCTGAAGAACGCGCTGGCCCTGGCCAGCGCGATCTGAAGAAATATTATTTTGTTTTTAATTGAAATAATTTGGGAACGCGCTAGCACAAGCTAGCGCGACCTTGAAGATCGTGCTACCCTTGGGTAGCACGTTCTGGAATAATTTTCCTTTTTTAAAAAAATATGTTTGACCTCAGAGGGCGGGAAAATACATTGTATGAAAGGGCTATATCGGGCCAGCGCGTTCAGAATGCGCTACTGATGTATAGGGCGTTCTGGACCTGATGAAAAAACGGGAATACCCCTCCAATAAAATGACCATAACTTGCTCATTTCATAACAGAATTTAACAAATGAGCTATCAATGGAAAGAGGACAGAAAAACGAACAAGATGACATGATTTAATTGAAGTTTAACCTGAGAGACACCTACCTTTAGATGGATCTAAAGAAATATCCCCAAATATAAGAAAACCCTTTGATCTTCCAAATCTTCCTTCAAATCTCCACCAATCTTCGCAGCAGCGTATACTTAACCTCCAGGGATGGTTTGAGGGTCGAATGAGGTTCTATTTATATCCAAAACTTGGCCAAATGTGTCAAGATTCCTTGCCTAACAATGCCAAACTTTCCAACTCCGGATTAGAAGAAAATTCTAATTTCTCCTCTTAACCTAGCCTCCATTTGGTGTGAAACCAATGTAAAAACGGCTGGTCCAATGTGGGCTGTTAGGTAAGGGTCGATTTTTGTACCAACATTCTAGAAATTAGGTTATTATAATCCCTTAAATATCATATTAAACACATGTTACGAATTTAAGGTTAATTTAACCTTTATTGAATCCTTTAACCATTAATTCAGCCCATTATGAATTATCCAATGGGCCAATTGTAATTCTAATCTATTACATGGACTTTTATTGGGCTTACTATGATTTATCTAAGGTCTAAAGCATTTAATATCTATTTAATTCTAGTTAATTCAAGTAAATTTAATAATCTAGCTTATTTCGTATAGTAAAAATGTAATTTGATTATTACATGAAAATTTTAATTACATAATGAAATTGAAAATTTTATTTCTCATTTTTAAATTTTGGGTTTCTACAAACAAAGCTCCAACTAATAAGGTCTGAGCACTCAAGAGATAGGTCGATGCAGCAAAAGAAATTGATTGGCCCCAGTGAAATTCAGTCTACAACCATCAATCGAAACTCAAGGGCTTCAGCAGTGTTGTACCCAGACTATTTCCCTGCCAAAATACCCAGAAATAAGGGTTCGATAATTCCCTCGAACACCTTCAAGACGGGGGGCTACCTAGCCTCTCCGGCAACCCAGTGGGCCCGACCAACGGCCCCAACCCGCTAGCCGAGGCGTACGGCGGCACTAGCAATCAATCAGGACCACTCCCGACTCGTAAGTTACGGAATTTCCCCGCGTTCCACACGACCACCCGGACCACCCGGGGGCGCCCCGACGCCACGCCACGTGGCATCCAGTAAAGGAGTCGCGGGCCCACTCCGAGACTCCTCATTCAACACTCCAAGGTCAAAGGGAGACCTGAGCAAGTCAACCACAGGCGTCGGAGGCCCGCAGCACGCGTGTACGGCTCACACAGGTGTGTCTGGAATTCTACCGAACACCTTGTGGGCGCTCACGTTTCAACAGTTCTACACCAACCCACGGGCCACCCCGTGGCTCCAGCTCACTAATTGGGTCTTACAACGACCCCCCAGCAAGTCGGGGCCACCCCCGACCCTCAGACACGTGGCAACGAGCCACTGAACTTAGCTCTCGGGACAACTCGAGGCTACCCTATCAACTCGCCGTACAACGTGGCATGTAGCATGAGGCAAGGCCCATGGGCCCAAGGTGCCTCCTCCCAGCCCCTATGGACTTCTACCCTTGGTCCTAGGCCAAATCCAAGGCCCGTCGGCCACCTACACGGCTCATTCGGCAACCCGGAGTGTGTCGGGCATTTGCCCGAACACCTCACGAGCAACCACTGCGACTCTAAAAACAACCTCCCTACGGGCCCATGCCAGCCTCCCGGAGTTCAAAGTCCGTAAAAGGACATCCCCAGGCAACACGAGAAGACCCCCGGGGGCCATCCCTCGGGGTTACGGCTAGCCCGGGGCCAGTTCACCCCGGGGCATGGCCGCGCCCCCCAGGGAGGGCGAACTCCCAGGGGGCTGCGCCCTCCCTCCAGCCCGGTGGTCCCACGACCCGACTCAGCCCCGGTTTGTCCAATTACGGTCCTACGATGTGATTCGTGTGCCGTACCAGTCTGAGAAGGTGACACGTGGACGCGGGAGCCCAAAGCGACGGCACGCCGGGATCCCGCAAGTCTGTGCGCACACAAGCCTCCGCAAGCTCCCCGTATCCTTTCACCCACTTGTCCTTTTCTTTCTTAGTCAAATTAGAAAGAAAAAGACCCAAAAAAATCAGATTTTATAAGGTGGGGACCAGCCTCTCTCTCTCTTGGATCGAACCGCCTAAACCCCCCCTGGGGGTGTTTAGGCGGACCAGCCAGGGCCCCCTGGCTGGTCCGCCTAAATCCTCTTGGGGGGAGGGTTTAGGTGGCCCAGCCAGGCCCCCCTGGCTGGTCCGCGTAAACCCCCATTCAATTCAAAAAAAATTTAATTTTTTCAAAAAGAAAAAAATCCAGACCACCTAAACCCCTCATGGTGGGGTTTAGGCGGACCAGCCAGGCCCCCCTAGCTGGTCCGCGTAAACCTCATTCCCCCCTCTCTCTCAATCCCCATAACCCAGTGACACTATTCACTTGGGTTTACATGGACCAGCTCGCCACCCTTAGCTGGTCCGCGTAAACCCCTTGTGACCCTTCAGCTTCCCCTATTAATACCCCTTAGGTGCTTAAGGGATCATATTAAGCATCCAAGATCAATCAAAGCTACTCCGATCGACATCCGGCAAGCACAAGACTTCGAGCGCAGCTCCGAGCAACGAGCTAAGGAGAATTGTGTGTGGGTGACTTGTTCGGCGGTCTCATACGCCGGGGGTATGTCATTCGGACTCCCCTCACGTCGTATGTAACCGTCACGCACAAGTCAACACCCACCGTATGTGAGACATTGCGACATGGGCGGACGTCCCCTCATGCCGAAATTTCCCCTCGCGTGCCCGCCGATCGCAACCACACGCGTGCCATGACGTTATGCTCACTCGCAGTCACGAGGCCATGTCCGACCGCTCAATTCGAGTCACGACCGACCCTCACCCAGATACCGGATCGACGTATCCCCTTGTTATCCAGTCATAGGCCCCCGTTCGGCACCACGGCTATGGCCCACGCCATGGGAGGAGCTCTCTATAAATGCAGATGTGTTCATTCATCACGCATCGAGCCGGGGACCGACCCACGTGTCGGAATTGTCCCGTGGCATGCGCCAGTTGTACTTTGGCCATTACGGCTTTCCTGTAAAGAAATATACATCTCAGCATAACACCGCCGATTGGACGAGTGCTCTCACACCCACGTCCCGACCTTCAGTCTTCTATCTACGCCACTCGGCATCCAAGCCTGACACCCTAACCCCAGTAAACACCCCTCGGTCCAACACGCACCCCTAGCTGCTGAATGCCCCCTAGCCCTCTACCCACGGCTTCAGACATATATACAGACTTCTCTTCAGCATGAAACGAAGGTATTCGGATTCAATCTGATGTAAATAAACACCAGTTGCTTGCGACCGGTGGGGAAAGACGTCCTGTACATGATTCTCGCAATCGCCTACGCACTCACACCCATGGAACCCCTTCTTTCCACGGGTCACCAGATCACCCGAGCCCACGTGCCGCGCCCTCGTGGCACTTCCCCGGTCAAACCCTAGTTCCATGAGTGATTATCGAGAGATCGACTGGCACGCCCGCATCTTATCCTGTTAACCTTTATCCCGACACTTCCGTGCCATTCGACCCTTTTCGACTTTCCGTGAAAGGAGAGTGCCCGGTACCGCCGTGAGAGGCATGCAACCGTAAGGAGGATACCCGAGATATATCAAACTCCCGTATTTTCCTTCCTCGATGTATTCCTTCCCTCACTCTAGTTAATCGGCATAAAAAAACCCGCGCAACAGAGGGATGGCACGCCCGGTGGGACGTCTCCCACCTTCTTTTTTTTGCTGAAGAAAAGTCTGTGCCAGCCTTGAAGCCCGGTGCCCTTTACCTATCCTTGCAGGAGAGGCAGAGGCGGGTACTCGTGCGCGCTTCCGCTAGTAACTTTCGGTTCATGCTCTGATCGTTGGACCGCTCTCAGCGACTGTCAGCGACTGTCGCCTCCGTAGCACTCAGAACTCCAGCAACCATGGCGGCCATCACCTATGTCCCCAACGCCATTGCCACCCATGCCTGGGTGGGCTACTTGGCGACGCCGATCGCTTACGGCAGCTTCACCCCGGTTATCGGATTGCCCTACTTTTTGGGTGTGATCCCTGTGGCTGTTTCTCAGCCAACTCTAGTCTCTCCATTGGCTCCCGTGGCCAACGCGCAACGCGCACTTCCAACGCCGGTGTCCCGCCTAAGCGCTAGGCACCGTACCGTAACCACTGGCCCCTACAGGGCCCCCAGATCAACGCCGGCCCGGGTGAGCGTTAGCTCCCGAGGCCAGCTTTGTCAGAGCTCCAACACGGTCCCCATGCCCTGGACTTCGGTCGCTATCCCAGTACCTTCCTCAGGTTCTCAACCCCGAGCCGCAGCCAAGCCGGCACCCAACACGTGCTCCCTTCCCCGGGTCCAGGGCTTCCCGATATCTCCCTCGGGACTTCAACCCCAAGCCGCAGACAAGCCGGCACCCAACACGGGCTTCCTACCCCAGGTCCACGGCTTCCCAGCTCATTCCTCTGGTTCTCAACCTCGAGCCGCAGCCGAGCCGGCACCCAACACGGGCTCCCTGCCCCGGGTCCACGGCTCCTCAACATTCTCCTCGGGTCTCCAATCCCGAGTCCCAGCAAAATCGGCACCCAACACGGGCTCCCTGACCCGGGTCCGCGGCTTCCCGGTATCTTCCTCGGGTATTCAACCCCGAGCCGCAGCCGAGCCGGCACCCAACACGGGCTCCCTGCCCTGGGTCCATGGCTCCTCAGCATTCTCACCGGGTCTCCAATCCCGAGTCCCAGCAAAGCCGGCACCCAACACGGGCTTCCTGCCCCGGGTCCACGGCTCCTCAGCATTTTCCTCGGGTTTCCAATCCCGAGCCTCAGCAAAGCCGGCACCCGACGCGGGCTTTCAGCTCTGGGTCTACGGCTCCTCAGCATCTGCATCAGGTTTTCGACCCCAAATCCCGGCACGGCCGACACTCGACACGGGCTCACCGCCCCGAGTTCGCGGCTCCCCAGTATCACACCCGGGACCCCGGTCCCGAGCTCCAGTTGAACCGGCTCTCCCCGTGGGCCTTCCACCAAGGGGGCGACATTCCTCAGCACCTTCCTCGGGCATCCCGACCTGAGCCCAAACTACGCCGGCACCTACTGCGGGTCCTCAACCCAGGAGCATCGGCATCTCAGCACTTCCAACAGCATCGTCCTCCGGTGCAAGGGTATCGTCTCGAGCATCGGTAACACTCCTATCGGCGCCGGCGAAGGTGTACACCCGAGTTACCCGGCCATCGACTCCCAGCACAGGTTACATACCCCGGGGGCCGATCCCAACACTCCAGACTGATGGCTTAATGCTGCTAGTCGCTCCAGGCCGGGTTTTCTCGGTCTACCATCATGGGGCGGAGTCTTCCTCAGCTCCTCAGAAGAAGCGTCGCCATGGCCGCAGAAGCAGGCGACTCACTACTGCAACCAGCAACTCTGGCAAGACGGTTGTTGTCGGTGACTTGCGAATCCGTCTCGACGGGGGTGAACCAATCATACCCCAGGAACAGACAATTCTCACCATCCCCACCTCCAATCATTTTGACCTCTTGCGTCAAACACGAGAAGACGGGGCGAAGCTTAAAGGAGCGGGTTCCTCGACAGCAGCCTGGGGGCGCCCACCTCAGTCAGACACGTGGTCTCCCAAGACAACTCGTCGGAAAAGTGGCGATAAGGGAGATCAGCAACCTGACCTGAGAAGAATCTAGGTTACCCCAGAAGAAGCTCAAGCTGTTCGAAGGACACGTATCACCAACACCCTCCGAGCACTCAGACGCGGCATCAGACGGGATGCGGCTGGCCTCACAGTAGCATCATCTAACGACGCCCAGTCGTCCAATGTCCCCCGCACAAGCAAGCGGAGGCAAAGGCGAGCCCATCCTCGGGCCCTCCAGTAACCTGTCTGGGGTTCTCCTTCGGCTAATATCGGGAGTGAGCCCCCTCCGGAACGCATCTCGGTCTTTGACAGACTAGGGACGCATGTCCGCCCCAAGCGGCACACGAGTGGGAAACGGACGGCCCGGTTCATCAATGATGCAGTTCGAGTGTTCGCGTGCTACACCACCGGACACCAGCCAGACACCCAGTCTGACGACTTGAACCAGCCTCTGTTCCACTTCAGGAGGCCACACCACCAGGCTCCGCCGCCTCCCCCAACAGGTCACATCGGCACTTCTGCCAGACTGCAGGCGTCGGAACGTGCGGAAGAGGTCCCGGTGGAAGACCGTGACCCTCCTATCAACGTAGAGCCGGTCAACAATGACCCTCCTGCGAACGAGGTTCAAGAAGTGACCCTCGACGCTCTTATGAAGGAGAACCAGCACCTGAAGGCCCTTCTGCAGGACCTCCTCCAGGAGCGAGACCTTCATCCGCAGCAACCTGTTAGGCCTTAGGCCGAAGCTCCAGTATCCCCGGTGGCTCGCGATGCTGCCAACACCTCCGCGGCGATTGCCCGAACCCCGCTGGCGACTGGGTTCAGCATGCCCCCGGTTGAGGCTCAACCACGGGCCTCCAACATGCCAGTGCCAGAGAATCTCTTGGCGCAGCACCAGATGATCGAGCGCATTGTCGAGACAAAGCTTGCCCAGTATGGTGAAGGGGCTGTCACGGTAGATCTCTACAGTGTACCCTACCCGCTCCACCACCAGCTGAAAAAGCTTCCCCCAGAGTACTCCAAGCCCCCGAAGGTGCAAAAGTTTGACCGGCAGGGGTCACCACATGAACACTTGGCCTACTATGTTACGGACATGGGTGAGTTAGCGTTGGACGAATCATATCTCCTCCGCTACTTCGTCACTTCGCTCACGGGAACGGCCTTCCAATGGTACTACCGCCTGAAGCCCAACTCAGTCATCGACTGGGCGGATCTCCAGAAGAAGTTCCTCGACCGATTCCAAACGGTCGAGCGAAAGGTCTCTCTAGCCGAACTTTGTTCTCTTCGGCAGAAAAATGGCGAGGGCACCCTCGACTTCATCAAAAAATGGTGAGACCTTAGCATAAGGTGTGTTAATCCACCCGTTCAAGAGGACGCCATCACCATATGTCGTCGAGGTTTGGCAGCCAAGGTCAGCGAAAAGCTTCTCAGCACCAATATCAAAGGCTTCGACCAACTCAATTCAGTGGTTGCCGAAATAGAGATGTTCTTTGCCGACAACCCGAGCTATACGACAGCAAAGGGTAAACAAGCACGAGAATGCTAGCCCGGTGAGGAAGTGAATATCATAGAGTTTACCCTTGTCGCCAAGGCCAGTAAGGGGGCCGAATCCAATGGCTCTGATAAAAATCCAGCGGATAAGCTGACTGCTCCCTCCTTCTCGGAGCGTATGAAGACACCCTTCTACTTCAAGAAGGAACACATGAAGATGCTCTTCGACCTCTGCATGGCCCAGAAGATCGTCGAACTGCCAGAAATTGGTAAGCCGGACGAGGCCTTGAAGACCGACGATCCCAGTTATTGCCTATATCATCGCATGTTGGGCCACTCAATTGAAGATTGCTACGTCTTCAAGACACAGGCGCAAAAGCTGATCCGAGATGGTCTCGTCAAAATGAAGAGCGGTCTCGTCGATCCCCCGCAACCACACACGTGGGCCAGGCCTGCTAAGGCAGCACGCGTGGCTCACCCCTCAGCCAATGTCATCCACATGATGGCCACATTCTCTCTCTCTGACGACGAGTCAGAGGAGCCTAGGGCTAATCGAAGGGAACATTCGATCTGGTATCCAGGGTGGAGGCCCTGGCACGATCGGAGACCTCTCTCCTTCCCCAGGGAGAGAACCCAGCGACTCTTTGATATCCTCGTCGAGAGGGAGCAAATCATGCCCCGTGACTCGCCTGCCGACTACACCCATTGGGATCGTAGTCACCCCTAATACTGCCCCTTCCACGCTAGGATCTGCCACCCGATCGAGTCCTGTGAGGAAGTTCAACACCTCATCTAGGAATAGATCCAATGGGAACAGATCGATGCGGAAGGAAACTCCATGTCACTCGTCAGGCTTCGGCAAGCTGTGGAAGAGACCCTGAGCATCGCCAGGGATGCACCAGAGCGGCCTGACTCTCCTCAAGAAAATGGGCATGGGCTTCCTTACCAGCATCCTCCAGAATGGCTCGAGTTCCGGGCCGACAATCAAGAGGCGCTTGAGCGATTGCGAAGGCATGGAGAGCGAGATACCAGTCAAGAGACGGGGCCGACCAACTTCTCGGTCAACGTCATTCATGCCCCTGCTCCTCCAACCCCTTCGAACTCTCAGACATCAGCACCCAGCCAGCCAACCCCAGCCACTTCGGTTGTGTGATGGCGGTCCTGGCAGGAGCTAAAGTCTCTCCTTTTTCCTGAAGAAGACATTGCCAGACTCCTCCGGGTCCTTCTCGGCCGAGAGGATGTTCTGGTGAGTGAGGCGACGATGACCTCCTCAGGTCTTTCCCGTCCTCCTCCCGTCCTATCTCCGTCGCCGATAGCTGTGAATAGGAAGGGAAAGCAAAAGCAAGGTGAGGCCCCGCCTCAACCTCGTTACACCTCCTCAGCGGAGGGGCCGGCGAGTCCTCCCCACCTACATGTTGACACAATCTAAAGTACGAAGAAGGCATCTTCGGAGTCTTCAGCGGCTTTGATTCAAGTGGCGGGCCTACTGCCACAAGGTTCCGCCATTCCGCAGAGTCGGGATAACTGTGCAGAGTGACAACGTCTTGCAACGCAGTCAGTTGCCGCTGGGCCCAGCTCTCAGCATGGTTACAAAGGCAAGGCTAAGAAGCAGGATGACTAGTGCACCTCTTTGTCCGCTTCTCAACAAAAGCCATCGCCACCGCGGCTAAGGCATCAAATCGCGCACACGTCTTTGGACGCCAGCACTAGCCTACCGACTCCTCGTAGGCTCCCATCGCCACCGCGGCTAAGGCACCAAACCGTGCATATGTCTCCGGACGCCAGTCCTAGCATTCCAGCATACCAGTCATTGCCGCTCGAGGTGATCGAGCAGGCGATTAATGCCACCTTCCAGATACAATAAGCGGAAGGCACCTGGATCGAAATGCGGGCAAGGAAGAGTCATCGACCTCGCCCTACAAAGACATCAACTCGGAGATATCCTCATCAGGATTTGTCAACTCCGGCTCCAGCACCTCTCCCTCCTACTCCCTTGGAGACGGCTATCACCAAGAGACAAGAGAAAAATAGGAGGAAGAACCTCAGAAGGTGGCTCAAGAAACAGGCTGAACAAGCAGCCGCCCTGCAATTTCCAGCCGAGCCAACGCCTCTTCAAAGGCTCCAGCGGCTCATTGATGACTTGGAGGAATACGTTCCCCCTCGTCCTACTGGTGCTCTCCCACTTGAAAGCTATATCCCGTGGGAAGAAATGCAGAAGCGAGCCCGCCTCAGAAATTGGGTCCAAAAGATGATCCAAAAGCTCAAGAACGGTGAAAGACTCATGATCTCTGACGAGCTCTCCTTGTCCTAGAAAGACGAGGAGATCACCATAGAGCAGCTGGAAGAAATGCTTCGACGCTGCGCCTGCATCATGGTGGCTATCCCACCTCCTGACAATATCAACGCTTCTCGGCGGGGTGACCCAGTAGCCTCCCGGACAAGACAAAGAGCTACTGCCCCTCTTAGGCTGCAGCCAACTCTAGAGCACACCAGTCGCGGTCGAGGTCATGGCCGCGGATGCGGTAGAGATCGTGGGAGTACTCCCGAGTTACCCTCTCTCCGTCCAGTTTCAACCCAGAGCGAATCATCCTCTTTCGAGAGGAGGAACCGGCTCCCATCCCGGAAGTAGAAATTCGGATCAGACCCAGTGTCTTTGATCCTTCCGGCATTGGCAAGACTACTGCCAGTCTCCCAGCCTCTGCGCCAGTACCGGCTTCTACGGCAGAATAAGCGGGACCGTCCGACAAGGACGAGCCAACCCGCCAATCACCCCCATAAGAGCCGTCACTGGCATCCCTGTTCCAAGAGCCCGCTGGCGACCGAGGTCAATCTGATCCTGGTGGTCAGGGCAAGGAAGTGCAAATTCCCGATGGGGAACAACACAACAGCTCGCAGAAGGTTCAACCTGACGTACTACCCTCTCTGGAATATGATCGAGCCCGAGCTGACCGGAAGGTCCTCCCCCAGATGAAACGCTTCCCTGCCAGCATTTCAATTTGGGAAGCCATCGCTTGGAGTAAGGACCTAAGGGAAACCCTTTTCAAAATACTCCAAGAGCTGGAAGTTTATGAAGTGCATGCCGCAGAAATGAAGGCAGCTGCCTATGAAGCCTTCGCAGCCACTATCACCTTCACAGAGAAAGACATGCTGCTTTCCCCTCCATGCCACAATCGTCCTCTCTACATGAAGGGGAAGATCAACGGGCATGATGTGAACCGGATCCTAGTGGACGTTGGTTCTGCAGTCAACATCATGCCGCTCAAGACCTTCAAGTCTCTATATCTAACCCCATACCTCCAGAAGGTTCAAGCGGTCAAGATATCCGACTTCAACCAGAATACCGAGGACGTCCTCGGCAGAGTGGACGTCGATCTGGTGCTCGATGATTTCACCTCAAAGGAGACATTCTACATCATCGACTCCAACACGTCTTATAAGATGCCATTGGGTAGACCCTGGCTCCATGAAAACTGGGTCGTCCCGTCAACTCTCCACCAATGCATCAAGTATGCCAAGGACGGAGAGCAACATAAGGTCTTTGTAGACCTGTCACCGTTCACACCGGCAGAATGCAACCTGGCCGATGCGGCGCTCTACTTCAAGGGGATTAGTCCGTACCCTGTGATCAAGAGAAAAAGTAACGGCTGGCTCTCAGAGGAAGACGATGATGATCTCTTCTCTATTCACGAGGAAAAGGCCAAGCTTCACTGGCTGCGCCTCAATTCCAAGTCAACCCAGTATCACCCTGAGAGGCGCCAGATCGACTTCGAGGCTAATCTCATTAGCCGAGCTATCGGCAAGAGTATATGCTTGCCACCAGACTGCATCCAGCTCCCGTGTGCATCCGAGGAGCACAACGTCGAGTCGCTGACGACATTCATTGTCACCTTCAAGCGACAACGTCGAAACAAGAAGAAGGCTAACAGGGACAAACCCATTGTCTTCTATAAGGGAGACATGGTCCCTCAAGCCCTGCCAGATGATGACTTCGGCTGGTCTAGACAAGCCGATGATACCCCTGAAGTAGTTCAAGTGTGGGGCGACCTGTCGCCGCATATTCAAGAAATGTGTTTGAAGCAACACATTCCCCTGTGGCAAACTCCTGCCCAACAAAGATACTTCCGTCGACTGTGGGACCCTTCCCAGGGCCGAGGGCAACCCCCGTCCTTCCATAAGGATACCAGGGGGATTGGTTACGACCAGGAACTGGACTTCCGCATCCACTACGCAGTCAACGTCGTAGGCTTGGTACTACCAGCCAACGACCAAATAAGAGTCGAAACTGAATTCGACAGCTCCGAGGATGAGGGAGAGGAAATTCTGATCCTGATCTCCGCCAAAGCCAGAACCCCAGCTCAAGCCATCGGGGAACCTTCTCCGCCTCCCTGCCAAGACAAAGGGGCGGAAGAAGCTTCTCCGGTCTCTCAGCCAGTCGAGGGACCCAGTTCAATAAACCTTCCTGAAAGGGGGGATCTTGCTGGTCTTAGCTGCGAAAGATTGTCAGCTTCACTAGGCAACCCCGGAGAAATATCAGCAACTCCAGTTGACGACGGCTGGCCAAAAGCTGGCGGCCCAGATCAATCCCTAGCGGATCCCAGCAACAACGGCCCTCTTGTCCCATCGACGTCAACCGTTGGCTTTGAGAACCAAGAGCTACCCGAAGCCGACACTGATGATGAGGATTTCATCGACTTCCAACCCGCTCCTCTCGAGCTGGAGGACGACGGCCAGGCGACCGTGGAAGAGCTCGTTGAAATCAATCTGGGTGAAGATGACACCCCACAGCCTACATTCGTCATCGCTCTCTTCACCGAGGCAGAGAAGCGAGATTACAAGCAACTCCTGCTTGAATACAAGGACTGCTTCGCCCGGACATAGAAGGAGATGCCAGGGCTAGATCCCTCCGTAGCGGAGCACGATCTATCTATTTCTCCCTCAATCGCTCCGGTCAAGCAACCTCAGTGGCGCATGCGCCATGAGCTGGAGCTCCAAGTTTCGGCCGAAGTCCATAAAATGGTGGAGGTCGACATCATCGAGCCATGCATCTACCCGATCTGGCTCGCCAATATAATTCCAGTCAAGAAGAAGAATGGTCAAGTCCGCATCTACATCGACTTCCGGGACCTCAACAAAGCATGTCCGAAGGACGACTTCCCAATTCCAATCACAGAAACAATGGTGGATATGACCACCGGCCATGAAGCCTTACTTTCATGGATGGGTCGTCCGGTTATAATCAAATCTGGATGTCCCTTAAAGACAAGAACTATACGGCCTTCAGATGTTCCAAGGGGATTTTCAACTACAAGCGCATGCCCTTCGGTTTGAAGAATACCGGTGCTACTTACCAAAGGGCCATGACTAAAATATTCAATGACATGCTACACAACATCGTCGAATGCTATGTCGACGACCTCGTCGTCAAGACTAAAAGGTGAGAAGACCATTTGCACGACCTTTGCCAAGTCTTCGAGCGTCTCCGGCAATATGGGCTCAAGATGAACCCCATGAAATGCGCCTTTGGCGTATCCAACGGCAAATTTCTCGGCTTCATCGTTAGGTACCGAGGAATTGAGGTGGATCCCAACAAGATCAAAGCGATCCGGGAGCTCCCACCACCCAGCAACATCACTGAGCTCAGGTCCTTCCAAGGGAGGCTGACCTATATTCCGAGGTTTATCTCTAACCTCTCCGATCGATGCGCGCCTTTTAGCAAGTTGATGAAGAAAGACACCCCATTTACATGGGACTTGGAATGCCAGGCGGCTTTCGAGCAAATCAAGGAGTACCTTCTTACTCCCCCAGTGCTGGGGGCACCAATCAAGGGTAAATCCCTCATTCTCTACGTTGCCGCCATGGACGCTTCGCTAGGAGCTCTGTTGGCGCAAATCAATGAAGAAGGTAAAGAGCAACCCCTCTATTACCTCAGCTGGAAGCTAATCGGTGCAGAGTACCGCTACTCCCCCATGGAGAAGGTTTGCATGGCACTGGTGTTCGCAGTTAAGAAGCTGCGGCATTACCTCCTGTCCCATCAAGTCGAGCTTATATCCAAGCACGACCCTATGAAGTATCTCCTTCGACGACCTGTCCTCTCAGGCAGACTAGGAAGGTGGGCTCTCCTATTGATGGAGTATGATATTACCTATGTCCCCAGAAAAGCAATCAAATGACAGGGTATGGCTAAATTCTTGACAGCCCATCCAGCGCCTGATGACTCACCTTTCAGCTTAGAGCTCCCGGACGAGGAGTCCCTGGCTGTTCAATCACAACAACCGGTTGAACAGAGCGGAGATGTCTTGGATGACTGGCAGCAAAGCGCTCTCACAACCACTGCTGCTCAATCACAACAACCGGTTGAACAGAGCGGAGATGTCTTGCATTATTGGCAGCCAAGCGCTCTCACAACCAGCGTGCCTTGCTGGGAGCTCTACTTCGACAGTGCTTCCTGAGGGATCACCCGGAGCAACCAGGAGCCAGCCACCACGGCAGGTGCCGACATAGTCTTCCTGACTCCACAGGGTGGAGTTTTGTACAACTCTTGCGCCCTCATGAAGTCCCTGACCAACAATGAAGCCGAGTATGAAGCTCTACTCATTGGGCTCCAGATGGCTCTTCACATGGGCATTAAATGCCTCAAAGCCTACGGGGACTCCCAACTGATAGTCCGGCAGGTCCTCGGCATTTACGATGTGCGGAAGCCAGAGTTGGTTCCAAACCATACCGTCGTCACCAGACTAACCCAGAAGTTCTATTTCTTCGAAATAGATCACATTCCTAGAAGCAGCAATGCTCAGGCGGATGCCTTAGCAAAATTGTCCGCAGCCATCAAGCTCCCGCCCGAGGGCGAGGTCGACACCGTCATCAAGCACAGAAGACTGATGCCAAGCTCACTCGAAGACAGCACCGGTCTCACCATTTACGAGATCCATGACCTTGACCAGAGCACGCCTCTAGAAGAGGATGATTGGCGTGCGCCCATCATCAAATTCAAGAAAGGGTGGCTCCCTCCTAACCGAGCTCAAAGGGTCCAGCTACTCCGCCGAGCAACCTCTTACGAGTTGATCGAAAACTCACTGTATCGACTCGTTCATGAAAAGGACAAGCCAATTCTCTTGAGATGTATCTCCCTCGCCGAGGCTCGAGCCGTCATGCAGGAGGTTCATTCAAGATTGTGCGGCGCACACCAGGCCGGAGACCGAATGAAGCACAACATCAAGCTCAAAGACTTCTACTGGCCAACCATGTATGTGGACTGCATCCAGTATCCCCGTGCATGCCACCAAAGCCAAGCCTTCGGCCCAGTGCCCAGAAGCCCTCCAAACCCACTGCGTCCTTCAGCTCCCACCTGGCCATTCGTTGAGTGGGTTATGGACATTGAGGGGCCTTTCCCGCCATCTTCCAAGGGCCATAAATACATTTTGGCCGCCACTGACTATTTCTCTCGTTGGGCGGAGGCTCTGTAGACACGCCAAAATTGATACTATGTTGATCAAATCTCATGTCACTATGTTAACGCCCCAAAAAGAACTTCAATATTTCTATAATATAAAGTGTTTCTCTTTTGTGTGGGTTTTTATGATGTTTCTTGCATTTTTGTAATTAACGACTTGAAGAGGGGTGTGATTTAAATAGCGACCTAATCTGGGGCGTGTTCTCAAGAAAGGACGGCTGGTGTTAAGGGCGTCAATTTCTGGTATTTTACGAATCCCACCACGATTGAAAAATCAAGAATTAACGTCCTTCCTTAGGGCATGTTTTCAATTAACGCCTTTACTTCAGGCATCGTTTCACAATTTTTAGAAAAAGAAAGTTTTTATTACTAAAATTGAATTGAGGAGTTGACGCCTTTGTCCCAGTCGTGTTTTGAATTAACGCCTTAGGGTAGGTCGTCAATTTTAATTGACGCCCTTCTGAGGGTCGTCTCTCACCCTTCCGTGTTCTGTTTGGGTACTGTGGACGTACTTTTCGTTCGCTTGTTTATTGTTATTTTTTTTATTCGATTTATTAAGTGCGTGGGCGTGCCAGTCACCGAAGTGACAATTTATTCGGGCTCCGAAGAGCCCATGGTGCGCTCGATCCGACTTCGTCAGATGATTGTGTAGTTCGTGTCGGGACCAAAACCCGCCGCGCCATAAAGGTCACGACGTCATTTACATCCCCCATACGAGGGAACACCCTTGATTAATCGCCGAGATTCAGGGCCTCATGGCCAGGAAATTAATTGCATAAAAGGTTTATTACGAGGTATTGAAATCCTCATATGAGGGCAGGAAGAAAACCATTCGAGATTATGTCAGTCAGGCGCTGACCATTTAATGTTCGGACGAGCGTCCGTCTCGGGAAAAGCACGATCGTCGTGGGAAGACCGGAGCATATGTATGCCAGGATATGGCAATTTATTGTTTAGAAGAACGGAAAGCGTTCGGCTAAACCTCAGTTGAGGCGGTCAAAAGCCGGTAAATCTGTTGGCCCGGTGCAAGAGCAAGCTGCGACCATACTGCGGTGGGCCCCCCGCGGTCGAAACAAGACTTGCATGAGCGTCATTAATATTTCCGGTGCCAAGGGGGCGACGAGGGAATATCCCTTGAATCGGCTGAAGAGCCCTGTGTCCAGAGAAGCGGGCATTCGAAACGCGTCGGTCATTCGGGAGACCGTTTAATATTCGGACGTGTGTCCGGCTTGAGAATATCATAATCATCGCAGGAGGACCTGGGACATATGTATGCCGTGATCCGGCAAGTTTGTTATTTTGGGACACTAAAAACGTTCGGTTGAATCTCGGTTATTGTAGCCGGAAACCAGTGAATCTGTTGGCCCGGTGCGAGATCGAGTCAGGACCATATTGGGGGCGCCTCCCGTGGTCGAAACGAGACTTGCGTGGGCATCATTAATGTTCCCGGTGCCGGCGGGCAACGGGGAAGAATCCGGGGATTAGATTTCAAAATTGAAACGTGTTCGAAAGGGGCGGGCTGTAGACCGAGGATATGAGCCAGACGATGACCATGATCGGGACGGACCCGAGGTCTAAGTGTGGCCCACGGAGGTCTTATTGATATTCCCATGGAAGAAGTCCGAGGGTGGCGAGAGCCGTCTCGTTCCAATTCGGATTCTGTCGGTCACTTGCCGACCTTTTCATGTTCGGGCAAGGGCCCATATTGCAAGTGCGACGCGGGCAGGGACAACCCCGTACAAATATATGCCGAGTTTACGGCAATTTCAATGGAAGGGTGGGAACGAATCCCGATAGGAACGGGTCAGAATTGATGAGCTATTGGCCCGGAGCAATGCCGGCTCACAACCATATCGAGGTAGGAGCCACCGGCTATGCAGGTCGCTCACGTGCCTTTTCATGTTCGGACGTAGGTCCGTAATAAGAACGCGGCGAGAATCGAGGTGAATCTATTCAAATGTCTGCCGAACGTGCGGCAATTTTAGTAGCGGCTCGGAAGGGATCCGGCCGGAGAAATAAGTCCAGTTTAATCGGAATATCAGCCCGAGGCGAGGTCGGGCTATGGCCATTTCGGGATAATTTCCAAGACTCAGGCCCAACCTGGAAGGGCGGCATCATTATTCCTTCGGCACCAGGTCTTTCTTCTTTTCAGCCCTCTGGGAGGCCTCATTTATACAGACGGACGTGAAATCGTTTCCTCACTGTATTAGAAGTCCAAGTCTCCGTCATACCAGATGGCTTCTTGCAGTGCAAGGCAATGAGCTGTCAGCCAAAAAGGTGAGATTACTAGTCAAAAGCGGACCTTTTGTCAGACAGGAAGACTGCTACAGTGCTCGGCCTGCTACAGTGCTCGGCCAGGCCTTCTCTAACTTTAGCTCGGACTGCTATAGTGCTCGGTCTGCTACAGTGCTCGGCCATGCTATATTGCTCTCTTCAGGCTCGGTTGCTACAATAGCACGGCCTTCTCCAACTTTAGCTCGGACTGCTACAGTGCTCGGTCTGCTACAGTGCTCGGCCATGCTATATTGCTCTCTTCATGCTCGGTTGCTACAATAGCACAGCCTTCTCCAACTTTAGCTCGGGACTGCTACAGTGCTCGGTCTGCTACAATGCTCGGCCATGCTTCAGGAGTCCATTAGCTCGACCTTCTTTAAATTTGGGTCGGATTGCATCAGAAGCTCTGACTGCTACAGTGCTCGGTTTGCTACAGTGCTCGGCCGCGCTACTGTGCTCGGCCATGCTACAGTGTTCGGCTGCTACAATGCTTGGCCATGCTTCAGTGCTTGTCCAAGCCAACGGGCGTGCCGTTGAAGAGCTTGAACAGTTTGCCGCTGGCAGGCACAACAGGTGTGCCGCTGAGAGAGCCAAAAGGCGTGCCGCTGGAAGACACAGCGGGTGTGTCGCTGAAGAGCCCAAAGGGCGTGCCGCTGAAGGGGCGGCAGGGTGTGCCGCTGAAGGGGCGGCAGGGGCGGTTTTGAGCCCGTTGCGAGCACGAGTTGTGACCCATCTGATTTTCTTCGAGGCCCGTGGATTGTGGGGCTCCTGGGGGTTGGTTTCTCTTTGCTGTCGTGACTCCGGGAACGACTTCACGGCAGTGTGCATATTTGGGGGGGGGGGTCCGGACGATCAGTCTCTCCGGGGCTTCTTCACTCGGCGCCGTTGTTGATGCGAGGCCGGGCATGATTTTTGGGTGTGCAATTTTTTGTGTCCACAAATGCCCCCCACCCACGGGTAGCGTAGGCGAAGCATGAGCCGGGCGGTGCCCGTGAGTGTATTTGTCACTTTTCTCTTCGTCGATGCCGACGAGATGTTGGGTGCTGGCGTAACATGTTGGTCTCGTCTTCTCTTCGTCAGTGCCGACAGGGTGTCGGGAACTGATGCAGTTTGTTGTCTCTTCATCAGTGCCGACGGGGTGTCGGGAACTGAAGCAGCATGTTGGTCTCTTCATCAGTGCCGACAGGGTGTCAGGGACTGAAGCAACATATTGGTCTCTTCATCAGTGCCGACGGGGTGCCGGGAACTGAAGCTGTATCTTGGTCTCTTCATCAGTGCCGACAGGGTGCCGGGGACTGAAGTTGTATATTGGTCTCTTCATCAGTGCTGATAGGGTGCCGGGGACTGAAGTTGTATATTGGTCTCTTCATCAGTGCCGACGGGGTGTCGGGAACTGAAGCAATTTGTTGTCTCTTCATCAGTGCCGACGGGGTGCCAGGGACTGAAGCAGTTTGTTGGTCTCTTCATCAGTGCCGACAGGGTGTCGGGGACTGAAGCAGCATATTGGTCTCTTCATTGGTGCCGACGGGGTGCCGGGAACTGAAGCTGTATCTTGGTCTCTTCATCAGTGCCGACAGGGTGCCGAGGACTGAAGCAGCATATTGGTCTCTTCATCAGTGCCGACGGGGTGCCGGGAACTAAAGCTGTATCTTGGTCTCTTCATCAGTGCCGACAGGGTGCCGGGGACTGAAGTTGTATATTAGTCTCTTCGTCTCTTCATCAGTGCCGACAGGGTGTCGGGAACTGAAGTTGTATCTTGGTCTCTTCATGAGTGCCGACGGAGTGCCGGGGACTGAAGTTGTATCTTGGTCTCTTTGTCTCTTCATCAGTGCCGACAGGGTGTCGGGAACTGAAGTTGTATATTGGTCTCTTCATTAGTGCCGACAGGGTGTCGGGAACTGAAGTTGTATATCGGTCTCTTCATCAGTGCCGACAGGGTGCCGGGGACTGAAGTAGTTTGTTGTCTCTTCATCAGTGCCGACGGGGTGTCGAGAACTGAAGCAGTTTGTTGTCTCTTCATCAGTGCCGACAGGGTGTCGGGAACTGAAGCAGTTTGTGTTCTCTTCATCTTTTCTTTTTTTTCTTCTCTTCTCTTTTTTGTCATCATCATTTTTTTCTCTTTTCTGTTTCCTTCTTCTTCTCTTCTTCCCTTCTCTTTTTTTTCTTCTTTTTCTTTTCTTTTCTTTTTTTTTTGAAGAACTCCAGGTGGTTGTTGGCGTGGATGCCAATAATGTAAGAGCTGTCGGCGCAGGGGCCAACAGGGGAGGCCAAAACAGCCGAGGCTGGAAGCGGGCTTCAAGAGCCAAAATCTGGGAAGCAGGCCATGAAGGCCAGATTCTGGGGAGCAGGCTGCGAGAGCCAGCATTGGGAAAGCGGGCCGTGGGGGCCGAGATAAGCAGGCTAGAAGAGCCAAAGTTGGGAAGCGGGCCGTGAAGGCCGAGATTATGGGCAGCGGGCCGTGGAGGCCGAATTTTGGGAAGCAGGCCGTGAAGGCCAGATTTTGGGGAGCAGGCTGCGAGAGCCAGAATTTGGAAAGCGGGCCGTGAAGGCTGAGATTATGGGCAGCGGGCCGTGGAGGCCGAATTTTGGGAAGCAGGCCGTGAAGGCCAGATTCTGGGGGGCAGGCTGCGAGAGCCAGAATTTGGGAAGCGGGCGGTGAAGGCCGAGATTATGTGCAGCGGGCCGTGGAGGCCGAATTTTGGGAAGCAGGCCGTGAAGGCCAGATTCTGGGGGGCAGGCTGCGAGAGCCAGAATTTGGAAAGCGGGCCATGGGGGCCGAGATAAGCAGGCTACAAGAGCCAAAGTTGGGAAGGTAGGCTGCGATAGCCGTGATTGAGTTCATTGTGTACACACACATTCTTGTTATTTTATTATTATTATACCTTTTTTGTATCATTTTTATGTTGTTTTGTTTTATTTTTCCTGTTTTTATTATTTTTATTATTTTTAGTTTTATTTTTATTTTATTTTATTTTCATTTTATTTATTTATTATTATTTATTTTTTATTTTTATATTTATTATTATTATTATTATTATTATTTTTTATTTTTTATTTATTTATTTTTAAGCATGCAAGCATTCATTAGCAGGCATAACATAAATATAAGTAAGGCGGCTCCCTCTATGGGGGACAGGATAGGGACGTCGCCCGTAATTCGTAGATGCGGTGCGGGCCGCGAGGCACAATCGAGGGGTGGTGCACCCGCCAAGAGGATATCGCACGTCTTGCATGCATAGCCTAAATTCACGCATTTCACCCGAGGCAATTCTATGTGGCGTGGCAGTGCAAGTGTGTGAACAAAGAGCCCTAACCACAGGGATATGCAGGTTTTCCTGGTGACACTCGAGGATCACTCTAGCGCCTACACAAATGTTTCAGGCTTTCGACTTTCGGTAGCTTCACACAGCCCCCATCTGTTTATTTTGGTAGCGGATTTCACCGTTTGGCGCGAGTCTCCTCATGTGTCTCAATGGGGATTCCCGGATACTAGGATTCATCCTCATTATAATTCTATCACGGATTCCACCGTTTGACGCGAGTCTCCTCATGTGTCTCAATGGGGATTCCCGGCTAATAGGTTTCATCCTTATTATAATTCGCTCCACCATTTCGCGTGAGTCTCCTCATGTGTCTCAATGGGGATTCCCGGCTACTCGGATTCACGTTTCTCTCTCTTTTTTTTCTCTTTTTTTCTCTTTTTTTTGCTCTCTCTCTCTCTTTTTTTTTACAGTGGGGGTAGGCAGCTTTTTCCTCACGATTACCTTTCACGCGAGTGCAGGAATTCAAGCATCCGTAGAGTGCTAAGAAGAAATTCGGGCAATCCCTATAGTCGAAGGCTATTGAACACATTAAGTGCAAAGTGTGGGAGCGTTGCCTCAGGTTTATTTTGTGAGTTGGGCTTAGCGATTCAGCCATGACTCTTCCCCTTGACGTGTGCACCTGCCATAGTTGGGTTCCCTTCGAGCGTGCGCCGCGACGTACGTGCATCCGGAATCGGGCGATATTATTTAGCAAGGAAACACGGTCCTAGAAAATTTCAAGGAGGTATATTGTTCTATATTAAGCAAGCATGCAAACAGGGCAATCAAGTATTCTCTTTTTTTGGTTTTTGTTGTTTTTTTGTGTTTGTTTTGTTGTTTGTTGTTTTTTTTTTTGGGGTGTTATTTTTTTTGTTTTTTGTTTGTTTATTTTTGTTTGTTTGCTTGTTTTTTGCATAAGAAAATATTGTTGTTACGTATAAGTGTAGTGGTAGTAAAGGTATTAGGGAGGCAGACCGCAAAAGGGCTGAGAGGATATTAGGAAAGCGGGCTGCAAGAGCCGAAGTTATGGGATGTGGGCCGCGAAGGCCGAATTCTGGGAAGCAGGCTAAGAGAGCCAGACTTGGGAAGCAGGCCACGAAGGCCAAATGTAAGTAGGCTGCAAGAGCCAAAGCTGGGAAGTAGGCTGTGAAAGCCGAGGGGAAGCAGGCTGCGAGAGCCAAAGTTGGGAAGCAGGTCACGTGGGCCGAATTTTGGGAAGCAGGCTACATGAGTCAGGATCTGGGAGGCCTTTGTCGGTTTAACGCCCCGTCGGCGGAAGGTCTAGTCGGTTTAACGCCCCGCCGGCGGAAGGTCTATTCGGTTTAACGCCCCGTCGGTGGAAGGTCTAGTCGATTTAACGCCCCGTCGGCGGAAGGTCTAGTCGGTTTAACGCCCTGTCGGCGGAAGGGTCTATTCGGTTTAACGCCCCGTCGGCGGAAGATCTAGTCAGTTTAACGCCCCGTCGGTGGAAGATCTAGTCGGTTTAACGCCCCGTCGGCGGAAGGGTCTAGTCGGTTTAACGCCCCGTCGGCGGAAGGTCTATTCGGTTTAACGCCCCATCGGCGGAATGCTAATTGGTTTCTATTTGTTTGATGGTTGGAGGTCGGAGGTAGAAGTTTATCTCATAAAGATTTTTTTTGAAGAGGCGGGTACAAAGACCGTGTTGGCCTTGCTGCTGTTCTTTCTCTTCTTCTCTTCTTTTGTGTGGAGTGCAAAGACCGTGTTCGTCTCATAATTGCTCTTTTTTTTCTTCTTCTCTTCTTTTGTAGAGAGGCAGGTGCAGAGACCATGTTCGCCTCATGATCATTTCTTTCTTTTCTTCTCTTCTTCTCTTATGGAGAGGCGGGTGCAAGGACCATGTTCGCCTCATTCTCTTTTTTTTTTCTTCTCTTCTTCTTTTGTAGAGAGGCAGGTGCAGAGACTATGTTTGCCTCATGGTTGCTCTTTTTCTTCTTCTCTTCTTCTTTTGTAGAGGGGCAGGTGCAGAGACCATGTTTGCCTCGTGATCACTTCTTTCTTTTCTTCTCTTCTTCTTTTGTGTAGAGAGGCGGGTGCAAAGACCACGCCTGCCTCAAAATTGCTTTATTTCTTCTTCTCTTCTTCTTTTATGGAGAGGCAGGTGCAAAGACCATGTTCGCCTCATGACCATTCTTTTTTCTTCTTCTCTTCTTCTTTTATGGAGAGGCAGGTGCAAAGACCATGTTCGCCTCTTGTCTCTTTTCTTTCTTTTCTCCTCTTTTTTGTGGAGAGGCGGGCTCGAAGACCACGTCTGCCTCCTTGGTCTCTTCTTCCTTTTCTTCTCTTCTTTTGCGTGATGAGGCGGGCTCGAAGACCACGTTGTAGACACGCCATTCCTGACGTCTCCTGAGAAAGTCTCATATTACTATACAACGCCCCGCAACGGCTTACGCATTTTGAATCACTCGAGTGCTTCCTTTTCTCGGGTCTTCTTCTGCCTTTTTCGGCATCCGGAATCGTCTCGTCACGGCATTCGGACGGCATCAACACCAGTCAGACGCATCAAGAGGTTCCGGAACCAAGATGTTGACTACCGGGCGGCCGCCGATTGAGGACCCGGGTGGGTCTTAATGGGGGCGTCCAGGCTCCTGGACGCCCCCATCTTTTTAATTTATTTTATTATTTTCTCAGGGCCCAAAAATAAATAAAAATATATATATTTTAATGGAGGTGTCCAGGCCCCTGGACGCCTCCATAAAAACTAATAATAATAAATATTTATACAATGCCACTTGGCATAAAAAAGACAAAAAATAATTAAATATATATATATTAATGGAGGCGTCCAGACCCCTGGACGCCTCCATAAAAACAAATAAAAAAAATCAAAATGCCTGCCCTGGTATAAAAGACAAAAGAAAAATAAAAAAATAATATAATTTTGGAGGCGTCCCGGTCCCTGGACGCCTCCATCAACTCCCTCACGGGGGCCGGCCACCGAACGACGGTTTGTCGTGTGTGAAAAAATCCAAATTATAGAGACGTCCAGTCAGCTGGACGCGCCCATTTCTGAATCACGAGGCGCCGCTCACAAAACCACGCGTTGTGCCAAACCGCGTGCGGCCGTCGTCGGCTTTCGGTGGACCTGCTTGAGGCGTCCTGGACCCTGGACGCCTCCACAAAAGTATTCCAAAAAAATCAATAAAAATAGAATAAAATATTATTTCAGCCCTGATGGAGGTGTCCAGGGTCCTGGATGCCTCCACCCTCCGGAGCCCTATAAATAGAGCCCCACCCCCTCAGTTCAGGAGCTTCGAAGTGATCCGATAGGCTGCCAGAGCCCAGAGGCTACGGAGTCATTTTCTAACCCGTGGGTTCTTTTGTAGGTGGAGGTTCTGCCGGCTTCTCGGGTGCTCACGCTCGCGAGAGGAAGGTCGTCTTCATCCACCGCGCTTCCACGTCGTCCCCACGCTGCCGGAGCTCCGCCGGATTTCACCCTCGGCTCATCCAATAAGCCTTTTCTTCCCCTTTTTTCTTCGTAGTTCTTTTGCATTCATCATCTCGCATCCTCTATCCCCCTTCATAAGGGCGCCTCTTCTTTTATACTTCTTGCATCCATCATCTCATTTTCCTCCTACTCGAGTCCGAGAGGGGTTTAAAAGACAACACCAACCAGGTGTGTGTCTTGCCATCATTTCGTTATTTTTATCGCAAGGATTTGAATACTACACCTCTATCTTTCTAATCCACTTGTCATTTGTTTGTCGTTATTTTGCAAGGGTAGCCGAGGAAAGCCCTCTCCGTCGGCCGACCGGAGGGAGAGGAAGAAGCAACCCGCCATCTCCCGCTCTCGAGGTAGGCGCGATCACTTTCTTATTTTGGGGTCTTTCGGCCCCTGGAGATCACATCTTATTTTCGAGGCCGCGGCGAGTCACTTCCCCAATGGCCGTTTAAATTTCCGTTCTTATATTCTCTTTATACTCTGTTATATTCTGCTCATATTCTCGAGGCCGCGGTGAGTCACTTCCCCAATGGCCGTTTAAATTCCCGTTTTTATATGTTATATTCTTATCTATTCGTGTTCTCGAGGCCGCGGCGAGTCACTTCCCCAATGGCCGTTTAAATTCACGTTCTTATACGTTATATTCTTATCTGTTTGTGTTCTCGAGGCCGCGGTGAGTCACTTCCCCAATGGCCATTTAAATTTCCGCTCTTTGTATTCTCTCTATATTCTGTCATCTTATTATCTGCTCATATTCTCGAGGCCGCGGCGAGTCACTTCCCCAATGGCCGTTTCAATTCTTGTTATTTAATTTTTGCACCATTCCCGTCCCCCCGAGGCCGCGGCGAGTCACTTCCCGCTATGGCCGTTTAAACCCCATATTTTGCTATATCACAATTGTCCCGCTCGCCCCGCCGGAGCAATCTCCCGTGGTGGCCCCTTCTCTCTCTTCTCTTATTTCTGTGTTGCAGCAAATAAACAACAAACACCAAAAGAAAGAAAAGAGGAGCCCGCGCGCGCTCCGCGTCCTCCTCTCCGCTCTTCCCCGAACCGCGTGACGTCGCTCACAGATTGGCGATCACGGTGGGACATCTACTGCTTCCTTTCGGCTACCCTTGCAAGTTCGGCACCACCCGTGCCTCTCCACCTTCGCGCCCGTGCGCGCCCCCGTCGTGCTCACGGCAGCACCGTCAGTTTTGATTGGTTCTTTGTTTATTATATGTCTGTTATTTCTGTTGTTTTCCCACTCCATATATCTGTCAGCATTCCATTGCATACATCCATTCCTCTTTTCTATCCTTTTTTTCATTTTTTGAGGATCACCCTTTCCCGGTGAAGGAAGGACTCTCCGTTTGGGAATTCCTCTCAACGGACTAGAATCTCCTACACTGGGACCTCCGTAAGTCCCCGACATCGAAGAATCTCCTCTTCGTTCACTGAGCTGGTTGTACCATTGAAGTTCCCCGAAGTTAGTCATTTCATTCGTGGTGAGACGAGAGACCCTAGCTGACACGGCGGTAAAACAAAAACAAACTAGGGTCCCCATTTTGTGTGAACTTCGGATCTCGCTAAAAATACAAAAAAATCATCAAAATCAAAACACAAAAAAGACGTAAGGCATTCACTTGTGTGTTAATCTCTGCTGATCGTTTGTTGGTGTATGCTATTATGCTCTCGAAAAACATGATGGATGGCTGAATATAATTACAATTGTTTCGAGGCCGATGCCTTCCGTTATGGGTCTCAAATGCATGACCCAGGTCACGACTCTTACGGGGTCTATAACTCAGACTGGGGCTATCAGCCTGACCCACAGGTTCATCCCATGGACATTGGCCCATCCTATAAGTCCTCATATGGAATACAGGCCACTGTTAGTGGAGCTTCCCCCTCCACTAGTGTTCCCTATGCCTGGGATTTCATGGCTTCTCATATCGACTCTCTCAGCTCTCAACTTGGAGCCTTACAGGCTGTTATTGAGAGGAAATTTCTTCCTCCTTCCCCTCCTCAAGCCAACCCCCTTCACGCTTTCATGAATAATATTACCAAAATGGAGAAGGATTGGAAGGAGAGAAGAGATGAGTATGGCATCTGGGATATGAGTGAGCAAGAAGTTCTCCCAAGTTTTAACGATCAAGTGGATGCCGTCCACCCACCATTCATTCATTACGCTCATTCATATGGCCCTCCGCCTCCGCATTCATATCCACAAAACCCTTCATGTCAATATACACCATCTCCACTCATCAACGTGCCTCCACTACGGCGTCCATTTGAACTTGATGATCATAAAGAATTAGAAATGGCACATGATGAAATTTATGAAGATTTTGAATATACACCTACTCCGAGTTTTCTTCGTTTCCCTCTTCCACTGCTCCCACAAGAACCCCCTGCTCAGGATGAAGCCACTAGTTTTACCACTGCTTATGATTCATCATGGTGTCACGATGACGGGTTTACACCCCAACAACCCGCATCAATGCACCATGAATCACCTTCTACCCTTAACCCCCCACGTACCACCAAAATCCGACGTTTCCTATGTACCAAGCCTTCTACTGTCACCCCTTCAATTGTACAAATAACCCCCACACCATTGGCTTCCACTGAGCATTCCACTAACTCTTGTTCCCAACCGAGTAATCCTCCATCGTCTCCACCTAAAACCTCCACTAGCCTTGTAACCCCGAATCCAACCATTCCTATTCCTCCACTCCCCTTACCTAAACCCGTGATTAACCCTGAGCCGGGCCCATTGATTGTTGCACACGAGCCAACCTCGTCTCCTCTCGAGAACAAGGAGAAGCCCGTCGTGTCTCAACCTCCACTTACCCTTCCTATAGCCCCCATCATTGAATCTCCATTACCCGTTGAGCCTGTTGTCTCAATCTCACCTCCTTCCACCACCTCTCGGAGTGGGTGTCTTTCTACAAATACATGTGCCAAAGATGATGTTCAAGAATCGGACAAGAAGAATTTGGCCACGGCATTGCCATTCAAGATCCAATATTTAATTTGCCGAATGCCGATTCGGGTTCTTGTGTCGGTCACCTTTGAGAAGGCCGAATTTCCATCTGCACCAATGCCCATCAAGAAGGACCCTCAGGAATTGGTGCTGACCAAATCAGGGGCCAAAATAACCACGATCACATTACTCATTGGCCAACATGCTTTCAAGGCTCTTATTACCCCTTGTTCGGTCATAGTCCAGATGGCCAATCAAAAGAAGGGGTTCTCCTCATGCATAGTGATGACACATTCTACTGCCGAGGAGATGATGAACTCTATGCTCAGGGGTGGGTCAGGGCAGTTCTTGTTGGAAGCTTTTAACATCATGTCTACTCACCACCAACTTCCATGCAAGAGGCGAATGCCTATGTTACCCAGCATGATCACGTGTGATATTCCAACAGCCTTGAGCGGTGCCCCAAAAATGAAGCTCCTTATGACGAGCATCCAACTTCCAATGATGGACACCGTTCATCTATCACGGGAGTTTTTTCCAAGGGAGCCATTTCATGTCAAAATCCCTACTTCACAAGCGGTGCTCTTAAATCTTTGTTTTGATATTTTGCCAAGAGAGTTACCGTTCATGTACGAATGCCTTATTAGAAGTCCGTCAAATGAGAGCCTGTGGGCCCGGACCGTACTAATGGACCCGGTTGGTCAGAGAAAGAAGAGGCCTTCTGCCTGGGCACATCATTGGGATCAGCCTGCAAACCCAGGAGGCCGAGAACTCGTGTTGAAGATTGAAGGGCCGCACTATGAGAGAGTATTTACCAAGAAGAGGGAAAAGCATAAAGTGAGGCTTAAGGACAATAAATCCCTTGTTGAAGGAGCCCACATCAGTTCATCCACTTCCTATCCCGGTCCATCACTGCTCATGCTGCTATTCAACTTCTTTTTATGGGCAGTCCATTGGTTAAGGAGACGCCTCCCGTCATCTAAATCTAAGTCATCAAGCTCCTCTGCTCTAGGGTCCCCGAACCCTCACATTCCTCGTTGTCCGGAGCTTCCGGACCCCTACATTCATCCCTGTCCGGAACCTCCGGACCCCTCCCTATTTAATTCCATGTTTTTATCCATCTCTCACCCCCATCCGGAACCTCCAGATTTCTTATCTTATTCTCCATCTCTCTCAGGGCATCACGCCCTTCCTTCCCATATCCACCTGGAACCTCCGGGCCTCTCCTTCTTTCGATTTATCCTTTTGTTCTTCCAAGTCATCACGTCCTTCATTCTTTTCACCCCTTTGAATTATCTTTTTACACACCCCCAGGGCATCGGGTCCCTCATGATCTTCTTCCTCCGGAACCTCCGGATTCATTTCCCCATGATTCTCCTCCTTTACGTCTGGACCCTTCGGATCCGCCTCTCTCGATTCATCAATTTCTGATTCCTCCCGATCCCGCTCCCGGGTTCGACCCGGTTCCTTCCACGTTAACTTCCTCGGGCACCTGCCCGTTCTCACACTGTTTCCGAGGCTTTAGTCCTCACTGATTTCTTTGATTTCTTCTCATCCTGTAAATTCTTCTAGGTATCTTTCACCTAAATCTTGTTTTATCCCCCACTTATTTAAAATAAACCGCCCTAGTTGGAGGATTGTTGTATAGGAGGAGCCTTACTGGTATTCTGCTAAGATGTCTTGGTGACGATGAGGTTTGGAAATGTGTAGAAGAGACGCACTCGGGTGTGTGCGGTGGCCACGTAAATAGTCAGATGCTCGCCAAGAAGATCATTCGCCAAGGCTTTTATTGGCCCACTATGGAAGAGGATTGTGCCATCTATGTCCGTAGGTGTGTCAAGTGTCAACTTCACGCCGATAAAATCCATTCACCATCTTCCTCACTTCATCCAATATCCTCCCCATGGCCTTTCTCCATGTGGGCATTCGACATCATTGGTCCCCTAGGTGATCCCAATTCCCTCACCAAGCAGAAATCTTTCATCCTTACTGCGACGGAATACTTCACCAAAGGGGCCGAAGCCGAAGCTTACACGGAAATCAAGGCGTCAACAGTCTGCAAGTTCATCATGAAGAACATTCTCGCCAGATTCGGCATCCCAAGCACGATCGTCACCGACAATGGGCCACAATTCATTTCTCAGGACCTACAGGACCTCTGCAAAAGGTACGCAATTGCATTGCATCATTCATCGCCATATTACCCACAAGGTAACGGCCAAGCGGAGGCCACCAATAAAACATTGCTCAAAATCATCAAAAAAAACCTACGAGTCTAGTAAGTTTTCAGACTGGCCAGAAAAGCTTATCGAAGCCCTATGGGCCTATCGCACTTCAATCCGTACCCCCACCGGGCAGACTCCATTTGCCCTCACTTATGGTATGGAAGCGGTAGTCCCGTACGAGACTCTGATCCCTTCTCTCAGGGTACAATTGGACGAGGAATTTCCCCTCGACGATCGTCGTAATTCACTCCTCGCCCAGTTGGAACTCTTGGATGAGAAGCGACTGGCCGCTGCCGAACACGCGCGTGTCTATCAAAATAGACTCGCTCGCTTTTACCAAAAGAAAGTCGTTGAGAGAAAATTCAAAGTCGGTGAGATGGTCGTAAAAAGAATTTTTGTCAAACCTGGAGGGCCGCGTTCTAAGCTCCAACCCAATTGGGAAGGACCATTTGTAATTCAAGCCGTGTACCCTGGCAACGCCTACAAGCTAGTCAACGCTGAAGGGACCGAGTTATCCCACCCCTGGAATGGGCTTTATCTTAAGAAATACTACCCTTAGCACAAAACAAAAAAATGATGAAAAGATAAAAAACATCAAAAACAAAGGAATATTGAAAACCACTAAAAATATGGAAAATTCAAGATGCCGATGCCCGGCAGTCACCATATAGTTAAGTCTCTGCATCTAACCTTCATGTTAGGATAGGGCCCATTAAGGCTTGGTAGGCACCGGGTCTTGGTTTGCCAGAACCATGGAGATCCCTGTCCAGCCACGTCGGCCTATGCTCGCTCGAAGGAAGCTAACATGTGCTCACTTATGTATTTTATTCAAAAAAAAAAGTCGGTAACATCACCTACGGTGGGGTGTCACCCAGAAGATCTCCGGAAGCTGTAATCTTTATTCTTTTCCCTTCGACCAAATGAGACAGTCGGCGCCCTTAAAACGCTGAGCATGAGAAACCGAAACTCAAACCCCAAAGGCAAGAGTAGGATCCATTTCCTCGAGCATCGATCAGAGCACGAGAAGAGGGCAGTGTCCCCGCAGGCATACGAAAAGGGAGCCCACAAACGTCAAACGACTATATCTCCCTCACAAAAAGAAATACAAAGTCAAAATCAAGAGAAAAGCCTGGTCGTGACCGTGCCTGTTGCGATAAACGGAACCCCTCAAAGCAAAAGTCTGAATCCACAAAGGGGGCCGTGGAATGTAAATGCTCGAGATTTGGTCCGAAGTTGTCTGAAAGGAAAGAGTTAATGGGCCCTTATTCGCTCGCCGGGTTAACGGCTTTGCCGGTCCTCTCAGGAGATTTATCCCCTACACTCTTCCTTCTCCCTCTAAAGATGAAGGTTCGATGGAGTTTCTGAAAGGTGAAAACTGCCCAGGGTCTGCGACCTTATTTTAATATACACATTTGGTTGCCTACTTTGAAAAGCAAAAGCTATCGCTGCGAAGGAGTCTCTGTGTTTCTGGCTGGTCAAGACCCCTGTTTACCACCTTGATGTCTTCTTGTTTAACCTCGGGCTTAGGCCAATGCAAGCGCGTCACCTATGGGTGCGACGGCGTCTGATTCCGGGTCAGCGTCGCGCGGTTGGTCGTTAGGGTTCCAGGGTGGTCCATCATATACCATCTAGAGTTGTGAGGAAACAGACCCGGGTCGGGCAAATCTTTTACCTCAAACACCTTTTGGGTGAATCCCTGTGGTCGGAAGCAACTGGGAGCCTAAGCATGGCATGACGGTATTATCATCAGGGTAAGTCTTAGCCGGCGGGATCATCATTCGAGGGGTCTAGAGGCCCAAATCAACCTAGATGTGCACTTAGGATACCTGGGAGGTTAGTAAGAAACCCCTGTTCTCACAAAGGTTAGGTGCCATTTGGGTGCTTGCCGGGCATTAGCAATAAAAAAATTGAAATGATAAAAGCACAAAAAAAATGGAAAAGAGAAAATGCACATATTTGCAAACAAAAAAAATCTTTTTATGATAAAACAAAAAAATATATCAAATATAAAAAAGAAAACAAATCAATTTTGCATGATTACATTTGCGTGCAGCATCTCACTTTTAATACCGCTTGCATTCGTGTGCTTGCCTATCGCATTTATCATCACCACATCTTTCCCTTGCCTTCGTTAATTAAAGGCTTGGCCCCTTGACCAGTTATCAAGGACAGTCACATGACCATTTGCTTATTGAGCAAGGGGCCAAGTCAGAACAAAAATTCTGATTTGTTTGTTTCAGTGATGTGTGCAGGGATTCAGGCAACAGAAGCATAGGTGAAAAACAAACAAACCGAACCTTGTGTTTTATTCCCAACACCCAAAAAAAATTTTACATCAAGTTCCGCCCTCTCTCTCTGCATCACTCGTCCCACTACTCTCCGGGCAAAACGCTCTCAAAGGTGCTACCCAACTACGAAAAGCGGTACTCCTGCCTCTCTGTACTCCCCTTCCTATTTCCACATCCCGGCGTTGACCTACGGAAGCAGTAGAGAAGCTACCAACACGAAAGCCACGCTCTCGTGCTCTTCGGTAGCGCTCCTCCCCATCTCTCAGCCACTGTTCAGCAAGGCCAAGGCTGATTTGGAGTTCGAATAGTTGGGCCTCCATGGCCCTTCGTTCCTCCCTTTCAGTCAATCTGTTGGCTCTCTCTCTCTCCGCGTCTCTTTCTCTCTCTGCACGTTCTCTCTCACGGTCTTCCCTTTCCAACTGGAGAGTGATCCTCAGTTCCACAGCATCCCTAAAGGAGTCGTCATCAGGATGACGCCGCAGTTCCCTCTCCAGTTCTGCTATCCTAGCCTCCTTCTGCGCAGCTTGGCCAAGCGCTTCTTCCGTCTCCTTTTCCTGCCGAGTGTACCATCTCAGATACACGATAAGGCATAAACAAAGAGAACTTAACACTGAGACTCTTACCTGTATAGAAAGCATCCCTTCTACCTCCGTAGCACGCTGCGTGGCGTGAGCAAGTTGCTCATGAAGAGAGTCAAGTTCTGAGGTGGGAATCCACAAGCTGGAAGAGGCACCACCCACTCCCATCGCTGGGGAAGCCGCGCCAATCTGGGCATGCTATGACCGCGTGAATTAGCAGCCAACATCTGGAATCTGGGGTTTTAATTAGGAACATACTGTACACCTACCAAGGCGCTCGTAGCTCTGCGGGCATCGCCCAACTGTTGTTCCATCTCTACCAAGCGAGTTCGTAAATTCGCTATCATGGCATCCCGGACATCCTGCAGCGTTACAAGTCAGCATTTTCACCAGAAAACCAAAAAAAGGAGAAAGAAGAAAAGAGAAAAAGGGGAAACTTACCTCCACAAGTCCCCGGGGTTGGAGCCGCTCTGCGTACTTTATCCTATATAGACGCAAGTAGTCTTCGCTATCCCGCGCCTGCGATTCTACAATCATGCCACCCCGTTGCCAATCTTCGTACTGTTCGGGGAATCGCACGCGCTAGTCAATGCAGGTCGCCGGTCCCCGCGTCTTTCTCCCGACACGAGGTGGCACCGCTGAATCCACCCATTCTTGAGCCAGTCCTAAAGTCCTCATAACTAATCGTAGCCGAAGCGGCTCGATTTCATTCAGGCAGTGCATCCACAGTTCCCGTCCGAACCAGGCACGACTTGCTAGAACCCACGACTGGTCGGCATCGACCATGTCTGAGTAGGGTCTCCAGTTTACCATCGCTGCAGGGAACTCCTGTAGCTCCCGCCTTAGCACCATCAGTTGGTAGGTTAGGGGTGCCGCACTCATGATGGGTTCCCACCACCTGGCTAGCGGCACCATCGCAGGTCGCCAATGCCGAGCTCTCCCCATAGGGAGGTAATAATAGCTCCACAGCTGCTCGGCGCAGGCCATCAGAACTTTGCAAAAACATAAAAAAAATACAAAACAAGCAAAACCAAAAAAATACCTGGATGAATGGTGTGAAACCACTCATAGTCATCTCACGATCCATTTCTTGGAATAGGCCTGCAAACAAGTGTGCCAGTATGGCGGCTCCCCAGGCATAATACCCTACTCTTTCAAGGTCTGACAGCAGCTCCAGGAAGCAACATTGGATACCGTCCCCTTTTGAGCTCAGTACCAATCTCCCCAAAAGGAAGAGGAGAAATCTCCTCAGATCTATGTTGCATCTTTCCCAGTCGCCGAAATCTGTGCAGTACACGACACGGCATCCTATTTCCATCCTTTCCATGAACACTTCTGAGGATTCATCGTCCCGCCGACGAGTGTCGGTGAGCCCTAATGCATCCATGAGGGACGCCCTAGCTACCGACCTGTTTTTCCGACCATCCAGGTCCAAACCCAGTAACTTCTGGGCACCTTCTCTGTAATCCGCGTAAGTGACTCCGGTCAATGCCTCGCCCTCTACCTTCAGGCTTGTGATCTGGACCACATCCTCCAAGCTGGGCACCATGTGCCCCCAGGGCATCAGGAATGCCCGGCTCACTGGGTCCCATCTCTCACACAAGGCTTGGATCAGGACTAGGTCGAGCTAGATCGGCTCGATCCGAAGGAAGGTACCAAATCCCATCACGTCTAGCCTCGCCTTCTGAAAATCTGGGAGGCCCCTGTACGCTGCTACTACCAACTCCCATAAGATTTGTGATTTCATCACAACCTACACATACAAGGAATGGGGGTGAGGTTTGATCGGAAGAAAGGAAGAAAGAATGAGAAAAGGGCAAGAAAACTTGGCTTACGAGTTGAGATTGGGCCCTTTCGCTGAAGTGCCCTTCAAGGTCTGAAAGCCTCCTGGAACTACTACCACTGGACCTGCTTCTCTTCGAGGAATGGGAAGATTCGCCCTCCATCCAACTCTCAGAATTTTGAACACCTCCTCTCCCGTAAGAAATTGTGCTCCTCGAGTTAGTCCTCGATATACCTGGGAAGATAAAAGGGACAAGAATTTATAGAAATGGAAGGAGTGCGGGCCAAGATTGCCTCCATCACCTGTCAATAATAGCCCTCGTAATGAGGCACCGCCCAAGCGGTCCCATGTGTCGCTTCACCGCTCGCACATGGTGATTGACTGGACGAAGAATAGGACGAATAGCCCCTATGTTGTCTAGGGATACCCTATCATAATTTGGAGGACGTCCGCAAAATTTGACATAACATCCGGGAAAAGGAACTAGGGCCGTCATTATTGACTTCGACGGCAGATTCCCGTGGAAAATGGTCACAACAAGACACGATTCTCCGCTTGGAGCGGAGTCTCGGCAGACCCATCACATAGGAACAGTGCAAAGGAGAAGAAGTGTAGGGAAGAAGGAACGCACAAAAGAACAAATAAACAGCAGAAAATCAAATCACTCCATTCATAATTCTACATAAGCTGTCACAAACACTACAATCATAGAGAGGTGGCGGGTCCACTAGCTTGCCAATCCTCACCATCACTCATCTCTCTGGGCACTCTCCTCCTCTCCCCCGAGGTGAGGGTCCCTCAGAAGCCTCCGGGATCCCCGTGCAGTAGCACCTGCCTCACCTCTGGGCGCCTGCTCCGCAGCAGTGACTCGCTGCTCCTCCCCTGGCGTGGCAAAGAAGCCACTGGCGGCAAAGCGACCGGACTGGCGGAGTCGCTCCCCGAACTCTCGCGCTCTCTCGTAGCGCGTCTCCATCCCTCCTAGCCTCTGCACGACGGCCTGAAGGCCCAGCTGGAGCTCCCTCACTTGGGCCTCCAAGGCCCTCCTCTCGGTCAGATCCCGCTGTCGCTCGGACCTTCTCTCAGCTTTCTCTCTCTCTGCCTCTCTCCTCATCATCTGCAGAAGAACCCTTAACTCCAGGATGTCTGGAGAAGGTCTCTCCTCACCGCGATGCCGCAGCTCCGCTACAGTCGCCACCCAGGCGTCACGCTCCTCTTCCGCCCGGGTCGCGCGGGCCACCGCACCGGCAAGTTGCTCCCGGAGGGAGGCAATCTCGAGAAAAGGGGCCGAGGAACTGGAAGATCCGCCAGCCACTCCCACCGTCGCTGTCTGCTGGGCACGCTGGAACAAAATAAACAACGGCCGTCAGTGAAACTCCAAAATCTGAAGTTAAAAGTGCGGCACATAACTTACCAGGAGCGACAACTCATGTTGAGCGACGGCCAGCTGCCGCCTAGTCTCTGACAGTTGGGCGCGCGAGCCGCCGATGCCACGCGTGTCCCCAGCTTGGGGAAGCCCCGCGTAGCTCTCTCTCTGCCGCCGCAGGAAGTCGGCACTGTCCTGCACCAGTATACCCCCTTGCTGTCCAGGGAGACGTACGGGCCACTCCTCGAGCCTCGCCTTGCCGCGACTCTCCCTCCTGACGCGGCTCGGCTCGTCCGCACTCGCCCACTCATCGGCCAGACCCAGGGTCCTTGCCATGTCCTGCACCAAGAAAGGGGTCCCACATCAGTCAAAAGGAACGCGTCCCCTGTCTAGGACGCGTCCATCATTTGAGTGCAACACTCGCCGAACCCTTTCCCCCTCGCGCGGCTCGCTTCAAAACCCAAAATGAATTAAAAGAGGAAGAGATCGAAGCACCTACCGGACCGTGTTCACCTCCTCCCACGCCATCGGGCCCCTCAGGTCCCTCGGGGGCCCGGAGCGGCCCTTCCTCCTCCATGGACGCCGTTCCGTGCTCGGGCGCGTCCCTCCTTGGGCGAGGGGTCCCGCGTCCCTCTCCACCTTCACCGTGGTCAGGCCCACCGAACTCCATCGATCAAAAGAGGAGGAAGACGAGAAAAGGGGCAAGCGAGTTTCGGCAGAAGGCGGGCTCGTTTGCGGGTAAGGCACGGGAGAAGAAAGGCCACCCGACGCTTTAAATTTGAATTCAAGGATTAAGACGCGTCCTCGCGCCTGGACGCGCCCAAAAGGGGGAAAAGGAAACAAAATCCCCCCGTGCAAAGCGTAGTTCCCCGCTGTTCAGGGCAAGGTCTCGCGGAGCGTGCCTCAAAGGACAACTCAGTGCAAAGAAGAAAGTGTGGGAGAGAGAAAGGTACACACAACACAAAAAAGTCATTTCCATTTCATATAATAGCCGAAAGTACATCATACAGTGAGAAGGGTGACGTGTACAAGCAACTCTCTAACTCTCACCACCACCCTCCTGGTCATCTCTCTCCTCCCTCCTCTGCCGGGGATCCCTAGGGGGCCTCTGCGAACCCTGAGAAGCCGTGCTCGCCTCGCCCTGCGGTGGCACTCCAGCCTCGAAGGCGCGACGACGCTCCTCGGCCGAAGAGACCAGATAGCTGCCCATGGAAAAAGAACCAGACTGACGAAGTCGCGCCCCGCGTTCCTTCGCCCTCTGGTACCACTCCTCGCTCTCCCGAAGCCTCCCCTCCGCCGTGCCGAGACTCAATCGGAGCTCCAGCAGCTGGGCCTCTAGAGCCCTCCTCTCGGTCTGATCCCGCTGTCGCTCCTCCCTCTCTCTCTCCCTATCCCTCTCCCTCTCTCTCTCCACGCTCTCCCTCTCTCTCTCCACGTTCTCCCTATCCCTCTCCCTCTCCTCTCTCTCCCTCATCGCCTCTCTCCTCGACAGCTCGAGGGCGATCCGCAGATCCAGCACGTCACGAGGGAGCTCCTCAGCCTCCTGTCGACGCTCCTCCTCCAGCTCCGCAATCCGGGCGTCACGCTCTGCCACCCAGGCATCGCGCTCTGCCACCCAGGCATCGCGCTCCTGCTCAGCACGAACAGCACGGGCCAGGGCCTCCCGAATCTCGGCCACCTGTCAAAGCACGCATGCACCGTAAGAGAACAGTGATAGAAGGAAAGCAGCTAGAAAAGGGTCGGGGCCAAGCAAACACTCACTCGAGCCTCGCGGTCACGCTCGGCCTCCTCAGCCCGAGCCACCGCGTGCGCCAGCTGCTCCTGGAGGGCAGAAACCTCCGGAGGAGGGCCCCGCGAACTGGAACCCGCTCCACCAGCCATCCCGGCTGCCGCTGTCTGGTGGGCCCGCTGAAACACGGGGCAAACGTCAGTCAAAGGCTAAGCATCAAAAATCCAGGTCACAAAAAATGCATTGCATAGACTCACCAGGATCTCCAACTCCTGTCGGATGGCCACCAACTGCCGCCTGGCGTCCGCCAGCTGGGCCCGCAGGTCGGCAATCATGTTGTCACGAGCATCCTGCATTGCACATAAGTCAGTACCACATGCATATACATATAGAAGGGTGAAGCATTTTCATTTCACACTTACCCCTGCCATACCACCGAGGGAGAGGCGGTCCCCGTACGTAGCTCGATATCGTCTCATGTAATCTGTGCTGTCCTGTACATGGGACACCACTGGGACCCCGCCCTGCTGCCAGTCCTGGTACTGTGCTGGGAAACGCGTACGCCAGTCCACAATCTTCACCTTCCCCTTGGTCTTCCGCCCAATGCGGGCCGGCGCATCTACGTCAACCCACTCCTGGACCAGCCCCAACGTCCTCATGACCAGTCTAAGCCGCAGTGGCTCGATCTCGTTCAGACAATGGACCCACACGTCCCGCCTGAAACGAGGAAGACCCGCTACAACCCAAGGCTGGCCAGCATCGCCCATGCCCAGGTAGGGCCTCCACACCACCTGCATCACCATACATACATTATGTTAGTTACCATTCAGTCACACGCATAAACACAAAAAAATCATACGCATCATACCATGGCCTCGGGATACTCGCTCAGCTCCCGACGAAGTGACGCCAGCTGGTAGCCGTGGGGTGCTGCAACCACGACCGGCCTCCACTGCCGCGCCAGAGGCACGGCCCTCCTGTTCCCATGCCTAGCCCTCCCCATCGGGAAATAGTAATAGCTCCACACCTGCATCCATCATACATCATTAGTACAATAATTGCATATTTAACTGTGGGAATGCATAAATAAAATGTTTACCTGGAGGAAAGGTGCGAAGCCACTGACTGTCGTCTCCTTCTCCGAAGTCTGGGAGAGATCAGCAATCAAATGGGCAAGCAGAGCCGCTCCCCACGCGTAGTGTCCCACTCTGTCCAGATCCGCCAAGATCCCGAGGAAACGGCAGTGGATGCCATCCCCCTTCGTCCCCAGCAGAAGGCGGCCCAGGAAGAAGAAAAGAAACCTCCGAAGATCTAGGTCCACCAGCTCCCTCTCGCTCGGATCCTGGGTGAAAGCTGCACGAGCATCCCCCTCCAGTCGAGCCAAGAACTCCGCTCCAGTCTCGCTAACCCGCTGGCGCGGGTCGACGAATCCGAGCGCCTCCATGATCTCCACTCGGCCGACTACCCTGCTGTCTCTATCAGTCACGCTCGTCTCTAACCACAGCAGGTCCAGGGCACTCTCTCGGTAGTCGGGGTAGGTGACCCCGCTGACTGCCTCTCCGTCAACCCGTAGCCCGGTAATCCGAGCCACGTCCTCTAGTGTCGGCACCATGTGCCCCCAGGGCATCAGAAACGCCCGGCTCGGTGCGTGCCACCGCTCCCTCAATGCCTGGATAAGAGGAAGGTCGAGCCGGAAGGGCTCGATCCTAAGGAAAGCTCCAAAGCCCATGGCGTCCACACGCGCCCTCTGGAAATCCGGCAGCCCACGGTATGCTGCCACCACCAAGGACCAGCTGATCCGGCCCTTCATCACGCCCTGCACACCACAAAAACTAACAAAGAACACATCAGCATCATGAACAGTAATAAACAATAACACTGTATACACTATTTATTCTTTTTATTTTATTTTTTTTAAAAAAAATATATTGTTTTTTGGAGGCGTCCAGGCCCCTGGACGCCTCCTTCCTATTTTCTTTATTTCTTTTTTCGAAAAAAATCCAAAAACCAAAAACAAAAAATATATATATAATATATATTATTATGGAGGCGTCCTAGGCCTTGGACGCCTCCTTATTTTTTAATTTTATTTTATTATTTATGTAAATAAATAAATAAACAAAAAGAAAAAGAAAAAGTGGAGGCGTCCAGGCCCCTGGACGCCTCCTTCTCTCACTACCCGGCCTTCTCTCACAGCCTCTCGCACGCCCGTTTTAGCCTATTGAACCACAGAGTGAGAATTCCGAAGTACTTACCGGGTCGTGATCGTCCTCTCCCGCGTCACCAGCATCCGCAGCGGCCTCCGCGGCCAGAAGCGGCACCTCCATCTCCTCCTCCGCAGCAATCTCCTCTGCTACGGCCTCCTCAGCATCGTCTCTCTGTCTCCTCGGACGACGAGCCAGTCGTTTACGCTTGTCTCCACCTCGGTTCGGGCCTCCTAACTCCATTGGGGCGAAGAATGGGTCTGTCTGGTTTGACCGGATCGTTTGAATGAACAGTAAGTGAGTAAGGGGGGGGGGAGCCCCCCCTATATATAATTTGTGCTTTAATTGGGGCGTCCAGGCGCCTGGACGCCCCCACTTTTTTATTTTTTAAAAAAATTCAAAAAAACTTAGGGGCGTCTAGGCGCCTGGACGCCCCCAAAACAAAAAAATCAAAAAAATAAAAATAAAAAATTAGGGGCGTCCAGGACCCTGGACGCCCCCAAGAAATTTTTTTTAAAAAAAAATTATAAAAAAATAGGGGCGTCCAGGCCTCTGGACGCCCCCATAATAAAAAATAATAAAAAATATAATAAAAAGAAAAAAGGGGTTAGAGCATGTATATAATCCAAACAAAAGAAAAAAAGGAAAGGAAAAGAAAAACCACAAAAAAGATAATAATTAAGGGGACGGGGGTCCGAAACATCCAAATGCCAGATTTTATTCCATCAGAAAGCAGAATGAGCTACATCAGGGGTTTAGGCGCCTTAGGCCTTAACTTCCCCAGTTCGGTTACATAAGCCCTCCACGGCTCGCATTCTTCCACCACGTGCGCTAATGCCTTTCCCGCAACACTTGTCTTCCAGGGAGCTTTAATGGCCTTCGCTTCCTTCGCGTCCGCTTCAGTACCCAACTCCCTCTTCTTCAAAGGAACGATGCCAGTCGGTGGCGGGAACGAATGGCGTGGGATGCCAATCTGGAGGCAGCACCGATGCGCATTATAAAGGACGAACTCGGTCGCGCCGATCAGTTGAAGATCAACTTCGGGAGAAGACCTCATGAGGAGATCTAGCGAAAGCAAACATGCCGGTGCGCAAGTAAAGAAGCCTTGTGTCACGGTGCGAAAGTGAGACCGCCAGTCTTCACGTTTCTTCAGCCACGGAACGTGGTTCACTACGGTACCACCGAAGCCTAACACGTCGGCTATGTGATGAAGAGGGCTTTGTTGGAAGAGCTTCGAAGCGGTTGGCATTCCCTCGCGGTGGTCGAATTTGAAGTGCAAATCAAGCCAGCAATTCAAGACAAGTGCGCAACCAAATGGAGGCTTACCCATGCTCGAGGCAGTAAGACCGCTGTAAAGATAGGTAAGGACGGCGGGTCCCACCCTCTTTCCACGCCAGATCCCGCAGATGGCACCCAGTTGGTCTTCCTCCACCATGTTGTCGGTATAAGGGAACAAGAGAGCACCCGCCAGACAGATAGTGAACCCCTTCATGATTCTCTCCAAATAGTCATCATCTGGTGACCCTCTCAAGGCGTCCATGACCCACTCCGCGAGCTTTCGGAGATCGATCCCCTTTTGAGTACGGACCTTTCGGGCTGCGTCGGGCGGCATGAAGCTTCCAAGGACACTTTCAGAAGTCCCCCGTGTCAGCATCCGCATAGCCTTCACCTTCCCGTCACTCTTGAATTTCTTCAATCCGAGCAGAAGTTCCACCTCCTCGAGGAGGATGGTCACCTCGAAGGTCGGGAAGATAAAAGTGTGGGTCTGGGGATGCCAGATCTCCACTAGTGCGCCCATAGCCGCCCAGTCCATACGAATCTTCTCGTAATGCTTGGCGTGAATAAGGAGCCCCTGCAAATGCCACTTCGAGAGTATGGCCCTCATGCCAATGGAGATATTGGAAGTTAGCTTTGAAAGCCATGGCAGTTTGGAAAACTTCCTCGGGCCTGGGAAGAGTGGATATGGCTGGAAGAGGAAAGAAGTAAGAAATGAAGGAAGTAAGAAGAAGGTTCACATGAAAATTGAAAGATCAGCTTACCATATGCGACAAGATCGTCCCACTCAGATGACCCTCGAGGTCGGAGAGTCGCCTGATCTCGCTGCTAGGCCTGCTCCTCTTCATAACGCGGGAAGACTCTCCTTCCATCCTGAAATCTCTAGATTCTCCTCTCTTTCCTCTCCTGAGCTTCCAAAACCCACCTTGGTGCATTTGAATGAACTAGCCTAAGGGGAGTTCTTATAGGAAGGGAAGGGTGCTACAGGACAGAACATGTCACATCAGTGGTCATTGTCAAGATTTTGGTCTGGATCTCCTTTATACTGTGGTGCGATTCTGCTATGATTCTGCTACTTTCGATGTTGCTAACCTTTGCTAGTCTGTGCAGGTTTTACTAACGGACGTCTTTGTCCTATCTCCTGTCCCACCTTTCATTGGTTGGTCCCACCTTGTCATGCATCGTAGTATATGATACTTACGCTACTAGAACATGTCAAGGACCTTGCGGCTCGAACGAATCTGGGATCTGAGTTCCCCTTCAACAAAAATGGTGATGATCCGAGAGAATTTGGGTTGTACGGATAGGCCGTCAACTTGTGATAGAATGGGGACGACGGTTCCATTCAGTGAGTTGGTACGCGGATAAACGGGCCCCAGCCCAGTATCAGCTCACCGGGTCGGTATCCTGACCCGTTCTTCACAAGTTGACAATATTATCCTTGGCTATTTTCTATTTTAGTTTGTTTTAAATTTTTCTTTGAACCCAGCATGCATTCATATAGGACTTTGATTTATTGCGGAAGATCATTCAAGTGATTCGATTGTGAAAGCCGTTGTGCTCCAATTCCCACAAATATGAGATATTCCACTCCGAATGAAATACTGAGTTTCCTTGAGACAGCCCTACGCTGCTCTTCCAAAGGAGACCCTTGTTTGGACAGACCCTCAGATATTCCTTTACCTTTTTTGACCCACCTTGGCCGCAGCACTTCCACATTGGCTGGTAACCGCTCCCCAAAGGTGAAACCTCCGGTTTATGACCCAGGTACTTCCACACCGAGAAGTTGGTCTCCTTTTGTTTCGTGCCTGAGCGCACATCTCACCCTCCCTTATTTGATCTCGTCCAAGCAATCGTCAATATTTGAAAGACCTTCTTCAAGGTCGCCTCATTGAAACTCCAGGAAAGATTCCAAACAGTAACGTCAAAAGCGTGTCTCATCACACCTTGGCATCAACTTATCAGTCCGCTCCCACTTCACTCCACTCCACTTCGATACCATTCCACTACGTGTCGCTCCCTTGCAAAGCAGACGCCAAGGCGGGGCAGCTGTAGACACGCCATTCCTGACGTCTCCTGAGAAAGTCTCATATTACTATACAACGCCCCGCAACGGCTTACGCATTTTGAATCACTCGAGTGCTTCCTTTTCTCGGGTCTTCTTCTGCCTTTTTCGGCATCCGGAATCGTCTCGTCACGGCATTCGGACGGCATCAACACCAGTCAGACGCATCAAGAGGTTCCGGAACCAAGAAGGTGTCTACCGGGCGGCCGCCTGATTGAGGACCCGGGTGGGTCTTAATGGGGGCGTCCAGGCCCCTGGACGCCCCCATCTTTTAATTTATTTTATTATTTTCTCAGGGCCCAAAAATAAATAAAAATATATATATTTAATGGAGGCGTCCAGGCCCCTGGACGCCTCCATAAAAACTAATAATAATAAATATTTATAAAATGCCACTTGGCATAAAAAAGACAAAAAATAAATAAAAATATATATATTATGGAGGCGTCCAGGCCCCTGGACGCCTCCATAAAAACAAATAAAAAAATCAAAATGCCAGCCCTGGTATAAAAGACAAAAGAAAAATAAAAAATAATATAATTTTGGAGGCGTCCAGGCCCCTGGACGCCTCCATCAACTCCCTCACGGGCGCCGGCCACCGAACGACGGTTTGTCGTGTGTGAAAAAATCCAAATTATAGAGACGTCCGGTCAGCTGGACGCGCCCATTTCTGAATCACGAGGCGCCGCTCACAAAACCACGCGTTGTGCCAAACCGCGTGCGGCCGTCGTCGGCTTTCGGTGGACCTGCTTGAGGCGTCCGGGACCCTGGACGCCTCCACAAAAGTATTCCAAAAAAATCAATAAAAATAGAATAAAATATTATTTCGGCCCTGATGGAGGTGTCCAGGGTCCTGGACGCCTCCACCCTCCGGAGCCCTATAAATAGAGCCCCACCCCCTCAGTTCTGGAGAGCTTCGAAGTGATCCGATAGGCTGCCGGAGCCCAGAGGCTACGGAGTCATTTTCTAACCCGTGGGTTCTTTTGTAGGTGGAGGTTCTGCCGGCTTCTCGGGTGCTCACGCTCGCGAGAGGAAGGTCATCTTCATCCACCGCGCTTCCACGTCGTCCCCACGCTGCCGGAGCTCCGCCGGATTTCACCCTCGGCTCATCCAATAAGCCTTTTCTTCCCCTTTTTTCTTCGTAGTTCTTTTGCATTCATCATCTCGCATCCTCTATCCCCCTTCATAAGGGCGCCTCTTCTTTTATACTTCTTGCATCCATCATCTCATTTTCCTCCTACTCGAGTCCGAGAGGGGTTTAAAAGATAACACCAACCAGGTGTGTGTCTTGCCATCATTTCGTTATTTTTATCGCAAGGATTTGAATACTACACCTCCATCTTTCTAATCCACTTGTCATTTGTTTGTCGTTGTTTTGCAAGGGTAGCCGAGGAAAGCCCTCTCCGTCGGCCGGCCGGAGGGAGAGGAAGAAGCAACCCGCCATCTCCCGCTCTTGAGGTAGGCGCGATCACTTTCTTATTTTGGGGTCTTTCGGCCCCTGGCGATCACATCTTATTTTCGAGGCCGCGGCGAGTCACTTCCCCAATGGCCGTTTAAATTTCCGTTCTTATATTCTCTTTATACTCTGTTATATTCTGCTCATATTCTCGAGGCCGCGGCGAGTCACTTCCCCAATGGCCGTTTAAATTCCCATTTTTATATGTTATATTCTTATCTATTCGTGTTCTCGAGGCCGCGGCGAGTCACTTCCCCAATGGCCGTTTAAATTCACGTTCTTATACGTTATATTCTTATCTGTTTGTGTTCTCGAGGCCGCGGCGAGTCACTTCCCCAATGGCCGTTTAAATTCCCGCTCTTTGTATTCTCTCTATATTCTGTCATCTTATTATCTGCTCATATTCTCGAGGCCGCGGCGAGTCACTCCCCCAATGGCCATTTCAATTCTTGTTATTTAATTTTTGCACCATTCCCGTCCCCCCGAGGCCGCGGCGAGTCACTTCCCGCTATGGCTGTTTAAACCCCATATTTTGCTATATCACAATTGTCCCGCTCGCCCCGCCGGAGCAATCTCCCGTGGTGGCCCCTTCTCTCTCTTCTCTTATTTCTGTGTTGCAGCAAACAAACAACAAACACCAAAAGAAAGAAAAGAGGAGCCCGCGCGCGCTCCGCGTCCTCCTCTCGCTCTTCCCCGAACCGCGTGACGTCGCTCACACACGTCTGCCTCATGTGTGTCTTTTTCTTTGTTCTGCTCTTCTTTTCTCATTAATGCTTCCACGCTGGAGTGTATTTCTCTTAATGTGCCCCCAGGTTGGGGTGTAGCTTCATTTGGTATGCATCCCCCCTGAGGGGGTGTGTTTTGCCTCTTCGCTTCTGTGCCCCCGGGCGGGGTGTATTTTTTGGCTTCTATGTCCCCAGACCAAGATGTGTTTTTTTTTAATGCCCCCGAGGCGGGGTGTAGCTCTCTTCAAATGCCCCGATGGTGGGATATACTTTTCACGGCTTCTATGCCCCTAGGTGGGGTATGTTTCTTCTTCAAATGCCCCTGGTACTGGGCGTGTCTTTTGTTTCTTATACCCCCCCATAGCGGGGGTGAATTCTACTCTCTTTCTACCCCTGAAGGCGGAGGAGTGCTTCTCTTCATATGTCCCCGGCACGGGGGTGTGTCTCTTGCTTCTTATGCCCCCCTGAGGCCGGGGTGCATCTCTTTACGGCTTCTATGCCCCCAGGCGGTGTATGTTGTTTCTTCAAATGCCGCTTGGGCGGAGTATATCTTTCTTCTTATGCTCTCGGATCGGGATGTATGCCTCTCTGTTCCTGTGCCCCGGGTCGGGGTAGATGCTTCTGCTGCTTATGCGCCAAGGGCGGAGTGTACTTTTTGTGCCCCCAGGCTGGGGTACATTCTTCATGTTTCTTATACCCTTTTCGCATGACATATTCTCTTACTTCTTATGTCCCTGGATCAAGGCGTATGCATCTTCTTCTGACGCCCCTCGGTCGGGGTATATTCTTTCTTCATGTGCTCCCAGGTCGGGATGCATGTCTCTTCGCTTCGGTGCCCCTAGGCTGAGGTGCATTCTATCTTTTTGCTTCTGCGTCCCCCAGGCGGGGTGTGTTTCTTCTTCAAATGCCCCTGAGCTAGGGTGGACTTCTCTTCATATGCCCCTGAGTCGGGATGAGTTCTTTATAGCTTCTAGGCCCTCGAGGCGAGGTATGCTTCTTCTTCAAATACCCCCAAGATGGGGGTGTGTTTGTCAGTTTCATATGCCCCTAAGGTGGGGTGTAGTCTTTGCTTCTCATGCCCCCATGATGGGGTATATTCCTTCTTCAAATGCCCCTAAGCTGGGGCATAGTTTTGTCTCATATGCCCCCAGAGCGGGGATGAGTTTCTTCCTTTGTGTGCCACCAGGCAGGGTGTGTTGTTTTTTTTAATGCCCCCGAGGCGGGGTGTAGCTCTTCATGGCTTCTATGCCCCCCTGGCGGGGTGTGGCTTTTGCTTTTTATGCCCCGGAGCGGGGTATTTTTTTGCTTCTTGTACCCCCAAAGGGAGGTGTCTTTCTCTTCATACGCCCCAGGCACGGGGTGTATCTTTGCTTTTGTGCCCCTGAGGCGGGGGGAATTCCTCTTCTTCTGCACTGACACACTGGGGGATGTTTGCTTCTTGTGCACCCAAAGTGGGGTGCGTTCTTGGTGGCTTCTGCGCCCCCGTGGTGGGGTGTATGTTTCTTCCTCAAATTCCCCTAAGCCGGGGTGTACTCCTTTGCCTTATGTGCCCCCCGAGTTGGGGTGGATTCTCTTCATGTGCCCCCATGGCGGGGTGTATTCTCTTTATGTGCCCTCTGGCGCGGGGTGCAGTTTGCTTCTTGTGCCACCACTGAGGCGGAGTATCTTTCTTCTTCAAATACCCCTAGGCCGGGGTGGACTTCTCTATGGCTTCTATGCCCCCGGGCGGGGTATATTTCTTCTTCAAATATCCCTAGGACGGGATGTATTCTTCTCTTTCTTATGCTCCCGAGGCGGGATGTAGCTTCTTGGCCTCACATGCTGCCGAGGCGGGGGGGGGGGGGGGGTATGTTGCTTTACGTGCCCCCGGGGGGAGTGTATTCTGCCTCTACTGCCCCATGGCGGGGTATATCTCTTTGGCTTCTTGCGCCCCCAAGGTGGGGTGTATTTTCTTCTTGTGCCCCCGGGGTGGGGTATATCTTTCGCTTCTTATGTCCCCCCCCCCTTAAGGCGGGGTGAAGTCTTTGCTTCAAATGTCCCGAAATCGGGGTATAGTTTTGTCTCATGCCCCTGGAGCAGGGGTGTATTTCTCTTCGTGTGCCCCCCGTGGGAATGGGGTGTATTTCTTTGTTGCTTGTTGCGCCCCCGGTCGGGGTAGATTCTTCTGCTTCTTCTGCCCCAGAGTGGGGAGGTGATTCTTCTTCAAATGCCCCTGAGCGGGGCGTATTCTTCATGACTTCTATGCCCCCATGGCGGGGTATGTTTCTTCTTTAAATACCCCTAGGCCGGGGTGTATCCTTCGTCTCATGTGTCCCCATGGCGGGTGTGTCTTGCCTCTTACGCCCCCGGGCCGGGGGGGTATCTGCTTCTCGTGCACTTGGGTGGAGTGTACTTCTTTCTTTGCATGCCCCCTAGGTTGGAGTGTGCTTCTTCTTGAAATGCCCCTAGAGCGAGGCATACCTTTCTTCCTATGCTCCCACGTCGGGCTGTATGTCTCTCCGCCTCTGTGCCCCGGGACGGGGTAGACGCCTCTGCTTCTTACGCGCCAAGGGCGGAGTGCATTTCTTTTTTTTGCCCCTATAGCGGGGTGGATGCTCTTCATGTGACCCCGGGCCGGGGTGTAGCTTTGTCTCCCATGGAGGGGGTGTGTTGTTTCTTCAAAAGCCCCACAGACCAGGGTGTATTCTTCTCTTTATTACACTCCCGAGGCGGGAGGGGTCCTCTTCATGTGCCCCCGTGGCGGGGGTATGTCCTCTGTGATTTCTGTGCCCCCAGGGTGGGGTGTATGTTGCTTTTTGTACCCCAAAGGTGGGGTGTATTGCTGCTTCTGGTGCCCCAGAGCAAGGTATACGTGCCCCCATATCGGTGTATTCCTCTCTTCATATGCTTCCTTAAGCCGGGGGCTGTTGTTTGTTCTGCTCCAGATGTCATCCCCGGGGGGGTGCATGTTGCTTCATGGACCCCGAGCCTGGGGTATGCTCCTTCAAAGGTCCCTAAGCTGGGGTGGATTCTCTTTTCTTCTCATGCTCCCAAGGCGGGATGTAGCTTCTTCAAGTACCCCTAAACAGAGCGGATTCTTTATGGCTTCTATGTCCCCTGGCGGGGTATGCTTCTTCTTCAAATGCCCCTAGGCCGGGGTGTATTCTCGCTGCTTCTCATGCTCCCGGGGCGGGATGTGACTTCTTCAAATGCCCTTAAGCCAGGGCGTATTTTTCATGACTTCTATGCCCCCAGGCGGGGTATGTTTCTTCTTTAAATACCCCTGAGCCAGGGAGTGTTTCTCCTTTTGTGTGTCCCTAGGCCGGGGTGAATTCTTTTCTTCTTATGCCCCCATGGCGGGGTATGTCTTTTGCTTCCGGTGCCCCCGTATCGGGGTGTATTTCTCTTCTTCAGATGCCTCTAAGCTGGGGTGCAACTCTATTTCTTCTTATGTCCCCAGGTCAGGGCGGATTCTTCTTCAAATGCCCCGAAGCCGGGGTGTAGCCTTTGCTTTGTGCCCCTGGGAATAGGGTGTATCTCTTTTTTTGCCTCTTATGCCCCCGTAGCAAGGTATATATCTTCTTCTTATCCCCCATGGCGGGGTATATGCATGCTCTCTTCGGGAGTGGTGGCCGCGCTTGGCCTTATTGCTATAAAGCATTCCTCACAGCGGGCAGCCATTCACCAAGCTACGATTGTGGCTCGCTGGGTCTTTTAACAGCCACTCGAGGGGCCGTCTTGTGCCGGATGGAGGCAGCAGGAAGGAGGAACGAGCGGGGTCATTATACCACGGACTCGGAGCCTCCTAGAGTCGGGCGGGATGCCGGGTTTCTTCTTGCTCTTTTAGTCGGCGATGCTGGATGACTTTTCTTTTTTTTCTTCCTTCTCTTTTTCTTCTCTTTTTTCTTCTTTTTTTTTCTCTTTCTTTTTTTTTGTCCCTTCTTCTCTTCTCTTATTTTTGTATGATTGACCAGGGTGGGGGTACAGGAGAGCGCTCACCCCCTCAGGGAGGGGATGAGTGGTTCGCTCCACCGCATCAACCCCACAATGGTAATCTTTGTTCAGCACGGGTCTCGACGGACGTGACCGTACAACCCTCTCTTGCCCATTCTTTCCCTTTTTTTTTTACTTCTTTCTTTTCTCTCTTTTTTTTTTCTTCTTTCTTCTTTCTTCTTTTCTTCTCGAGGGAAACGGGGGGCTTGATTTCCCCTCCCTTATCTTCTCTTTCTCTTCTCTTCTCTACCCTTTTTTATAACACCCCCCATGATTCTTAGAAGCTGCATATGCTTCGAAGCAGTGTTCTCGAGGCCGCGAAGGCAGCTGCACCGAGCCTGGCTTTTCTCCCCATAGGACTGGCGAAGACAGCACCTGCAATTCATCATAGCAGGCAAACATCGTTTATTAGGGGACCATGAGGCCCTGAATCCCGGCGAAGAGATGAAGGGTGGTTTGGTCCCACCGGGCGTGCCAGACTTGTGGACGTACTTTTCGTTCGCTTGTTTATTGTTGTTTTTTTATTCGGTTTATTAAGTGCGTGGGCGTGCCAGTCACCGAAGTGACAATTTATTCGGGCTCCGAAGAGCCCATGGTGCGCTCGATCCGACTTCGTCAGACGATTGTGTAGTTCGTGTCGGGACCAAAACCCGCCGCGCCATAAAGGTCACGGCGTCATTTACATCCCCCATACGAGGGAACACCCTTGATTAATCGCCGAGATTCAGGGCCTCATGGCCAGGAAATTAATTGCATAAAAGGTTTATTACGAGGTATTGAAATCCTCATATGAGGGCAGGAAGAAAACCATTCGAGATCATGTCGGTCAGGCGCTGACCATTTAATGTTCGGACGAGTGTCCGTCTCGGGAAAAGCACGAACGTCGCGGGAAGACCGGAGCATATGTATGCCAGGATATGGCAATTTAATGTTCAGAAGAACGGAAAGCGTTCGGCTAAACCTCGGTTGAGGCGGTCAAAAGCCGATAAATCTGTTGGCCCGGTGCAAGAGCAAGCTGCGACCATACTGCGGTGGCCCCCCCGCGGTCGAAACAAGACTTGCATGAGCGTCATTAATATTTCCGGTGCCAAGGGGGCGACGAGGGAATATCCCTTGAATTGGCTGAAGAGCCCTGTGTCCGGAGAAGCGGGCGTTCGAAATGCGTCGGTCATTCGGGAGACCGTTTAATATTCGGACGTGTGTCCAGCTTGAGAATATCATAATCGTCGCAGGAGGACCTGGGACATATGTATGCCGTGATCCGGCAAGTTTGTTATTTTGGGACACTGAAAACGTTCGGTTGAATCTCGGTTATTGTAGCCGGAAACCAGTGAATCTGTTGGCCCGGTGCGAGATCGAGTCAGGACCATATTGGGGGCGCCTCCCGTGGTCGAAACGAGACTTGTGTGGGCATCATTAATGTTCCCGGTGCCGGCGGGCAACGGGGAAGAATCCCGGGATTAGATTTCAAAATCGAAACGTGTTCGAAAGGGGCGGGCTGTAGACCGAGGATATGAGCCAGACGATGACCATGATCGGGACGGACCCGAGGTCTAAGTGTGGCCCACGGAGGTCTTATTGATATTCCCATGGAAGAAGTCCGGGGGTGGCGAGAGCCGTCTCGTTCCAATTCGGATTCTGTCGGTCACTTGCCGACCTTTTCATGTTCGGGCAAGGGCCCATATTGCAAGTGCGACGCGGGCAGGGACAACCCCGTACAAATATATGCCGAGTTTACGGCAATTTCAATGGAAGGGTGGGAACGAATCCTGATAGGAACGGGTCAGAATTGATGAGCTATTGGCCCGGAGCAATGCCGGCTCACAACCATATCGAGGTAGGAGCCGCCGGCTATGCAGGTCGCTCACGTGCCTTTTCATGTTCGGACGTAGGTCCGTAATAAGAACGCGGCGAGAATCGAGGTGAATCTGTTCAAATGTCTGCCGAACGTGCGGCAATTTTAGTAGCGGCTCGGAAGGGATCCGGCCGGAGAAATAAGTCCAGTTTAATCGGAATATCAGCCCGAGGCGAGGTCGGGCTATGGCCATTTCGGGATAATTTCCAAGACTCAGGCCCAACCTGGAAGGGCGACATCATTGTTCCTTCGGCACCGGGTCTTTCTTCTTTTCAGCCCTCTGGGAGGCCTCATTTATACAGACGGACGTGAAATCGTTTCCTCACTGTATTAGAAGTCCAAGTCTCCGTCATACCAGATGGCTTCTTGCAGTGCAAGGCAATGAGCTGTCAGCCAAAAAGGTGAGATTACTAGTCAAAAGCGGACCTTTTGTCAGACAGGAAGACTGCTACAGTGCTCGGCCTGCTACAGTGCTCGGCCAGGCCTTCTCCAACTTTAGCTCGGACTGCTATAGTGCTCGGTCTGCTACAGTGCTCGGCCATGCTATATTGCTCTCTTCAGGCTCGGTTGCTACAATAGCACGGCCTTCTCCAACTTTAGCTCGGACTGCTACAGTGCTCGGTCTGCTACAGTGCTCGGCCATGCTATATTGCTCTCTTCAGGCTCGGTTGCTATAATAGCACAGCCTTCTCCAACTTTAGCTCGGGACTGCTACAGTGCTCGGTCTGCTACAATGCTGGGCCATGCTTCAGGAGTCCATTAGCTCGACCTTCTTTAAATTTGGGTCGGATTGCTTCAGAAGCTCTGACTGCTACAGTGCTCGGCCGCGCTACAGTGCTCGGCCATGCTACAGTGTTCGGCTGCTACAATGCTTGGCCATGCTTCAGTGCTTGTCCAAGCCAACGGGCGTGCCGTTGAAGAGCTTGAACAGTGTGCCGCTGGCAGGCACAACAGGTGTGCCGCTGAGAGAGCCAAAAGGCGTGCCGCTGGAAGACACAGCGGGTGTGTCGCTGAAGAGCCCAAAGGGCGTACCACTGAAGGGGCGGTAGGGTGTGCCGCTGAAGGGGCGGCATGGGCGGTTTTGAGCCCGTTGCGAGCACGAGTTGTGACCCATCTGATTTTCTTCGAGGCCCGTGGATTGTGGGGCTCTTGGGGGTTGGTTTCTCTTTGCTGTCGTGACTCCGGGAACGGCTTCACGGCAGTGTGCATATTTGGGGGGGGGTCCGGATGATCAGTCTCTCCGGGGCTTCTTCACTCGGCGCCGTTGTTGATGCGAGGCCTGGCATGATTTTTGGGTGTGCAATTTTTTGTGTCCACAGGTACACCTTTCTTGGATAGTTCCCTGCCTTGGTTAATCACTTGCTCGATCTGGGAACTAGAGTCCTTGCCATTGATGATCATTGCCTGATCATATCTTCCCAAATCTGTGGCTATCATTGATCGAAACCCTATAAAAGGATGCCCTGGTTGATCTCGCGCGAGGTTACAGGTGCTGGTGAGGGAACGGGTGCTGGCGATTGAGGTTACAGAAGCTAGTTTACAGAGGTTGATGATCGTCTGAGAATACAGAGTTCCTCTCTCTTTTCTCTGCCGACCTTCAAGTACTCTGTCCTCACGGTCATTCTCCTCCTCCTGTGCGATCTCTTTAAAGGCTCTCTGCTTCCTCCTGCTGCCGCAACCGAAGCATCAAAGTGGTTTCCCCCTTTACTGTTTACAGGAACAGCAGGGGCTTTCTTTCTCACGTTTGTCTTCATCATCTCATCATTGATCACTATACTCTTCCTTTGCATTAGTATTGCATCTCTTTCCCTTTCCCTAATTCTCTAGGGGTTTTAAAAAAAATAAACAAAAGGTGCACACTTTATGCTCCTCTTTCATCATCATATTATTTCCTTGGATTGATACTACACACATGTTTGGCTGATCCCCTCTTCTTTTGATTGTTTGTTCTTTGATTAAGGGTAATCAAGAGGAAAACCCCCTTCATCGGCCGACCGATAGGAGGAGGAGGAAGGAATCTACATCCATCCCGCATCCTTATTTTCACCAGGTATTCGCGATCAATTTCTTTTATTTTTAAGGGAACCCCTCTGGTGATCACACTCCTTATTAGCACCACGTGCTCCTTTACTCCTTTTCATTATTCTCCTTTCTTATACGAATATTTTTCTTAAAAGTGGATTTTCCATAATCTACAAATTGGCGATCACGGTGGGACTACCACTGTTTTTCTGTTGATTACCCCTTTCCTATTGGCACCCACGTGTGCCCTTTCCCATTGGCACCCACGTGTGCCCTTTCCCCTTTGGCACCCACGTTTGCCCTTTCCCTTTGGTACCCACGGTACCCCTCCCTTGTGCCACTGTGCACACTGCACACTCCGGGATCAGCCAGTCCAGTGATTTTCCTAAATTAACGCCTTCTATAAAGGCGCTTTTTGAGTTAACGCCTTGATCCAGGGCGTCCTTTTTATGTTTAACGCCTTCTGCCAAGGCGTCTTTCATCCCGTCTCTTGGTTTTTTACTCTATCTGTGAATTCGCGCCCTTCTCTCCAGGCGTCCTTTTATCTATTAGCGCCTTACATCAAGGCGTGTTTTTATTTTGATCGTGTGCACCACTCACATTTGACGCCCTCTGTCAGAGGCGTCCTTTTCACATATAGCGCCTCACACTAAGGCGCGGTTTTGCACTGTCTGTGAGCGCCTCACAGTGATTCACGACAGCCACACTATCGTCTCTTCCATTAGTAGCGACTGCTTCAGAGTCGTCTCTTTCCTCTGCGTTCACAGAGACTTGCTGCCTGTGTTTATTCATGCTGGACTGATTCTTACATTCATCATTTGATTATATTGGTGTGATCTGCTTATATTATTCTGCATTTTGTGGCATTTGGTTGAGAGACCTCCTCTCTCTACACTAGGCTTCCACACACCTCTCTTGGAATCGGGACAACCCTCCATTGAGCATTCCGTCTCTTTGGACTGGAAATCCCTTTTCCAAGACCTCCGTAAGTCCCCGCACCCGTGGATTCTCTCACGGACGCTGGGCTGGTTGTACCCTTGAAGTACCTGGAGTTTAGAGAACCTATCGTTGGTGAGGAGAGAGAAAGAACCTAGTTAACCCGGAGACTACACTTGGATCCGAACTAGGTTTCACTTTTCAAAGAAGAGTGAATTATTCTGTAATTTAATCCACTTTAATCTCAAACATAACACTAAAATCTTGCGTTCATCTCAACTTGATTGCATAAACTTGGTTGGGTTGATTTGATTAAGCTTGTTTTGATTGAGTGATTGATTGTGTGATAATTCCTTCATAAAGCTTTCTCTCTTATTAAGCATTACAACTCCGTTCAGGTAAGATCATCAACATGGCAAGTTATGAATACTCTTATGATGACGTGGAAGAAAATGTTTTTGGTCAATCCTATGAGGTCCCCCACCAAGATTCCATCTATCATGAGGGGAATTACCCTCCTCCTTATTCTCATTATCCTCAAGTTCATGTGGTTGATACCACTACTCAAGAGGTTGTGCCCTCCTCTCAGGCTTTACCCTCCAACACTTCGGGAAACCCCCCCCCCCATCTCTCAACGTCAATGATTTGATTCAAGCTTTGTCTCAGTTAGATGATTCCCAGCGGCAGGCAGTTCAGGCCGCTTTGAAAGGGAAGTCCATTCCCTCTTCATCCTCCAATCCCCCTCCGGTCGAGAGATGCCATCACATCACCAATGACCAGGCGATTCTGCACAAACCCCCCTCTTGTCCACCAACGCCTGGTGTGGCCATGCCGGCCCAACAGGCAAGCTACTCAGCGGTTAGTCCTCAGTTTCTCCAACCTCCCCGAATTCTACAGACGCCTATATCGAATTCTTTCATTCAAAATCCGGCCCCAGTCGAGTCAGATACTAATGCTCTACTCCTTCAGAAATTGGCTAGCATGGAAGAACAACTCAACAAGGTTACTGCTGCCAAGAATGCTCCAGAGATCTCTCTGCCTACATTGCCAGTTTTTTACTTACCACCTTCTGAGATGCCGAATTTTCGGCAATACAATGGAACTGGCAATCCATTTATTCACTTGAAGGATTTTATGTATGAGACCTCTTTTTGGCAAGGCAACAAAGCCTCATTGGCTTATTTGTTTAGAAGATCTTTAGAGGGGCCAGCCCTCGAGTGATTCTATTCCCTGGATCCGGCAGATGCCAGCAATTTTGATGTGGTTCAAAGGAAATTTTTGCAGAAGTATAGGGACCGGGTTGGACCCTCCCTATCTGTTACAGACTTCGTTGCAGAGAAAATGAAGCCCGAGGAGGACTTCATCATATTTGCTGATAGATGGCGATCAATGGCCGAGAAATTGAAAGATACTTTGTCAGAACCAGAGTAGGTTAAAATGATTATTTCAAATGAAACCCCTCAGTTCCGACATATATTAGCCATGAACAGATTGACCACCATGGAGGAGCTCTATGAAAGAGCTCGATATATTCAAACTCAGATGAAGGATTCGCCCATCATGGGCATGTTCGAACCGAAACCACGGTTGGTCAAGAAAAATACAAATGTCAACAATAGCGGGCCCACGATTGAGGGCACCGTCATCAATGAGCAAGTTGGCGCGGTCAGCAACCCCACACCTTTTCGCCAATCTAACCCACGACCTCCGCCACCTCCACAACAAAACACCCTCTTCCACTCACCCCCACGACACCAATTTGCTCCTCAACCTTCCCTTGCTCCTCCACGAAACTAAACGCCACATGCAGACCCCTCAGCTCCGCAACAGTACCACCAAGCACCGCCACCCGCCAACTATGGCCAACAACAGCAACAAAGGAGACCACTAGGCCCCAAAAGGGCCCACTATCCTCCACTGCCAGAAAGTCTCCCGGATATTTTCAATGCTTTAATGGCCGCCAACTTGCTCATGCTACCAAAGGAAAGGGCAGCGTGGCCCGCTAATGTTGACACGTCCCGCTACTGTGTCTTCCACCGCTCCCCTGGTCATAACATTGATCGTTGCTTCCACTTCAAGGACTACATTTATGATTTAAATGACCAGGGAGGCATTAATTGGGGTGAGATGAGACAGTTTATCGCCACTATGAAAGAAAGAAGGCCTCCTCGGCAGCAGCAGGCTTAGCAGCCGCAGCAACCAGCTCCACAAGTACAATAGCAAGCTCCGGCACCTCAGCAAGATATGGGAATCGTCCACAACCCACTGCCGGAGCATCCTGCAAATCAGCATGTAAACCCTGTCACGTCCCTCCACGAGGTGGAGAGAGGGCAGGGATGGCATGAAGAAAACGCCTCTGTCGGGGCATTTAATCATAATCCAAATCAACCTCCGCGCCTCTTGCGCACCCTTCCGTCTTCTTCTACTCCCCAATTAAGCCGTTCCCTTTTGCGCCCCGCTAATCCACTTGCTCCCACCAATTCTCCATCCTTGCCAACCCGACCTCTCCTTACCCACCTACCGCCTCCGCAGCCTACCATGCAGCAAACTTCGCCATCCACTACTAACCCTTCACATTTGCCGTCTAGACCACTCCTTATCCGCTCACCACCAACACCTGTCACATCCACCACCACTACTCCCCCACCAGCAAGGATCCCTCCACCATCAGTTTCCCCATCTTTTATACCCAGATCTCTCCTCATTCCGCCCACTAACTCTTCCCACACTCGGGCACCCCTTCTTACTCCTACGCCTCCTGCGGGGGCTTCTTCATTGAACTCCTCACCAACACCCCCTACGGGGTCGCCTTCCTTAAACACCTCTCCACCGCTTTTTAACGCCAATACACCCTCCTCTTCTTCCAATCCTCCCTTACTTGCCCCGACAGAGGCACGGCAAAACGTGGCACCGCTCTGCAGTGGACGGATGTTCCAGCGCATCTTTCCCCAGAGAGAGCAAGAGCCCGTGCAGGGGCCTAATGAACAAGAACAAGAGCAAGAGTCCGTGTCGGGTACTCAGTATGATTTGTTAAAGCATATGGACCGGACACCACCAAGGATTTCCATTTTAGAACTGATTAAAAGGTCAACCACTCATCAGGTGGCCCTCAAAGAATATCTGCAGAAAGTTATGGTCAACGAAGACATCCCTGTCGAGTAGATAACCACAGTATTAACGCCCGCTAGCAGTCAGCCGGCGATTACTTTTCATGAGCATGAACTGGCACCACTCTCAGCAAGGAAATATGCTCTATGTATTACGGTGGATATTAATAAGGTGGCGGTGAAATAATGTCTGGTGGACACTGGGGCATCTATCAATGTTTTGCCACCAAGCACTTTGAAGATGTGCGGCATTCCCGAAAACCTGATTTGGCCGTCTACCATAACAGTCAAAACATATGACAATACCAAGAAGCCTCCTCTAGGCATGATCACATTAAAAGTCTGTTTGGGTCCAGCCACAATCACGGTCGATTTTCACATTTTGGATATGGATCCAACATTTAATGGCATTCTGGGCCGCCCCTATATTCAACAGCTCGACGTAATGCCCTCCACAAATCATCAGTGCCTCAAGTTTCCACACAAGGGCCGCATCATCAAAGTTACCAGTATGCCAATTCTGCCAGAGGAAGATATACACTTGGCTTCATCAGTTCCTTCCATCTGGCCTGCCAACAAGCCGTTGCTGTCAGTGCTGGACATCCCTCACCCAAGGCCGATGCCACCTGAGACAGTCACGACAGTTGCTATGACACCCCTGACTGCCAAGGGGAAGACGAAGAAAAGTATGATAAACACCCTTAGTTGGAATATTTTAATGAAAATGGGGTACCAAGCCGGCAAAGGCCTGGGTGCCAATTGTCAAGGCAGAACTAGGCCTGTTAAGCCTCAGAAATTGATTGTGCGAGGTGGCCTGGGCTACAAAGAGCCGAGCAAAGATGAAAATGAACCATGGGCAGTCATGACATCCACTTTGAAGACGGATCGCCAACCGCTTACATGGACATTGCAGACACACTTTGTAAAGGGTGGCGTTCAGAACAGTGAGCAAACTACAATAATCACCTCTATGCTAGACTGTCAGGATGTTCATGCAAGGCAATTTGCTCGCCATATTGCTCCACTGGTTACTTATAAAGCCCTGGAGTCGCTAAGGCCTGATGAAAGAAGGAAGATGGATGACCCAGAGTGTGATTGGTATAGATGGTTCGATATGCATGATATTACTATTGCTTTGAGCCGCCTCTTCATGCCGACAGATCCGGAATGGCCGCCATTGATACCTGAGTTGATTGAAAAACTTGCTGTGATAACAGATAAGAGGCAGTTGCTGAGTGACTACACAGACACCGGAGAGCCAGATGTTCCATATGAAGAAGGATTCACAATAGACAGGCTGTGGGCTGGCCTTTTCTCTCTCACTTCTGTGCATCCGTCTTTTCTTTCCTCTTTGCATTCTCAATTATTTTCTCGCGTGCCGAGACCGCCACCAATTATGATCAGCTTTTCTCCAAATTCAATGCAAGTCTCTCTCCCGATTCCTCCCTTGCTCCTCGAGCAATTTTCCAAACTCTCCATCACACCCCCGCGCGGGTCATCGCTGATTCAATCTTTCTCCAATCTTTCAATCTCCACGCCTCCTTCTATTCTTCCTTCACATTGCTTTCTTCTAGAAAAGGAAAATAAAAATGAAGATAAAGATAAAAACAAAAAAATGCCAAATTTCCAACTTTCCAATCCTCCATCTCCGTTGAGGAGACTTCTTATCTCTTTTCCGAGTGTGTCCCGGCCCAGGGGCCACTCTGCCAGGATTCCTTGATAAACCTCTTTTCCCCCTCTGGTGAGGGGTCTCCTTCTGTATCACCTCCTGTATCCACTTTTTCACCTCCTTCCTTCAATCAAGCTAGTTGCTCTTCCTCCTCCAATAATAAAATTCACAGGGTAGCGTTACATAAGAAGTCCAAGGGTAAGCAGATTCCCCGTAGATTTCTGTTGGAGTTAGCCAGAAGGTGCCAGGCTTGTTCAGCCCTTCCCGGTTTTGTGGAGAATCCGATTATCCTGCCGGAGTTGGAATACGAGGATACTAATGTTTCTTATGAGGGTTTGGGTGTCTTCGAGATTATGAATGATGAAGACCCTGTTGAAGAGGGGGATGAAAGTTATGAAGAATATGAGGACGAGGCTGATGCTTTTGCCAGTGGCATGAGAAGATTCGACGAACCATCAGCCTTCGTAGAGGAACCTACCAAAGAAATAAATTTGGGTACGGAGGAAGACCCTAGGATTGTCCTCATCAGCAAGAATTTGCCGCCTTCCGAAGAGGAGGCGCTTATTTTGGTACTTCAAGAATACAAGGACACGTTTGCGTGGAGTTATGAAGATATGCCTGGATTAGACCCTGCGCTCGTTGAACATCGCCTTACACTTAAGCCAGGGTCTGTCTCGGTCAGGCAACGGTTGAGGCGTTTCCACCCTAACATGGCTTTAAAGATGAAAGAAGAGGTAGACAAGCTTCATAAGGCTAGATTTGTTAGAGTTGTCCTCTATCCGAACTGGGTGGCCAACATCGTCCCGGTCATGAAGAAAGATGGAAAAGTTTGGATTTGTATAGACTTCCGGGACCTCAACCGTGCGTGTCCTAAAGATGACTTCTCCCTCCCTCATATTGATGTTCTGATTGATAACACGATAGGATTTGAGACTCTCTCTTTCATGGATGGATTTTCGGGTTACAATCAAATTCGTCTGGCTGAAGAAGATCAAGAGAAAACATCGTTCACTACACCATGGGGTACTTACTGCTATGTGGTCATGCCTTTTGGACTCAAGAATGCTGGAGCCACCTATCAGAGGGCTATGATGGCAATTTTTCATGATATTATTCATATTTATATAGAGGTGTATGTGGATGATCTGGTAGTAAAATCAAGAACAAGGATTGAGCATCCTGGGGTTTTAGCTAAGGTCTTGCAAAGATCACGAGAGTATCAGTTGAAAATGAACCCCAAAAAGTGTGTATTTGGTGTTTCATCAGGGAAGTTGCTTGGATTTATTGTCAGCAAAAGAGGAATTGAAGTTGATCCCAATAAGGCAAAGGTCATCAGAGACATGCCTCCTCCCAAGAATTTGAAGGAAGTTCAAGGATTAATCGGGAGGTTGCAATTTATTCGCCGCTTCGTCTCCCAGCACTCACAAAGATGCAGGCCGTTTTACGAGCTTACTAAGCCGGGGGTCAAGTTTAATTGGGATGACAAGTGTCAGGCAGCTTTTGACGGATTGAAGGATTATCTGGCAAATCCTCCTGTCCTGAGGCCGCCAATTCCGGGCAAACCACTTATCCTCTATGTTTCTATCCTGGATGACTCTGTAGGTGCTATCCTAGCTCAAGTGGATGAAGAAGGGAAGGAGAGGGCAGCACACTACTTGTCTAAACTTCTCAACCCTTGTGAGCAGAGGTACTCAGCCATGGAGAAGACTTGCGCTGCTTTAGTCTGGGTAGTTCAGAAATTAAAACACTATTTCTTAGCTCACGAGGTTCACCTCATCGCTCGCATGAATCCAATTAAATTCCTTCTTGAAAAATCTATCCTTATCGATCGATTGGCACGCTGGCAAAGTTTTCTCTCTCAATTTGACATCACTTACATTCAGCAGAAAGCTATCAAAGGCTACGCCATTGCCGAACATCTTGCTCACCACCCTCTACCCCGATTTGATCCTGTCATTTCGGAGTTTCCAGATGAAGAACTGATGTCCATCAATCAACCCCATGATCCTATGTGGACAGTACATTTTGATGGAGCTCTAAATTCCCAAGGAAGAGGGATCGGCATGGTTCTTTTAACACCAGAAGGGGTCACCATCCCATTTGCTGCTCAGCTCACTTTCCCTGTCACAAACAACATAGCTGAGTATGAAGCTCTTTTGACCGGCCTTCAAACCGCTCATAGATATGGTGTTACCCAATTACGAATCGTGGGTGACAGTCAACTCATTCTATGCCAGGTGCTTGTCAAGTGCTGCACTATCAATCCTAAGCTCAAGCCCTACCAGGAACTTGCTTCAGCTTATGCCAAACTCTTCACCAAGTTGATCTTCGTCCATGTCCCTCGAAGCCAAAACATCTTAGCCGACGCTCTTGCCTCTTTGGCCTCTGCTCTAGTCTTTCCTCCTGAGCGTGATTTTCATGTTCCTCTAATTCATCAGCGTGACACTCCAGCTATTAAGGATCGTGCATTCCTCGACATTAGGGACAAGGTGCTCGAGAAGGTCAGGCGGAGTGAAGCGCTTAAAGGCAAAGAGGTCATGCTATTGGAATTGGAAGAAGATTTGGCTGATGAAGAGAAACCTTGGTATTATGAGATTGCCAGATATTGCAATGATCAATCCTATCCCGAAGAAGCCACTGTGGAAGAAAAGAAAGCCATTAGAAGAGTGGCTCAGCGTTATGTTTTGGTTGGAGGTGTGCTCTATAGAAGAGGGCTCACGGGTGTTTTATTAAGATACCCCGACGATGATGAATCTTGGAAGGTTGTGGAAGAGGCGCATTCTGGAGTGTGTGGTGGTCACGTGAATAGCCAGATGTTAGCTAAGAAGATCCTTAGGCTAGGCTTCTATTGGCCAACTCTAGAAGAGGATTGTTCCATCTATGTTCGAAGGTGTGTTAAGTGCCAACTGCACAGCGACAAGATTCATTCTCCTGCTTCTTCACTCCATCCTATGTCCTCCCCATGGTCTTTCTCCATGTGGGCTTTCGATATCATTGGACCTCTTGGTGACTCGAACCTCCTTGTGAGCGACGTCATGCGGTTCGGGGAAGCGGATAAGACGCGGAACGCGCGGGCTCCTCTTTTGTTTGCTGCAACACAGAAATAAGAGAAAAGAGAAGGGGCCACCACGGGAGATTGCTCCGGCGGGGCGAGCGGGACAAATGTAATATAGCAAGATATGGGGGTTAAACGGCCATAGCGGGAAGTGACTCGCCGCGGCCTCGGGGGGACGGGAATGGTGCAGAAATTAAATAGCAAGAATTGAAACGGCCATTGGGGAAGTGACTCGCCGCGGCCTCGAGAATATGAATAGATAAGAATATAACATATGAGAACGGGAATTTAAACGGCCATTGGGGAAGTGACTCGCCGCGGCCTCGACAATACGAATAAATAAGAATATAACATATAAGAACGGGAATTTAAACGGCCATTGGGGAAGTGACTCGCCGCGGCCTCGAGAATATGAGCAGAATATAACAGAATATAAAGAGAATATAAGAACGGAAATTCAAACGGCCATTGGGGAAGTGACTCGCCGCGGCCTCGAGAACAAGATGTGATCGCCAGGGGCCAAAAGACCCTAAAATAAAGAAAGTGATCACGCCTACCTCAAGAGCGGGAGATGGCGGGTTGCTTCTTCCTCCCCCTTCGGCCGGCCGACGGAGAGGGCTTTCCTTGGTTACCCATGCAAAACAGTAGACAATAAACGAACGAAATTAAAAAATGGCAGTGTAGTAACAATTCCTTGTAATAAAAGTAGCGAGATCGTGACCTGACACACACCTGGTTGGTGTGGTTTTAAACCCCTCTCGGACTCGAGTAGGAGGAAAATGCGATGATGAATGCAAGAAGTATGCAAGAGACGGCGCCCTTATGTAGGGAGATAGAGGATGCAGTATGATGAATGTAAAGAACTATGGAGAAAAAGGGGAAGAAAAGGCTTATTGGAGGAGCCGAGGGTGAGATCCGGTGGAGCTCCGGCAGCGTGGGGATGAATTGGAAGCGCGGTGGATGAAGACGACCTTCCTCTCGCGAGCGTGGGCACCCGAGAAGCCGGCAGAACCTCCACCTACAAAAGACCCCATGGGTTAGAAATGACTCCGCAGCCTCTGGGCTCCGGCAGCCTATCGGATCTCTTAGAAGCTCCTCCAGAACTGAGGGGGTGGGCCTCTATTTATAAGGCTCCGGAGGGTGGAGGCGTCCAGGACCCTGGACACCTCCATCAGGGCTGAACTAATATTTTATTCTATTTTTATTTATTTTTCAGAATATTTTTGTGGAGGCGTCCAGGGCCCCGGACGCCTCCAACAGGTCCACCGAACCCCACCGACGGCCGCACGCGGTTTGGCACAACACGTGGTTTTGTGAGCGGCGCCTCGTGATTCAGAAATGGGCGCGTCCAGCTGGTTGGACGTCTCCATAATTTGGATTTTTTCACACGACAAACCGTCGTTCGGTGGGCGGCGCCTATGAGGGAGTTGATGGAGGCGTCCAGGGGCCTGGACGCCTCCATGAATATATTATTTTTATTATTTTGTTTTGTTTTTATGCCAAAGCTGGCATTTTATATTTTTTTTTACTTATTTTTATGGAGGCGTCCAGGGGCCTCGACGCCTCTATTAATATATTATTTTTTATTTGATTTTGGGCTGCGAAAAATAAATTAAAAGAATGGGGGCGTCCAGGGGCCTGGACGCCCCCATAAAGACCCACCCGGGTCCTCAGTTCAGGCGTTGGCGGCCGCCCGGTAGACACCCTTTCTGGTTTCGGAACCTCTGATGCGTCCGACTAGTGTTGATGCCGTCCGAATGCCGTGACAAGACGATTCTGGATGCCGAAAAAGGTAGAAGAAGACCCAAGAAAAGGAAGCACTTAAGAGATTCGAAATGCGTAAGCCGTCGCGGGGCGTCGTATAGTAATATGAGACTTTCTCAGGAGACATCAGGAATGGCGTGTCTACAGCTGCCTCGCCTTGACGTCTGCTTTGCAAGGGAGTGACACGTAGTGGAATGGTATCGCAGTGGAGTGAAATGAAGTGGGAGCGGACTGATAAGTTGATGCCAAGGTGTGATGAGACACGCTTTTGACGTTACTGTCTGGAATTTTTCCTGGAGTTTCAATGAGGCGACCTTGAAGAAGGTCTTTCAAATCTTGACGATTGCTTGGACGGAGATCAAATAAGGGAGGGTGAGATGTGCGCTCAGGCACGAAAAATAAAGGAGACCAACTTCTCGGTGTGGAAGTACCTGGGTCATAAACCCGTAGGTTTCACCTTTGGTGAGCGGTTACCAGCCTTTGTGGAAGTGCTGCGGCCAAGGTGGGTCAAAAAAAGTAAAAAGTAAAGGAATATCTGAGGGTCTATCCAAATAAGGGTCTCCTTTGGAAGAGCAGCGTAGGGCCGTTTCAAGGAAATTTAGTATTTCATTCGGAGTGGAATATCTCATATTTGTAAGAATTGAAGGACAGCGGCTTTCGCAGTCGAACCACTTGAATGATCTTCCGCAATAAATCAAAGTCCTATATGAATGCATGCCGGGCTTAAAGAAAAATTTAAAACAAACTAAAATAGAAAATAGCCAAGGATAATATTGTCAACTTGTTAAGAATGGGTCAGGATACCGATCCGGTGAACCGACACTAGGCTGGGGCCCGGTTATCCGCGCACCAACTCACTGAATGGAACCGTCGTCCCCATGCTACCACAAGTTAACGGCCTATCCGTACAACCTAAATTCTTCCGGGATCATCACTGTTTTTGTTGAAGGGGAACTCAAATCCCAGATTCGTTCGGGCCGCAAGGTCCTTGACATGTTCTAGTAGCGTAGGTATCATATACTATGATGCATGACATGGTGGGACCAACCATTGAAAGGTGGGACAGGAGATAGGACAAAGACGTCCGTTAGTAAAACCTGCATAGGCCAGCATGGATTAATAACATCAGAAAGTAACAGAATCGTAAAAGAATTGCACCACAATGGAAAGGAGATATAGCCAAAATCCTGACATTGACCGCTGATGTGACATGTTCCGTTCTGTAGCGCCCTACCCTTCCTATAAGAACTCCCCTTAGGCTAGTTCATTCAAATGCACCAAGGTGGGTTTTGGAAGCTCAGGAGAGGAAGGAGAGGAGAATCTAGAGATTTCAGGATGGAAGGAGAGTCTTCCCGCATTATGAAGAGGAGCAGGCCTAGCGGCGAGATCAGGTGACTCTCCGACCTCGAGGGTCATCTGAGTGGGACGATCATGTCGCATATGGTAAGCTGATTCTTTTCAAATTTCTCCACGTGAGCCTTCTTTTTACTTCCTTCATTTCTTCTTCTTTCTTTTCTCTTCCAGCCATATCCACTCTTCCCAGGCCCGAGGAAGTTTTCCAAACTACCATGGCTTTCAAAGCTAACTTTCAACATCTCCATCGGCATGAGGGCCATACTCTCGAAGTGGCATCTGCAGGGGCTCCTTATTCACGCCAAACACTACGAGAAGATTCGTATGGACTGGGCGGCTATGGGCGCACTAGTGGAGATCTGGCATCCCCAGACCCACACTTTTATCTTCCCGACCTTCGAGGTGACCATCCTCCTCGAGGAGGTGGAACTTCTGCTCGGATTGAAGAAATTCAAGAGTGACAGGAAGGTGAAGGCTATGCGGATGCTGACACGGGGGACTTCCGAAAGCGTCCTTGGAAGCTTCATGCCGCCCCACGCAGCCCGAAAGGTTCGTACTCAAAAGGGAATTGATTTGCAAAAGCTCGCGGAATGGGTCATGGAGGCCTTGAGAGGGTTACCAGACGATGACTATTTGGAGGGAATCATGAAAGGGTTCACCATTTGTCTGGCGGGTGCTCTTTTGTTTCCTTATACCGACAACATGGTGGAGGAAGACCAACTGAGTGCTATCTGCGGGATCTGGCGTGGAAAGAGGGTGGGACCCGCTGTCCTTGCCTACCTATATAGTGGCCTTACTGCCTCGAGCATGGGTAAGCCTCCTTTTGGTTGCGCACTTGTCCTGAGTTGCTGGCTGGATTTACATTTCAAGTTTGATCACCGTGAGGGAATGCCAACGGCTTCGAAGCTCTTCCAACAAAGCCCTCTTCATCACATAGCCGACGTGTTAGGCTTCGGTGGTACTGTAGTGAACCGCGTTCCGTGGCTGAAGAAACGTGAAGACTGGCGGTCTCACTTCTGCACCGTGACGCAAGGCTTCTTCACTTGCACACCGGCATGTTTGCTTTCGCTTGATCTCCTCATGAGGCCTTCTCCCGAAGTTGATCTTCAACTGATCGGCGCGACCGAGTTCGTCCTCTATAATGCGCATCGGTGTTGTCTCCAGATCGGCATCCCACGCCATTCGTTCCCGCTACCGACTGGCATTGTTCCTTTGAAGAAGAGGGAGTTGGGCACTGAAGCGGACGCGAAGGAAGCGAAGGCCGTCAAAGCACCCTAGAAGACAAGTGTTGCGGGAAAGGCCTTAGCGCATGTGGGGGAAGAATGCGAGCTGTGGAGGGCTTATGTAACTGAACTGGGGAAGTTAAGGCCTAAGACGCCTAAGCCCCTGATGTAGCTCATTCTGCTTTTCTGATGGAATAAAATCTGGCATTTGGAAGTTTTGGACCAGTTCCATTTGTTATGATTTTTATTTTTCCGTTTTTCTATTTTTGTGTTTTCTTTCTTTTTATGTATCTATTTATTCACAATATGATCATATGTAAATATATATTAAAAAAAATATTTTTAATGGGGGCGTCCAGGGGTCTGGACGCCTCCAAGTTTTTATTTTTTTATTTATTATTATTATTATTTTATTATTTTGGGGGCATCCAGGGGCTTGGACGCCCCTATATTTTATTTTTATTATTTTTGAATTTTGTTTGGGGGCGTCCAGGCGCCTGGACGCCCCTATATTTTCCTTTTATTATTTTTTTTTATTTTGTTTGGGGGCATCCAGATACCTGGACGCCCCTAATTTTTTTGAATTTTTGAAAAAAAAGAAAAAAGTGGGGGCGTCCAGGCGCCTGGACGCCCCCAAAAATGGGTTTTTCTTATATAAGGGGGGCCTCACCCCCCTTTCACTTCTACTGTTCATTCTGACGACTCGTTCACCCTAAACGACCCATTCCCAATTCCAATGGAGCAAGGAGGCCCGAGCCAGGGTGGGGAGAAGCGGAAACGACGGGCTCGTCGTCCGAGGAGGCTGAGAGATGACGCCGAGGAGGCTGCCGTGGCGGAGGAGATTGCCGTGGAGGAGGAGGCTCCTCTTTTGGCTGTGGAGGACCCTGCGGGCGCTGGTGACGCGGGAGAGGACGAGCACGATCCGGTAAGCCCCTTAGACTTCCATTCTATTGGTTCACTGGGCCAAACAGGCGGACGAGAGGCTGTGTGGAGAACGCCGCGGAGTGAGGGAAGGAGGCGTCCATGGGCCTGGACGCCTCCATATTTTTTTTTTCTTTTTTTATTTATTTATTTACGTAAATAATAAAAATAGAATTAAAAAATAAGGAGGCATCTAGGTCTTGGGACGCCTCCATGATAATATATATATTTTTTTTATTTATTTTGGTTTTGGTTTTTGGGTTTTTCTAAAATTAAAATAAAGAAAATGTAAAGGAGGCGTCCAAGGTGTTGGACGCCTCCAAAAAAACATAAATATTTTTTTAAAAATAAAAATAAAAATAAAATAATTAAGTAGTATATACAGTGTTATTGTTTATTACTATTCATGATGCTGATGTGTTCTTTGTTGGTTTTGTGGTGTGCAGGGCGTGATGAAGGGCCGGATCAGCTGGTCCCTAGTGGTGGCGGCATACCGTGGGCTGCCAGACTTTCAGAGGGCGCGTGTGGACGCCATGGGCTTCGGAGCTTTCCTTAGGATCGAGCCCTTTCGGCTCGACCTTCCTCTTATCCAGGCATTGAGGGAGCGGTGGCACGCACCGAGCCGGGCGTTTCTGATGCCCTGGGGGCACATGGTGCCGACACTCGAGGACGTGGCTCGGATCACCGGGCTACGGGTTGACGGAGAGGCGGTGAGCGGGGTCACCTACCCCGACTACCGAGAGAGTGTCCTGGACCTGCTGTGGTTAGAGATGAGCGTGACTGACAGGGACAGCCGGGTAGTTGGCCGAGTGGAGATCATGGAGGCGCTCGGATTCGTCGACCCGCGCCACCGGGTTAGCGAGACTGGAGTGGAGTTTCTGGCACGACTCGAGGGAGACGCTCGTGCAGCTTTCACCCAGGACCCGAGCGAGCGGGAGCTGGTGGATCTAGACCTCCGGAGGTTTCTTTTCTTCTTCTTGGGCCGCCTTCTGCTGGGGACGAAGGGGGATGGCATCCACTGCCGTTTCCTCGGGATCTTGGCGGATCTGGACAGAGTGGGATACTACGCGTGGGGAGCAGCTTTGCTTGCCCATCTGATTGCCGATCTCTCCCAGACTTCGGAGAAGGAGACGACAGTCAGTGGCTTCGCACCTTTTCTCCAGGTAAACATTTTATTTATGCATTCCCACAGTTAAATATGTAATTATTGTACTAATGATGTATGATGGATGCAGGTGTGGAGCTATTACTATTTCCCGATGGGGAGGGCTAGGCATGGGAATAGGAGGGCCGTGCCTCCGGCGCGGCGGTGGAGGCCAGTCGTAGTAGCGGCACCACACAGCTACCAGCTAGCGTCACTTCATCGGGAGCTGAGCGAGTATCCTGAGGCCATGGTATGATGCGTATGATTTTTTGTGTTTTCTTATGTGACTGAATGGCAACTAATATGATGCATGTATGATGATGTAGGTGGTGTGGAGACCCTACCTGAGCATGGGCGACGCTGGCCAGTCTTGGGTTGCAGCGGGTCTTCCTCATTTCGGGCGGGACGTGTGGGTCCATTGCTTGAACGAGATCGAGCCGCTTCGGCTGAGGCTGGTTATGAGGACGTTGGGGCTAGCCCAGGAGTGGGTTGATGTAGATGAGCCGGCCCGCATCGGGCGGAAGACCAAGGGGAAGGCGAAGATTGTGGACTGGCGTACGCGCTTCCTGGCATAGTACCAGGACTGGCAACAGGGTGGGGTCCCAGTGGTGTCCCATGTACAGGATAATACTGATTACCTGAGAAGGTACCGGGCTACGTACGGGGACCGCCTCTTCCTTGGTGGTATGGCAGGGGTAAGTGAAATGAAAATGCTTCACCCTTCTATATGTATATGCATGTGGCACTAACTTATGTGCAATGTAGGATGCTCGTGACAACATGATTGCTGACCTGCGGGCCCAGCTGGCAGACGCCAGGCGGCAGTTAGTGGCCATCCGACAAGAGTTGGAGATCCTGGTGAGTCTATACAATGCATTTTTTATGACCTGGATTTTTGATGCTTAGCCTTTGACCGACGTTTGCCCCATGTTTCAGCGGGCCCACCAGACAGCGGCAGCCGGGATGGCTGGTGGAGCGGGTTCCAGTTCGCGGGGTCCTCCTCCGGAGGTTTCTGCCCTCCAGGAGTAGCTGGCGTATGCGGTGGCTCGCGCTGAGGAGGCCGAGCGTGACCGCGAGGCTCGAGTGAGTGTCTGTCTGACCTCGACTCTCCTTCTGCTTCTCTCCTTCTATCACTGTTCTCTTACGGTGCATGCGTGCTTTGACAGGTGGTCGAGATTCGGGAGGCCCTGGCCCGTGCTGTTCGTGCTGAGCAGGAGCGTGATGCCTGGGTGGCAGAGCGTGACGCCCGGATTGCGGAGCTAGAGGAGGAGCGGCGACGGGAGGCTGAGGAGCTTCCTCGCGACGTAGTGGATCTGCGGATCGCCCTCGAGCTGTCGAGGAGAGAGGCGATGAGGGAGAGAGAGGAGAGGGAGAGGGATAGGGAGACCATAGAGAAAGAGAGGGAGTACAGGATGGCAGAGCGACATCGAGATTGGGATGAGAGGAGAGCTCTGGTGGCACTGGTGTCGGAGCTCCAGCTGAGTCTTGGCACGGCGGAGGGGAGACTTCGGGAGAGTGAGGAGCGGTATCAGAGGGCGAAGGAGCGCGGGGCGCGACTCCGTCAGTCTGGTTCCTTTTCTGTGGGCAGCTTTCTAGTTTCTTCGGCCGAGGAGCGTCGCCGCACCTAGGAGGCCGGCGAGGTGCCACCTGGAGAGGCGAGCACGGCTTCTCAGGGTTCGCAGAGGCCCCCTAGGGATTCCCGTCAGAGGAGGGAGGAGAGAGATGACCAGGAGGGTGATGGTGAGAGTTAGAGAGTTGCTTGTACACTCCACCCTCCTTACTGCATGATGTACTTTCGGCTATTATATGAAATGAAAATGGCTTTCTTGTGTTGTGTGTACTTTTCTCTCTCCCACACTTTCTTCTTTGCACTGAGTTATCCTTCAAGGCACGCTCCACGAGACCTTGCCCTGAACAACAGGGAACTACGCTTTGTACGGGGGGATTCTGTTTTCTCCCCCTTTGGGTGCGTCCAGGCGCGAGGACGCGTCTTAATCCTCGAATTCAAATTTAAAGCGCCGGGTGGCCTTTCTTCTCGCGTGCCTTACCCGCAAACGAGCCCGCCTTCCGCCGAAACTCGCTCGTCCCCCTTTTCGTCTCCTTCCTCTCTTGATCGATGGAGTTCGGTGGTCTAGACTACGGCGAAGGTGGAGAGGGACGCGGGACCCCTCGTCCGCGGAGGGACGCGCAAGAGCACGAAACGGCGTCCATGGAGGAGGAAGGGCCGCTTCGGGCCCCCGAGGGACCCGAGGGGCCCAATGGCACGGAAGGAGGTGAACACGGCTCGGTGAGTGCTTGGTTTTCCCCCTCTTTGATCCATTTTGAGTTTTGAAGCAAGCCGTGAGGGGGGAAAGGGTTCGACGAGTGTTGCACTTAAATGATGGACGCGTCCTAGACAAGGGACGCGTTCTTTTTGACTGATGTGGGGTCCTTCTTTCTTGGTGCAGGATATGGCGAGGACCCTGGGCCTGGCCGATGAGTGGGCGAGTGCAGACGAGCCGAGCTGCGTCAGGAAGGAGAGTCGCGGCAAGGCGAAGCTTGAAGATTGGCGCATACGTCTCCCTGGGCAGCAAGGGAGCGTACTGGTGCAGGATAGTGTCGACTTCCTGCGGCGGCAGAGAGAGAGTTATGCGGGGCTTCCCCAAGCCGGGGATACGCGCGACGTTGACGGGTCGCGTGCCCAATTAGCCGAGGTCAGGCGGCAGCTGGCCGCCACTCAACAGGAACTGTCGCTCTTGGTAAGCTAAGTGCTGCATTTTCTATTTTTAAATGTGGAGCTTAGCTGATGGCTGTTGTTTGTTCATTCCAGGGTGCCCAGCAGACAGAGATGGTGGGAGTGACTGGCGACGCATCTTCCAGTTCCTCGGCCCCTTTTCTCGAGATTGCCTCCCTTCGGGAGTAACTTGCTGGTGCGGTGGCTCGGGCTGCCCGGGCGAAAGAGGAGCGTGATGCCTGGGTGGCGACTGTAGCAGAGCTGCGACATCGCGGTGAGGAGAGACCTTCTCCAGACATCCTGGAGTTAAGGGTTCTTCTGCAGATGATGAGGAGAGAGGCAGAGAGAGAGAAAGCCGAGAGAAGGTCCGAGTGACAGCGGGATCAGACCGAGAGGAGGGCCTTGGAGGCCCAAGTGAGAGAGCTCCAGCTGGGCCTTCAGGCCGTCGTGCAGAGGCTAGGAGGGATGGAGACGCGCTACGAGAGAGCGCGAGAGTTCGGGGAGCGACTGTGCCAGTCTGGTCGCTTTGCCGCTAGTGGCTTCTTTGCCACGCCAGGGGAGGAGCAGTGAGTCATTGCTGTGGAGCCGGTGCCACGAGGCGAGGCGGGTGCTATTGCACGGGGATCCCGGAGGCTTCTGAGGGACCCTCACCTCAGGGGAGAGGAGAGGGACGCCTAGAGGGACGAGCATGAAAATAATGGCAAGAGTTGGAGAGCTAGTGGACCCGCCAGCTCTCTATGGTTGTAGTGTTTATGACAGCTTATGTAGAATTATGAATGGAGTGATTTGATTTTCTGCTGCTTGTTTGTTCTCTTGTGCGTTCCTTCTTCCCTACACTTCTTCTCCTTTGCATTGTTCCCATGTGATGGGTCTGTCGAGACTCCACCCCGAGCGGAGAATCGCGTCTTGTTGTGACCATTTTCCACGGGAATCTCCCGTCGAAGTCAATAATGACGGCCCTAGTCCCTTTTTCCGGATGTTGTGTAAATTTTGCGGACGTCCTCCAAAACATGATAGGGTATCCTTAGACATCATAGGGGGGCTAGTCGTCATATTCTTTGTCCGATCAATCACCCTGTGCGAGCGGTGAAGTGACACACGGGACCGCATGGCAGGTGCCTCATCGCGAGGGCTATCATTAACAGGTGATGGAGGCAATCTTGGCCTGCACTCCTTCCATTTCTATAAATTCGTGCCCCTTTTATCCTTTCAGGTATATCGAGAGCTAACTCGAGGAGCACAAGTTCTCACGGGAGAGGAGGAGTTCAAAATTCTGAGAGTTGGATGGAGGGCGAATCTTCCCACTCCTCGAAGAGAAGCAGGTCCAGTGGTAGTAGTTCTAGGAGGCTTTCGGACCTCGAAGGGCACTTTAACGAAAGGGCCCAATCACAACTCGTAAGCTGAGCTTTCCTGCCCTTTTCTCATTCTTTCTTCCTTCCTCTTGACAACACCCTTCTCCATTTCTTATGCACGCACAGAGCGTGATGAAATCACACATTTCATGGGAGTTAGCAGTGGCCGCATACAGGGGTCTCCCGGATTTTCAGAAGGCCATGCTAGACGTGATGGGATTTGGTGCCTTTCTTCGGATCGAGCCGATCCAGCTCGACCTGGTCCTGATCCAAGCCTTGTGTGAGAGATGGGACCTAGTGAGTCGGGCATTCCTGATGCCCTGGGGGCACATGGTGCCCAGCTTGGAGGATGTGGTCCGAATTACGAGCCTCAAGGTGGATGGCGAGGCAGTGACCGGAGTTACTTATGCGGACTACCGAGAAGGTGCTCGGAATCTACTGGGTTTGGACCTAGATGGTCGGAAAAACAGGTCGGTAGCTAGGGCATCCCTCATGGATGCATTAGGGCTCACCGACACTCGTCGGCGGGATGACGAATCCTTAGAAGAGTTCATGGAAAGGATGGAAATAGGATGCCGTGCCGTGTACTGCACAGATTTTGACAACTGGGAAAGATGCAACATAGATTTGAGGAGATTTCTCCTCTTCCTTTTGGGGAGATTGGTACTGAGCTCGAAAGGGGATGGTATCCAATGTCGCTTCCTGGAGCTGCTATCAGACCTTGAAAGAGTAGGGTACTATGTCTGGGGAGCTGCCATGCTGGCACACTTGTTTGCAGGCCTGTTCCAAGAAGCGGATCGTGAGATGGCTGTGAGTGGTTTCACACCATTCATCCAGGTATTTTTGGTTTTGCTTGTTTTGTATATATTTTGGTGTGTTTTTGCAAGGTACTGATGACCTGCGCCGAGCAGCTGTAGAGCTATTATTATCTCCCCATGGGGAGAGCTCGACATTGGCGACCCGCGATGGTGCCGCTAGCCAGGCGGTGGGAACCCATCATGAGTGCGGCACCCCTAACCTACCAACTGATGGTGCTAAGGCGGGAGCTACAGGAGTTCCCTGCAGCGATGGTAAACTGGAGACCCTACTCAGACATGTTCGATGCCGACCAGCCGTGGGTTCTAGCAAGTCATGCCCGGTTTGGACGGGAACTGTGGATGCACTGCCTGAATGAAATCGAGCCTCTTCGGCTACGATTGGTAATGAGGACTTTAGGACTGACTCAGGAATGGGTGGATACGGCTGTGCCACCTCGTATCGGGAGAAAGACACGAGGACCGGCGACCTGCATTGACTGGTGCGTGCGGTTCCCTGAACAGTATGAAGACTGGCAATGGGGTGGCACAATTGTAGAATCACAAGCACGGGATAGCGAGGATTACCTGCGTCTATACAAGACAAGGTACGTAGAGCGGTTCCAACCCCGAGGATTTGTGGAGGTAGGTTTCCCCTTTTTCTCTTTTCTTCTTTCTCCTTTTTTTGGTTTTCTGGTGGAAATGCTGACTCATATGGCTGCAGGATATCCGTGATACGATGATAGCGACTTTACGAACTCGCTTGGCAGAGATGGAGCAATGGTTGGGCGATGTCACGGAGCTACGAGCGCCTTGGTAGGTGTACAGTGCGTTCCTAATTAGAACCGCAGATTCCAGATGTTGGCTGCTAATTCACGTGGTCGTAGCATGCTCAGATTGGCGCGGCTTCCCCGGCGATGGGAGTAGGTGGTGCCTCTTCCAGCTTATGGATTCCCACCTCAGAACTTGACTTGCTTCATGAGCAACTTGCTCACGCCACGCAGCGTGCTGCGGAGGCAGAATGGATGCTCTGTATACAGGTAAAAGTTTCAGTGTTGAGTTCTCTTTGTTTTACGCCTTATCGCGTATCTGAGATGGTACACTCGGCAGGAAAAGGAGACGGAAGAAGCGCTTGCCCAAGCTGCGCAGAAGGAGGCTAGGATAGCAGAACTGGAGAGGGAACTGCGGCGTCATCCTGATGATGACTCCTCTAGGGATGCCGTGGAACTGAGGATCACTCTCCAATTGGAGAGGGAAGACCGCGAGAGAGAACATGTAGAGAAAGAAAGAGACGCAGAGAGAGAAAGAGCCAACAGATTGACTGAAAGGGAGGAACGAAGGGCCATGGAGGCCCAACTATTCGAACTCCGAATCAGCCTTGGTCTTGCTGAACAGTGGCTGAAAGATGGTGAGGAGCGCTACCGAAGAGCACGAGAGCGTGGCTTTCGTGTTGGTAGCTTCTCTGCTGCTTCCGTGGATCAACGCCGGGATGTGGGAATAGGAAGGGGAGTACAGAGCGGTAGGAGTACCGCTTTTCATAGTTGGGTAGCACCTTTGAGAGCGTTTTGCCCGGAGAGTAGTGGGATAAGTAATGCACAGAGAGAGGGCGGAACTTGATGTAATTTTTTTTGGTTTTTTGGAATAAAATACAAGGTTCGGTTTGTTTGGTTTTCACCTTTGCTTTTGTTGCCTGAATCCCTGCACACATCACTGAAACAAACAAATCAGAATTTCTATTCTGACTTGGCCCCTTGCTCAAAAAGCAAATGGTCACTGTGACTGTCCTTGATAACTGGTCAAGGGGTCAAGCCTTTATTTAACGAAGGTAAGGGAAAGATGCGGTGATGATAAATGCTACAGGCAAGCACACGAATGTAAGCGGTATTAAAAGTGAGATGCTGCACGTAAATGCAATCATGTAAAATTGATTTGTTTTCTTTTTTTATATTTGGCATTTTTTTGTTTTATCATAAAAAAAGATTTTTTTGTTTGCAAATATGTACATTTTCTCTTTTCCATTTTTTTGTTGTTGTTATCATTTCAATTTTTTTTCTTGCTAACGCCTGGCAAGCACCCAAATGGCACCTAACCTACGTGAGACAGGGGTTTCTTACTAACCTCCCAGGTATCCTAAGTGCACATCTAGGTTGATTTGGGCCTCTAGACCCCTCGAATGATGATCCCGCCGGCTAAGACTTACCCTGATGACAATACCGTCATGCCATGCTTAGGCTCCCAGTCGCTTCCGACCACAGGGATTCACCCAAAAGGTGTTTGAGGTAAGAGATTTGCCCGACCCGGGTCTGTTTCCTCACAACTCTAGATGGTATATGATGGAACACCCTGGAACCCCAATGACCAACCGCGCGACGCTGACCCGGAATCAGACGCCGTCGCACCCATAGGTGACGCGCTTGCATTGGCCTAAGCCCAAGGTTAAGCAAGAAGACATCAAGGTGGTAAACAGGGGTCTTGACCAGCCAGAAACACGGAGACTCCTTCGCAGCGATAACTTTTGCTTTTCAAAGTAGGCAACCAAATGTGTATATTTAAAATAAGGTCGCAGACCCTAGGCAGTTTTCACCCTTCAGAAACTCCATCGAACCTTCATCTTTAGAGGGAGAAGGAAGAGTGTAGGGGATAAACCTCCTGAGAGGACTGGCAAAGCCGTTAACCCGGCGAGCGAATAAGGGCCCATTAACTCTTTCCTTTCGGACAACTTCAGACCAAATATCGAGCATTTACATTCCATAGCCCCCCCCCTTTTTGTGGATTCAAACTTTTGCTTTGAGGGGTTCCATTTATCGCATCAGGCACGGTCACGACCAGGCTTTTCTCTTGATTTTGATTTTGTATTTCTTTTTGTGAGGGAGATATAGTCGTTTGACGTTTGTGGGCTCTCTTTTCGTATGCCTGCGGGGACACTGCCCTCTTCTCGTGCTCTGATCGATGCTCGAGGAAATGGATCCTACTCTTGCCTTTGGGGTTTGAGTTTCAGTTTCTCATGCTCAGCGTTTTAAGGGCGCCGACTGTCTCATTTGGTCGAAGAGAAAAGAATAAAGATTACAGCTTCCGGAGATCTTCTGGGTGGGGCCCCACCGTAGGTGATGCTACCGACTTTTTTTGAATAAAATACATAAGTGAGCACATGTTAGCTTCCTTCGAGCGAGCATAGGCCGACGTGGCCGGACAGGGATCTCCACGGTTCTGGCAAACCAAGACCCGGTGCCTACCAAGCCTTAATGGGCCCTATCCTAACATGAAGGTTAGATGCAGGGACTTGACTACATGGTGACCACCAGGCATTGGCATTTTGAATTTTCCATATTTTTAGTGGTTTTCGGTATTTCTTTGTTTTTGATGTTTTTTATATTTTCATCATTTTTTTGTTTGTTTTGTGCTAAGGGTAGTATTTCTTAAGATAAAGCCCATTCCAAGGGTGGGATAACTCGGTCCCTTCGGCGTTGATTAGCTTGTAGGCGTTGCCAGGGTACACGGCTTGAATTATAAATGGTCCTTCCCAATTGGGTTGAAGCTTAGAACGCGGCCCTCCAGGTTTGACAAAAATTCTTTTTACGACCATCTCACCGACTTTGAATTTTCCCTCAACGACTTTCTTTTGGTAAAAGCGAGCGAGTCTATTTTGATACACACGCGCGTGTTCGGCAGCGGCCAGCCGCTTCTCATCCAAGAGTTCCAACTGGGCGAGGAGTGAATTACGACGATCGTCGAGGGGAAATTCCTCGTCCAATTGTACCATGAGAGAAGGGATCAGAGTCTCGTACGGGACTACCGCTTCCATACCATAAGGAAGGGCAAATGGAGTCTGCCCGGTGGGGGTACGGATTGAAGTGCGGTAGGCCCATAGAGCTTCGATAAGCTTTTTTGGCCAGTCTGAAAACTTACTAGACTCGCAGGTTTTTTTGATGATTTTGAGCAATGTTTTATCGGTGGCCTCCGCTTGGCCGTTACCTTATGGGTAATAAGGCGATGAATGATGCAATGCAATTGCGTACCTTTTGCAGAGGTCCTGTAGGTCCTGAGAAATGAACTGTGGCCCATTGTCGGTGACGATCGTGCTTGGGACGCCGAATCTGGCGAGGATGTTCTTCATGATGAACTTGCAGACTGTTGACGCCTTGATTTCCATGTAAGCTTCGGCTTCGGCCCATTTGGTGAAGTATTCCGTCGCAGTAAGGATGAAAGATTTCTACTTGGTGAGGGAATTGGGATCACCTAGGGGACCAATGATGTCGAATGCCCACATGGAGAAAGGCCATGGGGAGGATATTGGATGAAGTGAGGAAGATGGTGAATGGATTTTATCGGCGTGAAGTTGACACTTGACACACCTACGGATATAGATAGCACAATCCTCTTCCATAGTGGGCCAATAAAAGCCTTGGCGAATGATCTTCTTGGCGAGCATCTGACTATTCACGTGGCCACCGCACACACCCGAGTGTGTCTCCTCTACACATTTCCAAACCTCATCGTCACCAAGACATCTTAACAGAATACCAGTAAGGCTCCTTCTATAGAGTAGACCTCCAACCAATGTGTATTTCTGAGCCACCCTTCTTATGGCTTTCTTATCCTCCGTGGTGGCCCCTTTAGGATAAGACTGATCTTGGCAGTATTTGACGATTTCATAGAACCATGGTTTCTCTTCATCAGCCAGTTCTTCTTCAACCTCTACCAACATGATCTCCCTCTTCTCAAGGATATCTTCCTGCAGGATCTTCCTTGCTATCCTGTCTTTGATGTTTACGTAGGAAGCATCATCGATTGCAGGGGCGTGAAGTTTGTAGATGGAAATGGACTCAAACCATGTTCCTAGAGGGAACCTTATGGATGATGCCAATGAGGCGAGGGCATCGGCGAGAATATTCTGATGACGAGGGACATGAACAAAGATCAGTTTGGTGAACAATTTGGCAAAGGCAGCAGTGAGTTCTTGGTATGACTTGAGTTTGGGATTGCGAGTGCGATATTTAGTGAGCACCTGGCAAAGGATGAGTTGACTATCACCTACGACTCGCAACTCAGTGATACGAAAAGAATGGCGAGTTCTAGGCCAACTAGAAGAGCTTCATATTCGGCTATATTAACGGTAACTGGAAATTTGAGCTGGTATGCCAATGGGAATGTGAGGCCTTCAGGCGACAGGAGGGCGACGCCGATTCCTCTCCCTTGAGAATTCAGAGCTCCATCAAAATATAGCGTCCACATTGGCTCATCTGATTGGTTGACGGACATTAGTTCTTCATTTGGAAACTCTGATTGGACGAGATCGAACTTGGGAAGAGGATGGTGAGCGAGATGCTCGGCTATGGCATAGCCTTTAATCGCCTTTTGCTGGATGTAGGTGATGTCGAACTGATAGAGAAAACTTTGCCAGCGTGCTAGCCTATCCGTAAGGACGGCTTTCTCTAGAAGGAATTTGATAGGATTCATTCGAGCAATCAAGTGGACCTCATGAGCCAAGAAGTAGTGCTTCAATTTCTGCACTATCCAAACGAGGGCAGCACAGGTTTTCTCCATGACGGTGTACTTCTGCTCACAGGGATTGAGAAGTTTGGACAAGTAATAGGTTGCCCGTTCCTTGCCTTCTTCATCAGCTTGTGCGAGGACGGCTCCCACGGAGTCATCCAAGACTGAGACGTAAAGGATCAGAGGTTTTTCTGGTTTGGGTGGAATGAGAACGGGTGGACTAGCCAGATATTCCTTCAACCCTTCAAAAGCTTTCTGACATTTAGAATTCCAGTGGAATTCTACTCCTGGCTTGGTCAACTCGTAGAGAGGTCTACACCTTTGTGAATGTTGGGACACAAACCGACGAATAAACTGTAACCTCCCGATTAAACCTCGGACTTCCCTCAAATTCTTGGGAGGCAGCATATCTCTGATAGCCTTGGCTTTGTCGGGATCTATCTCTATCCCTCTTTTACTCACAATGAAACCCAGTAATTTACCCGACGACACACCAAACACACACTTCTTCGGGTTCATTTTCAATTGGAACTCCCTTGACCTCTGCAAGACCTTAGCCAAAACTTCTGGATGTTCCATCCTGGTCCTTGATTTCACCAATAAGTCATCCATATACACTTCCAGGTATATGTGCATCATGTCATGAAATATGGCCATCATAGCTCTTTGGTAAGTAGCTCCAGCATTCTTTAACCCAAACTGCATGACCACGTAACAATATGTTCCCCAAGGGGTAGTGAATGACGTCTTTTCCTGATCTTCTTCTGCCAAACGAATTTGATTGTATCCTGAAAATCCATCCATGAATGAGAGGGTTTCATATCCTGCCGTGTTATCGATCAACACATCAATGTGAGGCAAGGGAAAATCGTCCTTTGGACACGCGCGGTTAAGGTCCCGGAAGTCGATACAAATCCTGACTTTCCCATCTTTTTTCATGACCGGGACAATGTTCGCCACCCATTGAGGATAAAAGATGACTCTAATGAACCTGGCTTTGTGGAGCTTATCGACCTCTTCTTTCATTTTCAAAGCCATCTGAGGGTGGAAACGCCTTAACCTTTGTTTTACCGAGACGGTCCCTGGTTTTAGGGTTAAACGGTGTTCGACCAAGGTTGAATCTAGACCCGGCATATCCTTGTAGCTCCATGCAAACGTGTCCTTATATTCCTTGAGAATCTCAATTAATGCCTCTTCTTCAGAGGGTGGTAGGTTGTCACTTATGAGGATGATCCTAGGGTCTTCCTCAGTTCCCAAGTTGACTTCTTTGGTGGATTCTTCTACGGCGGTTGACGGCTCGTCGAATCTCCTCATTCCACTTGCGTATGAGCCCGCCGCATCCTCATATTCTTCACCCTCATCTTTAGTGGGGCATTCTTCATCCGTGATCTCGTAGACTCCATCCCCTTCATCAAATGCACAGTCGCCCTCACATTTTATTTCCGGTAGCTGGATGGGATTTTCTAACAACTGGGGGATGGCAAGAAGGGCCTGACACCTGGCGGCCAAATCCAGAAGGAATCGATGAGGGATCTGCCTACCCTTGGATTTCTTCCTAGGTACTACCCTTGGTCTATCATTCCTAGATTGACTGACAATATTTACAGAAGAAGAGGAAGATGAAGAGGATGGTGTAGAATGTACAGGAGAAGACCCCTCAGAGGAGGGGTAGAAAAGGTCGCTCATCGGACCTTGTACGGGTGGTCCGCAGGGCGGTACGTACCCGTGGGAGATGTAGGAGGTTTCCTCAACGAAGATGTGTTGTTGGGGAGTTTGAAAATTGACGTTTTTTTTTTATTTTCATTTTTAATGACAAAGCAGTGAAAAGAGATTGGAGGAGAGAGAAAAGTGGTTATGGCTAGAGGATTGTGAGGCTCATAGAGCAGATCATAGTTGAAGACCTGGCGCGGGTTGAAAAGCCCACGTAGGTATGTAAGCAGAGAAGGGGATCTGGGAAGATCATCAGACAATTGTCTGGCCCAGGAAGACGATATCAGCAAAGGCTGAGACGAGTGGATGGAGAAGATGGCGGCTAATGAGCAGTCGACGATAATGTTGAGGACGGATGAAGATCCGTCGATGACAGGGTCCTTCTGGCGAGGACGAGGATAGTTTGGAACCTTGGCAAGAGTGGTAATATTCTCTGGTATTTTGGAGATCAATGGTGGTCCTTCAAGCTGCGGAGACGAGAACATCCTTTCCAGTGCAACGGAAATGTCCCGTATGTCGAACCATTTGTTCCACTCGCATTCCGGATCTTTGATCTTGCCTCTTTTGGTGATCCTCAGACATTTTTCAACCAAATATACAGCATGTGATCTCCCATATGCTTCTCGTGGGTAATCTCCCATCTGAACAACGGGCCCTCTGTTGAAGTGGTTTGATAGAGTCCATGTGAGGGGCTTCCAATCCGCCTTGAACGGTCCTTTGAAGCCTAGGCCAAACCTGCGGTTCAGCCTAATTTCCTTTGGCGGTTTGAGCCTACCCTGTAACTGTGCGCCCAGACCTTTACCCTGTTGGTAGCCGATGTTCCTCATAATCTCCCACCCTTTGGAGTGAAAAGGGAGATATGATGTTGCGGTTGTCCTGACCGGCTCCTTTGGTGCTAGTGGAACGTGAGATGAATCACGTACGTCCAGTAGTGACAATATGGGTCGATGAGACGGCCAAACAGAGGGCAGAGAGGTGTTGATAGCATCCACTGTGTGAAGGACAGGTGTACTGACCACTTTAATAATTCTCCATTGTAAGGAAACTTCAGGCACTGATGGTTGGTGGAAGGCACAGCGTCCATGGCTTCGATGTAAGGGCGACCCAGTATAGCCTTGAATGTGGGGTCCATGTCGAGGACATGGAATTCTGTGGGAATTGACATGGGGCCTAGTTCTGCCTTCAGAATAATCATCCCCTGCGGCGGCCTTTTGCTATTGTCATAAGCCGTGACCGTGATCGAGGAAGGTCTTATTTGTTCCTCGTTGACCCCACACAACTGAAGAGTGCTCATGGAGATCACATTTATGGACGCACCCGTGTCCACAAGACATGGGTTTATGGATACCCCATTAATTTTTATTGAAATACACAGTGCATATTTTCGAGCCTCCTTGGGAGCGAGCTCGTAGTTGTGGAACATGATGGCCGGTTGTGTGTCCGTTGGGGTCAGGACGGTAGAGATCTTTTCTACAGGGAGGTCCTCATTCACCATGACCGTTTGAAGGTACTCCATTAAGGCTGCCTGGTGGGATGTGGATCTTTGAAGAAGCTCCAGGATGGAGATCCGAGCAGGCGTCTTGTCCAAATGTTTCAATAGATCATACTGTGTTCTAGGGATAGCTCTTTCTGGTTGTTCTCCATCATCCTTCTCTGGCTGAGATTGCTCAGGATTCTAACTGTTGTGGGGGAAAACCCTGTGGAAAATCCTTCCACTCCGGAGCACCATTGCCTGCGGCTTTTGTACCTCTGTGGGGGTAACAGTGGGTTTTAACAGGGATTTGAGGGGTAATGGTGGAGGAATGGTTGATGAAGCAGGGGTGATGACGGGAGCAGGGATTCTGATGAGGGGTTTGTTAGGTGGAGGCATGGTGGAGGTAGAGGGGATATCGCGCGGATTATGAAGGATAAGGGGTCTGGAAGGTGGAGGTGGAGACGAAGTAGAAGTGGGTAGGGCTTGAAGCAGGCAATGATTTTGAGGTGGGTGATGGTTAATGAGTGGTTTTGAAGGCATTAGTGGTGATACGGTAGAGAAAGACGGGGTTATGTATGGTTGACAGATGATAAGGGGTTTAGAAGGCGTAGGGGTAAATGTAGTAGAGGTGGATGGTAAAGTGGGGGAGTGGGAGAAGATGAGAGGATGTGAAGGCGTAGTGGAGAGTGTCGGTTGATAGGGGATCGGGGTACGGATGAGAGGGCGTAATGGTAGTGGAAATGGTGAAGGTGATACTGACGCGGGTTGATGAGAGAGAGGTGCTACCCGGGCAAGGCAAGGGTGTTGCGTGATGATAGGATTGGCGGTAGAAAGAATGGAGGTACTTTCCTGGTGCCACACCTGCTCCCTCCCGACTTCCGGGAAGGAGGAGATGGGGTTAACCTGATAATTGGGCTGTTGGTGCTCCGGTAATGGATTCTGGATTATGCCCATGTCGGGCTATTGTTGTGGGGCATGCTGAGGCTGTTGTTGTTGTTGTGGTTGCTGTTGCTACTGCTATTGTAATTGCTACTGTGGCCTATGAGGAGGTCTCATAGCCTTGAGAGCCGCGACGTATCGTCTCATTTCATCCCAATCTATTTGATGTTCATCATTCATATCGTGGATGTAATCTTTGAAATGGAAGCTGTAATCTACTGTGTGTCCTGGCTGCCTGTGGTAGACGTAGTATTTGGAGGTATCAACATTCGGGGGCCACACGGGCCTTTCTCTGGATAGGGCTAGTTGGTTTGATGCCATGAGGGCATTAAAATTGTATGCTAAAGTTTCTGGCAATGGTGGATAGTAGGCTCTCTTGGGACCAACCGGCCTCCTTTGTTGCTGTTGGGGACCATAGTTCCCCGGGGGTGGAACTTGGTTGTACTGAAGCGGTGGTTGTTGTTGCTGAGGTTGTGGTTGTTGTTGCTGGGGTTGACGTAATGGAGGCATATTATCCTGGGGTGGATTATCTTGGGGTGGAGGACGAAGAGGGAAAGGACCTAGTTGGAGGGGAAGTCGGGGCATTTGTGGAGGCCTTGGGTTGACTGCATAGTTGGCATTGTTGACCGCACCCACTTGCTCATTTGTCACGACCCCTTCTGTGGCTCCGCCCGGGACACCAGCGCCTGTCTTTCTGACCACTTTGGGCTTTGGTGACTCAAACATGTTCATAATGGGGGAGTCTTTTAACTGGGTTTGGATGTACCGGGCCCTTTCATAGAGTTCCTCCATTGTAGTAAGTTTATTCATGGCCAGGACGTGTCTGAACTGTGGGGTTGCATTAGACACAATCATCTTCACTTGTTCGGGCTCGGAGAGGGTATCCCTTATTCTTTCCGCCAGAGACCTCCATCTATCAGCATAGCGGACAAAATCCTCGTCGGGTTTCATCTTTTCGGCCACTAGGTCGGTAATGGAGAGTGAGGGACCGACCCTATCCCTATATTTCTGCAAGAACCTTCTCTGGACTATTTCAAAATTCTCGGCCTCGCGGGGCTCCAAAGAATAGAACCACTCTAGCGCGGGACCATCCAATGATCTCCGAAAGAGGTATGCCAGGGACCTCTGATCGTTTTGCCAATAGGAGGATTCATACATGAAATCCTTGAGGTGAATGAAGGGGTTGCCGGTACCATTGTATCTGCGGTACGTGGGCATTTCGGAGGGAGGAAGATGAATGACGGGAAGGATTGGCAAAGCAACCTCCGGGGTGGCTTTCACGTCCACCATTCTTCTCAGATTTTGAAACTGCTCGTCCATGCGATTGAACCTATTGAGGAGCGATTGGGCGAGCTCCTCTGGAGGTGAAGGTGGCACTTGCCACTGGGGGAGAAATTGTCTCCCGGAGACTTGAGGGGGGAACCCCGAATGAGAGGGAGCTGTCGGACCGCCGACAGTTGGCCCCGGCTGAAGCGGTATGTGGGGAACAACGGGAGTTTGAGATTGTGACGGGAACTGGAATGAGGGTGGTTGTTGGCTCGCTTGTCCTTGAAGCGAGGGAGACTGGATGGCTTGCGCCAATGAAGGAGATGGAATGGCCTGCACGGACTCTTGGAGAGGTGCAATGGCCGGAGTTGATTCCTGGGGCGTGGGGGAAACAGATTTCCCCTTCAGAATGGCCTGGAAGGCCCGGAGCTGTTCAGAGGTAAGCTCGTGTTGGCGAGGACGCCCAGTAAGGAAGAGATATCCTGTGGTGGGGACGTGTCCCCGGCAATAACCTGCACCTCATGCGAGGGCTCATGAGAAGGACCCGAGTCCATAGCATAGACTCGCGGGTCGGCTGACAAACCACGACTAGGGTGGTTCTCCTCAAAAGACTCGTGAGCCATGCTCACAGTTTTCCCAGAACGCAAAAACATACACTAGCAAGCAGGTAGCAGAGATTATCAAACAAGTGGATGCCTTTACGCCTTTTTTTGTGTTTTGATTTTGATGATTTTTTTTGTGTTTTTAGCGAGATCCGAAGTTCACACAAAATAGGGACCCTAGTTTATTTTTGTTTCACCGCCGTGTCAGCTAGGGTCTCTCGTCTCACCACGAATGGGATGACTAACTCCGGGGAACTTCAATGGTACAACCAGCCCAGTGAACGAAGAGGAGATTCTTCGATGTCGGGGACTTACGGAGGTCCCAGTGGAGGAGATTCTAGTCCGTTGAGAGGAATTCTCAAACGGAGAGTCCTTCCTTCACCGAGAAAGGGTGATCCTTAGAAAAAATGAAAAAAGGATATAAAAGAGGGATGGATGTATGCAATGGAATGCTGACAGAGATATAGAGTAAGAAAACAATAGAAATAACAAACATATAACAAACACCCAACCAATCACAACTGACAGTGCTGCCGTGAGCACAACGGGGGCGCGCGAGGGCGCCAAGGTGGAGAGGCACGGACGGTGCCGAACTTGCAAGGGTAGCCAAAAGGAAGCAGTAGGGGTCCCACCGTGATCGCCAATCTGTGAGCGACGTCACGCGGTTCGGGGAAGCGGAGAAGACGCGGAACGCGCGGGCTCCTCTTTTGTTTGCTGCAACACAGAAATAAGAGAAAAGAGAAGGGGCCACCATGGGAGATTGCTCCGGCGGGGCGAGCGGGACAAATGTAATATAGCAAGATATGGGGGTTAAACGGCCATAGCGGGAAGTGACTCGCCGCGGCCTCGGGGGGACGGGAATGGTGCAGAAATTAAATAGCAAGAATTGAAACGGCCATTGGGGAAGTGACTCGCCGCGGCCTCGAGAATATGAATAGATAAGAATATAACATATGAGAACGGGAATTTAAACGGCCATTGGGGAAGTGACTCGCCGCGGCCTCGAGAATACGAATAAATAAGAATATAACATATAAGAACAGGAATTTAAACGGCCATTAGGGAAGTGACTCGCCGCGGCCTCGAGAATATGAGCAGAATATAACAGAATATAAAGAGAATATAAGAACGAAAATTCAAACGGCCATTGGGGAAGTGACTCGCCGCGGCCTCGAGAACAAGATGTGATTGCTAGGGGCCAAAAGACCCCAAAATAAAGAAAGTGATCGCGCCTACCTCAAGAGCGGGAGATGGCGGGTTGCTTCTTCCTCCCCCTTCGACCGGCCGACGGAGAGGGCTTTCCTTGGTTACCCTTGCAAAACAGTAGATAATAAACGAACGGAATTAGAAAATGGCAGTGTAGTAACAATTCCTTGCAATAAAAGTAGCGATATCGTGACCTGACACACACCTGGTTGGTGTGGTTTTAAACCCTTCTCGGACTCGAGTAGGAGGAAAATGCGATGATGAATGCAAGAAGTATGCAAGAGACGGCGCCCTTATGTAGGGAGATAGAGGATGCAGTATGATGAATGTAAAGAACTATGGAGAAAAAGGGGAAGAAAAGGCTTATTGGAGGAGCCGAGGGTGAGATCCGGTGGAGCTCCGACAGCGTGGGGATGACGTTGAAGCGTGGTGGATGAAGACGACCTTCCTCTCGCGAGCGTGGGCACCCGAGAAGCCGACAGAACCTCCAACTACAAAAGACCCCACGGGTTAGAAATGACTCCGCAGCCTCTGGGCTCCGGCAGCCTATCGGATCTCTTAGAAGCTCCTCCAGAACTGAGGGGGTGGGCCTCTATTTATAGGGCTCCGGAGGGTGGAGGCGTCCAAGACCCTAGACACCTCCATCAGGGCCGAACAAATATTTTATTCTATTTTTATTTATTTTTCAGAATATTTTTGTGGAGGCGTCCAGGGCCCCGGACGCCTCCAACAGGTCCACCGAACCCCACCGACGGCCGCACGCGGTTTGGCACAACGCGTGGTTTTGTGAGCGGCGCCTCGTGATTCAGAAATGGGCGCGTCCAGCTGGCTGGACGTCTCCATAATTTGGATTTTTTCACACACGACAAACCGTCGTTCGGTGGGCGACTCCCGTGAGGGAGTTGATGGAGGCGTCCAGGGGCCTGGACGCCTCCATAAATATATTGTTTTTATTATTTTGTTTTGTTTTTATGCCAAAGCTGGCATTTTATATTTTTTTTACTTGTTTTTATGGAGGCGTCCAGGGGCCTGGACGCCTCCATTAATATATTATTTTTTATTTGATTTTGGGCTGCCAAAAATAAATTAAAAGAATGGGGGCGTCCAGGGGCCTGGACGCCCCCATAAAGACCCACCCGGGTCCTCAGTTCAGGCGTTGGCGGCCGCCCGGCAGACACCCTTTCTGGTTTCAGAACCTCTGATGCGTCCGACTGGTGTTGATGCCGTCCGAATGTCGTGACGAGACGATTCTGGATGCCGAAAAAGGTAGAAGAAGACCCAAGAAAAGGAAGCACTTAAGAGATTCGAAATGCGTAAGCCGTCGCGGGGCGTCGTATAGTAATATGAGACTTTCTCAGGAGACGTCAGGAATGGCGTGTCTACACTCCTCACGAAGCCAAAATCATTCATCCTCACGGCAACAGAGTACTTCACCAAGTGGGTGGAAGCGGAAGCATTCGTGGAGATCAAAGCATCAACTGTCTGCAAATTCATAATGAAGAATATCATCGCCAGATTCGGCATCCCGAGTACCATCATCACCGACAATGGCCCCCAATTCATCTCTCAAGAGCTCAAGGATCTCTGCAATAGGTATAACATTGCATTGCATCATTCTTCTCCCTATTATCCGCAGGGCAATGGCCAAGCAGAGGCAACTAATAAAACCTTGATCAAAATTGTTAAAAAGACGTGTGAGGCTAATAAATTTTTGGATTGGCCAGACATGCTAGTTGAAGCTCTCTGGGCCTATCGCACTTCCATTCGTACCCCCACAGGGCAAACCCCTTTCTCCCTTACTTATGGAATGGAGGCGGTAGTTCCTTATGAGATTCTCATTCCATCTTTGCGAGTACAATTGGACAAGGAATTCTCTATTGATGAGCGTCGTGATTCACTCCTTGCCCAGTTGGAACTCCTGGATGAGAAGCGTCTGGTCGCCGCTGAGCATGCGCGCGTTTATCAAAACAGGCTTTCACGTTTTTATCAAAAGAAAGTAATTGAGAGAAAATTCAAAGTTGGTGAGTTGGTAATTAAGAGAATTTTTGTAAAACCTGGTGGGCCCCGTTCAAAGCTCCAACCAAACTGGGAAGGACCGTTCGTTATAAAAAATGTTTATCCTGGCAATGCTTATAAATTGATTAATGCTGAAGGAGAAGCGCTAGCTCATCCTTGGAATGGTCTGTACCTTAAGAAATACTACCCCTAATTCAAAATTCAAAAAAAATATAGAAATCTTCAGAATCCAAAAAAAGAATATAAAATTCAATAAAAATCCAAAAAAAATATAGAAAATTTCCAAAATCCAAAACAAAATAGAAATCTCCAGAAATTCATAAAAAAAAAAATCGTTGCCATGGCATACAGGGGCGCAAAGTCTGAAAGGTCAAAATTCAGTATTCATTCATCAGTCTTGTTAACTTAAAATGGGGTCGACACCCACACACACACTACACGCTTAAACCTCGAACTCAAGCGGTGCAAAATCTGATGGAAAGTCAAAACCTGACTAAAGGTGAAGATAATACCCATTCTTTTCCTCTTCGGCCCATAAGGGAGGAAGGAAGGTCTCGGGGTAGACCCGCTAAGCCTACCCGCCGCCTTATTAAGTGAAAGTCAGGGCCCAAAAGGGAACAAAAATGCCGCAAAAGCCCAAGTACAATTAGGTTTATTTTCATCAATACAAATCAGTTGCAAAGAGAAAGTCGAATCGTGAAAAGAAAAGTATGTCAAGAGGGTAAAGTCCCCGCAAGGAAAACCATGGGCGTATGCATGCAATATAAGAGAGGCAAAAGGCAACAAAATTTCCCTATGCCAAAGACCGAACCCCAACAGGCACAGGGTAGGGGAGGTAGTTTTACCTCAAGCTTTTCAGAATCCCTTATGGGCTTCCTTACATCTTCTTCCATCTCTTTCTTTGTGGTAAGTCATAAACCAGCAGAATGGTCGAGACTGACCTAGGAGATTGCAACGTGCGAGATCTTGCGTATAAGTCCAACTACTAGCACGTCGACTCCCTTTTGATTTATCAAGAAAGGTCAATGAATCCCCAATAATGACCATGTAGGACCCAGTGCCCTGGTAGCTTTGTCAACCTAATTCTAAAAGCAGAAAATTAACGCCTTTGTTTAAGGCGCGTTTAATAGAATTAACGCCTGAATGCAGGTCGTCTTTTTTAAAATAACGCCTTTGGACAAGTCATCTTTTCAACAAAAATCAAAAATCTTTTTCAAAATCATGCCGTCACCTAGGGCGTCTTTTATTTAAATAACGACTTAGTCTAAGGCGTCTTCTTCAGCAAATAAAAGAAAAAATTATAAAAAGAAAAAGAAAAAAGAAAAAATGGTGAATTATTCTTCATGAGTGTGCTTGCATTTTTGCATGGGCATCTTTATTATTATTTGCATGCGTGTGCTTGCATATTGCATCTCCCTTTATAGGTTGTTTCATTTGCCTTATTTGATTAAAGGCTTGGCCCCTTGACCCGCTATCAAGGTTAAAAGTAAAGACATCCCTTGCTTATTGAGCAAGGGGCCAAGTCGAACAGATGAATTAACCTGTTTATTCAAGTGTGAACTACAGCTGCAGGTACAGGGCAAAGCAAAGAACGTGGGAAAAAGGAACAAAAGTACACAACTACACAAGTGCTCAGGTAACAAAAATTTCAATCTCATATATGTATACATCATGAATATCTGAGTACAGGTGTAAGGGTGGAGGAGTACAAGTAACAGTCTCTCAGCTCTCGCCTCCACCCTCCTCTCTCCTACTCTCTACCTCGTCCTCACCGTCCCGAGGAGGCGCTGGTGGAGGGGCATGGGCCCCCGTGAAGAAGCTGGAACCCGAACCTGGCCCCCTGCCTCGCTCCTCTCTCGAAGGGAAGAGCCCGCCACAAAAGTAGAGCTGGTGACGCTGTACCCTGCAGCTCGCGCCCGCTCCCGCCCTCCCTGAAGATGCTCCTCTGACGCTCGTAGCCGCTCCTGGGTAACGGCTAGCTGGGTCCTCAAGTCTGCCAGCTCACGCTCGCGCGCTGCCACCTGCTCCTGGTACCGGGCACGCTCTGACTGCTGTAGCTCGTGGTGACGCGCACGGTCTGCCAGGTGCTCCTCATGCTCCCGAGCACGCTCCTCGCGCTCTCACGCATGCTCTCTCCGCTCCAGCTCAAGAGCGACCCGCAGCTCCGCTACGTCCTGAGGTAGCTCCTCCCGCCGCCTCAAAGCCCTCTCCAGCTCCGCGACCCGTTGCTCACAGATCGCCAACTCCGCCCCAGCTAGGGAAGCCCGGGTATGAGCCGCCTGTAACTGTGTAGTCTGCAAACAGGTAAACAAGTCATCAGTTCCACATTTAATGCAATAATTCAGCAATTTATGAAATGAATGCATGGTTAAAAGTAAAACTCACCCGTGTGGCCATCGCCTGCTGGCCCTCCTCGATGCAAGTAAGAGCGGCTCGAAGCTCCTCCGTCTGCAAAACACCTTTTTTCTATCAGTACATAATAATAAATAATTGAATGAGGTCTGAGTTTTGAACTTACCCGTGAGGTGAGGTCGCGCTCTACCGCCTCGGCCCGAGCCACTGCCCCCGCCAACCGCTCCGCTAGTGCAGTCGTCTCTGCACTAGGCCCTCTCGAGCTAGAGGCCTCTCCTGTATCTCTCCCTGCTGCTCCCTGCCGGGTACGCTGCATTCATTAAGATTGTCAGTGGCTAATCATCAATAATTCATAAAAAAAAATTCATTTGCATAAATTTAACACTCACCAGGGTCTCAAGGTCCGCCCGTGTGGTGGCCAGCTGGTCCTCCAGGCTGTGTAGGTGGGCCTGGGCATCCATCGCTGCTATGTCTCGTGCATCCTGCATCCATTACATATTAGTCGCATAATAGAAACACTTGCATTTAAATTAGAGATAATTGCATTCATACATACCCCTAGGACCCTCATCTGGGGTCGGCCGGCATATACCTCCCAGTAGCGCCGGAGGTACTCGGAGCTATCAGTCGCCCGCGAGGTGACTCTGGTCCCGCCTCGCTGCCAGTCGCCGTACTGGTCTGCGAACCGGACTCTCCAGTCGATCGCCTTCGTGCGACCGCATGTCTTCTTCCCGATCCCTCGCGGCTCGCCTACCTCTATCCACTCCTGGTGTAGGCCGAGGGCCCTCATCACCAACCTAAGCCGTAACGGCTCGATCTCGCTCAGGCAATGAACCCATAGCTCATGCCCAAAGCGAGGTCGGCCAGCTACGACCCATGGCTGGCCCTCGTCAGTTATCCCCTTATAAGGCCTCCATCGCACCTGCATTCCACAAGCATACATTCATCATCCATCATATCACATTCTATAACATAAACAAAATAAAAAAAAATATAGCATAACATTCATCATGTGTACCAGTGATGGAGGGAAGTCTCGGAACTCCCTCCGTAACACCCATAGCTCGTAAGAGAGTGGGGCTCCGAAGACTACCGGCAGCCAGCATCGTGCCAGAGGGAAAGCTCCCTCATCTCCAGGCCGTGGGTCGACGCGTCCCATCGGCATGTACAGATGGCACCAAACCTGCATCCATGCATTGCATTAGTGAGGCATTCACATGCATAAAGTAAATGAAACGAAAGAAAAAAGATGTGCATACCTGAAGAAAAGGTGTGAAGCCACTGACAGTCGTCTCTCGACCTGTCCCCGTAGACAAGTTGGCTATCAGGTGCGCCAGCAGCGCTGCTCCCCAGACGTATCTATCGACTTCCTCTAAGTCCTCGAGGATCCCTAGGAATCGGCAGTTGATGACGTCGCCCTTCGTGCCGAGCAATAGCCTCCCGAGCATCAGGAATAGAAACCTCCTCAAATCTTTGTCCGCCCTCTCCCTGTCAGCTCAGTCCTGACAATAGGCTGCCTTAGCCCCGTCAATCAACCTCTGAGAAAAATGCTCTAAGGACTCCCCAGATCTGTGCCTAGCATCCCCTAAACCCATCACTGTAGTCAGGTCGGTGCGGAAGATAGTCCTACACTCACTAGGTGTCTCATAGACCATCTCTAACCCTAGCAGTCTCTAGGCAAGCTCAGTGTAGTTAGGATAGGTGATCCCACTCACCGCATCCCCATCTACCCTCAAACCAGTGATCCTAGCTACATCCTCTAGGGTAGGAACCATATGACCCCAGGGCATCAAGAATGCCAGCTAGTCCTATCCCGTCTCTCCCTCAGAATCTGGATAAGTGCTAAGTCAGGCCTAATGGGCTCTATGCTAAAGAAGGCCCCGAACCCCATAGCATCTACCCTGGCTCTCTGGAACTCGGGGAGGCCGTAATATGCTGCCCGGACCATGACCCAGGAGATCCGTGTCCTCATCAACCCCTACATGCATAAAAGAAATTTTGGCTTAATTGTTCAATTATTCATGCTGAAATTCACTTAATTGCCTTGGTCTGAGATGTTGATGTTTGATTTAGTTAACGACGGCCCTTGGGTCGTGGTTTGTTTAATTGGCGCCCCTGAGGCGGGCGTGGTTTCTAAGTGAGCTTTGAATTTATGACCTGCCCTAGGTCGTTGTTTATTTAAGAGACGCCCCTGTGGGGGGCGTGGTTTTGTGGTTAATTTCTAATTTCCTAAAGATTTTTCAATTGACGCCCGTCCCAAGGTCGTCATTTGTTTAGGTAACGCCCTTGTGAGGGACGTTTTCTGAAAATGAACTTTTAGTAATTTCTGGAATTATTTAAATTGATGACCACCCCTATGGTCGTTATCTGTTGAATTGGCATCCCGATGGGGGGCGTTGTTTTCCAGGGTTTTTTGAAAATAAAATAAAACAGCATGCGAGAGGCAAAAATAAATAATTAAAAAAAAGCATGAAAGATAATAGCATGGCGATTAAAACATGGTAAAATCAAATTAACGACATGCTGCAGGGCATGTTATCGTGGAGAGCAGTTATTTTTCAGAAAATAAAATGAATTGACGACCCAAGGTTGGGCGTCTTCTTATTAAATCACGACATCCCTGGGGACGTCTTCTTTCTGGGTCACTGGTTCTCTCGCCCGAGAGCTATGGAAAATAACAAAAATAGAAATAAAAAATAATAAAAAAAAATGGAAAAGGGGGTCGGGGGGCTTACCTTCTGTCATTTGGGTCTGGCCAATTCTCCCCGGAGTTGGCCACGGCGAGGCACGACCACCGCCGGGGTTTCTTCTTCTCCACCTTCTTCTTCATCTCCTTCCTCTTCGTCTTCTCCTTCTTCGTCCTCATCACCTTCATCTCTTGCTCCTTCGTCGTCGTCGTCGTGCTCGACGCCGTGCTCCGCCGGTGGAGCCTCCTCGGCCGCCGTGGGAGGGGTTTCCTCCTCGGCATGGGTATCTTCGCCCAAGTCCACAACCTCCGGGGCCGAGACCCTTTGTCTTTTTTGTCCACCGCCGGCCATTGTTTAGGGCTAGGGGGCGAGAGGGTTTGAGAGTATGGGAGAGCGATAAGGAGTGGAAGAGGGGTTCGGTTAGGGTTGCAGTGGGAGAGAAGAAAGAAAGGGGAGAAACAAGACGAAGGAAGAAGAAGAAAGGAGGGAAAACTAAGTTGAACGGTCAAAAAGAATTAACGACTCCGGTAAAGTCATGTCTTGTTGAAAGGACGACTATAGCCGAGGGCGTCTCTTCCATGGTTAACGACGCGCTCTGGGGCGTGACTTCTTTTAGCATGGGGAACGGCAGACGTCGTCAGAGGCATTTAATGGGAATTGATTGACATGATGGGAATAATGATTACTGTTTTTGATTAACGACGTATTTGAGGGCGTGGTTTACATGAAACGTGGCTTACCCTAAGGCGTTATTTTTGGATCTTTAACGAATACTTTTTGGAATTTGAATCGAATTAGCGCCTTGTTTTAAGTCGTTATTTAGTTAACGCCTATTCCTGAAGGCGTCAATTTTGAGAGCTGGTCAATGGAAGATGACATATGTTGAGGCGTCAATTTGGGAATTGACGGCATTGACTAAGTCGTTATTCAGAGCAGAATCACAGATTGTTGGAAGAATTGATCAGAAATATTGTAAATTGGCTCAATCAGAATGTTATTATTGATTTATTGATGAAAAAGATTACATTGATCTAATGAGCCATTTTGGGCCTCAAACTTCTTAAAGCTATTACATATGATTTCCACTGATCTCTGTCTTCTTCCAAGCTCTCCACAGGTTGATGAGTCTTGCAGATTTTCCACAGAGCTTGGATTGTGGTGCATTCTTCTCCATCTTCTTTGCTGCCAATATCCCTTGCCTTGATAGGAGGGAGATGAGATGGGTTCTCAAATATTCGCCGTGGGAGCCCAAGTTGAGGAAGGCATCGGTATGAGTTGTATAGTACGAATTCTGAAGCACCTATGAGTCTAAGGTCCGTCCCGGGGGAGAATCGTGCGCGGAGCTCTTGAGCTTTGAGTAATCCCGGGGCGCATGTGAAGAAGTTATTTGGCATCACTTTGAGATGTTCTCTCCATTCCACTCTTTTCTTGACTTGAGGAATCCGATTCACCACTCTATTGCTTATCCCCAATGAGCCGGTCATATAAGAGAGTGGGCTTTTTGAGAAGATTCTAGAAGGTTGTTGGGCCTCCTCACATGGATCGAACTTGAAATGGAGATTTACCCAACTTGATAGTGCTAGCATGCACCCATAGATTGGTCTCCCCATTGCCGCCGAGGTAAGCCCGCTATATAGGTAGGCTAGAATAGCCGGTCCTGCTCTATCTCCTTCCCAAAGGCTAATTATTGCGCTCAATTGGGAATCTTCCAAGAAGTCTTCCGTGGAGGGGAACAACATTGCTCCTGCCAAGCACACTACAAAAGCCTTTGCCACCCGCTCTATCTCTTCGTCTTCTTTAGCTTGATCGGATCTCTTGTACACCCAAGAAGCAAGCTTTAGGAGATTGATTCCTTTTGCAGCTTTGATTTGGTTCACTAGATTTGGGCTGGGAATTAAACTTGTTAATAACTCATGTGAAGAGATTTGCTTTGGCATGATGGCCATCTTCTCCTCGTCTCCTGGCTTCATCCTCTTTAAGCCTAATATCATCTCTAGTTCCTCTAATAGGACTGTGGCTTCGAAGGTTGAGAAAAGAAATGTATGAGTGGAAGGGTGCCATATTTCAACTAGAGCTCCTATGGCAGCCCAATCAAGGTGAACTTGATCATAGTGTTTGGCATGAGTGATTAGGCCTAAAAGATGCCATCTTGCTAAATAAACTTTCATGTCTGAAGAAAATTTGGAGAGTAAGAGAGGCAGCCACTTGATCTTGGTGAACCTTCTTGCTCCTGGAATGTTTGGATAATCCTGTGGGAGACACAGAAAAGAAGGAAAGAAAAGCACAGAGAGAAGGATGAGAATACAACACAGAAGGACGGTGAGGATATGAAAGAAGAAATAGAAAAGCAATTCTCTACCTGGTTCATGGCAATCCGGTTGCTGATATGCCGGTTGATCTCGGTTAGTCTGAGAGCAGAAATCTTGGATCTTTTAATAGCTCTCTCCATCTTCGGTTTGCAGGAAGAATTTGAACAGTTGCAGTACCTGTGAACAGAGGAAGCAGAAGAAGTAGGAATTCGATGAAGTTGCTTTAATCATAAGGAAGTTCCCTCCTTTTATAGAAATCTGGAGGGTCGTGAGTCTGTTCGAAGCTGCAGGTTTGATTACAATTAGTACTGGGCTTAGCGTTCGCATCAGAGACGGAGCCGAGTTGTTAATTAACGTCCTCCGTAGGGGTGTCAATTGTGGAATTGACGACTTAAACAAAGTCGTGTTTTATTTAACGCCTCCGGAAGGGTCGTCTTCTTCTTGGATTCACAAACGAATTAACGCCTTGATGATGGGCGTCTTTTATCTTTTGACGCCCTTGATGTCAGTCGTCTCTTATAAATTTGACGCCATTCTCCCCAGTCGTTATTTTGTTGGCTTACATATTTTGTCCCTCATATGTTTTAATGAACTTAAGTGCTATCTTTTAATTAGAGTTATGTGATTATGCACTTATGATCATATCATGCTTTGAATTGAGGATTATTTCTGATCATTATATCATGAGGACTAATGAATTTTCAAGTGCAGAGGATTGCAGGTTTCGAGGCGCATCATCATTCCCCTCTTATATTTCTCCTGTAAGAATTGTTACTATGGTATTCTACGCTATTATAGCATATCAAGGACCTTGTGGTTCTGATGAACCTGGAATTTGAGTTCCCCTTCATCAAAAACAGTGATAATTCGGGAGAGTCTTGATCACACGGATAGGCCGTTGAGTCATTAAAGTTTTGGGACGATGGTTCCACTTTCTGAGTTGATGCGCGGACAAACGGGCTTCGGCTTAGTGTCAGCTCAGAGATCTGGATTCTTGACCAAATCTAGATGGCTTAGCAATATTATCCTTGATTATTTTTCTATCTTTTAGTTTGTTTTAATCTTTTCTTTTAGCCCAGCATGCATCATGTAGGACTTTGAGCTTCATGCTGAAAATCTTCATATTATGGCAATAATGAAGGTCACTTGCTCCTAATTGAGTTGACATGAGATATTCCACTCCAAATTAAGTACTTTATTCTTTTTGAAGCCGTTCAGGCTAGTTCTTTGAAAATGTCCCTTTGCTGGGTCTTCATCTCAATTCCCTTTATTTTCTGCAAATCCACCTTGGTTGTAGCATGTCCACGTTGGCTGGTAAAAGCTCTCCAATGGTGCCTCCCTGTCGTTCCCACGCGCACATTTCATTTACTTAGTTTAGTCTCCTTTACCCAGCAAATTGATGCTTCCTTGGAATCACCCGGAGTTGTTTCACTCAGAATCTCGGAAAGATTTCTAACGCTTAGTGTCTGAGGCATGTCACATCACACCTTGTCATCTACTTATCAGTTCGCTCCACTTCGTTTCACTTTCACTTTCATTCCGTCTCTCCCTTGCAAAGCAGACGCCAAGGCGGGGCAGCTGTAGACACGCCAAAATTGATACTATGTTGATCAAATCTCATGTCACTATGTTAACGCCCCAAAATGAACTTCAATATTTCTATAATATAAAGTTTTTCTCTTTTGTGTGGGTTTTTATGATGTTTTTTGCATTTTTGTAATTAACGACTTGAAGAGGGGCGTGATTTAAATAGCGACCTAATCTGGGGCGTGTTCTCAAGAAAGGACGGCTGGTGTTAAGGGCGTCAATTTCTGGTATTTTACGAATCCCACCACGATTGAAAAATCAAGAATTAACGTCCTTCCTTAGGGCGTGTTTTCAATTAACGCCTTTGCTTCAAGCGTCGTTTCACAATTTTCAGAAAAAGAAAGTTTTTATTACTAAAATTGAATCCAGGAGTTGACGCCTTTGTCCCAGTCGTGTTTTGAATTAATGCCTTAGGGCAGGTCGTCAATTTTAATTGACGCCCTTCTGAGGGTCGTCTCTCACCCTTCCGTGTCCTGTTTGGGTACACCTTTCTTGGATAGTTCCCTGCCTTGGTTAATCACTTGCTCGATCTGGGAACTAGAGTCCTTGCCATTGATGATCATTACCTGATCTTATCTTCCCAAATCTGTGGCAATCATTGATCGAAACCCTATAAAAGGATGCCCTGGTTGATCTAGCGCGAGGTTACGGGTGCTGGTGAGGGAACGGGTGCTGGCGATTGAGGTTACAGAAGCTAGTTTATAGAGGTTGATGATCGTCTGAGAATACAGAGTTCCTCTCTCTTTTCTCTGCCGACCTTCAAGTACTCTGTCCTCACGGTCATTCTCCTCCTCCTGTGCGATCTCTTTAAAGGCTCTCTGCTTCCTCCTGCTGCCGCAACCGAAGCATCAAAGTGGTTTCCCCCTTTACTGTTTACAGGAACAGCAGGGGCTTTCTTTCTCACGTTTGTCTTCATCATCTCATCATTGATCACTATACTCTTCCTTTGCATTAGTATTGCATCTCTTTCCCTTTCCCTAATTCTCTAGGGGTTTTAAAAAAAATAAACAAAAGGTGCACACTTTATGCTCCTCTTTCATCATCATATTATTTCCTTGGATTGATACTACACACACGTTTGGCTGATCCCCTCTTCTTTTGATTGTTTGTTCTTTGATTAAGGGTAATCAAGAGGAAAACCCCCTTCATCGGCCGGTCGATAGGAGGAGGAGGAAGGAATCTACATCCATCCCGCATCCTTATTTTCACCAGGTATTCGTGATCAATTTCCTTTATTTTTGAGGTAACCCCTCTAGCGATCACACTCCTTATTAGCACCACGTGCTCCTTTACTCCTTTTCATTATTCTCCTTTCTTATACGAATATTTTTCTTAAAAGTGGATTTTCCATAATCTACAGGCTCTACCTTAGCAAGAGGTCACCGGGGAAGTTGTTGCCAGATTCATCTGGCACAACATCATATACCGATTCGATACTCCCAGTCGCATAGTGTCCGACAATGGGACACCTTTCAAGAATAAGGCCGTATACCAGTTAGCGGTCAAATTCCACATCGATCGGAGAACCTCTTCGGTCTACAACCCCCAGGCTAACGGTTTGGCGAAAGCCTTCAACAAAACCCTCTATAAGCTCCTGGCTAAGATGGTTAGCCACCGGAAATGCGACTGCGGTGAAAAGGTCTTTGAAGCATTATGGGCCTATCGGACGGTCTACAAAACCCCCACGGGATGCTCGCCGTTCTCCCTTGCTTACGGGGCAGAAGTAGTTATCCCCATCGAAGTCCAGTTAGCCTCTTACCATGTGGCCATCCACACCGGCCTTGCCGGCCCTGATGAAGACGAGTACCAGCGAAGACTAGAAGAGCTCACCGATCTAGAAGGTAAGCTGCTCGAAGCCTACAAACACTTGCAAATATACCAGGCTCGTATGTCTCGGGCCTATGATAAGCTCGTCAAACAGCGAGCTTTCAAGCAAGGTGACCTTGTCATGATCAAGGAAAAAGAGGTCATGGCAGGGCGCTCCAGTGGAAAACTACAGCCAAATTGGCGAGGTCCATACATCATATAGAACGTCTATGAGGATGAGGCATACACTGTTGTTGATCACAAAGGTCACAGACCGTTCCCGCCTCTCAACGGTAAACACATGAAGCTGTATTATGCACCAGAGCTTGAGTTCACACGCCAACCAGACTAAGGCACACGTCCCAGCTACTATCAATAAGGTCGGTCCTTCCCTATGAAGGATTCAACCGGCCAGTCCTCCCAGTCTACGATTCCCAGTCAACCAGCCAGCTCAGCTCCTCAGAACTGCCGCCAGGCATCTACGGGGACTGATCTCCTGCCCTCATTCCCGTCACCACGGGGGCACGATCACTTCTGCATCATCACCAGCCTAGCCGCCAGGCTCACATGTAGGTCAAAAAAAACATATATAAAAAAATGGAGTTAAAAATAGAGATGCCCCGGCAGACCCAGTCATCCCCACCACAATAGGGTGGCTGTGGGCAAAAAGGCCAATAACCCGGCTGAGGTGAAAACCCGAAAGGGCACCTCAGGCAAAATTGGGAAACTCCTCGACGTGTAAACCCGCAAGGGCGCGTCAGAAAAAGCTAAAGGGGGTCGGCTCTAGTGAAAACCTGAAAGGGCGGTAGAGCCAATAATGAGAAAATCTTCTTCTCCCCACTAGTCAGAATGGCCTTCCACCTATTCCTTGGTGGGCCGTTAGCCTCATCCAAAGCCAGTCTTCAATCCACTTGCACTGCTATGACACAAACCCTCCTATCACCAGTTAACCTTGCGTTACTCCCGCTCAGTTTGGCCAACCTTTGGCCCTTTCCTATACATCACAGATTAACTAGTCCCTATGATAGTCAATTTCCCAATCACCATCCTGGTAAACTTACATCCCGATACATTCCCAGACACTCATCATTCTCCGCCCCTACATCCTACATCCTCTGCAAATCTAGAGCCTCCATGTTCATTAAAGTCCCAGTTCCCCCATACAATCCCTGATTTACTAGCCATAACTCCAGTCACATCTTGCCATAACAAAGTGGCCCTTCGCCACCATGGTGTAAGGATTTCTGAAAACCCCTACGAATGGCCGAACAATATCCGGCTATCCACACCTTCCAGTCTCAGGTTACGTCCCCTAACAGCAACATGCTATGGACGGCAGTCTCAATATATATATATATATATATATATAATGGGGTTAAAAATAGAGATACCCTGGCGGGCCTGGTCGAATCCATTACAGGGAGCCGACTAGGTGCAAAAATTACTCCTAACCCAGCTAAGGTGAAAACCCGAAAGGGCGCCTTAGGCAAAATCGGGTAACCCCTCGGTGTGAAAACCCGCGAGGGCACACTAGAAAGAGCCAAAGGGGGCCAGCTCTGGCAAAAACCCGCAAGGGCGGTAGAGCTGGTAAAGAGAAAAAGAAAAAAAAACTCTCCCCCTCCACTCTTCACTTACAAAGCCGTCAGCTATCATACACTCCGACGGCAAGCTCAACATCCCTACACAACAACGATGGCCACTACACCCCCAAGGGCCGGTCATCGCCAGCTCCCAGCTCCAGTTTTCAGCTACAACGCCTTAACAGGCTAGTCGCCAGTCTCCAGTTCCAGCTTCGGCTACAATGCCCTTACGAGCCAGCCGCCAGTTTTCAACCCCAGTTTCGGCTACAACTCCTTCACAGGCCAGCCGCCAGCCTTCAACTCCAGTTTTCAGCTACAACGCCTTCACAGGCCAGCCACCAGCTTTCAACTCCAAGTTTACGGCTACAACGCCTTCGCAGGCTAGCCGCCAGCTCCCAGCTCCAATTTTCGGCTACAACGCCTTCATAGGCCAGCCGCCAGTCTCCAGTTCTAGCTTCGGCTACAACGCCCTTACGGGCCAGCCGCCAATTTTCAACTCCAGTCTTCGGCTACAACACCTTCATAGGCCAGCCGCCAGCCTCCGGTCCCAGCACTTCAGCTACAACACCTTCATAGGCCAGCCTCCAGCCTTCGGTCCCAGTACTTCGACTACGACGCCTTCATAGGCCAGCCGCCAGCTTCTAACCCCAGTCACCGGCTACCACGGCCTTACAGGCTAGCCGCCGGCTTCCAGCTCATGTTTCGGTCACGAACCCTCCACGGGTCGACCAACCAGTCCTAGTCCCAATCATGGCCCCTGGTTGTGATGCCTTTTGAGGCCATTCGGCCAACTCAGTCCCAGTTTCTTATGTCCAGAAGAGCTACATTACCAGCTAACAACATACAAACAACCAGCATCCGTTTCCCAGTACCTAAAATCCGGTCACAGAACTCTCCTTACCCAGTCTTTTATCCCAGCTCCAGTTTCGGGTAAAACCCAGTCCCCTGCCCCCTACGTCGGTACGTGTTAAAATAGTCAAGCACGACCAACAGTAAGTGGCAGCCATCCCTTGTACCCAACCCTATTCAACAGACTAGGGAGAAGAATAACTTAGTGAACAATAACACCAAAATCTGGAGTTTGTCATTGATACTCTATAGAAGGGAGCCCAAGACATGCCCTTGGGGTAACAAAAATACACACTCCGGATAACAAAAAGGGGAAAGGGAAGTGATACAATCACGGCCTAGCCTCGCTCCCCTCCAGCTCTGCCAAGCGGGACTCCGCAACTGCGAGCTCCGCCTCCAAGGTCGACGCAAGCTGAACGCTGGCCTCGACTCTGGCTTCGGCAGCCCGCCACTCGCTCAGCTACATGGCACGGTCCTGAGCAAGAGACACGGCTGCGTCGGCAAGCCTCCTCTGCTCGGTCGCAGCTACCGTAAGCTGAACGCGTTGCTCCCGTACCTCCCGGATGGCCGCCAGCCGCTGCGCCTGCTGCTCCTGAGCCTCCAGAAGCCACAGATACTCCACCCAGATGCCGGCCACGCCAGACATCCAGGGCCCACGAGGGAACCCAAGGCCGTGGTAGCCGCATGTGCACTCCCTCAGCCGCTATTGAAGCTCCTCTGTGGAAGGCAGGGGGTCACCCCCTACGTAGCCCCGGGCTCGCTGAAGTAAGGTTGCACCTGCACTGGCGTCCAGCAAAGGCTCCGGTGGTGAAACAGATGTAGGCCACTCAATCTCCAGCTCGAGAGAAGAGTGACCCATCTCAGCCAGCACACCGGAGGGACCTGCACAACCCCATCAAACATGAAATGGGTCAACAATGTTTAGGACTTCCCTTTGACAAGACAAGGTGAAAAACCTACGAAAGGTCTTGACTCTCACCTGGTGCAGCTCCTGCCACGCCTGTCACTTCCCCGCTCGGGGTCGTTGAACGTAACCTCTCCTCCACCTGAGCAGTGTCCTCTGCCGGAGTCGGAGAGGGTTGAGACTCCCCTGCAACCCGGTCCTAACCAATGGCCATTGGGGTGACGGAGGGCTCCTCCTGACCCTCCACAACGGGAGCTGACGCGTGCTCTTCCTCAGTCTCCAATCCTTGACATAACACAAAAAATGTCAGCACTCTGCTACAACTTCTGTATCAAAGCCAGTGCGAAGGCAAGAAGAAGCCGCATATAACTTCCAACGACGCCTCCATCTCCGCATCCTCGGCAGAAGAGGCCTCGGAGGAGGAAGAAGAACTCGAGCTCGAGCTCTCATCAGTCTCCATCGCGGCGCTGCCACCCTCTGAAGAGCCAGACGAGCTCTCCGATGAACCCCTGGCCGTGGGCAAATCAGGGGCACCTATACATCGAGAAACTAGATTAGACCATTATCAAGTCCAGCCTCACATAAAGATAGCTCCCTAGTCAAAGATTCTAGGGAAGAAGCTCACCATCTGGGGCGTCCCCTTCAGAAACCCCCTCGATGTTGACAAACTCCTCGTCGCCCCCAGCAGTAGCTATGATGGGAGGTTTATCTCCTGATAGCCGGTCCGTATCCTGAGGGAGCTCTCCTTCCTATAGAGGGGAAGAGGTACCTACAATCCATCCCGGTTAAAGCTCAGCACGGGTGGGAAAGTCAAATAATCCACCCTGGATCGATCAAGTGCTCAGTTACATACCTGATGGTCCCACACTAGAGGACTCCACCAGCCCCACCGTACAGGCCGACACATGCTCGGCAAAGGTGGGAGAGGCACCCTCGTCAGCAACGGTGCTGGTCTACCCAACGGGTCCTCGACAGTGGTTAGGGGCACGTAAGTCACCAGTTCGGGCTCATCTCCGAAAGATGGCAGGGCCACTGACGGGTCGGCATCCGCCAATTCCCGAATCATTTCCAGGGTCGTCGCCGCATCCTCACCTGCCAAATCAGCAACATAAATCAAGTCAATAACTTTGGCTTGTCAAAAAAGGAACTCAACAGCAACGAGAGGATCCCCTCAATGGTAGTCGGGCACTCACCCTGACAACTGCTGGCCACCGTGGGCCCTGGCTCGTTGGTCGGGCCAGGCACTCCACCCTGTGTCCCAGTAGGGGCCTCAGCCCCTGGTGCCTCTGCCCCCCCTGCATAATCCAGAAAGTCACGACAAATAACCAGAGGCAAACCAATGCTGCGGCATACGCCCAAGGTTCGAAACTCTTACCAGCGCGGGCTCCTCCCGTGGCTGTCCACGACTCAAAGTCGGGGAAGTCCTCCATGTTGGGGAAAGGTTCGCTCATCAGGCACGTGAGCTCCTCCATGTCGACCTCCCCTCCGGTACCCTCTTCATGTGGGGAGTCTGTCCCCCGAGGGGGCGAGAAGGTCGCCTCCGCACCAGCCACCTGCGGAGCTGTAGCAGATACACAAGTCCCACAAAATGGAATTAGTCAATCATATTGGCTAAACCAAACAAAAACAAAGAAGCTGGGGTGACACTCACTCAAGGCCGTCTCCTCCTCAACTCTCTCTCCAGTCTGGGGTCCCTCAGACGACCCGCCAGTCTCAACCGCTGCGTCCTCCACACGAGGGCATTTCCTACGAGACCGCAGACCTCCGTCCCCATTCCCTGAGGATGTTTTCGTGGAGGGCTAGTCCCCCTCTGCCGCAGAACCTGTTGACAAATACAGCATCACACAACACCTCAGTTCTGTACCTAAGAATTACAGAATAGAAAAAAAAAGAGGAACAGGCTAAAGGAGGAAAGCCTAACCTGAAGCCCTAAAGAGGGGTCAATGGTAGGGGCACCAGCTGCTCCATCCCAATCGCCAAGGCTCGGGCCGCCATCGTGACGGCCACCCAAATATTCTGTGGAGTGCGGACGCACTCAACCTGGGACACGAACTCCACGGGTCCAGCTGACCCAATCGCGTGGGCGATGTGTCGTCTCCAGTCATCGACCGCTGTGTCAGCGAAGCTCCCATGCGGGAGCTCTCGGTCCAGCGATCCTCTGCCCCGGATACCACAATTGGCCAAGAACTGAGTCCACCAAGCCTTAGGTGCCCTTGGCCGAGACACCTTCACTCTAGTAGCTGTTTCCGATGCCCGCCCCAGGGGCTTAAGTGCCCCTCCGTTTGGCTCCCAGAAGATGAACCCCGGCCACTCCGGGGCCACTGCGCCATAATCCACTCGACCTCTCGGCGGATCTGAGCAACACGAGTCCTCAAGTACCCCTCATCCAGCGCGATGGGAGGCAGATCCTCCCTCATCAGGCGACTCTCCTCCACCTTCCTAATCGCGAAAGCCTTCTATCGGTAGAGGTGACTGTGCCCGAACCACCACCGGGCGTAGTGCACGTCAAATCATCCCCGACGTCCCTGCTCCAGCATCGGGAATCGCTCCGGTTCCTGGCGACAGTAGAAATCCCACCAGGCTGCTGCAAGTAGGTGGCTATCCTTGCCCTTGTACTGCCTGCCCATCAGATGGAACTCCCTGTTCGGCGGAATCCCCTGGTTGCACCCAAAGTTTCTGGCAAAGCGATGTGGGTAGTACGGCTCCAAGAAACTCATCGCCGACCGGTGCAATGCCAACACAGCTGCTCGGGTGCTCAGTATCCACTCAGTCCGTGGTCCTGTGTCGGCTGTCCCCTGACTGGGGTGGGCACTGGTTGCCCCTCCACTTGAAGCCCCCAGAAAGAGGCCAGAGTCCCTCGCTGCACCGTCGAAGGGCAGTCCCTCCTCGCCCCGGGAGGGCAGGTAACAAAGGGCCCTCCTGGCCCCCTCAAGCTAATCCTCTGTGTCTCCATCCGGCTACCTAATAAAGCTGAACAAAAGTGGTGCCATCGGGTTCGCCACAGCACCTCACGTCACCAGTCCCGGGAACTGTAACCCGGCCCACATACTAAGGTAGTGGGTCGGCAGAAGTATACTCCTCTCCCTCGGCGCTGAGTGTGCCGCCAAAACTCCAAGCCCCTGGTAGATGTTGGGCAGTGTGGCGGGAGCTAGAGCTAACTGCCTCCCCACAGCCAACAAGCAAGCCTGCCACAACAACTCGGCTCTCAACAGCCCGTCCTGTCCATGAGGAACTACAAAAGTCACCAGCCAATATGCCAGATACGCTGCAAGATATGTCATGTTTGGAAAACCATGGGGATTCCACCCCTCCCGCGATGCATACACATATCTGGAGTACGTCCGAAAGCGTAGCTTCACCTCCGTGTACTCCTCCCATGGAGTCTGATCCCTGGCGAACTCCTGATAGAAGCAAAACGGCCCGTTGCAGAAATGATGGACCCATACATTCAGTGGTACCCCGGGAGTCTGAGCAGCTCTCTCCCTCCCTGCCAGAGCCAAATCTCTCCAAGTCTTTAACAGATACCGATAATTGTAAGGCACTCGGTATCTTCCCAGTCCGTTAGTGTGACTGCGGTGGAGGTCATCCAGCACTACCTCCTCGTACCCTTCGCCGATAATCGACAAGCCAGAAAATCATCAACAGAGACCACAAGTCAAGGCTGGTCTCTCCCTCTACTGTTGCCACCATGTTCCAACGACGGTTGAAACGCTCCAGCAAGCCCTGCAGCAATCCGGTGTAGCACGGGTACGCGTACAGAGTCACGGTCATCGCGTACCTGATCCCAACTCGATCCAGCAACACCCGGTAGTGGTGGACAACCCCCATCAACCACTCCGTGGCACCCTGGCGGTAGTAATGTGATGGGATCACTGTCCAGCGACCATACCAGCTAGTGACGGTCTGCCGCATGACTCCATTCAGCATACTGTGGTCATCGTAGCCCTCTCCCGCGTACTGCACACCAGCTAGCTCCAATACCAACCCAGCAATTCCCTCTGTCTCCGTGCGATGGTGGTCGTGCAAATCCTAGCTAGCGGGGCCAATCGGCCCAACTCTGACTCCGGACTGCTCCGCCATGCCAAAGAAACCCAGGCAATCAACGCTGGGAAACTGGCACTGCCTCTAGTAGTCTTCCAAAAAGCTCGGATAGCTACAAAAAGTGGTACCAAGCAGGCTGTCCCTGCCAATCAAGATGCCCGCTCAAGCCGGCAGCAGGCCCCTGGAATCTGCAAGTCGCCCTCTTCCACGCCAGGAGGGACATAGCCATGGATGAATTCAAGCAGATGACGATCCAGGGGGAACTCCAAGGGATAACCCTGATAATTGTGTGAGTTTATACATTTATCTATATCACATGCATCATTCTTTAGCCTTTAACATAAATGATTGTGTAAAGTTTTTGATCAATTTATTTCTCACACTTAATTTTAAGTTTTTATTAAATTGTGAGAGTTAGTGAAACAATTTGTGATTTTAAGGACGCATAATAATTGCTAGAGCATGATTTATCATTTTGTATGCTATCAGGTGTACATGTCGGCATTTGAAAAGCAAACAAAGTGACTGTAAAAGATGCAGTATGGCAACTCATGAGAAAGGATTGATGGGCAACTGCATGGGCTGCTGAAAAGCGCTGGACGTCATAATAAAAGAAGGCTGCACGCAACTTTTCACACGGGCTGAAAGGTTTGCATGCATGAAACACATGCATGGTGGTAGTGGGTTTTCGTCACGTAGAGGGCCAGGTGGGTTGCATGAGGCAGCAAGGTGGTGGAAGTATAACATGAAATGCATAAGAAAATCATAAAGTGCATGACAAGGCAAAATGCATATACATGAGTTGGTGATACTGTTGGCTTAATTTGCATGCATGAATCACGTGATGTGTTTTGTGAGCTTCACAAAGATGGCTATAAATGGTTGCATGAAGTGGCAACGTGACGATGTGGTTGCCAAGCATGGAAAGCTCGGTGGTAGAGCAGGGTTTAAGGTGTCATTGCCACGTACGCATGGGTGAAAGGCATTGGCATTTCCATAGTCGCCGTGAAGATAGCAGATGTAGGGTGTTCGCAATGGGCCTCAACAGAAGATGCTGTCGATGCGATAAGGTGGACACAGCGAATGTATCGGAGGTAGTTCGCATGGCTGATGAGTATACGTGAAAGCCAACAAGAGAAGGCGAGATGCTCGCGGAAGGTGCTGTGGGTGACACCAGTGAAGGATGAAGAACCAGCGTTGATTGTGGAGGTGGTTCCTTGGAGATTCTTGCGTCGCCCATACCTTTATAAATGGGACGTTCAGGAAACGCCAGGGGTTGGTTCATTCTGGAGAGATTTTGGTTTTGTTTTAGTTTCTTTTTTTTCTTGGGTTAGAATTTCATCACAGGTCTTCCTCTTGATGTTCACTGCCGCCGCTCCGTGCGTGGCCAGCTTCCTCTCTGCATCACCTGACATGCAGACTGCCGAGGAGAGCAGCAGTCGGCCATCTCTCGTGGAGTCCCTTCTGTAGTGCGCCCGCTCTACACCGTTTGGTTCCGTGACGAGAAGAAGAGAGTGTGCCGTCGGTAGCTTTCTTCTACCAGTGCGAGCACCCTTGCTTTCGGCAGCACCTCCTCCGCAGTGCCGGTGTCTGGAGGTGAAGCAACAGGCATCAGAGATCCACCGTGTAGCAGCAAGCCCTCTCCCTACATTGGCGAGTTTCTTTGCTATCTGTGAATCCATATGCGGCATCCCTTAGTTGTCGTCTGGGGGAAAGGAGGTGTGAAGAGGAAGGGCCCGAGGCGAGCTTCCTTTGCTGCCGCAGCTCCGTAGCGAAGAGACGAAGACAAGGGGAGGGCGGAGGCCCTTCCGTGCTACACATTCTCTTCTACCGTTTACTGTTTTTCTATTATCGTTCATCTCAGTTTATTCCTTTGTCTATTGTAGCATTTTCCTCATAGTTTAATTTAGTTAGCCCATTAATCTTCATTGTCCTAGGTCTGATAAGTACGCTGCAATCACACTCCCTCTTTAATATCAATTCAGTGGAAGTATTTTGTTTTTGTTCATTATCTTCATGTTTTCCTTCCTCCTCTCTAAACGTAGTATCTTTCTTTTGAAGTTGCCCTTGCACTTGTTTAATTTTATTTGTGTCTTAGTTTATTAAGTTCATTCATCTAAATTAGTTAATTTTAATTCATCAACTTTTATTTTAGTGTCCATTTGTCATGAATTTTTAATTATAAAAACTCAAGATTTTCTACCTTAAAATCTAAATTTCCCTGTAGATTCGACTCGGTCTCACCACTTAACTATTTCCTTTTAATTAATTTGTGGGTCGATAATTAAATTTGGTTGTGAACGTATTAACGACATACATTTCCCCTACCAATTTTTGGCGCCGTTGACGGGGATGTTTATGATTTTTAGGTTGTCAATCTTTTGTTTTTGTACATAAATTGACACTAATAATTTCCCTTTTCTTATTTTTGCAGGAAAAATAAAAAAAAGTGATAAATTTTTTTTAGTCATTTATTTCAAAAATAAAAAAAATTGAGGGAACACTTGTCAAGTAAGTACTCACACTTTCCCTCCTTCATTTGAGTTTATTTTCTCCATTTTTTCATATCTTGTGGTTAGATAGGTTCATAAAAATAAAAAAAAATTCACTTGAACTTTAATAAAAATCTTCATCTCAAGCTTAGCAACAACATTTCCATGTTTTAGGTCATTCATCATATAGGTTAGAATTAGTTTTGTTATTTAATTTTGCTAAATGCATTACTGAAGATTGCGGGGGCAAGGTGAGTTATACTATCTTTTTCTTAATCACATGACATGCATATTTGCATAGAACCCTTTGTTTGAATTTGTGGTGTTACATTTCATCTTAAATTATCTTAAGGGCAAAACCCATAATCACATAAGGTGGGGATTTGATCACCCTTCCTTAGCCTACAAACCACAACTCCGCATTTTGCATTTCCTAAGCCTAATAAAATCCAGTAGACATTGGCCCTAGGGTTCACATTGAGATTTGGGTCCACTTAGGCCCATTATCAATTTGGAAACTGGTGTCTAGGAAAGAGGTCCAATGGCAAACGCCTTAAGTGAGATTGTGGTTACTTAATTAGGACCCTACGTAAGTAGGGGGAGCCTCCCACAACCCCACCTATTACCTGGCTGGTGGAAGAATTTAATAGTGGACTTGGGCTGGATTTAAGTTGATTTGTGAGAAAGCTAACATTGAGCCCACTTAGTGGTTGGAACCTAAGAGAGATTGTGCTTGTATCACCACCTAAGGCTGGCGTCTAGGCAAAGGGTTAAAAGGCTACGCCTAAGTGGATTCGTGGTTCACTAATTAGGAGCTTGCGAAAGCAAGGGGAACCTCCCACGATCCTACCTCTTACCTGGCCAACTTGAAGGTCGGTGTGTGCAAGATTGTAATTGAACTTTGGGGAATTCTCACTATTTGTGATTTTAAGTCCAAGGAGCCCTAGGTCTTGTAGGTTAATTTGTTGAACAAGTGTTTACAAAAAAAAATAAAAACAAAAATTAATTAATTTCTTAGGGTTCATGCAAGGTAGAAGATCCCAACTTCCACATTTAATTGAACCTATCCAAGAAATTGAGAGATCGATCCACCAAACCCAAAATCCCATTCAATAAATGGCTAATCAAGGTGAATTGTCCAAGTAGATGAAGGAATACTTCATTCCTTCTAGCTACCAACCTTCCACATGTATCCATCTTCCGGAAGTGCCAGCGGCCCAATATGAGATAAAATCTAGCACTATCCAAATGCTCCCTTCATTCCATGGGCTTACAAATGAATATCCATATAAGCACCTAGATGAGTTTCTAAAGATATGCTCCACTGTGAAAATTCAGAATTTCACAGATGATGCCCTGAGACTAACTCTCTTCCCCTTTTCTTTGAAAGACAAAGCCAAATATTAGTTAGGGACCTTAGGAAGACCCATTCGATCATGGGAGGAAATGCAAAAAGAATTTTTGAAAAAATTCTATCATATAGGTCGGACCAACACAATGAGAAGAGCCATCACGGGTTTTGCTCAAACCCCCGGGGAATTGATCCATGAGTCTTGGGAGAGAATGAAGGAGTTGTTGAGAAAATGCCCACATCATGGGCTATCAAAATGGCGAATTGTGCAAGCTTTCTATGAGGGATTGACTGAACCTTACAGGCAAATGATTGATGCTTCTTGTGGAGGTGCTTTTATGAGTAAAAGTGAAGAAGAATCTTATGCTCTCTTTGAAATGTTGAGTAAGAACTCCATCAATCATGCTTTTCTTTCTTCATATGAAAGGTCAGTAGGGCCATCTAGGAAAGCTGGGATGTATGAGGTAAAAGATAGGGGAGAATTCGAGCCTAGATTGCCTTGGCTCAAAAATTGGAGAAAGTTGACTTATTAACGCAACAAGTTGGTGAGCTCATTAAATTAAATAAACAAACTTTCAATGCCCAATCACAACCATCTTTTCACTCTCGCCAAGGTCAAGTCCATGAAGCTTGTGTGCTATGTGAGAGCCCAGCCCATTAGTTGGACGAATGTCCCGCAGCGGCTCAATTACCCCCTGCTATCCAAGAGCAAGTCTATGCAGCCCAAGGACTCTCAAAGCCCAACAATGACCCATTTTTAAACACATATAATCCGGGTTGGAGAAATCACCCGAACTTCTCTTGGAAACCTCAACAGACCCAAAACTACCAACCCAAGCCCCAACCTCAAGCCCATTTTGAAAATCAAACTTTTCACAAGAGCCAATTGGCACAACAGTTGCCAAGTCATCCTCAGCTTCCTTCCGGCCAACCACCTTATGGCCAACCTTCATTTGTTCAGCCCACATATGGGCAATCTTCATATCCTCCACCAGTCTACCAACTGCCTACCCTACCTCCGCCAGTGGCCCAAAATGATGATAGAATCAATCAATTGCAACAGCTCATTTTGGCCCAAAATCAATCTTTCCAAGCCCAAATGGTGGACATGAAAGCCCAGATTGGCCAACTCTTGGAAACCAATGTGAGGAGAGATCTGGGTCAACTTCCAAGTCAACCCATGCCTAATCCTTGAAATTATCCTCCAGGTTTTCAACAGTAGTCCCTCCCACCTGCTCCTCAAGGGCAATTTCAACAAGGCCCAAATCCTCCAAAGGGCCCCCAATTTGAGAATGCCAAGGCCATCTCGGCCTGAAGAAGTGGTAAAACTCTATCAGATCCTTATCAGACTCATGAATCCAATCAAGCCTCATCCAGTCAAGCCCAAGAAGAAGAAGAATCCATTACCATCCCCATAGTGGATAATGAGGGAGTCAATAAAGAAAAAGGAAAGACAGGAATTGATGAATCACCTGAAACATACCAGCCCAAGATTTCCTTCCCCACTGCCTTGGAAGCTAGAAAAGAAAAGAAAAAGAAGAACATTCAAGCTCAAAATGAAGAATTGATGAAGTTGTTCAAACAAGTCCATATCAACATTCCTCTTCTAGATGCAATCCAACATGTTCCTGCATATGCCAAATTTCTCAAAGAAATGTGCACTCAAAAGAAGGAACCAAAGACAAATCCGAAAAGAATTCTATTGTCTGAAGATGTAAGTGCTGTCTTATTGAACCAACTCCCTCAAAAGATGAAGGATCCTAGTGCCCCACTCATATCTTGTGTCATTGGGGGGGTCACCTTTGAAAAGGCTTTGTTGGATTTGGGAGCGAGTGTGAATCTTCTTCCGACATCTATGTACCAAAAGTTTGGGATGGGAGAACTTAAATCAACCCCTGTCATTCTCCAATTGGCTGATCGATCTGTTAGAACACCTAAGGGGTTGGTAGAAGATGTCCTTGTCAAAATAGACACATGCTATTTTCCTGTTGACTTCTTAATCCTTGACATGGATTCTAAGTCAGACTTGGCCCAAAGCCTAATTATATTGGGCCGACCCTTCTTAGCCACAGCCAATGCCAACATCAAATGTAAGTCTGGGCTTATGGATATCTCTTTTGGAGATCAAAAGATAACACTCAATGTCTTCAAAGCCTCTAAATACATGACGGAGGAGGAAGATTGTTATACCATTGATGTGATAGATGAGATGGTAGAGACTGACCCTCCCTTGACCCAACTTGATAATTTTGACATGGCTGAAGACAAAGAGCCCATTTCAGAGGTTCATGCTTTTGAACCCACCACACCTTGGCCCACTAAACTTGAACATTTGTCTGATTTGAAACATGAACCTTCACTTCCCTCCATCCAAGCCCCACCATAGCTACACTTAAAGCCCTCGCCGGATTCTCTGAAATATGTCTTCTTAGGGCCTAAGAGGACTTTGCCTGTCATTATAGCATCTGATTTGACATCCACTCAGGAGGACCAACTGATTGATGTCCTCAAAAGTCATAAGGAAGCCATAGGTTGGTCAGTGGCTAATCTTAAGGGAATATGTCCATCGATGTGCATGCATCACATTTATTTGGAGGATAATGCAAAGCCAACTAGGGAGATGCAAAGAAGACTGAACCCTCACATGAAAGAAGTGGTTAAGAAAGAGGTGGTTAAGTGGCTTGATGCAGGAATCATATATCCAATTTCTGATAGTCAATGGGTAAGTCCAACTCAAGTAGTGCCTAAGAAAGCTGGGCTCACTGTGGTGAGCAATGACAAAGGAGAGTTGGTACCCAATAGATTACCCACAGGGTGGAGGGTATGCATAGACTACAGAAAATTGAATGCTGCCACTAAGAAAGACCATTTTCCTCTACCCTTCATTGACCAAATCTTAGAAAAATTAGCTGGCTAAACATATTTCTATTTTTTGGATGGTTATTCAGGATATAACCAAGTGGCCATTTACCCAGGGGATCAAGAAAAGACCACATTCACATGTCCGTATGGGACATTTATATTTAGGAGAATGCCCTTTGGGTTGTGTAATGCTCCAGCCACTTTTCAGAGATGCATGATGGCCATTTTCTCAGATATGGTGGGGGACTTCTTGGAAATTTTTATGGATGATTTCTCAGTTTTTGGAGATTCTTTTGCAGCATGTTTGGATAATCTTACAAGGATTCTTGAGAGATGCATAAAAAAGAAGTTGATTCTGAGCTGGGAGAAGAGTCATTTTATGGTGAAAGAGGGCATAGTCTTGGGCTACATAGTTTCTAATCGGGGTATAGAGGTTGATAAGGCAAAAATCGACCTCATCTCCAATCTTCCTCCACCCACCTCAGTTAAGCAAATTCGATCTTTCCTTGGCCACGCCGGCTTCTATCGCTGGTTTATCCAAAAAAATTCTCAAATTGCCCGACCTTTAACCCTCCTCCTAGCTAAAGATGTCCCTTTCCATCTTGATGAACCATGTTTAAAGGCTTTCAATGTTTTGAAGGAGGCTCTGGCCAAAGCTCCAATTCTTCAGCCACCTAATTGGTCTCTGCCCTTCGAGATCATGTGTGATGCATCTGATTTTGCTATAGGTGCAGTTTTAGGGCAAAGGATTGATAAGCGTCCCGTGGTGATTTACTATGCTAGCCGCACACTTGGCGATGCTCAACTGAATTACACCACCACGGAAAAGGAACTCTTGGCTGTGGTGTTTGCCCTTGAAAAATTCCGATCATACCTATTAGGGTCCATGGTCATCATCTACTCTGATCACTCAGCCTTGAGATACCCAATGTCTAAGAAAGAAGCCAAGCCCCGTTTGATTAGATGGATCTTACTCCTGCAAGAATTTGACATTGAAATTCGGGATAAAAAAGGGTCTGAGAATGTGGTGGCAGATCATCTTTCTAGGATTCCTGTGCAAGAGAATGAGCCCACGAGAGACTATTTTTCGGATGAACAACTCTTGTCCATTAACCACATCAAATCTCCTTGGTATGTTGATATTGTTAATTATCTGGCAGTTGGATTGACCCCTGAAGGTTGGTCTAAGAATGAGAAGGATAGATTCTTTGCTCAGATAAGACATTACTTTTGGGAGGACCCAGAATTGTTCCGTATCTATGCTGATAATGTCATTCAAAGGTGTGTTCCTAAAAATGAGCATCAAAGCATTCGCACCTTCTGCCATACTCTCGCTTGCGGGGGACACTTTTCTGGAAAGAAAACTGCTGCAAAAGTCCTACAAAGTGGTTTTTATTGGCCCACTCTCTTTAGAGATGCCCATGCTTTTAGTCAATCTTGCCCAAAGTGTCAAACTATGGGAAATATCTCTCGAAGAGACATGATGCCCCTAAACCCATCCTGGTGGTAGAGATTTTTGATGTTTGGGGAATCGATTTCATGGGACCATTCCCACCATCTTATGGGCATGAGTACATTCTAGTGGCTGTTGATTATGTTTCAAAATGGATTGAAGTTGTAGCAACTAGAACCAATGACCACAAAGTGGTCATGAAATTTGTGCAAAAGAACATTTTCTATAGATTTAGATTCCCTAGGGCCATAATTAGTGATGGGAGTAGCCACTTTACCAACTACCAATTCAAAAGCTTGCTGAAAAAGTATGGGATCACCCATAAAGTGGCCACACCATATCATCCCCAAACTAGTGGGCAGGTGGAAGTTTCCAATCGAGAAATCAAAAACATTTTGCAAAAGACGGTGAGGACTGATAGAAAGGATTGGGCTGAGAGATTGGATGATGCATTATGGGCCTACAGAACGGCCTATAAGACCCCCATTAGAATGTCACCTTTTAGATTGATCTATGGAAAAGCCTGCCACCTCCCAGTGGAACTGGAACACAAGGCTTATTGGGCGATTAAGCAATTTAATTTAGATTTGGCCCAAGCTGGAACACACAGGGCCCTGCAACTAAGTGAGCAAGATGAGCTTCATAAGGAATCTTATGAGAATTTCAGAATTTATAAGGCTAGGATGAAAGATTTCCATGACAGACATATTGCAACGAAAACATTCAAACCTAATCAAAAAGTCTAGTTATTCAACTCCAAATTGAAACTTTTTCCTGCGAAGCTCAGATCTAGATGGGATGGGTCGTACATTGTGGTTAATGTATTTCCCCAGGGTGCTGTTGAAATTCTTGATCCTAAAAGTGGGAATACATTTAAAGTCAATGGGCAGAGACTCAAACCCTACATTGAAGGTGTCTCAAATGAAATGATTGTGGATGAGATTGAATTGGCTAATACAAATTGAACTCTCTTGTGTCTGGTTGAAGACATTAAACATAGCGCTCATTGGGAGGCACCCAATTCTTTCTTTCTTTCTTTAAAAAAATATAATAAATAAATGGGAAAAAAATGAAGATGAGGACTGATTGATTTTCTATTTAGGAACATGGAGCATGGAAGCACCAATGACACCTCCTTCTCAGGTTGTATCTTTCCTTCTCACTACTTTTCATGGCATCATTTCATTTCTACATCTTGTTCATGCCATTGGGGACAATGTTACCTAAGTTGGGGGGTGGCGGTAGCTTAAGCTTAATGATGGGGACATCACCTCCCATTGCATCCGACATGGTCTAGTCATTTAATTTTGAGTCCTATGTAATTTTTATTTGAGTCATTTGATGTAATTTTCATTTTCTTGAGTCATGTCCCTAGGTCTTGTGTTTATTTTCCTAAGTTTGAGTGTCATTATGTTGTTTAGTTAGCTATTGGGCCCATTTCATTGGGCTTGACCCAAGAGCCCCCTACCCCCTCGGTTATTTGTCATTGAGTCTTTTGTCAGGGTCTTATTGTAAAATGTGGGTTGCCTATATATAGGGCCCCATTTCCTTCATTTGGAACTAATGAATCAATGAATGAAAAATTTGCCATTTTGCGAGTTCAAACTTCTTATCTAGTGGAGAGATTCCATTATTTGGGTGAGAGACCCTAGGGGAGAGATTCCCCACCCATCCCTCTCTTAATTTCTCTCTTTCACTCTCCTTTCTCTCTCCTCCCCCCCAACCACCTCCACCCTCCCACCTACCTCCATTAACTCCTCTACAACTTCCCACAAGCCATCATTACTTCCCCCTAGTCCCAATAGACCCTCCACCAATCCACACCCCACCCTCCAACCCCCAACTACCCATCCCCTTCCCCAAGCAGCCCTCCACCTTCCCAAGGCACCTCTTCCCATCCCCAAGACCACCATTGATCACCCCACATTAAAGAAAATTCAAACTCACATTCCCTCCACCCACTTGTGCCCCCCTCACCTTCCCCCTTCTCCCTCCCAGCCCAAATTCGTAGCTCCTCCTCCCACCACCTGTTAGACCCCCTTCCAGACCCTATTCTTCCCCCCCCCACACCTTGGAACACCCCCTCCTAGACCCCCTCACAGCCAGGGTTCTCCCTACACTCATCCACCTCCATTTCCCCTCCCATATACCCCATTTCCCACATCATCTTCAACCTCCAGTTTTTCAGTTCGCAGGCAGCAGAAGAGTAGCAGATTGTAGAGGTGACCCCGACTACATACCAGCGAATCTGAAGGCTCAAGTGATATCCACGGAAGCGTCTACCGGTCTTCTTCGCAACGGCGGTGGTTTCATCTTCATCCGAGCTGTGTGCTGCCCGGGAGCTCCCTTCTCCCACAACTGCGCAGAGCTGCCCCTGCTGAGTACCAGAACCGGAGTAGAAGCTTCACCACGACGAACCTCGGAAGAATCAGCTCAAGAGCTCTTCTGAAAAGTTCTTCCTCTCCCTGTCTTCTTTCATAATCAAGAAGCGAAACTTCGTTCGGCATCCTGTAGCAGGAGTTATCCATTTTCTTCCTCAGCGACGTAGTTCTGCTACCCACAGTCTGCACCAACCTGTTAGCAGTGTTCAGAGTCCCTTGGCCTTCTCTGGCATCGTTTGGATTCCTTGTTAGCTTTTTGGCGAAGAGGGCTCGTCCACGGTTCCAACGACTCTGACGGTTCTTGATTCCGAGTTCAGGAGCTGTCGGGACATCCTCTGCAACCTGCTGTTGGAAATCAGGAGCTGCCAGTCCGAGAGTCTGCCTCCCTGTTCGGGCCTCCACCCAGACCGGCATCGATGACAGAAGAAATTACCAAACTTTGGAAGAGTTCCCCTGCCTCCTACGAAGATTTCCCAGGTGGTTTCGCCCCCAAAAAAATTCGGTAGCAGCTGCAGCAGTCAACTCTTCAGTCACCTGTTAGCACCCACAGAACCGGGCAGAATCGGCAACCTCCCGTCTTCGGTGTTCCTTTCTCCAATTCCCCTCCCCGCTTGGCCGGCTGAAGGCCCCTCCCTGCGTGGAGGTAGTTTTGGATGTAATATCCATTAACTCCCACCCCAAGGTCCCCCTCCTGCGAGAGGAGTAGTGTTGTAATTGGATTGAGCAGGTCAAGCTACACCGCCGCGGCGTGTGGGGATCCACTTGCCTCCCCGCTCGCCCTCGTCTCCGAGCGGGATCGGTTTCTTCAAACCGGTCGAGTAAGTGCTCAAACCTCACTCCCTTTAGTGGTTGTCTTTCAATATTAGTTCTTAGTTCCGCTGGCCGTGAGAGTGAGAGCTTGATCCTCAAGCCTCGTTGTCTTGAGTGATCACCGTGGGAAGAGAGTAACCGGTGCCATTGGCAGTTTGTCGGCCCCATTGAATTGGGCATCCACATCAATTGGGAATTAAATCTTGGCCTTGCTGGCCCTCTACCAGTAAGGGTCCAACCCCTCAATCTCACCTTGGCATTGCCAAGTTACCCCGGGACTTGGGTGAGCGACGGGAGAGCGGTGGCCCAAATTGGCCCTTTTGATTGTGAATGTGCTTGCTTGTCTAAGTCCTAGGGGGTATCACATCAATTGGTATCAGAGCAAGTTCACAACTTGTCTCTCCACAAGTTGGTCCTAGGGCATGTTTATGCATTTAGAGTCCTCCGTTGCATCTCCCATGTCCACTAGAATGGCCACTTCATACCCGTCATATCCATCCCCATCAACTTTACCAAGAAGCCCAAATCCTCATGGAAGCTCCATTGCCAACAAAGTGGGTAGCAACACCTCTATCATAGAAGCCCTACCTAATGTCCTTAATCGGCTGAAGATATCATGTCTCGACTCGACCGACTTGAAGGAAATAGCCGTGCACCAAGAGTGAATGAGAGTGACCTTTGGGGAAATCTAGAAACCATATTTTTAGAACACTTGAAAATCAAAACCCCCGCCTTTGATGGATCCAACAGCCCAAGCCTTTACCTAGATTGGAAGATTTCCCTAGACCAATTCTTTAAAAGTTGCCCCTTGAACGAAGAAAGGAGAATGAGGCTAGCCAAGGCACACCTCTCCAAACAAGCTAAAACTCATTGGTTAGTTGTGGAAGGTTTAAGAAGGATCCGCAGGGAGGCCCCCATTAGCACTTGGGATGAGATGAAGGTCGAGCTTAGGAAAACCTACACTCTCCAACCCTCTCCCTCCTACTCAAATCACAAAAGCCCAAGGAGCACTTCAACTCCTTCATCCCTACCCGGTCAATCCAAGACCCCAATCACCCATTCCCTACCACTTCCCATCTCTCCCACCCCAACCACTACATTTACACCCCACCTCCAAGTCCACACCACAACCATAGGTCCCCATACCCAATTGGGCCCCATGGCCAACTCTCCACCTAGGCCCATGGTAACCCCCACCACTACCTCTCCATCACCCCCAAAAAGAGACACTCCTCCCAAAACAAATCAACCCAAACCCCTTCAACCCACCCATCTTCCTCTCCCTACCCCAATCCAACTCCCACCAAAGCCTCCACTACTACCCTCACCTATCCTAACCCAAGTTTCCCACTACCTACCACCCCGGATACACCATGCTCCTATCATCACCACACCCTCAAAAGCCCCTCTCACCTCCTTGGAAGAAGAACCCATACCCCACCCCATAGTGGTGAACACTCCAAACCCACTCTCCACCTTGGAGGAAACCCAAGCCCAAATTGAAGAAGAAACAACACACGAGGGTCTTCACCTTACATCACCATCTCTAGTTGGAGTCAATCTCATCTTAGGGGAAACCCTTGCTAGTTGGCTAAAGAAGAGCCCAATAAGAGAGATCACGGCCCACGATTTCCCACCCATGAAGGAAAACCATCCCATAGTGCCCATCTCCTCTTATCACACCACAATCCAAGCATCTTATCAAGTAGAGACCTTAGAGGATCTTCTTAAGGGCCTAGCATGGCAAATTGAGTTCACTAGCATGTTGACCCCTATGGCCGAACAACCTAGGAGCCTTGGCCTCCTACACCTATGCATCGGGTCTATCACCTCGATTTGCACCATTGGTTGCTACACTAGTGACCTCCTTCTATTCCTCCCCACACCCGATGAGCCCGACCTTCTCCTCCAATTGGAGCTTTTTATATCGGGTAGAGAGCCAAGCCCTCCCCTCATGGCCAACCCACTCACCAAGAACACTGACCCAATTATCATTGAGAGGGATGACTTAGCACCTTTTGAGGACCTTGAGGACATGGAGCTCTTTCCCCTTAGTAACCCATTTTATGATCCCTATGATCCATTACAATCGGAGTCAAGGAACCCGGGTGACCCAACTACCTTAACCACCACCTACCTTTCCCTATCCCAACCCACCATGTTTGACCCAATCCACCTCATCCATGACCCGGGTTACACCTTGGGAGCCATAACCTTGGACCATATTTCCTTAGGTAATAAGGTGGTGCCCCACCCCATGATGACCACCTTCTTAGATCCATTCGATCCTTTCCAATAGGAGTTCAAAGGTTGTCCCACACCTATACACATGAAAGTCACTTTTGGAAAAAGTATGCATGTGTCTAGGCTTTCCACACCCCTTGGCATGAACACGATGTTGGGTCCATTCATTCATATCACCCACATGTCAAGTAGAAAGCATGAGTGGTCCATATTCGGATGTCATGGTCCACCTTCATTCATCATGGGTCTTAAGCATGTCAAAGGCATCTACGGATGTCCGGGTCCTCCTATATTTATCACCAATTTGCATGATAGGGCCACCTACGGGTGCCCCGGCCCACCTAGGCTAACTAAAGTCTACACTGCAACATTACACGATAGGTCTACTTTTGGTTGCCCAGGTCCACTCATCACCCCCGGAATGTCTGCATTCACAACATTGCATAAAGAGATCCGCAAGCACATTAGCAAGAAGAATGTGACTTATAAAAGGCGAGCCGACTCTCATCGACGTCACCAAAAATCCCATGAGGGTGACTTTGTGATGGTAAGAACAGAGAGGCTCTCCCTGAGAGCCATCTCCAAATTGAGGTCACGTGGGGCTGGTCCCTTCCAGGTCCTGAGGCGCATTAGTGCACATGCCTATGAGTTAGATTTCCCCGAGGAATATGGGGTAAGTCCCACGTTCAGTGTCACCGACCTAGTGCCATACAAGGGACCCACGGTGGTACCTAGTGAGGATATTGAGCCTATTCTCTCCGTTGAGAGAGCACCCACCCGTGAGGAGAGTCCACTAGCCAAGAGAGTCCAGCGTGAGCGCATTGAACGCATATTGGATGAACAGGTCACTACCACCAGGAGCAAAGTATACAAGCGCTATCTCGGCAGGTGGATGGATCGGTCTCGTTCGGAAGACTTGAGGGCAGTACCACTTCTACACCGTCCAAGGAGGGAAGGACACTTACTCGACGGAGTCGAGTTCTCCGCACCCCGGGAGTATGATGGGGACATCACCTCCCATTACATCCGGCATGGTCTAGTCATTTAATTTTGAGTCCTATGTAATTTTTATTTGAGTCATTTGATGTAATTTTCATTTTCTTGAGTCATGTCCCTAGGTCTTGTGTTTATTTTCCTAAGTTTGAGTGTCATTATGTTGTTTAGTTAGCTATTGGGCCCATTTCATTGGGCTTGGCCCAAGAGCCCCCCTACCCCCTCGGTTATTTGTCATTGAGTCTTTTGTCAGGGTCTTATTGTAAAATGTGGGTTGCCTATATATATGGCCCCATTTCCTTCATTTGGAACTAATGAATCAATGAATGAAAAACTTGCCATTTTGAGAGTTCAAACTTCTTATCTAGTGGAGAGATTCCATTATTTGGGTGAGAGACCCTAGGGGAGAGATTCCCCACCCATCCCTCTCTTAATTTCTCTCTTTCACTCTCCTTTCTCTCTCCTCCACACCCAATTTTGAAAATTTTCTCTCTCCTCTCCTCCCAACCACCTCCACCCTCCCACCTACCTCCATTAACTCCTCTACAACTTCCCACAAGCCATCATTACTTCCCCCTAGTCCCAATAGACCCTCCACCAATCCACACCCCACCCTCCAACCCCCAACTACCCATCCCCTTCCCCAAGCAGCCCTCCACCTTCCCAAGGCACCTCTTCCCATCCCCAAGACCACCATTGATCACCCCACATTAAAGAAAATTCAAACTCACATTCCCTCCACCCACTTGTGCCCCCCTCACCTTCCCCCTTCTCCCTCCCAGCCCAAATTCGTAGCTCCTCCTCCCACCACCTATTAGACCCCCTTCCAGACCCTATTCTTCCCCCCCCACACCTTGGAACACCCCCTCCTAGACCCCCTCACAGCCAGGGTTCTCCCTACACTCATCCACCTCCATTTCCCCTCCCATATACCCCATTTCTCCCATCATCTTCAACCTCCAATTTTTTAGTTCGCAGGCAGCAGAAGAGTAGCAGCTTGCAGAGGTGACCCCGACTACATACCAGAGAATCTGAAGGCCCAAGAGATATCCACGGAAGCGTCTACCGGTCTTCTTCGTAACGGCGGTGGTTTCATCTTCATCCGAGCTGTGTGCTACCCGGGAGCTCCGTTCTCCCACAACTGCGCAGAGCTGCCCCTGCTGAGTACCAGAACCGGAGTAGAAGCTTCACCACGACGAACCTCGGAAGAATCAGCTCAAGAGCTCTTCTGAAAAGTTCTTCCTCTCCCTGTCTTATTTCAGAATCAAGAAGCGGAACTCCGTTCGGCATCCTGTAGCAGGAGTTATCCATTTTCTTCCTCAGCTACGTAGTTCCGCTACCCACAGTCTGCACCGACCTGTTAGCAGTGTTCAGAGTTCCCTGTCTTTCTCCGGCATCGTTTGGATTCCTCGTCAGTTTTTTGGCGAAGAGGGCTCGTCCACGGTTCCAACGACTCTGACGGTTCTTGATTCCGAGTTCGGGAGCTGTCGGGACATCCTCTGCAACCTGCTGTTGGAAATCAGGAGCTGTCAGTCCGAGAGTCTGCCTCCCTGTTCGGGCCTCCACCCAGACCGGCATCGATGACAGAAGAAATTAACAAAATTTGGAAGACTTCCCCTGCCTCCTAAGAAGATTTCCTAGGTGGTTTCGCCCCCAACAAAATTCGGTAGCAGCTGCAGCAGTCAACTCTTCAGTCACCTATCAGCACCCACAGAATCGGCAACCTCCCGTCTTCGGTGTTCCTTTCTCCAATTCCCCTCCCCGCTTGGCCGGCTGAAGGCCCCTCCCTGCGTGGAGGTAGTTTTGGCTGTAATATCCATTAACTCCCACCCCAAGGTCCCCCTCCTGTGAGAGGAGTAGTGTTGTAATTGGATTGAGCAGGTCAAGCTACACCGCCGCGGCGTGTGGGGATCCACTTGCCTCCCCGCTCGCCCTCGTCTCCGAGCGGGACCAGTTTCTTCAAACCGGTCGAGTAAGTGCTCAAACCTCACTCCCTTTAGTACTTTTCTTTCAATATTAGTTCTTAGTTCCGCTGGCCGTGAGAGTGAGAGCTTGATCCTCAAGCCCCGTTGTCTTGAGTGATCACCGTGGGAAGAGAGTAACCGATGCCATTGGCAGTTTATCGGCCCCATTGAATTGGGCATCCACATCCATTGGGAATCAAATCTTGGCCTTGCTGGCCCTCTACCAGTAAGGGTCCAACCCCTCAACCTCACCTTGGCATTGCCAAGTTACCCCGGGACTTGGGTGAGCGACGGGAGAGCGGTGGCCCAAATTGGCCCTTTTGATTGTGAATGTGCTTGCTTGTCTAAGTCCTAGGGGGTATGACATCACTTAAATTTTCTTCAAAATATTGCAATCTATCATAAACACCTCTAACAAGTGCTTCATGTTCATATTTTATGATGAGAAATTTTTCTGAGAATGATAGGACTTAAAGTATTACTTGTGAGAGTAGCAAGTTAAAAGGGTGAATTAATTAGTTATGTTTTTAGCCCTTTCCTAAGAATACACCTAAAATTCTATTGAACTTGCACACAATTGCACAATAACAAGATTAGTAGATATCAAACATATGGATGATGGGAATTTTACTATAACACTTAGGTGATGATCGATATTTTGCCCATTCGTTGAAAGCAATCGTGGGGAAAAAGTTACCTGCCAAAAAGGGAAAAAAAGAGAGAGAGAAAAAACATGGAAAATACCCCTGAACTTAGTAACCGAGCCTGCTTCTCCTAAGGGAAGAGTTGAGGTTCGCGTAAAACGGTGAAGGGATGTGCAGCACCATATGTCAAAAAAAAAGAAAAAGAAAAAGAAAAGAAAAGAAAATTTAGTAATAAACAGGCAGAGTGAAGCTACCTGTAATTCGAGAAGCTTAATTCGAGATGTGGGCAGAATTGAAATTCATCTTTAAGTGAATGGTAGATGACTCACTCATCTTGACTGTTTGGCAGCCATTAATCAAATTATATCACTTCTACACAAAGGGATACTTAATTTTGAGTGTATCCTGTGGAAAGGTCTAAACACATGTACTGATGAAATTTGTTCCAGACACATACTACTTGAACTGGTAATACTCCAAAGTCTAAATCATTATGCATAAAGTTCTTGTCATGAAATGTGATTTATGAGCTCATGTTAGTCCTAAATTTATGATTGTTTGCATTGCTAAGGGACTAGCAATGAGTAAGTTGGGGGATGTGATAATTGTGTGATTTTATACATTTATCTATATCACATACATCATTCTTTAGCCTTTAACATAAATGATTGTGTAAAGTTTTTGATCAATTTATTTCTCACACTTAATTTTAAGTTTTTATTAAATTATGAGAGTTAGTGAAACAATTTGTGATTTTAAGGACGCATAATAATTGCTAGAGCATGATTTATCATTTTGTGTGCTATCAGGTGTACATGCCGGCATTTGAAAAGCAAACAAAGTGACTGTAAAAGATGCAGTATGGCAACTCATGAGAAAGGATTGATGGGCTACTGCATGGGCTGCTAAAAAGCGCTGGACGTCGTAATAAAAGAAGGCTGCACACAACTTTTCACATGTGCTGAAAGGTTTGCATGCATGAAACACATGCATGGTGGTAGTGGGTTTTCGTCACGTAGAGGGCCAGGTGGGTTGCATGAGGCAGCAAGGTCGTGGCAGTATAACATGAAATGCATAAGAAGGTCATAAAGTGCATGACAAGGCAAAATGCACATACATGAGTTGGTGAGACTGTTGGCTTAATTTGCATGCATGAATCACATGAGGTGTTTTTTCAGCTTCACGAAGATGGCTATAAATGGTTGCTTAAAGTGGCAACGTGACGACGTGGTTGCCAAGCATGGAAAGCTCGGTGGCAGAGCAGGGTTTAAGGTGTCATTGCCACGTACGCATGGGTGAAAGGCGTTGGCATTTCCATAGTCGCCGTGAAGACAGCAGACGTAGGGTGTTCGCAATGGGCCTCAACAGAAGATGCTGTCGACATGATAAGGTGGACGCAGCAAAGGTATCGGAGGTAGTTCACATGGCTGATGAGTGTACGTGAAAGCCAACAAGAGAAGGCGAGATGCTCGCGGAAGGTGCTGTGGGTGACACCGGCGAAGGATGAAGAACCGGCGTTGATTGTGGAGGTGGTTCCGTGGAGATTCTTGCGTCGCCCATACCTCTATAAATGGGAGGTTCAGGAAATGCCAGGGGTTGGTTCGTTCTGGAGAGATTTTGGATTTGTTTTAGTTTCTTTTTTTTTCTTGTGTTAGAATTTCATCGCAGGTCTTCCTCTTGATGTTCACTGTCGCCGCTCCGTGCGTGGCCAGCTTCCTCTCTGCATCACCTGACGTGCAGACGGCCGAGGAGAGCAGTAGTCAGCCATCTCTCATGGAGTTCCTTCTGCAGTGCGCCTGCTCTGCACCGTCTGGTTCCATGACGAGAAGAAGAGAGTGTGCCGTCGGCAGCTTTCTTCTACCAGTGCGAGCGCCCTTGCTTCCGACAGCACCTCCTCCATAGTGTCGGTGTCTGGAGGTGAAGCAACAGGCATCAGAGATCCACCATGTAGCAGCAAGCCCTCTCCCTACTTCGGCGAGTTTCTCTGCTATCTGTGAATCCATATGCGGCATCCCTTAGTTGCCGTCTGGGGGCAAGGAGGTATGAAGAGGAAGGGACCGAGGCGGGCTTCCTTTGCTACTGCAGCTTCGTAGCAAAGAGACGAAGACAAGGGGAGGGCGGAGGCCCTTCCGTGCTAGACACTCTCTTCTACCGTTTACTGTTTTTCTCATGTCGTTCATCTCAGTTTATTCCTTTGTCTATTGTAGCATTTTCCTCATAGTTTAATTTAGTTAGCCCATTAATCTTGGTTGTCTTAGGTCTGATAAGTACGCTGCAGTCACACTCCCTATTTAATATCAATTCAGTGGAAGTATTTTGTTTTTGTTCATTATCTTCATGTTTTCCTTCCTCCTGTCTGAACGTAGTATCTTTCTTTTGAAGTTGCCCTTGCACTTGTTTAATTTTATTTGTGTCTAAGTTTATTTAGTTCATTCATCTAAATTAGTTAATTTTAATTCATCAACTTTTATTTTAGTGTCCATTTGTCAAGAATTTTTAATTATAAAAACTCAAGATTTTCTACCTTAAAATCTAAATTTCCCTGTGGATTCGACTCGGTCTCACCACTTAACCATTTCCTTTTAATTAATTTATGGGCTGATAATTAAATTTGGTTGTGAACGTATTAACGACATGTGTTTCCCCTACCAAACCCCCGCTTCGGTCGTAACTGTACAAATCACCCGCCTCCAGAATCCTGGCCACCTCCACGGCCCCTGCTCCAGCTGTCCTCTCACCAAGCGGACCCTCAGCCACTACCGTGTGGCCCTGGTCCAGCTACTCTATACCAGCCACAATGATCACTGGTGCATCTAGAGGGCACATCGGTCGATCAGTCTGCTGCACCCAGTGATCCTCCTCCCGAGCCAGCCACCTCGGGACCCGCCTGTCTCTACCGAAGCATGCCATAGCTGCAAGACAAGGCACCCATAAAAATAGTCAGCATACCAGAAAATCCACATGTACAACACATCAAAACAAAGACAAATGAAGCGTCAAAATACAACTACAACAACTTAGAAAGAGGATCTCACGGGCCGCACGCCCTCGTCCCCGCCTCCGACGCACGCCCCGTGGGGGGCATTTGTTGTACCCAGACTATTTCCCTGCCAAAATACCCAGAAATAAGGGTTTGGAAATTCCCTCGAACACCTTCAAGACGGGGGGCTACCCAGCCTCTCCGGCAACCCAGTGGGCCCGACCAACGGCCCCAGCCCGCTAGCCGAGGCGTACGGCGGCACTAGCAATCAATCGGGACCACTCCCGACTCGTAAGTTGCGGACTTTCCCCACGTTCCACACGACCACCCGGATCACCCGGGGGCACCCCGACTCCAAGCCACGCCACGTGGCATCCAGTAAAGGAGTCACGGGCCCACTCCGAGACTCCTCATTCAACCCTCCAAGGTCAAAGGGAGACCCGAGCAAGTCAACCACAGGCTTCGGAGGCCTGCAGCACACGTGTACGGCTCACACACATGTGTCCGGCATTCTGCCTAACACCTTATGGGCACACACGTTTCAACCCTTCTACACCAACCCACGGGCCACCCCCGTGGCTCCAGCTCACTAATTGGGTCCTACAACGACCACCCAGCAAGTCGGGGCCACCCCCGACCCTCAGACACGTGGCAACGAGCCACTGAATGATGGGAATCAACACCGGGCACTAACATTTTTAATTTACATTTGTGTCCTTTTATTTATTTTTATATCCTTGGGAAAAGTTATGTGCAATTGTAAGGCTTTATAAGCCAAATTGTGAGTCTTTAGGTTTTAGTGGGTTTTTGTGTAAAAGTCAGTAGGACCAGCAAGGGGCCCCCATCTCCTTCCCTATTGGTCCACCTAAGCCTTAGGGCCCATGTGGGGCTAGTCAAAGATCCAACGTGGGCTTCTAGAAGCTTGACCATTGAAAAGGGACAATGGGCTTAAAATGTCCAAGATGCCATCCCCATTTTTCAAAGGGCCCCCTCCTCTTAATATTTTTTTTATTTTATTCCAAACCACATGGGGAATTAAATATGTTCTATCCTCTAAGTGCCCCTCCCCTAACCTAGATCTGAGGTTAGTTTAAGTCATTTTGTATTTCATACAAATACCATGTAATTCCCATTTTACTAGAATTAATGAGAAGAAAATCAGAATTTACCTCCAAGAGCCCAAGGGCACCCCTCTCTCTCTCTCCCCCTAGCTGCTATGAAAGCTGTGAATTTTCAGAGGTGTGAGGCCTCTCCTTTACCCCCTCTCTGAGTGTGAAGCTCAGGACCGCCGCCGCCATCGAGCTGCTATCGCACCGCCGCCGCCGCTTCGCCGGAGTTCTATCCAAATCAGACATAACCTCAATCCCATAATTTTATCTTTTTCTTCTGTTGTCTGATAGAGCCCAAACTTTGAGGGTTCGTTCTCCTTATTCCTCCTACTCTCCAGTTTAAATTTCGTGCCATTTGGCTTTCGTTTGGTATTTTTCCCATATTTTTGTTCTTCCCCTCAGTAATCTGCTAGTTTGCAGATCTGCGGGACAGTGTTCCCTTGTCGTATTTTTCCTACCCCCTTAAAAATTTTCAGAAAATCCCCAAAAATTACCAAGTGTTCCTAACGTACACCCCCTTCCATCATGATTTTCATGGAGTCTAGATATTTCATTTTCCATTTGGTCAAAAATCAGTTTTAGGGAAAACTCAATCTGTCCTGTGTGTTTGTCAGTCCGGGTCAGAAACAAAATAGTGTTACAGTCATTTTTATTTTCAATCCATTCACTTAATGGATCTGTCAAAAATATATGTTGTAGATCTCTAAGTTCTCTATCCAACGATACCTCTTGTGTGTCGATCCGACATCAAATCTGGCAGCAGAAATTCATATCGTGGAGGCGCGCATAGCAGATCCGAGTCAGGCCAGAAAGAAAGTGTTGGGAAATAATTCCCAATAAAATATCAAAGCTCAATTTCAGGAACCGCCACTTCAGGGAGTCGACCAGGGACATCCCGCCATCGTCCCATCCAAGTGCCGCCTTCAGAAGATCTTAGGAGGGCGATGTCCCTTTAGAGGCCATTCCTTGCTGTCCTGCAACTCAGAACCGAGTCGGTGCAGCACAGAGTTGGCGCAGTGCCGAGTAGGACCAGCAGCCCGGTTCTACCCCGAGAGCCCCTCCGACTTGCTACCCGTCAACCCAAGATCGGTCCTCTCGGGCCCACTTGTAGCCCTTTACCTCCCTGCGTGGAGTGGGCCATAAATTTTACTGATGTAATTAAATTTCAACCGTTGTTACCGGGAGTTACCGTACTTGGCCGGGAAGTCTTCCCCACGCCCGGAGAGTGGAGGTAAACTCGCTACCCTCCTCGTAGGCATTTGCTTTACCTGTATATTTTTGAATGCCGCTGCATGTGATAGGTTCTTAGCCTGATATATGCTTTATTCACCGCTGTGAGAGTGAGAGAGTAACCCGTCCCGTGACTCAATCCGAGTACACGCAGAAAAGTTGATACTCGAGACTCACTGTCGATTTCTAAACCGCGCACGGTCCAGCGTTTCCCTCGCATATGGACGATCGCAAGCTAGAATCCCAGGTCGCGTGTCCGTCCCACATCACTGAACTTAGCTCTCGGGCCAACCCGAGGCTACCCTGTCAACCCGTCGTACAATATGGCACGTAGCACGAGGCAAGGCCCATGGGCCCAAGGTGCCTCCTCCCAACCCTTATGGACTTCTACCCTTGGTCCTAGGCCAAATCCAAGGCCCGTCGGCCACCTACGCGGCTCATTCGGCAACCCGGGGTCTGTCGGGCATTTGCCCGAACACCTCGCGAGCAGCCACTCCGACTCGAAGAACAACGGCCCTACGGGCCCATGCCATCCACCCGGAGTTCAAAGTCCATCAAAGGACATCCCCAGGCAACACGAGAAGACCCCCGGGGGCCATCCCTCGGGGTTACGGCCAGCCCGGGGCCAGTTCACCCTGGGGCATGGCCGCGCACCCCAAGGAGCGCAAACTCCCTAGGGGCCTTTCCCTCCCTCCAGCCCGGTGGTCCCACGACCCCACTCAGCCCCGATTCGTCCAATTATTATCCTACGCTGCGATTCGTGTGCCGTACCAGTCCGAGAAGGTGACACGTGGACGCGGGCGCACAAAGCGACAGCACGCCGGGATCCTGCAAGTCGGCGCGCACACAAGCCTCCGCAAGCTCCGCGTATCCTTTCACCCACTTGTCCTTTTCTTTCTTAGTCAAATTAGGAAGAAAAGGACCCAAAAAATCAGATTTTATAGGGTGGGGACCAGCCTCTATCTCTCTTGGATCGAAGCGCCTAAACCCCATTGGGGGGAGGGTTTAGGCGGACCAGCCAGGCCCCCCTGGCTGGTCCGCCTAAACCCCCATTCCCGGGGCCTGGCTGGTCCGCCTAAACCCCCATTCCCCCCTGGCTGGTCCGCGTAAACCTCATTCCCCCCTCTCTCTCTCAGTCCCCGTAACCCAGTGACACTATTCACTTGGGTTTATGCAGACCAGCTCACCCCCCTTAGCTCGTCTGCGTAAACCCCTTGTGACCCTTCAACTTCTCCTATAAATACCCCTTAGGAGCTCAAGGGATCATAATAAGCATCCAAGATCAATCAAAGCTACTCCGATCGACATCCGGCAAGCATAAGACTTCGAGCGCGACTCCGAGCAACAAGCTAAGGAGAATTATGTGTGGGTGACTTGTTCGGCGGTCTCATTTGCCGGGGGTATGTCATTCGCACTCCCCTCACGCCGTATGTAACCGTCACACACAAGTCAACACCCACCGTATGTGAGACATTGCGACATGGGCGGACGTCCCCTCATGTCGGGATTTCCCCTCGCGTGCCCGCCGGTCGCAACCACACGCGTGCCGTGACGTTATGCTCACTCGCAATCACGAGGCCATGTCCGACCGCTCAATTCAAGTCGCGACCGACCCTCACCCAGATATCGGATCGACGTATCCCCCAGTTATCCAGTCATAGGCCCCCGTTCGGCACCACGGCTATGGCCCACGCCACGGGAGGAGCTCTCTGTAAACGCAGATGTGTTCATTCATCACGCATCGACCCGGGGACCGACCCACGTGTCGGAATTGTCCCATGGCATGCGCCAGTTGTACTTTGGCCATTACGGCTTTCCTATAAAGAAATATACGTCTCAGTACAACACCGCCGATTGGACGAGTGCCCTCGCACCCATGTGCCGACCTTCAGTCTTCTATCTACGCCACTCGGCATCCGTGCCTGACACCCTAATCCCAGTAAACACCCCTCGGTCCAACACGCACCCCTAGCTACTGAATGCCCCCTAGCCCTCTACCCACGGCTTCAGACACATATACAGACTTCTCTTCAGCATGGAATGAAGGTATTCAGATTCAATCCGATGTAAATAAACATCGGTTGCTTGCGACCGGTGGAGAAAGATGTCCTGTACATGATTCCCGCAATCACTTACGCACTCGCACCCATGGAACCCCTTCTCTCCACGTGTCGCTCGATCGCCTGAGCCCACGTGCCGCGCCCTGGTGGCGCTTCCCCGGTCAAACCTTGGTTCCATGAGTGATTGTCGAGAGATCGACTAGCACGCCCGCATCTTGTCCGGTTAACCTTTATCCCGACACTTCCGTGCCATTCGACCCTTTTCGACTTTCCGTGAAAGGAGAGTGCCCGGTACCGCCGTGAGAGGCATGCAACCGTAAAGAAGATACCCGAGATATATCAAACTCTTGTATTTTCCTTCATCTTTGTATTCCTTCCCTCACCCCAGTTAATCGGCATAAAAAAACCCGCGCAACAAGCAGCCAAGTCCTATGGTCAGATCAGCAACAACAGCAGGCTCATACAGTCGAGCAGTTCAACAGAGCAGCAACAGTAGTTCAAAGATGAAAAAGGTCAATAGACCTTAAGGTTGACAAACGGCCGAACACTGGGTTGACAGTAGCGTCACTTAGATGAAAGCGTGAGAACTCAAGGCAGTCACGTGAGTTTGAACAATTATTGGTACAGCAGGCCAGTGGCACATGAACCCAGGTGAGCATTGATGGGCACGTGATCCTAGGTTCGATGTCAAAAGACATTCTCCGCTCTCCTGCCACGTGGATGAATGGGAGTTAAAAGGTATCAAATCCCTTACCCAAGGCTTTTCCGGAGGCTCTGTTCTGCGTATAAAAAGGGACCTTCATCCTTCGAAGAAAAAGGGGGCTGCAATAGTAAAAAGAAGTGAGGCTGTCAAAGAGAAAAAGAGAGAAGAGCTGTGAAGAAGACAAAGGTGACCATCCAGAGTGATCATCAGAAAAGAAGAAGGCGAGCCAGTGAGTGAGCAGAGAAAAAGAGAGAAGAGCTGAGCAAGAAGAGTGAGAGGAAGGAAAGTAGATGAGAGGGCTCAAGATCAAAACAACTGAGTGCAGCCAGTCTTACTAAAGATTTGTGTGTTCATCAGTTCTTGGATCAAAATCCAGAACTACCGTACTCTATGGAATTATATGTTTTTGATTTCTATTTGTTTTCTTTTTCAGTTTTCACATTCTTCTTCTGATTCTCTGTTTGTAGAGCGGGGTTCCTTCTGAGTATTTCAGAAGAAGGGAGATCTAATATCTGGGTTTCCCTCTATAGCTTCAGAGGAAGAGATGATCTAATCCTCTGGGTTTTGGTGAGCAGTGGGTTGCTGTTCATGTCCCTTCTGCATTTGCAGAAGAAGGGAGATATGTTGTCCGGTCACTGCGTGTAGCAGTGAGGTTTGATCTTGTGGGTAGCAAGATCAGGTCAGAGGGATTTGTCTCCCTCGGTGTCAAGCTGTTTGCCAGCGAATGTTTGTAGACTGAGTCTACTTCTTGCGGTTTACAAGGTGAAGCCTCACTCAAGTTTGAGTGGGGGATGGACATAGGTCTATGGGTAGCTGACCGAACCATCTAAAACATCGTGTCCATCGTGGTTTGCTATGTGCTTCTAATTCATCTCTTCCATCCCCTTCACAGGTCGTAGAGTAAGCAATTTATGTCTTCCATCCGCTAAGTGTTTGAGATAAGTTTTATGCGAGCCATCATTACATATCTTAGTCACTTGCTATGTGTGATGTGTGAATAGGTTCTCTGTGTAAATTGATTGATGCTATTTCCTGAGCAAACCAAGCGAGCAACGTAGTCTACTGGTTGATTCCCTTCCAGAACATATTGATTGCTGAGTGTTTGAAATCAGGTCTGTGTGATTTATCACTTGCATCTAATTTTACTCTATACAAGTCTGGTATCTTAGTGTCCAATGTTATGTCTGCTCGAGGAGCTATTTTGGTGAGTATGATCTGCACCTCTACTCGCTGTTTAGTTGTTCATTCATCTCTAGTGTAGTTTAATTTTTGAAGGCAAGAGTTTTGTATTGAAGGCCATTTTTAGAAGGGGATCTGTTCACCCCCCCCCTCTAGATCCAGTCGTGCACCCTAATAGGTATTACCATCAATTCCCCCACTTTCGAGACCATTTTGGGCCTTTCAGATGGTCGAACGGGCGTCCGGAGATATCCCGCGCAACTCTCCTGAAGGTGGTCTCCTAGGAGACCGCGTTCATGAGAATGCAGTCACCTAGGTGACCGCCTTCTCAGGTGAATAATGTTTTTTTATTTTTTATTTTATTTTTTCATTATGGTAGCGATCTCCTAGGAGATCGCCTTCAGAAGAAGGCGGTCACCTATATGACTGCATTCTTCTTGGTATTTTTCAAAAATTTTATTTTTATTTAAATGCCAAGTGACAGTCTTCTTGAGACCGCCACCTTCAGGTAGCGGTCTCCTGAAGACTGTCTTCTCAGTTTTTGTGCCAAAAGCCTCTCGAACCCGTCGGCTTGGCCGTTGAACCTTTTTTATGATCCCATCAAGTTGCGGTCCTTGCAAGACCTCTATCTTCAGGTTGCGGTCTTGTGTTAGACCGCTATCTCAGTACAGAATCCAGATGATTCCGGGCTCCATTTTCTTCAGCCGAGGACTCTTTGGAGTCCTTGTTTGATCCATTTTCGAATGAGATAGGCCTCCACGTCGATTTCCATTCATCGAGGACTCTTATCCTTGCTATTATCTTGAGGTTTCATCAATCTAAACTCCTATTTTTTGGTGTTTATCTCCTATTTGGAGCTAGGGTTTCTGCACTCCTATAAGTAGATGCCCAGTTCGCAGTGTGCAATAGGGGACTCTTTCTTGGTTTGGGGCGAAGCCATGTCGCATCGTCAACTCTTCTCTTCGACCCAAACCTGCTGAGGGAAGTATTAGCTTCGTTTTTCATCACTCATGGCTCATTTTCCTCGTTCCTATTCTTAGTTCTAACCTCCTACTTTCTCAGTTTCATCACAATCTGCATATTTCTGCACTCTGCTGCACTTTTCTCCATATTGCATGCACATTTTCTGCAGTTATACAGCGTGTTAATTCTTCTTCTTTATTCTATTCTCATCACAATACACACACCTATTATTTCCATCCTTCCACAGGGGTTAAAAACCTCCCCCCCCCCGGTACGTTCTTCCACCTTTTCTAACTTTATTTTATGCATTCGGGATAGATTCTACACTTGCCTGTTTCTTATGGGTTTTCCCTTGTTTTGAGCTTTGTTTTGCAGGAGAGCATGAATAGAATGTGAGGCCCTCTTCTTCTAAGTGGCTAGAAGAAGAGGACGTTGATCCACACATCGTTCCCGCACCCTTCTTCTCAAGCGCGATCAAGTCTTCATCCCTTTTCCAAGGTACACGACGCCGTTGTATCCTTTTCTCAATCCTTTGGCGTTGTCAACCCTTGGTGGCGATCACGGTACATTTTTTCTATGTATTCATTGCCCCTTTCATGTTCATTCTTATATGCATATTATTTACTTAGTTTGGGGCGAGTAGATATAAACATCTACAATGTTCACTACTCTCATTTACCCTAAGGGAGGAAGTCGAAATGAATCGACTTAAGTACACAAATTCCTGTTCTATTGTGTTTTGAATGGCGTACCAATCAATATGGGATGCCTCATGACAAAGTTAATTGGATCTTGTCACACACAGAGAAGGCGTTCATTGCCCTATGGTTCCCAATTGACTGGAGTATTCACTTATGCTAGAATCTGTCTGGCAGATGAGGTTTCCATTCAGGTTAGGCAGGATGATGTTTATAAGAAGCATAAATTATTCACATCCTTTCAGTATTATTTGGGTCCAGATGGTGAATTTTACAGAAATGTGGGCATGTATGGTGAGGCATCTAAAAATGAGGAAGATGAAGAGCCCCAATAGCAGGAGGCTCAAGCACAAGTCCCACCACCAGTTCAGGTAGAGGAGCAACCTCCTCCCCCAGAGCAGATGGATCAAGAGATGCCACCCTAGTTCATCTACTCAGGGCGTTGGATAGCCCTCTTGGGCAAATTTAGAGGGTGTTGATAGGCATATCACTAGACTAGAGACTTCTGTGGATGCCTTCGGAGAGCAACTCTCCAACTTTAGGAATTCCATTGGGACTTCTTTTGACACCTTTGGCACTATCCTTGACTCCATGTCTAGTCTGATTGATTCTTTTTCACAAGTCTTGGATAATCTATCCACTCACATGACCACTCTCACCACTATCCATCAGGACTCCCGTCAGGCCTTTCACATCATGAACCACACTGTTGTGGCCGTGGTCGGGCTCATGAGAATAGTCTTGCCAATATCCAGCACCATCTTCGGTATTAGGATCAGATTCTTGCGGATATCCAGCCCCATATCCACGCCCATGATCCTCTTCTTGCTGACATCCAGCACAGCATTCAGGCCCATGATCATATTCGTGATGATATTCGGCAATGCCTTCGTGCTCGGGGTCCTTCTAATGCTGACACCCCAGGACCTTCTACTCCACCACCGCAGTGATTATCCTTGCGTCCTGCAGTTCACTTTTGCTCCACTTTTGTACTCCCATCCCCTCTTTTGATGATGCCAAAGGGTGAGAAGTAGTTAAGTAGTTTTATATAGCTTATGCATACTTGTCACTATGTTTGTATGCGTGTTTGCCATTTGGCATTTCTGAGTCAATCATTTGCTTTGCATGAGTCAGTGTTTAGTCCTGTGCGTCAGTGTCTAGTCCATGTCAATGTCAAAAGTCAATGTAAACCTTATAGATTAATGAATGAAATGCACTTGGTTGTTTGACATATCTTGGTACTTTAATTTTTACTTCTTCATATGGTTTTACCAAATATGAATGAATGGATTGGTGTTGGCTTGAATGGTGTATTTGGAATGGTTTCAATTTGCCTTACGGATTGTTTTGATTACTAACCCTCCATTGATTCTGTATATCAAATGATGTTGGATGAAAGACAGGTCTGCCAGTCTGAAATCCTTCACTATGCGTGAGTGTAAACTCCGCCTCGTACAAGAACCATGTGAGAGCTTGCAAGGATGCAATGATATATTATGTGATGTAAGGGATGCGTACAAGTTCAAATTTGTTTAACGGCACGCCAATGCATTTACTGATCTAGAGTTTTGTCAACATCAAAAAGGGGGAGATTGTTGAGTCTCTCCAAGTGATTTTGATGATAAAAAAACCCCAGACGTGTTTTCGGTCTCGTGCCGTGCATAATTGCTTGAGAGCGAACACAAGAAGGCAATTAAGGCCATTTCCATCATGATCAAATGCTCAAATACTTAAGCTTCCAAAATGCATGCAAATAACCTAAATCAACCTCAAATAACTGCTACAAGAGGCCAAATGCAAGGTTTTTATATTATGGACATGATTTCTAGACTAACAAGTTTGTTTTGCATAGAAAACTGAGTTCAGTCGACCAATGAAGGCTGGTCGGTCGACCAAAGGTCCCAAAACTCTGAAATGTTACAGAGTTTGGTCGACCGATGGCCCTAGTTCAGTCGACTGATTTTTTCAGAGTTGAATGGTATGGACTTTTTCAGAGATCGATCGACCGACCGACAGAATTTGGTCGACCGACCCCTGTTCAATAGCAAATGTTGACTTGCTGAATTCCACAACGTGGGTAGGTCTTCTTTTTGGACTTTTGAGTCCATAAGCCATCTCCTGCGCCAAAAAACATGGGATGCTATTTTTGAACACTCCTTGACCACCCCAAGTGATATAAAAACACATCTTTCAGACAAGAAACCCTAATCAACCAAAAGGATTCAAGGGAGGCCATCAAGGGAAGAGGGTGAGCTGTTGCAAGAACCAGAAGCACTACGTGAATAGTACTCCGTCCAGCCATCCTTCATCGAGATCCAAGCTTTAGAAGATCATTTTGAAGCCAATGAAGTTGTGATCAAGTGGAGAAGCAAGCCTCAGTCCAAGATTTACATCTTTCACTCAGGGAGAACCTAGATATGAGCTTTTTGTTTCCTTTTCTTCCTCTAATTTGTCCTGAGCTTCAAGTGTGTTTTTGTTCTTAATCTGTAAACAGTAAGTGTGTGTGTGTGGATCTATTCAGATCTGTGTGTGTGTGTCGGTGCCTCTGCACAATTGTAGGAGTTCTGAAATCCATACGAGTGTGTGTTTGTGTGTTGATCTTCTAACTCCTTACAAGATAGTGTGTGAATCCTCGCAGATCGTGAGGGGTGGACGTTGGTTGCTGGAGCTGTATCCGAATCACATAAAAATCATTGTCTATTGTGTGGTTTGGTCCATTTCTTCTACCACCATTATGTGTAATCGTTAGTGCATATAACTTCTTCCACGTTTGATCATTTAGATCTAGCATAATCGATCTTTTCTGTAATAGATCTTTGGTATATCGAAAGGTGGGTTTAAATTGACAAGGTGATGTTGGACGGACACGCGAACCTGGGACTCTAGCTCGCGAGCATCCCTAAGCGAGGGAAACACGGGATCGTGCGCGGTTGAGGAACCGGCAATGAGCTAGGGTGGTCAACTCTCTCTCGAACCCGGATCGGGTCACAGGACGAGTTTCGCTCTCTCTCTCGCCGCGGTGATAAAAAAATATAACAAGCTAGTCCCTATCACTCTAGCAGCGGCATTCAAAAATATACAAGATAAGTAAATGCGATAAGAGAGTGGCAAATTTACCTCCACGCTCCGGGCGTGGGAAAGACGACCCCGGTCAAGTACGGTAACTCCCGGTAAAAATAATTACAATAATTATAGTAGTGATATTATTGCCCACTCCACGCAGGGAGGTAAAGGGCTACAAGTGGAGCCCGTGAGGACCGATCTTGGGTTGACGGGCAGTAATCTGGATAGCTCTGGTGGTAGTGCGTGCCGGCAACTGTGGGGCCCACGTTCTGGTCGATGGGGCCGAGTGGGCCCGGAGTGGCACCACTGTGATGGGGACACCTGGAGAGATGATCCCTGGGAAGGGGTCATATTGGTTCGCCTTGTGGAAGGTGAGTCGGCCGGCCGGGCGGTCGGTGCGGCTAGCTGACCACGGGCTGTTCTTCTGTTTTGCAGTGCGCGACCCGGCGAGAACGGCTTTTGCGATCAGCCCCGACGTCAGATCGACGTGAGACCGGCGCCGTTGGAAAGCTCTTTCGACGAGATATGACCCCAGGCAAGAGATGGAATTTCTTCTATCTTTGTATTAGCGTTGGGTTAATTTACAACCTGCTGGTTCACAGAACCAGATATGGGAGGATAGAATTGGATCTGCTTGAGAACAAGGGTTGACCAAAGGAAAGATGATGGATCTGGGTGATGGGATATTTATGGGAGATAGAGGGGGAAGTAAGGAAGACGCCAATCTTTTTTATGGATTTTCTAAAGGTGGTTTGAGAGGGGAAATGGATTTTTGACTGGACAGGGGTCGGATCTAGACTACACAAGATAGAACAGATTTTGGCTTGAGTTTTAATTTTCAAGAGGGGTAAATGAAATTCTAAACTCGTGAAAAAAATTATGGAGGTGGGCCAAATTTCAGATCGATCTAAATTTGGGAAGGGGGTCCAAAGGGGGAAGAACTGGGTTGCTGGAACAGAGATCAGCATAGAAGGCAGATTACTAGGGGTGGAAGATAGAATTGAGAAAAATAGCTAACGTGGGTTGTATGGGCTGAATTTTTTTTTGGAGGATGGGGGGGATGTGGGGGACTCACCCTCCAATTTTGGGCGTGACCTGAGCTCCTGATGGACAGCTAAAAATCTCGCAATATGGTTCTGTCCAGGGATGGACAGAACTTCAGAGAAGCGGCGACGGTGGTGCGATGGCGGCTCGATGGCGGCGGTGCTGAGCTTCACACTCAGGAAGGGGGATAGGAGGGAGGCTTTACACCTCAGAAGAAGGGCATAAATCCATCTGCAAGGGGGAGAGAGGAGAGAGGAGAGGGGCGCACCCTTCTTGCTCTTGGCAATTTTCTCTTAATTCTTGTCATTAATTGTGATAAAATGGGAAATACAAGGTATTTATATGAAAATACAAATGACCTAAACTACCCTCAAATCTAGGGTTAGGGAGGGGCAAATGGGGGATGGACTAATTAATCCCCATGTGGTCAAATTGGCCACATTAAAATAACATATACATGGGGGGGCGCCCCCTTGACCAAGGGGAGGGAATATTGGACTTTTCGCTCCCTTTGTCCCCTTGAATGGTCAAGATTCTAGAAGCCCACCTTGGACATTTGACCAGCCCCACATGGGCCCTAGAGCCTAGGTGGACCAATGGAGAAGAAGGTGGGCGCCCCTGCTAGACCTACTGGACTTTTACAAATAAACCCAAACATCCTTAAAGACTAACAAATTGGCTTATATAGCCTTACAATTGTAAACACATTTTCCCAAGGATATAAATGCAAATAAAAGGACACAAATGCAAACTAAAAAGTTATTGCCTGGAGCCAATTCCCATCAATTGTCCCTGAGTGGGAAGAACTCAACCCCGTCGACTAAGGGGTGCGGCTGCTCGTGTGACTCTGGCGGATCCGTCACCGAACCTGGAAGCGCGGAGTACGCTCCACTCCAAGTAATCGTCACCTACTCATCCCGTATATATTCGATATGCTAACGTTGCTATGGGAATGAGGCTAGAGGTGGACACTCCGGGGTGGGGTCACTCTCAAAGGGGAGAAGGTGGCTCGAAGACTCACTAGGAATCACCGTTGGGTCCCATTATGTGACTAGATCTGATATGTTGAGGTAGAGCCGATCCCAAATTCCGACAAGTCTACAACATACGCAATAGATCTGACTTGCCTCGCACTCGAAGGGGACTAACATCGCGAGTTGACTTGAGACCGACTCGACTCGATGCATGCAGACCCACTATGCACTCGAAAGAAAAACACGGACTCACACATGACCCTAAACAAACCTACTATTAGTCCGACCCATACATATGAAATGGTGGACCAGGACATCCGAATATGTGCCATGCATACACAAGACGTAACCAAATGTCGGTACAATCATGGGATGGTCCTTTGGATTTGGGAGGTTTGGGTGGGCCAGGAGGGTTGGATGCATCTTCTACATCATCGCTATATGTAGGTGTATATCGCCCGTGAACGGGCTTGGTATGTGTGGATGGCCCGGCCCGTGGGGAAGGGGCATGATAGTGGACTCACTTGAAAAAGTGGTCAAGGGGTTCACTAGGGAATGGGTCGAAGGGATCAAAAAAAGTATGACCCCTCGAACTGGGCTCCCATAGGTCACGGTCCAAATTTTGGAATTCTTGAAGGTGTAGGTGGTCACCTTCATCCGTTATGGTAAGTGGGACGGTGATCTCATAGAGAAGGTATGGTTCCTCCCTCGGGCAATAGGGTATGAAGTCGGGCTCCGCCGGTGTGGGGAGGAATAACAAGACCTCCGTGGTGACATGACCCATGGTGCACACCGAGGTAATGGACCCCAAACCGGGATGGGTGAAGCTACGACATGTGGGTCGGTCGAAGCCTGAGGCCAATAAGTGAGTCAACTGCAACTGTCGGTCTAACCCCGTAAGAAGGTCATCCAATGTATCAACATGGTGACTAGACCGGAATGTGGTGTGGAATGAGTTGACGGGCACTAAAGGTAGTGTGGGGTCCATGAATGGATAGCAAGGTGGGACCAAGCCTATCTTGAGCTAGCTAAGTAGTGCCTCGACGATGAAAATTGTTCCCGTTAGAAACACGGGTGGCTCGGGCTGAGGTGGCTCCAAATGAGATGGCTCCGAATAAAGATCGGAAGGTGAGGGTGATGGCAATGGAGCTCTCATGGGTATGGAAGGACTATCCTCCTTGAGGGGAAGAGGTCCTTGGGGTGGCACCGGGATGTGAGGCTCGGGTAGGAATCCGTCAATTTGAGTACACATCCTATCCAACCGATCCGAAATGGTTTTGAAAAGTTCGGCAATGGTCAGGTTTGGAGTAGGGGTATCGTGATGGACTCGCCCATAATCACTCGTGTTGAACCCCGTGCAAAACCATGTATTAATGAATTTTGATGATGAACTAAATACCATGAGATTGGGTTCCATGTAATTAAATGCATATGTGATTTGTGGATGAGGAATGATATTCTTTAATCTCTTCATGACTGTATGGAGTTCATTTCCATATCTTTGCAATTGTTGAATGAGATGTCTTTTAAATTCATGAATTATGTGTAGAATTAGATTGACATTGCCTTGCATGTTGCACAGGGAGAGATGAAGACAGGGAGTGATTCAAACCAATTCAGGGAATCACCTTACTGTCTCAAATGTGAAATTGAGTGAATCATGAAAGACAGATTTCAATTTCTAGAACTTGAATGATGTGGAAGACTAACTTCCAGTGTCTATTCTGACAGGTGTATAGAATGGAATGAACATATAGACCACATCGGATATCTTCCAAGTGGATCTTTACAGGAATATGGACCAACAAAATGGTAAGTTATTTTGTTTGGTTGGTTGAAGGTAAATTCGTGTGTTCTTTGGATGAACATACCCCAAGGTAACTCCATATCTATTTTTACTTGGTTTATTGGTGATAATAGGGGTAGAGTCACTTAATTTCTTCCATCATGTAGTTATCTTTGATGCCTCATGATTTCAGTGTTACCCCATTGTGTGTTTACTTATAGCTTGTTATGTTAGGAAAAGTGTTGACCCCATGGGTCGACACTTTGTCCAGGGGTCAGCTGTTTTCAGCCGACCCTCTTATGTCTTTGAACGTTGGGATAAAAAGTCGACCCAATGGGTCGACCTTTTTATCGCTCGGATCTATCTGGGTTTATTTTTCAGAATCCAGGACATAAGTGTCGACCCACAAGGTCGAAACATATTCCAGGTCTTTCTGTTGTGGCTTATTTCTTTGTCACAGGCAGAAAGTGTCGACCCCATAGGTCGACACTTTATTCGCTGGGTGCTGTTTCGGCCTTTGTTCTGTCTTGCCTGATTGTGAGTGTCGACCTTAAGGGTCGACACTTTCCGGCGACCGGAAAATACGCCGGTTCGCGCGGCGGCCGGTGCCCTAGCTTGATCCCCTCTTTTTGTGCCCGTCTGTGATTGGCCCTTGGGGGATATTATCCTCCACGTAGGCCTCCATTCCCTTGGGGTATATATCACATGAGATAGGGTTTCCATTTAAAGGGAGAAAAAGCATCGAATTATATATGTTTTTTTTTGGGGTTTTGCAGGAAGAGCAGTCGGAGCGGTGTTAAAGCTTCTTCCCATGTCGTGCTAGCTCGATTCAAGGTTGAAGACGATCGTCCTCCACCTTCTAGAAGCCATTGGGTTGAAGAACAACGGCTGAACCATCTCTCCATCACCCATGGACTTGGTGGTGAGTCAAAAGAAGTGAAAGGGGATTGAAGCACCTGCGTCCTTTCTTCCGATCTGAACCGAAGGAGCTTCGTGAAGACATCTTCTGCAATCCGCTCATCCGTGGAAGCCATCAAGGAACCAAGCCTCATCATTGACGACCAGGAGTTTCCTCAACTCTATATTCATCATAGTTTGGAGTTATTCATGCTTGTTTATGTCCATTGAGCTTACAATGTATATCTGAGTTCATCTTTTAAATCAAGGAATATTGTGTGTGTGTTCGGAGCGGGGTCTCCGAGTGTGTAATCATTGTTGGGGTGCGTCCCCATCGTGGTGTGTGTGTGTGGTGCTGAGCACCGTGTTGAGGTTTCCCCCTCGTGTCTGTGCTGCTCTGCAGCGTGTTGAGCGTCGAGCTCATGTGTGTGTGGTTTGCTACCGTCGAGCAGCGTGTGGTGTATTGGGGTTCGTCGCCGTGTGCTACCTCGTGTAGCATTTTAGTGAAGCCTCACCGAGGTGGTGAGGGGTGGACATAGGGTACCCGTCGTGGTCCCGAACCACCTAAAAAATCCTTGTGCATGTGTGATTGGTTGAGTGTTTGTTCCTTATCTTCTACCACCATTCACAGGATGGATTATTGATTATCTTGCACATTGATGCTAAATTTGTCAACGTATACTGCTAGTTCAAATTGCCATCTCTCCGTGTGTGATCTTGTCACTTGCATGTTCGGTGAGGTTTGATTGAGAAGCCTTCAAGTCTTTTTAATTGGCTATAATTTTAAAGAGGGATCTATTCACCTCCCCTCTAGGTCCGTGCCACTACACTATGGGACCCAACAACTCGGCCTAGGATTGGGCTTAGGCTCGTCTACATGTGGGGCTCTTTGCCTCCGGCTATGACTCACTTGATTGAAAGAGATTGGGTTGGGTCGGTTGGAGGTGACTGGGTCGGGTAGGTAGACCCTCCTAAGCTCGCCCTTCATCTCTCGCCATGACTCTATAGGCCTTTGCCTATTAATTTCCCTCAAATATTCTATGTCCCTCCATTGTTCGGAGGCTTCGTGTAGAGCTCCACCAGGAGCTCGATTCCACGCCCCATTCACCTTGCAGCGAAGGGGAAAATAAGGGGAAATCATCCCCAGGCATTCCTACCATTGGAAAAGCAAATCAAAACCACAATCAGAGCCCAAATCGGTCGGAAACCGTCGCTTGTCCCAAACATGCTCATTTTCTCCCAAATATGCAAAACACCCTATCTCGTCCTTGCCGGAACAGAGAATTGCAAGGGAAAACCCACGAGGGTGCCAACGATCTGCCCCCTACCTTTTAGAAGCTTTACCATCGAAAAACCCCGCGAAATGCCATTCCCACGAGCGGTCGCCTTCCCACGGTCGCGAATGCCTCCGCCTCGTAGCACACCACGCCCCTCGGGTTTGTCCTCGCCGCACGCCGCAGCCATCGCACCGCTACACGTCCCCTCACCACCTCCGTCAGCCGTCGGAGTGAGAAGGTAGAGTGAGAGGGAGACGGGATACGGGAGAGAGTGAGGGAGAGAAGAGACGCGAGAGAGGGGAGTGAGAGACGAGGGATCGGAGGGGGAGAGAGGGGGTTAAAAAAAGGTTTGAAATTTTTTATTTTATTTATAAAATCCACACGAACCCAAAAAATGCTTGGAAAACTCAATTCAGACTCCGAAAAATTCCTAGAAAAAGCCAGGCCGCACCACGCGCCGGCACGGACCCAAAATAAATCATGGAAACATCGTAAACGGGGTCCAAAAACCCAATATAAAAGTCCAAAACCCACTCGGCCATGATCCACGGCCTGCGAAAAAGGATCCAAAAAACCCGAGGTGTTACAAACCTCCCCCCTTATAAAAATTTCATCCTTGAAATTTGGGACCAGCATAGGAGTCACGGGGAAGGGCTCACCCCACGGTTAGACCGAACGGCCACAACACAACCACCTCGGAGGAACACCACTAGACCAACACAACGAGTAGAGCACTCTCACTCTACCCCACCAATCCACACCGATCCTTCAATCGATCGGGACCCACGAAGATTGGCAAGTCTGGCATCACCTCAACTTCCCGAAACTTCTAGGGCACCACAAACATTCGGCACACTCCATGAGCAGAGAAAACACACGAGTCAAGACCTGACTCCCCTCTAACACTGGGAACTCCACGCCCAACAGTCCACTCAGGACACCGACTTCCTCAACACCGAACACCGAGTACTCCTCACAAGGATCACAATCACACCTCAATGCAAGGCAACATCCACATTGCCATCATGGCTAACCATGACCCTTCCACCGACTTCACACTATCGGCATCCACCATAATCAGGGTCAACACACCTTATGGCTCGCTGGTTAACACTAGGCCTGAGGTCAGCCTCTCTTCAGTCACCAACCACATGCACGAGACTCACAACAGTCGACCGACAGAGACTTCATAGACCACAACTCGCATTACACAACGGTCAATCCGCGAGGCAAGACATCGGCCACAGAAACTCATCTGCCAGCCGCCGGTTCCACATCCAATGAAAGTCCTTGACCACACCTCTCCTGCTCTCTAGCAGGGCCACCAGCCAATTCATCTAAACGCTGGCCACACACCACGCGACACCATCATGGTCATTCATGGTCATCCAGCTAACACCAAGCTCTTGAGAGGGGAAAGGACATGTGGTCACCCACACGAACCTCGAACTTCTCAAAAACATAAATCCTAGGCCCACCGCCTCTAACACATTCCCAAAGGCGGGGATCCCATCTCATACACACACTTCGGGAGATTCTTCCATCAAGGAGACAACTGCACCATCTTATAGCCTTCTAACCAGCACTTGGCAATTCCGCAGTTCCCCTGAACTGCCAACCGACAGCAACCAACTCTCAGCGCCCACCTGAGCCCAACACCACTAAGGTCAAGCAACCACTCACTTTGCACACGAGATCCCCTGGCACCGCTCCTCCCGAGCCAGGGAAAACCTCTGACCCTAACACCACAATCCGGTCAGTGGCACTCCAAAGAGCACCAAGCTCAAAACTCTCTCGAGTCTCGTAAAAGCCGAGAGCTCCATCTTTCACTTATCTGGCCTCGGGCACCATGTCTGCAAGGCTACCAATGTGACAAACCACATGCGACCTGGGTGCTAAAACAACTCAATCACCTCCCTCAACTACTCGTGGCATCCCCACAGGGTCCAACCCCTGACACCAACCTTCTTTATCCCTCGAACCCAGTTCGAGGACCTCCGCACCGATCAACGTCGGTCAATTCATTGCCCCGACTCCGGGCAACGCGCACTTGCACCTCAACCAGTTCGAATGGCCATGACCTATCCTCAACACCAATCACAAACCAACAGCACTTCGGGCCACGTGACATGATTTGTGAAAAAGACTGGTGCACGATCGCTCACAACCGATAGCTCTTACCATCGTGCTACCCAACTCTCAACACTAGCACGGCACAGCCGCCATCACACGATAATCGAGGCCACACACCTGGCCAACAATGCCTCAAACCCTGAGGCAACTTGTAGATGCCAAATTTTAGACATCTCGCGGACCCTTGTCTAGCCATCATAGAAGTGACACCTTTTCCTTGGTTGATTGCTGGTGTGGAGTCCCATCCCTTTTAGGTAGGCTCCACCTGTCCCTTCGCGGTAAGTTGGCCCGGGGTTGCAAGGGGGCAGCGCGCCCTTGCCCGTAAGGTCGGGGGTTCGGGGGCGTGAGACCCCGTGGTGAATTTTTTGAGGTACCATATATGATTCTACACATTGCATGCCCTGATCCCTGGGCAGCCAAGTTGCTGGCCGCCCACATTCCTGGGTGACCAGACGCCTGACCGCCCAGCCCCTTCCAGGGCGACCACAACCATTTGTTGATTTAACCAAACCAGATCCAACCCCAACCATGCTGCCCACTCAATTTGAACCAACTCCTATTGTTGATGAGTCATTTGTGACCCCTACCCCAATTGATCTAGCTCCGCTTCAGCTTCCTCAACATGAAACCATCCATTTTGATGAACCAGATGTTAAACTTGCTCTCTCAAATCAAGATGTCATTCCAACTTTCCAATCAAGCTCTCTACATATCCCCAACCCTCAGATTGCTCCTCCTTCAGAAATTTTGGCCGACATCTCCACGGTGTTGGACCCGGCCATGATCATTTCATCAAAGGACGAGGAGCCTATCATCTCCACCTTGGATGTCCATCAATCTATTCCATCCTCCGAATCCTTAGAGTCACCCATCCTTAGAGAGAAACCTCAGGATGTAGGATGGCATATAATGTCCAAGATGGGCTATACAATTGGCACAGGGTTAGGAAAGGAAGAACAAGGAATTAAAGAACCAATTGAGGAAAATGGAACACTTGAGAGATTTGGATTAGGGTGTCAACCAACTAGGGTCAGCAAAGACGAATCAAACAGGTGGAATTTGCATGATCATTTTGTAAAGGAATCATGTCCTTTGGAAGAGAGAATCATCAATGTGGAAATGTTTCATGAAGATGAACATGTAGATCCAAAAGAAAAGCCAGATGATGTAGACATAGAGGCTTTAGGTTTATCTAAACTATTCTCTGAAGACTCATTGTCCCACTTGATAACCCAAGAAGAAATTCGTGAAGTAAAAGAAGAACCGACTTTGTTAGTCCTCCTCTCTTTCCTATTCCTCTTGTTCACATCCTTCAAAAGTGGTTCCATCTTCAAAGCTGATCAATTCCAAGAAGCATAGCCTGAAGCTGTCATGGAGAAGCCCACTCTAGGGGCAAAACTTTCAAACCATGATTCCCCAGCTGGGGAACCTTCTTCATCCTCCATCTCTAATCACTCAACTCCAATCAACAGACCTCCGAGGGGCACTTGCCATGTACATAATAGGTCAGATTCAGAAGAGTCCAAACCTTTGGCTACACCACACAAGAAGGATAGGGGCACCCAAATTCCCTACCAACTTTGGTCAGGTCTAGCTGAAAGTTATAATTTGTTAACTCAGATTTTAATGTTTAGTTTAATGAATTCAATAAATCTGTTGCAAGATGAAGAACGATCTAACCCACCTCCTATGGTCAAGCAAATTCAAGTCAAAGATCATGTTAATCCTTGTAGGTATAGGGGTCGTGTCCACGGCCGCGTACTTGCTTCCCATTCACTTGAACCTTGTTTCCGGCCAACCAAGGAGGTGGACTGCTCCTCTTCCTCCATCCAGCAGTCCCCAGAGTGTCCAGATGAAACCGTCCACTCTGTAGGAACCCTCGTACATAGTTTATAATCCAAAATCAAAAATAAAATAGAAAATTCAAACAAAAAATCATAAAAAAAATCAAAAATCAAAGAAAATCAACAGTCTAGTAGCTGCCACGCGTTTCACTCTCATTCCATCATGTATGTTAAGGTTAGGTTGCATTAGAGCCTCGGTGAATTAAGACTTTGATCTACTGGAACCGAGGAGAATTCCATCTAGCTAAGCTAATGCTCCAAGGGGCAAGCAATATGCACACACTCACATGCTTTCGAAATGTGGCAACAGCCTAAAACGGGTGACTATCCCGAAGATTTCTGGAAGACTCTAAAATCCTCATTTTCCTCTTTACTCGACCGATCAAGACAGTCGGCGCTCTTAAGGCCTTGAGCTCAGCAACTGAAGCATGATGCCCTCAAGTGAGAGTAGGACTCACCTTCTCTTCAAAAGTGTCACCAGAGCATGTGAAGAGGGCAGTGTCCCCGCAGGCAAACATGCAAAAATCAAAGTCAAAAGGGTGCAAAAACCCTAAAATTTCAATATTCCAAGCAAAGGAAAAAAGAATGAAAGAAAGGAAAATCCCAAAAGGGAACAAATAAAAAAGCCTGGTCGTGACCGTGCCTGGTCGAGATAAAGAAAGCCCTACAAGTCAAGTCCAATTCAAGGGGCAATACACGAAAAGCATAATGTCTCGAAGGTGGTCTGAAATCACCGAAAGGGTGGAGTGAACTAAGCACGCTCATAGCTCATCATTTTAACGGCTTTGCCGATCCTCTTGTGAAGTTTATCCCCTACATTCTCTTTTATTTTGAGGACTCAGAATCCAATGGAAACTCCAAAGGATATAACTCTGTTGACGGCTTGTAGCCATTTTTTCGAAAACACACTATATGATTGTCTACCCCGAAAGAACAAAAGCTTTTTGCTACAAGAAATCTCCATGTTTCTGGCATGTCAATGTTCTCGTTTTCTTTAGTGTCTTCTTTCATCAACCTCGGGCTTAGGTCAATGCATGCGCGTTACCTGTCGGTGCGACGGTGTCTGATTCCAGGTCAGCGTCACGCGGTTGGCCATTAGGGTTCCAAGGTGTTCTATCATATATCGTCTATGGTTGTGAGGAAATAGACCTGGGTCGGACAAATCATTTACCTTGAACACTTTTTGGGTGTATCTCTGCGGTCGGAAGCAACTGGGAGCCTGAGCTTGGCATGATGGCATTGTCATCAGGATAAGTCTTAACCGGCGAGCCTATCATTCGAGGAGTCTAGAGGCCCAAATCAACCTAGATGTACGCTCAGGATACCTGGGAGGTTGTAGAAAGAGCCTATCCCTCCTTCATTGTTGTGATGTCTCATGGGCAGTTGCCAGACATTGGCCAAAAAAAATGAAATATGTCAAAAATCCACAAAAAGTCAAAATATTTAATTTCAACAAAAAAATCAAAATATGTGAAAATCTCAGAAAAATCTGAATATTTCAAAAGAAAATCCAAAAAAATGGAGGGGCATTTCCCCGATTCTTTCATCCCATCCACCACTGCACCATCTCATTTCCCTCATCACTATCCTACAACTGCGAACCCCAAAGGCTACTCCCCTTTTCTTCATTCTATCCCACTTGGGGATTTATACCTACACTGCTACCAACACCCAAACTAGGGGCAAATTGCACTCCCATCTGCCCATCCCAGCTAGCCAAACCCCTGGTTGTCCTTGTCGGGAGGTAAAGCATTCCTCATTCCTTTATTTTCCATGGATCTTAATGGCATTCGAACTCCGCCAACTCGGCGCTTCAACTTGAGTCCTAAGCAAATGGAACCTTCATGTCACTTGATTTTTCAGCAGATGCTTGGTTGCATTATCAATACACTCTTTCTACTCCATATCATCCTGATCGAACAAACATCCTACCTATGTCAGCGGGTCCAGGACGGACTTCGGCTATGGAGCTTGAATCATCCTTTTGTTAATCTTCCCTCAACTAGACACCTTGCTGGAGTCAATTGATATGCTAGGTGAAGTTAGCATAGGCTTCCCATCATCGGGAAGGATCACCTCCGGGGAATTCCTTATGCCCTGGTGACCATCCCCACAGAATTCAATTATGTCCATTAGGCCTACAGTAAAGCCAAAAGGATGATGTTTGCTTTTCTCACTTACTTGCTTTAGTGAATGCTTCCTCTTTAAATGCTTATTTATTTGTGAACTTCACTAATGTGTGTTTATGCAGCTGCAGGTCACATAGCATCAGGGTTCACTCTTCATCGCCTTCTCCTACTATTACATATACTATTATATAGATCTCGGAGGCTAATAACTTCGAGCACATAAACTCTGAGTTCCTCTCTAACAAAAATAATGAGGGGTTTATGTTCCCTAAGTTATTCGATGGCCATTTGGTTTCATGATTGACCTCGGGATGACGGACTCGTCGAACTCTCGACCGATGTCTTTCCCGAAGCCAGACAATATTACCTCTGGATATGCATTAGATAGGTTTTTCCCTTTTAAACCCAGCATGCATCATTTAGGTCACTTTTTAGTCCCACCATCGATTAAAACAAAACAAAAAATGCATTCAACAAACATGGCATGCATTCATGCAGCAAGAAGGGAACAAAGGTCGAGAGAAGGGTTTGCCCTTGGCCTGCCCTAGACTCTATCCCTCTTTTGTCAATCATCCAAGCTCTTCAATTCCATTACTTTTTTGTTGTCTACCTTATTCCACTCCGATTCGACAAGTTGAGAGTGTGTTTTGCATGCGATCGGCAAGAGTATTCTAAGATTTGAAGGTCATTTTCCCCTTTATCCTGATTTTGTTACTTACCCCCTTTTTAGGTGTCTTGTATCTCCTTGAGCACTGGATTGCGTTTTTGTCCCCTCAAGTCCCGAAGCGCTACTAGGGGGTCCCATGCGACTGTAGATACAAGCCCTCTTAGATCATTTTCCTTCCTCCTCTTTTGAATGACCTCTCTGGTCCCATTATGCTTGTCCGTTCATTTGTGAAGCTTAATCTCAGCTCAAGAATCTCCTTGAGCGGGATGTCCTTATTAGGCTTGTTTCTTTACCGAAACACCCATTTATCATTCCACCGGGCTCCCCTACAAAACGGGCGTTCCGGAGGGGCATTTGTAGATGCCAAATTTTGGACATCCCGCGGACCCTTGTCTAGCCATCATAGAAGTGACACCTTTTCCTTGGTTGATTGCTGGTGTGGAGTCTCATCCCTTTTAGGTAGGCTCCACCCTGTCCCTTCGCGGATCCAACTTCGCGGTAAGTTGGCGGGGGGTTGCAAGGGGGCAGCGGCCCCTTGGCCGTAAGGTCGGGGGTTCGGGGGCGTGAGACCCCGAGGCAAATTTTTTGAGGTACCATATTTGATTCTACACATTGCATGCCCTGATCCCTGGGCGGCCAAGTTGCTGGCCGCCCACATCCCTAGGCGACCAGACGCTTGGCCGCCCAGCCCCTTCTAGGGCGACCACAAGGTTGGCCGCCCACCTCCCAAGGCAGCCAGATACCTGGCCGCCTAGCATGCAAGGTGGCCAGACTGCTGGCTGCCCAGCTCCTCAAAGAGGCCATCGATTTGGCCGCCCAGCCCCTTGGGAGACAAGAGCTTTGGCCGCCTCCTGTCAACCGTCCGTCAAACCCACGTTCTGCCCACTCCGGGCACGTTCTTTGGAACTGCTCCCACTCCGAGAGGTTCTAGGCTCACGTAGCCTGCACGTAATCTCTATTTTTGAATGATTTTTGGAGGGAGATTGCCCCGACATACAAAACCCCATTTCGAATCTTCTCTCAAAGGGGGGGGATCCTTTCGGTGGGGGAGGTTGGACATTTTTCTCAGGGGTTGGACACTTTCTCATGACGGGTTGGACATTTGGTGAGAGGAGTAGGTTCTGCCAGTTTGGAGCCCAGGGAGAGAGCTGTGAGCACGAGAGCGCCTTCCCCTACTATCCCCTAGAAGCGGAACTTGAAGTTGGAGAGCTCCGCAGCAGGAGAGTCCATTTGCAAGGGGCGGCCATCGACATGGCCGCCCACCTTTTCTAGGCGACCACAATGCTGGCCGCCCTCTGTTGGTTTACAGGCAAACTCTGTCGTTCTTCCCTTGTTTCTCTATCTTGCAACGGTTTATTTCATTTTACTACATTCATACATGCTAGATCTTCCTAGATCCCTTTTTAAAGAGGTTTTTCAACCCAAAACATAGGGAAGGCGGATGGTCGAAAGTCTCGGCCATCCCCCTTTTCGCCCCCCTTCCCCGTACGATCACCACCATTTTGCATGTGTTCTTTACTTCCATGAGCATTTACTACACTTTTACAGTCTAATGGTTCCTTTATTTGCTGGTTAACTTGCAGGTACTTCATCACTGACTCGCAGGGCTCCTTAATCTTGGCCGGCCGAGAGCGAGGATAGAAGAACCCACCATCTCCCGTTCCTGAAGCGTTCATGATCTTCTTACTCCTGTGAGGCCCAGGTATAGGTCTCTGGCGATCACACCTATTTCTATTTTTCTAACCTATGCACTGTAGGTAGCACCAGCACAAGTTCGGGAGGGAGGTCCAACGCTCTTCGCCACATGCGTACGCCACACCACCATCCGGCACCTACACAACTCTCTACAGTTGACCAAGAAACCTTCAGGACTATCTCAGTAGCAAAAAATTACTACCTTCAGCCACCAATCCGATCTTGGGGCCTGTGGGTTATGGGCCCAACACGCTTCCGCTGCGCAACTCTGCACCGACCCAATGCATAAATAGGGAGAAAAAATAGACAATCTGACGCAATACAGCCCCCAACAAGAAACAACTAAATCCAGAAGTACGGGTGAAAAGGCTAACACCCATCAATTCTGGAACGCAGCTTTCCTTCATGCCCAACAACCCACCAACAACACGGCATGCCTCCACACCAACACCTCGGGAGACCCAATTCCCTCACAAAATGATAAATTGGCCCAGCAAGCAACTCTACCCAACCGGCTCAACGCCAACTCACGACACTTACACCTCACAGAACCGGGGAAGAGGGCACACCATTCTCTACAGATAGCTCCACTACCGGCACGCAGGATGCTCTCACGAACCCCAAGACAATTAGGGAGGAATAAAAACACAGTAAAATGAGAAAATCGTGGAATTAAAAAAAATACGCAGCGAGGAATTAACTCAAAAATAAACAACGCATACCTTCAGGAGGTAGAACGCCTCCACAACCACCAGGGCCACGCATCACATGTTAGTGTTGGTGTGCTACAGGACAATTTAGGGTTGGGTAGACCTGATATATGTACGATCTTGTTCATTATTAATAAAGTGGTGTTTGAGCGTAAATATGCGATTGTGTATTACTTTACGTTGTCCCTAGGATATGTGGTTGTAAAGTCGACTCGAGATGGGATTTGGATTATGAGACTGACTTTACATGAACACATACCTTAAATTGTTCCTGGTTGGATGGTAATCACTCGGGGACTTTGATTACCTATTAAACCAGTACACATGATGTGTCAGTGACCAGTCTCATGGTCATTGGTGCGGGGCACCAACACATATGTGTAGGTGTATGTCCTTGGAGGATGTACACTGAACTGATCCTCTATTGGATCTTCAGATGGTTGATTATACCTAATGTCAACTGAAGATCTAACTGTCTCAGTAGCATCGTCGGTCCTTTGACCTGAGACATTGATCGGATCTTACACGAGGACTTGAATGGTTTAATTACTTAACTAAGTGACTTTAACCATAAGTCATGAGTTTTCGAGTCATTAACCACTTCAGGATACATGTGAAGATCATCAATGGTCAAGAGGGGATCACTCACTGTCGGGTATATATCAGACAATTAATGGGTCATGACATTGACGCTCCGTTAAATCCCTGGCCAGGGTCGTGTGAGTTCATTTAGAACGGACGTCATATACTTTAAGGAGGTCATAGTCAAATGGCACGATCATGGGGTTTGACAGAAACCATACCCTCGATCGTACCAGACTCATAGAAGGAGCGAGGGATTATATCGATGCGGTAACTGTGGACTTACAGGTACCAGACATGCTGGTTTAAACCCGGCATCCTCTAGGATCACGCGGATTTACTTGACCCAACGTGATCAAAGGTTCGGAATAAATTAAACTATTATTCGGCTCTAGTAGAAGCAAAGAATACGTTTAATTTACTTCTAATTGGGAATTATAAGTTAATGGGCCTTAAACTAGAGTGACTATGGGCCTAGAGGATCACACACAATGGATTCTTGGGTGACGGATTATTATTATACAAATGTATGTATTATTTCCCTTTTTGTTCCTTTTGGAAAGGAGTGTAAATGGGGCTTAATACATATGTATAATATAATATAGGATATATATACAGTTTCGGTCTTTTGGAGCCCTTTCAAAAGGGACCAAACTCTATATATATAGCACCTACGTGAGCTCATTCGAACTCTCTTGGCTTAACCAAGCATTAAGGGTTAAGAGAGGAGGTGATGGAAATCAAGCGAGCTGCCAGGCCAAAGTTGATCGTGGAAGCTGCTGGGCCGTTGATGAACGCGCTACCTTTGGGTAGCGCGACCTGAAGAAGGCGCTAGGTGTCCCTAGCGCGATCTCAGCCAGAAGCTCGACTGCAGAGGGTCCAACTTCCCGACGCTTGGAACTCCGAAAGTCTTCAATGTCCACTATTTTCCATGGATGTAATCAATGTTCTTGCATCGTTTTGTCTTCCCCTTTCCCTATATATGTACCCCCATCTCGTTTGATTAAGCAATAGAGAAAGAAATGAATGTTTGAAAGAGTTTGAGTATAGCATGGCTATCTCCCCCAAAATCTTTGGAATTCCTTCCCTCCTCCCCTCTTCGGGTGCGATGCCCATGCTCTTCTTCTAATCCTCCCTATTTCCCCTTCAATGGAGGACGTTCGAAGTTCCGGGTGCATCGGCCCTGAGACGGGGTCGGGTGTGAGGCCCCATTCGGGGCTCCGTTCTTCCTCCACCAACGATCGCCACCCTCCACCACCGCCAATGATGCTGCCAATGCCAAGACGGAGCTCGGTTGCACCGGTCCTGCGATGGGATCGGGTGAGAGGCCCCAGCCAAACTCCCTCATGGTCCTAGCACGCTCTGCCACGCCACCCTTTCTCCCCCGTCGCCCACCCCCGCATCCACCTTCACCAAGTTATCCTAGCTAGTATTAGGTTAGTTTAATCTATGTTTAGGGCCCCTCATATGTTTGTTAAGTTCCATCGTGTGTTACCCCTCTTCTAAAGTGTTTCTCCACCGTGATTCACTCCCCCGGAGTCTTCCACAGGCGCCCCAAAGGCAAAGATCGCCGTTCTACTGCTGCCTGAGAACGCGCTAGGACGATATAGCGTGTTCTTCATGAACGCGCTAGGAGGCTATAGCGCGACTTCGGGCAGAAGGAAGAAGAAGGCCACCCCCTCCCAATCCCGTTTCACATCAAATGGTATCAGAGCTTAGGGAACCAGCCTGTTCTCACAGACTGGGATCTTGAGCTACTAGGTTCGAGGACGAACCTTCCAAAGTGGAGGGGTTTGATGGAAATCAAGCGAGTTGCTAGGCCAAAGCTGATCGTGGAAGCTGCTGGGCCGTTGATGAACGCGCTACCTTTGGGTAGCGCGACATGAAGAAGGCGCTAGGTGTCCCTAGCGCGATCTCAGCCAGAAGCTCGACTGTAGACGGTCCAACTTCCCGACGCTTGGAACTCCGAAAGTCTTCAATGTCCACTGTTTTCCATGGATGTAATCAATGTTTATGCATCGTTTTGTCTTCCCCTTTCCCTATATATGTACCCCCATCTATTTTGATTAAGCAATAGAGAAAGAAATGAATGTTTGAAAGAGTTTGAGTATAGCATGGCTATCTCCCACCAAATCTTTGGAATCCCCTCCCTCCTCCCCTCTTCGGGTGCGATGCCCATGCTCTTCTTCTAATCCTCCCTATTTCCCCTTCAATGGAGGACGTTCGAAGTTTCGGGTGCATCGGCCCTGAGACGGGGTCGGGTGTGAGGCCCCATTCGGGGCTCCGTTCTTCCTCCACCAACGATCGCCACCCTCCACCACCGCCAATGATGCTGCCAATGCCAAGACGGAGCTCGGTTGCACCGGTCCTGCGATGGGATCGGGTGAGAGGCCCCAGCCAAACTCCCTCATGGTCCTAGCACGCTCTGCCACGCCACCCTTTCTCCCCCATCGCCCACCCCCGCATCCACCTTCACCAAGTTATCCTAGCTAGTATTAGGTTAGTTTAATCTATGTTTAGGGCCCCTCATGTGTTTGTTAAGTTTCATCGTGTGTTACCCCTCTTCTAAAGTGTTTCTCCGCCGTGATTCACTCCCCCGGAGTCTTCCACGGGCGCCCCAAAGGCAAAGATCGTCGTTCTGCTGCTGCCTGAGAACGCGTTATGACGATATAGCGCGTTCTTCATGAACGCGCTAGGAGGCTATAACGCGACTTCGGGCAGAAGGAAGAAGAAGGCCACCCCCTCCCAATCCCGTTTCACATCAGGAGGATTAGCTCCTCCCCCCTTTCCTCCCTCTTGCTCTCTCTCTCGAGAAGGTGAAAGGGTCGGGGAAGGTCCGTGCCGGGGGGTACCGTCACTGCAGAAGGGTCCGTGTGGATCTGCTCTAGAGGCCGTGCAGCTGTGTGGCTCGGTATTCGGCATCGGGCATAGCGGACAGCGTCGTTCCGCGTAAGGTATAAACACGCAACCTGTAATTAGGCGGGTTGGGGTCTTAGAAACACCGATTAGAGCACAGATTAAGGTTTCCATAGCACCGGGATCGGGCAAAATGAATTTTTGTTATCCGCTGCGTTGCCCGATAGTGTTGTACGAAACCTTACAGTGGTATCAGAGCTAGGTTTGCGCTCTAATCGGGGTTTTTATCGTCGTATAGAACCATATTTGAAAGGAGATTAAATCTTCAATTGTTATTATCACAAGGGGATGCTGGGCATCCCCGTTCTTCCAGGATGATGGGCATCGCTGGAGCAAATTATTTTTTTTTAAAAAAAAAAAATTGGCCCGCGTTGGGCGCACTGCGCCTTGGGTGCCGCGTGCGCCGGGGGGGGCCCGCATTTTTTTTAATTTAAAAAAAATTGTATTTTAATCTTTTTAATTTATTAGTGCAGGAATAACAATATATATATTAGATATATATATATGAAAATGCACAGTAAATTAAATCAGATTTTATTTAGTAGGTTAATTGTGTTATCTCGATGGTAAATGTCAAATGTTAAATTTTATTTAATCGTGTTGAAATTACCGAGGTGAGATAATTACTATTTACCTTGAGATAAAATGGTAATAATTGAAGTTACTTTAGTAAAATTTAAGTTTTTAAAATTTTAATTATTAGATAATTAGACAATTCAAAATTTAAATTTTATTGAAGATAAATGTAGCAAATTCAAATATTTGAATTTTAATTATTAGATAATTGTTAAATTCAAATTTTAAATTTTAGAAAATTACTAATTGAGGATAATTATATTATTTTAAATTTATTTTCAAAGAAAATTATTGGATAATTAGTTTGAATTTAAATTTAAATTATTGACATGTTTAAATTTTGAATTTAAATTTGATTATTGGATAATTAAATTTAAATTTAATTAATTATCTCAATTACATGTCCCTGTAGAAAATGATGGTTCTTCACGTGCTCTACTTTATTTACCTTGTATTGGCCTGCTTGTCTGTTTAATTTTAGTTAATCATGCTTCAATTTTTAAAATTAAACAAAGCTAGCCTATTTTTGTTTGCACGTCCCATTTTAAATCCAAAAGTAAGGATTATTTTCAGAAAATAACCCTTGATTGATTTTATTTGAATGGGTTGACAAGTGATCATGGACTTGGATAAATGTAATTAATTGGGGTCTGCGAACCTCCTTTCTCTCTCTGTTAAAATTCCAATGTATTTCTATCTTCCTCCATTGTTGTACTCGCCCTGAGGGCTTCTGGAATTTTATTTGATATGTAATTTATTTTTTTCCGGCCTGCGTGCTGTGTAAAAGTTGTAATTACTGCGGCGTCGGAGTTTGAAAGCGCGGAGCACACCCGACGAGGACAATCCAACTGCTTCGGAAGCGGGCCGGATGCCTTAGTTACATTAGGGATAAAGTCCATGATCACTTGCATTTTAATTTTGCATTGGATGCATTTATTTTGTGCAAACTACTAGGTACGGTAAATATATTGGATATATTTATATTACCACCTAGGGTGAGATCAAGATAAAATTAAATTCCCTCGCGATTAAATTTTAGATCTGGTAAGCGTGGCTCTAGGAGTCGTCGTGGCCCTCCATCATTGTGGAGTGAATGAACGTCTTCATTTCATGGATTTGTTGTGCTTTCCATAAGGTCCATGAGTTTGGGGGCGGGATTAAACTCCAAGGCTCGACCTCAATAGGGTGAGGAATTGAACTCGGCCTTATTGTGCTTTCCACAAGGGTCAGGTCATGAACTTATTGCTATGTAGTAATGATGGTTAGATCTAACCGAGAATATCCTTTGTTGTGCTTTCCACAAGGGGATGATTTCTCGGGGGCCGAATATCGGATATTGCATTAGATGCAAGTGCCTGTTGACTGCCCTTGAGATGGTGTATGGCTTGTTGTGCTTTCCACAAGGTCGTACATCAGTCTCGTTGGGATTCCGACCCACTAGGTTGATCTCGCTGATCTCCCGTTCTATATACTGAGGGTTATATAGTCCGATCGAAAAATAGTGTGACTAACTAAGATAGAAAACCACATCTAAGTTAGAATTTGAACACATGCTAAGTTGTCTTTTATTTCTTATCCAGATTACAATATCATCATCCAACCCTCTCCGCGGCATCTTGGATGCAAATAGATTAACTGGACCGAACTACTCGGATTGGCTGCGTAATCTACGCATAGTCATTACCGCCGAAAAGATTGCGTACGTGTTGGACACGGTTTATTCTGAGCCAGCTCCTGATGCCGACGAGGGCGAGTTACTAGCTTATGCCAAGTGGTCTGAGGACTCCTCCCTTGCCCAATGTTACATGTTGGCCTCTATGGCTCCCGAGCTGTAGAGGCAATTTGAAAAATTGATTGTAGAAGCATACTTCTCAATCTACGCCAGCTCTTCGGGGAGCAGGGTAGGATTGAGAGATATGATATCTCAAAAAGGCTTTTCAGGACACGGATGTCTGAGGGTTCATCAGTACATGCCCATGTACTGAAAATGTTGGAGTTAATTGAAAGACTCAATGCATTGGGGTTCAAGTTGGATCTTGAACTATGCATTGATCTTATACTCCAGTCATTTCCCGATTCCTTTTCTTCCATCATCATGAACTTTAACATGAACATGATTGAAGCAACTCTTCCAGAGCTGCTCAATATGTTTAAGAGTGCTGAAGGAACCATGCAGAAAGATAAACCATCTTCATCTGTAATGATTGTTGGCCGGGCCAACAAGAAAAGGAAGGCCACCCAAATATCCACCACAAGTAACAAAGGGAAGGGAAAGAAAAAGGCCACGGGTAAGTAACTCGCCAAAGTTGACAAAGGGAAGGGCAAGAAGACTGAAAAGGAAGACAAATATTTTCGATGCGGGGAAACAGGGCATTGGGAAAAGAATTGCAAGGTAATTCTAAATGAAGGTATTTATGTCATAGACCTTAATTTGTCATATATAGAATCCACATCATGGGTATTGGATACTGGATGTGCATCTCATATCTGTAATTCTGTGCACGTGCTGGCAAATAGAAGGCAATTGGGCAAAAATGAGATTGAACTGAGGATGGACAATGGAGCTTTAGTTTTTACCAAAGTTGTCGGGACTGCACGCCTCAGTTTACCTTAGGAGTCATTCTAGAGCTGAATGACTGTTATTATGTTCCTAATATTATTAAGAACATTATTTCAATCTTTGGCTTGTATAACATTGGATATACATTGGCTTTTAATAGCACTGGGTGCTCTATAATGAATAATGGTTTGATAATAGCCAATGGTTTATTCGTCAATGGTCTTTATGTATTAGATACATGTTCTAATGTTATGCAAATTTCTAATGCTGATGAAGTGAATTCTGCATATCTATAGCATTGCAGACTTGGTCATGTAGGTGAGAAAAGAGTCTCTCACTTACACTCAAATGGGTATTTGAATTCGTTCGAATACAAGCCATTTGATACCTGTGAGTCGTGTCTCATGGGGAAAATGATCAAGGTTCCCTTTAGTGGACATGATGAGAGGGTTGTTGACCTTCTCGAGCTCATACATTCAGATGTATGTGGACCCATGTCCATAGAAGTAAAAGGGGGTTACCTCTATTTCATTTCTTTTATTGATGACTTCTCTAGATATGGCTATGTGTATTTAATTAGACATAAGTCACAAGCCTTTGAGAAGTTTAAGGAATATAAGAATGAAGTAGAGAAACAGACTGGCAAAAGTATTAAGGCTCTTCGATCGGATCGAGGAGGTGAATACTTAAGCCATGAATTCAGTTCTTATATTAAAGACCATGGAATAGTTTCTCAGTGGACTCCACCGTATATACCACAGCACAATGGTGTATCCGAAAGGAGAAACAAGACCTTGTTAGACATGGTCCGATCCATGATGTCTATGTCAGGACTACCCTTGTCTCTCTGGGGCTATGCATTAGACACTGCAGCATATTTATTGAATATGATCTCAAGTCAATCAGTTCCTTCTATACCATATGAGATATGGAAGGGCAGGAAACTAAATTTTAATCACATTAAAATTTGGGGGTGTCCTGCCCATGTAAAGAAGAACGATAGTGATAAGCTTGAGTCAAGAACCGATAAGTGTAGGTTTGTGGGATATCCAAAGGAGACGTTTGGATATTATTTCTATCACCCTTCTGAGCAAAGGGTCTTAGTGGCCAAGAGAGCTGTATTTCTGGGAAGAGAATATCTACTCCAGAAAAATAGTGGGAGCCAGATATAATTAGACGAGGTCCAAGAACCACAACCCATAGACACAAACTCATTAGATGAGACTGTATCGGTTGATCCTATTCAGAGTGAAACACTGACACTACGGAGATCTGGTAGACTACCGAGAGAACCTGAGAGATATGTTGGACATGTCTCAGAGGGGTCCTCTAAGGTATGTATCGATGAGGATGATGATCCTCAATCGTACCAGGAGGCGATCCGTAGTGTAGACTCTGAGAAATGGCAAGAGGCGATGGATTCAGAGATCCAGTCCATGTACACCAACAAAGTTTGGAACTTAGTTGATGTACCCGAAGGGAAGGTCCCTATCGGCTGCAAATAGATTTTCAAAAGGAAAATCGGTGCAGATAGACAGGTTGACACATACAAGGCTAGACTAGTGGCGAAAGGATATCGTCAAAGGCAAGGCATTGACTATGACGAGACTTTTTCGCCGGTAGCCATGGTTAAGTCAATCAGAATCCTCCTTGCCATTGCTGCATACCTGGATTATGAGATCTGACAATTGGATGTTAAGACAGCTTTTCTTAATGGAAATCTGTCAGAAGAGGTGTACATGGTACAATCTGAAGGATTCACCTCCAAGCTACATCCTAATAAGGTATGCAAACTTCAAAGGTCTATTTATGGATTAAAGCAGGCATCTAGAAGCTGGAACTTAAGATTTGACGAGGCTATCAAATCTTTCAACTTCGTTCGGAATGAAGATGAACCCTGTGTTTACAAGAAAGCCAGTGGGAGTTCAGTGACCTTCTTGGTCCTTTATGTTGATGACATCTTACTCATTGGGAATGATGTAGAGATGTTGACATCAACTAAGTCTTGGTTGTCTAAGACTTTCTCCATGAAGATTTGGGAGAAGTATCCTATGTGTTGGGCATAAGGATCTATCGAAATAGATCTAAAAGGATACTAGGATTATCCCAATCCATGTACATAGACACTATCCTCAAAAGGTTTAAGATGGAAAATTCCAAGAGAGGTCTTATTTACATGAGACATGGAATTTACCTATCCAAAGGGATGAGTCCTAAAACTTCTGAGGAGATGGCACACATGAATAAGGTACCCTATGCTTTGGCGATAGGGTCAATCATGTATGCAATGCTATGTACACGGCCTGATGTTGCCAATGCTTTAAGCATTGTCAGTAGATATCAGGTAAATCCAGGTGAAGAGCACTGGAAGGCAGTAAAGGGCATCCTTAAGTACCTGCGAAGGGCTAAGGATTATTTTCTGCTTTATGGAGGAGAGGACCTACAGCTTAGAGCTTACACAGATTCTAGTTTCCAGTCAGATCTAGATGACTGCAAATCCATGTCTGGATTTGTATTCATGTTGAATGGAGGGGCAGTCAGTTGGAGAAGCTCCAAGCAAGATACGACTATAGATTCGACGACAGAGGCGGAATATATTGCTGCAGCTGAAGCTGCTAAAGAAGCCGTCTGGATGAAGAGATTCATCTTAGAACTTGGCGTAGTTCCCGAGATATCAGCTCCCATCCCATTATTTTGTGATAATAATGGGGCCATCGCCCAGGCGAAGGAACCGAGATCTCACCAAAGGTCAAAGCATATTCTTAGGCACTTTCACCTTATTCGGGAGATTGTTGATCGTGGAGATGTGACGGTAGAGCGTGTACCGTCAAAAGATAACATAGCAGATCACTGACTAAGCCTTTGACACAGACTGTATTTGAGCGTCATCGGGATAAGATGGGCCTCAAAGTTGTGGGCAATTGGCTGTAGTTCAAGTGGGAGATTGTTAGTGTTGGTGTGCTACAGGCTAATTTAGGGTCAGGTAGACTTGATATATGTACGATCTTGTTCATTATTAATAAAGTGGTGTTTGAGCGTAAATATACAATTGTGTATTACTTTACGTTGTCCCTAAGATATGTGGTTGTAAAGTCGACTCGAGATGGGATCTCGATTATGAGACTGACTTTACATGAACACATACCTTAAATTGTTCCTGGTTGGATGGTAATCACTCGGGGACTTTGATTACCTATTAAACCAGTACACATGAAGTGTCAGTGACCAGTCTCATGGTCATTGGTGCGGGGCACCAACACATATGTGTAGGTGTATGTCCTTGGCGGATGTACACTGAACTGATCTGCTATTGGATCTTCAGATGGTTGATTATACCTAATGTCAATTGAAGATCCAACTGTCTCAGTAGCATCGTTGGTCCTTTGACCTGAGACATTGATCGGATCTTACATGAGGACTGGAATGGTTTAATTACTTAGCTAAGTGACTTTAACCATAAGTCATGAGTTGCCGAGTCATTAACCACTCCAGGATACGTGTGAAGATCATCAATGGTCAAGAGGGGATCGCTCACTGTCGAGTATATATCAGACAGTTAATAGGTCATGACATTGACGCTCCGTTAAATCCCTGGCCAGGGTCTTATGAGTTCGTTTAGAACGAACGTCATATACTTTAAGGAGGTCATAGTCAAATGGCACGATCATGGGGTTTGACAGAAACCATACCCTCGATCGTACCAGACTCATAGAAGGAGCGAGGGATTATATCGATACGGTAACTGTGGACTTACAGGTACCAGACATGCTGGTTTAAACCTGGCGTCCTCTAGGATCACGCGGATTTGCTTGACCTAACGTGATCAAAGGTTCGGAATAAATTAAACTATTATTCGGCTCTAGTAGAAGCGAAGAATACATTTAATTTACTTCTAAATGAGAATTAGAAGTTAATGGACCTTAAACTAGAGTGACTATGGGCCTAGAGGATCACACACAATGGATTCTTGGGTGACATATTATCATTATACAAATGTATGTATTATTTCCCTTTTTGTTCCTTTTGGAAAGGAGTGTAAATGGGGCTTAATACATATGTATAATATAAGATAGGATATATATACAGTTTCGGTCTTTTGGAGCCCTTTTCAAAAGGGACCAAACTCTATATATATAGCATCTACGTGAGCTCATTCGAACTCTCTTGGCTTAACCAAGCATTAAGGGTTAAGAGAGGAGGATTAGCTCCTCCCCCCTTTCCTCCCTCTTTCTCTCTCTCTCCAGAAGGTGAAAGGGTCGGGGAAGGTCCGTGCCGGGGGGTACCGTCACTGCAGAAGGTTCCGTGTGGATCTGCTCTAGAGGCCGTGCAGCTGTGCGGCTCGGTATTCTACATCGGGCGTAGCAGACAGCGTCGTTCCGCGCAAGGTATAAACACGCAACCTTTAATTAGGCGGGTTGGGGTCTTAGAAACACTGATTAGGGCATAGATTAAGGTTTCCATAGCACCGGGATCGAGCAAAATGGATTTTTGTTATCCGCTGCGTTGCCCGATAGTGTTGTACGAAACCTTACATCACATGCCCTAGGAAACTGCACCTCGCAGCAACCAAGCTGCTACCACAGCTGGGACAGCCCCTCGGGGCAATCACGTGCCTTGTGTCATGCCTGACCACACCTGAAGCACCTCTCAGCATTCAGACACGATCTGCCGGGATGCAAACCGCCACAACCCGCTCACAGACTCTGCTGACCTCCAGCCACGCTTTATCGCTGAATCTGGACCAAAGATTGCGGCACTCTCTCCTCAGACACCTTCCTCTGACCCATAAGCCACTAACTATACCTCCATCCCAATCTCCAAGGACGCCTGACAGAAGGTGAAGACGTCGCCACAGGTGGCTCACTCGAAGGCTACTGAACCTCCATCTAGTGATCCTCAACCTGTTGAACCTGACCCGATGAAAACCGCTCTGCCCGAGACTCCCGGGTCCTCAAAATGTCCTCCTCCAAAGCCGTCGGTGCCTGGAATGCCGCATCCAGACCTGTAAATTGAGCGCCAAACAAAACATGTCATAACTCAGCTCTCAAACCTCGGAGAAATTGATGGGTCCTCACAGCTTCATCTGCCATCACATGAAGAACATGACGGCCCAATTCCATGAAACGAGCTCGATACTGCAATACCGACTATTGTCCTCTAGATGCACGATTGGACAAGAAGGGGGGTTGAATTGTCCGCTCAATTCGAAATGATAGTTTTTAAATTTTTCACAGCGGAATAAAATTAACTACCAACACAAGAAATGAACGAATGAAATTATCAAACTAGTTCTCTCAACCTCTCCTTTCTCACACAATCAAGATGAGAATAATAATCATGCAAACCACAAACACACAGATGCGAGACAGATTTTTAGGTGGTTTGGGACCACGGCGGGCTCCCTACGTCCACCCCTGACCAAACTGGTGAGGATCCACTCGCTTCAAATGAAGCGCACGGAGCTTCTACTCCAGAAACACAGAGACGTCATCTTGATCCTACACGATCCACGAGGGATCAAGACACACACACACACAAACCGTAACACCCACGGCACAATATCACCACAACCGTTCACAGATGGTCGACACACTGACAAAGTCCAAGTTTGAAAAATAAGGATATGATCAATACAAGCTCATAGACCAGAAGTAAATGACTGAAATGGATGTAAACAAGGTGTAGAAATAAATCCTCATGAGTAGAAAGGGTTGTAGATGATCTTCTCTAATCCTCAGGTCGGAGGGTAGCGGGATGCCGATGATGAGAACGTCCACACGTTCCTCTTCTAGATCTGCTCCTTTGTTTCTTCAATCAAGATCTCCAGAAATGTATGGAAGTAGATGAAATCTTCAATCCTTCCTCAGCTCCTCTCCTTCTTCCCTTTCTTCTCCTACAAGATAGATAGAACAATGAGACTTAGAAAATTTCTCCCAAATTCGTAGCTTATTTATACACCCATGATAGAATAAGGAAAAGACCATTAAACCCATGCTAAAACCCCTTCATAATGTATCTAACATATGTATGTATGCCCTAGGGGTAAGAGTGTCAAATTTGAGCCAAAACAGATCTAGTTTAATTGGGTTTCGAACATAACAAAATGGGTCCGCTCGCCATATTCGGCCAACGGTTTTTAGAGATTTCACAGGGAGCACTGGGAATTTCGGTCGACCTAAGCCAGGGGTTCGGTCGAACGAACTTTCTCAAGGTCTGATTCCAACAACACTGGGAATTTCGGTAGACCTAAGGTACTGGGTCGGTGGACCGAAGTTTAGTAAATCCCAGATTTTGTGAAAATTAAAGGGTTAACACCAAGGGTTTAAAATGCATGATGTATATACATAAGACCCCAATATGAAAAGAAACATTTGACCACTTTGAAATCAATTCACATCAACATTTTTGCCAATCAAACCAAGGATCAAACAACCTAATGTTTAATTAACATGAATGCTCAATGTGATGCCAAAACACGACCAATGTTTGTTTCAAAACCTTAAACATGTTTCCATCTTTTAAAACCCCTTAAAGAATATGCAAGAGAGCCCTTTGAAAGCTAAGGTGACACACCTAACATGAGTATCCTATGACCATGAATATGAACAAGGTGTGAGAACCAAAATGGCCAATTTCTACCAATCTTCACAAGAAATGATTAATCAACATGCAAGCTCAAAATATCATGAAGGATATGCATGGAATGACCTTTGCAATCACAAATGTTATACCTAATCACCAAACACCCATGGTTTTCCATTAATGCACAAGAGTGAGCATTAGTTACCTTTACAAACCCAGTGAAGGATTTTGCAATCTTAAGTCTTACCATTCCCTTTTGATGAACATTGCATGGGATTTTCAAGCTGTTTTGTGTTGTGGATGACAAAGTACTTGTTCATTCAATCATTTGACTTCAGAAGGATATTCACCATAGATTTCAGTCCTGCAAAGCAAAGTTATCATATTTTGCATAAGGTCTTTGATGATCATTCATTCTGTAATGGACGTTTTGCATACCACATGCACACAAGCATGCACACAAGTTTTGTCAACATTGAAACTAAATCATCAAACTCACCTAGGGGTCCAACAATCCGCCCCTTTTTGATGATGACAAAACATGCGTTGTGTGCCCGAAATTTGATAAAGGGCCAAAAATGTGTTTGTACATGGTTCAAAATAGTTTGAGTGAAGGGCAATCAAAATGCACTTAGAGATGATATGAACAATGCTAGAGCTGTGCATATGAACATTTATGAGAACTTAAAATCTTTAAACCTGAAATTAAAAATCTACGCATATGGACATTTATTAAAACTGAAACCTAAAACTAGTGAATATCTTATGCACGAACTAGTGAATATGTGAATATGTTATGCACACTCTATTCTCCCCCTTTTTGTCATCACCAAAAACTAGTTGACAATGGGGTTATTTAATCTATTATGCACATGTATGAAATTATTCATGCAAGCAAGCAAGCAAGCATGAAAGTCAAGCAAGCATATTATACTATAGCTCCCCCTCAATGGGGTAGAAGGATAACAAGTGAACAGTGGATTCAAAACCAAATTGTGAAACATGAAGCACAATCAAAAAAGGTAGTGCATGCATATGCTAGAGGCACTACATAAACCCTGATAAGAACAAATTCAAGATATACATGCATCACAATTATACCCAAGAGTGAAATATGTGGAAATGAGCAATGAACTTCAAAACTATATGGATATTGGAAGGATTTCTAAAGAACATTAAAGGGTTATTTCCTTTCTACAATTCTATTTTGATCCTCAACTTTTGGTAGCTTTGCACAACCCCTTTTTGTTTCTTTTATTGGATTTCACCGTTCGACGCGAGTCACCTCATGTGTCTCAATGGGGATTCCCGGCTACTAGGATTCATCACGCATTGTGAATTTTTATTTCACCTTTCGACGCGAGTTTCCTCATTTATTTCAGTGGGGATTCCCGGCTACATAGTTTGACATTCCACTTATTAAATTTTTTGTGGGGTAGGCAGCTTTTTCCTCACGATTACTTTAGATTTCCATGTAAAAATTTGTTTCCCTTTAAGTGTTGAGAAGAATTACTGAAATCCTTATCGATTAAAGTCATATGCAACATTTTTGTGCAATGTGTGGAGATAATTGTTTTGTATGTTGAAAATGAATTTACCAAAATATAGCTATGACTCCCCCTAAATGTATGCACATTTGGAATCAAATCCTCCTCCTTTGTATATGTCACTATTCACAAATGATCAAAATCACTGTATTTTATCTAGCAAGGAGGTGAGGTCTTAGAAAATTTTTAAGAAATGATTTTCTAGAATATATGCATGCAGTCTTGTAAGGATTTGAAAGTATATTCATGCAATTATGATTTTCGGTACATGGCGGAGGTGATGGTCCAAAGACCCAACTCACGCATCGAGAGTTTTTCTAGATGGAGTTTATCCACCCTTCCACAACTCAAGATTTGAGATACTGAAGAATCATGACATTCAAGCAAGTAAGCATGTCAAGTATATACAAGCATATGCAAGTGAATAAAAAGATGATGAAGAATTATTCCTATTCACAAGCATGCAAAAATATATGCAATGTTAACCATAAAGTTGAATATATACAAATCTGAAATGTTATTTGTAAAATGAAGTAAAAGAGTGCATGAAATCCTAATATGCATAGTTACTCATTCAAACAGCAAATTCTAAGTTCTCTTCTTATTTGAGTGAATTTTTCAGGAGTTAAGAGTTTTGTGAAAATATCTGCAAGTTGATTTTCCGTATTTACATGTATAAGTTCAAAATGACCCTTACTCACATGATCTCGCAAAAAAGGTATGTCTAATCTCTATGTGTTTTGTGCGAGAATGCAAAATAAGATTTTTGGAAATATTAATCACAGAAGTGTTATCACAGAGAATGGGTGTGTTATTTAAGGAAATCCCAAAATCAACTAACTGTTGTTGGATCCATAGCACTTGGGTTGCACAACTGCCTGCCGCCATGTACTCGGCTTCGGCAGTTGACAATGCCACAGTATTTTATTTCTTAGAGGCCCATGAGACCATGCAACCTCCAAGAAATTGACAATACTCGCTCGTGCTCTTACCATCCACTAAACACCCAGCATAATCAGAATCAATGTAAGCTACTAAATCAAAATTGCAACTACGAAGAAACCAAAGACCAAGATCCGTGATGCCTAGTAAATATCTGAAAATCCGTTTGACCACTAACATGTGTGGTTCTCTTGGATCAGATTGAAATCTAGCACATATGTAAACACTAAACATAATATTCGGCCTACTAGCAGTCAAATATAACAATGAACCAATCATGCCACGTAAAAGTTTTTGATCAACAGGCTTATCTTTTTCATTCTTGTTCAATTTCACCGTTGTTGACATCGGCGTCTTTTGTGGCTTTGCATCGTCGAATTTGAACTTCTTGATGAGCTCCTTTGTGGTTTTCCTTTGATTTATGAAAATTCCATCTTTTTACTGCTTCACCTGTAAACCCAAGAAGAAGGTTATGATCGGGACATCTTCGACCACTCCACATTTTCTTTGAGGTTCCTGATGATCACCAGTAGTCCTACATCTTGTTCGCCACTTTATTTCGAGTCATATGATGTATTTTTCATTTTCTTATTTGAGTCTTATCATGTAATTTTCCTTTTAATTGAGTCAAGTACCTAGGTAAATAGGTCATTAGAGTGGTTAATGTGTCATTTGGGCCCAATTAAGTGGGCTAGGCCCAGGGGTGCCCCCCTCTTTGGTTTGTATAGTCATTAGTCTAAGAGTCAGGGACTTATTGTAAAATGTGGGATTCCTATAAATAGGACCCCATTCCCCCACTTGAGAACTATGGAATGAATAGTTGAAAGAATTTTAGAAATCCAGTGGAAATCTCCTTGGAGTGAGAAGCTCCCTCTCTCTCTCTCTCTCTCTCTCTCTCTCTCTCTCTCTCTCTCTCTCTCTCTCTTTCTCCCTCTCTCTCTCTCTAAAAGGGGCGACCCTTTTTGTCACGCCCCGAACCGATAGCAGCGGAACGTGTTGTTTGCTCGGAATGTGGTAGTTAAATAGTCATGTCAATCAGAGCATAGTCATCTCCACAAAACATAATTTGGACAAATAATAAATTTCATTTCAAATATAAGTTCTTTACATATTCGGGCCCATAATAAACGAAAAGACTCAATGAAGAAAATCTACAAAGAGACATAAGACGCAAGATAACCAGACTTGATGGTTCATCTAGATGTCAGAGTTCTCTTCACTCTTGCCCTTGCCCATCATGTTCGGTCTCGTCGTCACTAAGGTTATTACCTGAAAAACATTGGAAAACGCAGGGTGAGCGAACGCTCAGTAGGACTTAATATCTCATGCTCCAAGCTAGCTTTAAGTCAATTACAATTTAACATGCTCATGCAGGTCATGCGAGATATAGAAATCGAGAACTATAATAACACGAGATAAATTCAAGAACTAGAAAAAAATGAGTAAGCAAGATGCTAGATAAACTCATGAAGAGTAAGGACGATGATAATCAAGAGAGTATAACAAGATCTAATCAAGTACTTTCTCAAGCTAGGTCAAGAGCATTCATGAGGAAATATAACATTCATCTCTCTATGATGAGCACTATCACGAGAGCTTTAATGTATCCATTATTATGAAGGATCTTCATGACAAGATAACGAGTACTATCAATGGGATAATTCAAGAACATCTATGATGATCGATATAGAAGTAGAACAATTACTTCTACAAGCACTATATAACATTTGCCAAGACACTAAGGGAATATCACGACGATATGATAACCCCTCCAATAAGGCAATTCAAGATCTTTTCATGATGAACAATTAGTTGTAGAAAGGTGTACTATGATGGCAATTACTCCCGATCATCACTATCACGAGAGCGTTTGCACACCTAGCACTATATAGGATTGTGTACTATGATGACAATTACTCTCGATCATCACTATCACGAGAGCGTTTGCACATCTAGCACTACATAGGATTGTGTACTATAATGGCAATTACTCCCGATCATCACTATCACGAGAACGTTTGCACATCTATGTGTACTATGATGGCAATTACTCCCGATCATCACTATCACGAGAACGTTTGCACATCTAGCACTACATAGGATTGGCCAATGCACTAAGGGGAAAATCACGACGATATGACCACCCCTCATGGAAATAAGTTATAGACGACTATAGGTGGTGAATGCCAGCACCCGATCATCGTATACCGGTAACGTTTGGACTTTGCCTCGACCAATAGGGTCAGATCAGGACCTGTAGCATTTAAAATGTCATTTTAGTGGGACCCATAGCCCTTGACATTTAGTCTAGACTAATTCCATATTAATGGCCAAGAATTTCAAGGATAAAGCATGTAAGAACATTAAGATAGATTTCATGGAACATAGAGTTCAAGGATAGAACTTGTAATAAGGATGATATATCAATAAACCATATGAAAATCACGATATTCTGGAAATCTGGGTGATTAGGTACAACCAGCTCAGTCGGCCTTGAGGGAATCCAAGGCTGCGAGGACACTTACGGAGGTCCCAATGACTAACTTGCCAGTTCGAAAGAATGGAATATCCAACGGAGGGCTAGTATGTCACCGAGAGTTGAGGTGTATAACGTGAACCAATCATGAAACAGGGACTCCATCTACGGACGTGAGATGAGAGTGCCAAAAGACCCAAGGTATGGGTCAAAACCGGAAGAAAACGGTGAGAACATGAATGCGTTAATTATAGAATTCATGTCCATCCAATTCTATAATTAACTACAATTAAATAAATTTATATTAATTGACGTATGTGAGTAGTGTCATTTATTAATTAGCATCCACTTGGAGGGACGTTAATTCTATGATTTTTAACTTAATTTATTTAACAAGAATTCACGTTAATATCTATTTAATTGAATAATTTTAAAACATACATTCGAAGACACATTTATTTATATAAAATAATTTAGAGAAATATAATATATGATAATTAGGAGAAAAATTCAAGGATTCTAAAAATATAATTTTTATAATTTTCTGTTACATATCTTAATAGATATGAATTTTCAAAGATATAGTTACAAATATATACATATATTTATATATATATATATAATAAAGATATGACGACATTGCAAAATGTCGTCAAAATGAATCAATGATATTCTCAATGTCGTCATTTCAAAAATATAAATTCTAACTCTTTCAAACCTCCGGTTCTCGACGTACACATGTCGGAATCACGCATTCTATATATCGAAATGACGGGCTCGAAAAACTCTACCTAACTAGACGTTCAAATTAATTTTTCGTTGAGAGATGGGGGATCTTGAGATAAGAGGCATGAAAAATGATGCAACCACTCTCACTACCTCGGTCTCTACCCCAATAACACACCCATAAAATTTTATGACTAAAGGACACTATGGCGCCCCCAAACAGGCCATCAACGTAAAAATATATAACTATGGTACTACAGTAACCATTGCAATTCGCCGTGTAACTATTAGAAATTCATATATTTAATAAAGTTAATCATTAACAGGTTAACACACCATATAACCACATGAAAATTTACGGTAAATTTTGGGGATTTCAAAGATATATTTTTTTAGAATTTTAATTATATGATTACATGATTATAAAATATTTAATCATGATTTACTTCTTTTCACTTAATGATTTTCTACTTAGAGCATGCAGGAAGTCATGGCATCAAACGTATAAAAACATGCAGGATGATTAATCGGATTTGACTTGGGAGATTGCCTACCTTTACGTTGCTTTAACCGGAACAAAGGAAGGAGAAGTAGCAGAGGAAGAAGATGGCAGGGAAGATGCTAACAGCAGCAGCTGCAAGGCAACAACTGCAACAGGAGGAAAAAGGAGGTCGACGCAGCGGCTTCTCGTGCAGAAAATTGGTAGGAGGATAGCAGCTCTTCCAGTTCACGGCGAGTAACTCCTTCGAACGTGGTTGCTACAATAGCTTTAACCTGTTCGTGGGGGTGTTGGTTTTATAGAGTCGAGGGTATACCCACGAGAGTTAGGAGTCCTAAAAGGGTTGGTTACCTCACGTAGTACTTACCCTAAGTTTATCATTCCCCTCCATGCAACTCTTTCCCAAACAACAACCGTCAATCCTACTGGGTATGAAGTCCTAAAGCTAATAGGAGAGCTTGTTCGAACGAGTATGTGGGTTGGTTGTGAGAGACTCGCGTGGCTGGGTGTGGTTTATTTGGGCTACAGTGGGTTTGGGATTATTCTGTGTGGGTGAAAGCATTTAGTTTATTCTGTGTTTAGCCTCATTAGTTTAATATCTCTTTTGGGTCAAGTCTTAGGCTTTTATTAGAGCATACGGGTTAGTTTGGGTTTACCATGGCCCAACCCTTTTATCATGTTTGGTTGGTTATTACGTGCATGTACATGCTCCATTAGATGCCCTTTTGTTCACGTTTAAGCCCTTGTACATTATATATGTGTCTTATGCCATTTACTTTCTTTACAGTTCTGTGAGTTTAACTTTTGAATCTAGTATAAGGCCCATTATACATATATTATATATATGTGTGTGTTTTGGCTCATTTAGCACCCACCTTGTTAAGGCACATTAGTTGGCGGAGTATACTTGGGTTTTAATTTAAAGACTACCATATATATATTATTAAGGCCCACACATAATGGGATAAACTTATATATATATATATATATATATATATATATCCCAAGCCCAAAGTTCTTAAGCCCATATGTCTAGGTCCACTAATTAAAAACCCAATGTCTATACATGGATGAAGGTGTGTGGGTGTGTGGGTGTGTGGGTGTGTTTTAGCCCATTTGTTATATAAGATTTAACTAAATTATTTAATAGAACTTCATACATATATAGACCCCAATTCCTATAACTTTAGTTATTAATTCTCGTCATTTGTCTTGGCTATCAGAGTCGGGTTCGATCCTATAAATATCTTTATATGTATGTGTACTCATCTATTCTTGAATTATATTTTTAATTTTAAACTCAAATAATTAAAGGTTATTCAAATTTTCATTTCTCAATTTATTTACTTATATTATTATTATTATTTAAGCTCATTAACTATTTAGCAAACTATTGCTTTTTCCTTTATCGAAATTTAATTTTCATGACGAATATTTATAGTTGTTTTATTTATTCTATATTTAAATTTTCGGGGTGCTACACTTTCTCTCTCCTCCCTCCCAATTTCAAAATTCCCTCTCTCTCCTCTCTCCTCCACATCATCGCCACATCACCCTCTCCCCTCTTGCCACATCATCTAGCCCTTCCTATTCCCCATACCATTAAAACCACTCTTAAATTCCCTCCCTCTCCCTAGGTGACCATTCCTCTTCCCAAGCCACCCTTTCATTCTCCCAAGCATCCCTTCCCTTCCCCAACATACCCTTTCCCCTCCACAAGGCCACATTAACCATCCATCATTAAATCGAATTCAAATCCCTCTCCCTCCCTCTTTGCCAACTTGCACCCTCCACCCTCTCTCCCTCTCCACCCCAGGTCGTAGACCACTCCACACCACCTGCTAGCTGCGACCCAAGTTCTCTCCCAGCCTCTCCACCATCCCATCCCACCCCCAACCATTCCCCATAGCCATCCCACCACCACTCCTTGCTATATCTTCGCCCTTCCCACCCCTATCTTCATCTATCACCTCTATGCGCAGGCCAATAGTTGAGGCCCGAGTTGCAGAGCCTGCCATGCCTTCATCGCACATCATCTGGGGGTGTATCATACATCCCTGGAAAGCTCTTCGAAGCGGCTTCACAGGCGAGGTGGTCTCGCATCCATCTGATGTCTGTGCCGCTTGGGAGGGTCTTTCTCCCTCGATTGCGCAGAGCGGCTCCAGTAGAGAACTTGAGCCCAAGTGCAGACGCAACCACGGACGCTCCGGTGTGACTTTGGACATGATTCTTTGGCTGAAGTCTTCTCCTTCAAGTCCTCTATCGACTCCAAGAAGCAAAGCAATTTTTGGACTCCGGAGTCCCGAGTTCCAGATTTTCTCCCCAAGGTGCGCAAGGTCAGTCTCCCCTGAGCTAGATCCGACCCCCCTCACCTTTCTGGGTCTCAAGATCTACCCCGACCTCCACCGATGACCCCGTTGGTCTCCGTTCGAAGAAGACTCGACCATGATCACAACAGTTCTGATCCCACATCATTCGGACCTCGGGAGTGCTCGTGGCGCCCTCGTCTTCTTGCAGCGACAGTCTGGGAATATTCAGAGCCAGAGTCATTCGGTCCTGTTCCAGCCCCTGCCCCAGCCACCGTCGACGCTAGGAAATTCCCCTAAAATTCAGACATCCTCCTGGGCCAACCCAAGAAGTTTCGACACCAGTTTTGCCCTCACCTGAGCTCGGTAGAGCCCATGGCATCGTCGTCATCAACTATCTATCGTGCTATTCCAAAAGCCGGCAGATCCATCATCGTTCGCCATTTCGGCTTTTGCCTAGTTTTTCTCACCCCCGCCTAGCCGGCTTAAAGCGCCTCCCTGTGGGAGGTAGTGTTTGAATGTAATATAATTTCCCCCACCCTCAGTCCAACCCCTTTGCGAGGGTGTAGTGATTGTACTAGCAGGTTGCCATCCGAAGCTACCTTGTCGCGGCGTGCGAGTAAGCCCATGCTTCCTCGCTTGCCCTCGTCTCCGGCCGGGGTTGTCGTCTTCACACCGACCAGGTGAGATTCGGACCTCATCCTATGCTTGTTTCACTTCCTTTGCTTGAATGTTATTGTCTCTAAATGTCTGTCGTTCGGTGAGTGAGTGCCTGATCTCAAATTGCCATCATATGAGTGACTACCGCGGGTGAGTTGTGAGAGAGACATTACACCCCATGCTTTCAGTGTGCTGGCCGCCTGTGAGATTGGGCTTCCCAGGACCCTTAAGGGTTCAACCATAAGCTAGCCATCCCCCGGAGCATCAAGGTCCTACCCCGAACCCTCACCACCATCGCCAGTCCACCTACGGACCCGGGTGTGCGCTACGCAGGTGAACCCGCTTGAGTGAGTCCACCGTTCGGCCCGGTTGCTTGTGAATCTAGGTCCAAGGGGTCATCCCCGTGGCATCCCTAGGTCGTTTCACATCAGATGGTATTAGAGCAAGTTCATAACTTGTCTCTATCAAGTTGGTCCTAGGGCGCATTTACATTTTGTGTCACCCAATGCATCATCATGTATACCCCTCTTTGGTCAATTCTCCACAACTCGGCCTTCCACAAGGGTCCGATTGACCCCCTCCTCATGGACATCATTGTATATGGGGACCTTCGTTTTGACGGAACTAGTCCTAATGCCTACCTAAAATGGGAGGCTACCATGGATAAAGACTTTGATAGGACTATGGTCTATGGACACGCTAGAGTCCGCGTGGCCAAGGGACGGCTTCGGGGTCAAGCCAAGAAGGAGTGGGAATACATAGTGGGCTTAAGGATGGTTAGGAGGCAGGAGCCCATTTCTTCATGGGAAGAGATGAAGGAAGAACTTAGAAAGATCTACGCTCCCCAACCATCCCCTTCTTACCCAGAGAGCACTGCCATTCCTACATCCTCACCCGGCCAACCCAAAACCACCCTTCGGGCCCCATCCCCCCCACTCCCAACAAATACCCTCTCAACCACCACCTCTACACTTAGCCACTAAGACCTCTCCATTAAGGCCCAAATAAGCTTGGCAACTCACCACATGTGGGTCCTCACACCCCAACCAAAACCCCCTTCCACAACCCACACTACTCACGCCCCTTTGACCCCCACTTCCACCCCTCCACAACCGGCCGATCCCAAGGGCAAGAGACCCCTAATCGACCCGGTTCCCCCCATGAGGGCCACCACCCCCCAACCCACACTCCCTTATCCAACCCACACCCAAACCCAAGTAGTCTTGGCCTCCACCTCCCCATCTAACCCCACGAGGACCACCACTCCCCAACCCAAAGACACTCACCCAACCATTCAAACCCAAGTGGACCCAGTGTCCACCTCTCCACCTAGGCCCATGACGATGACCACCACCCTACCCAAAATCCCACACCAAACCCATACCCCACAAGCCCCCTTGGTCCCCACCACTACCCCTCTATTGTCCCCTAAAAGGGACACTCTGTCACGCCCCGAGCGCGGAAGGTACCCGGAGATGCGCGACAAGTTTATATCAATCATGTCAATCAGAGTATTAGTATATTCGACACCAAAATCAGAGATGCGCAAAAGTAAAGATAACCCAATCCTTTATTCCTTCGTAAGAATATGTCTATTACAAACCTTGGAAGTACTAACGAAAATAAAGGGGAAAAAATACAAGGTTGACTCAAGAAAATATGAAAAAGACTAGATAACACGGAAGAAGCTCTATCTCTTTCACTCTTGATTTTCCCCATCCGTTCGAGTTCCCTCATCGTCGGACTTACCTGAAAAGTAGGGAAACACTAAGTGAGCGAACGCTCAGTAGGAAATTATATCTAAAGAACTAGCAAAGGGTTTAAGTGATTACATCTTTCATGAATGCACTATAGCTATACATGCTCGCATAAAACGACAAGATAGAGAGAGTGTATAACAATACGATAGCAAGAAGAACTAGTCATGAACTTTCAAGAACTTATATCAAAAAGATATCAAGATTATTCAAGCAAGTGTATTCATCATGTCATATTAGAATTTGGCTATTTTGTTTCAAGTCAAACAAGTATACAATTACCCTTTTCTCGGGCCACGCAAGTCCTGTAATATCAAGTCAAGTACAAGTACAAGATTTGTGGAATGTTCAATCAAGCTAGTCATGCACTTCGGTATAATGCCAATACCGTGATCAATCAACTCCCATGGGCACAAGTACTTTCGGGTGCTCCTCCCAGGACCAGATCGGGCCCTATATGCGTAGGCATTTATCATGTATTTTAACATCCACTTTTGTGTATAGCCAATATGGAATTTTGGGAATAAAGCTTGTAGATACGTAGGATAACTTGGATAGAATAGAGTCCAAAAGTATGATACTTGACGTAGAATGACGATAATAACGGTACAATTACGATTATCGATAAAACTAGGTGGAATTGGTTCCCTAACTTGGGTACCATGACAAGCAAGTATGGACACTCTTTATATAGAATTGAGGTCCACATGAACAGCACATCAATGGCAAGACGTCCTCATTCTTAATATAAAATTGAGGTCCACAAGAACATCATGTTGAATATAGAATTGGGGTTTACAAGAACACTATAACGATGTTGATATAGAATTGGGGTTTACAAGAACAGCATCAAATGGCATGATAACCTCATCCCATTAAGAGAATTCTCATGATACACACTTTGCATAACATGAGGGCCGGTATACCATGTTTCTTTAGAGTGACATGGCAAAATAGTGTAATGGATTTTTATGGTACAACCAGCTCAGTCGGCCTTGAGGGAATCCAAGGCTGCGAGGAGACCTACGGAGGTCTCTATGACTAACTCGCTAGTCCAAAGGAACGGAATGTCCAATGGATAGCTTGTATGTCAATGAGAATTAGTGGGTAAACGGTAAATCATCATGAAACGTGGGACTATATTCACGGACTGGAATATAGTGCCGATATATATAGACATATATATATATATTTATCGATATACGCATGGAACCTTCAGTTAACAGTAACAGTGTAAAATAGTATCACAGGAAATAGTGACTTAATCTAAGTCATTACTTATCAAATTAACGGCTTTTATAGGGGCGTTTATTTACAATTTGACGACTCATACATTAGTCGTTCCTTCAATATTTCCATTATGCAGAAACTCAATATTCTGGAATTTTAACAAAAATGCGCCCTGGTCAGGGGCGTTACTTTTCAATTAGCGCCCTGGTCTGGGGCGTCAGTTCAATAAGAGACGACCCTGTTCAGGTCGTTAATCCAGCAATTTTCCCAATTTCAGTTAATAAAATTTCAGGAACAATTTATATAGTCAAGACCAGAAAATTAGCAGGATTCAATCAGGATGTACATGCATTAGATTAGGTTCATGGTTTCATAGATATCGAATTTTAAACATGGGTAATTATCAATTTATATGAAATTGGCGACTACTAGGCATGGCGTCAAAACAAGAATTAGCGCCCTTGTCAGGGTCGCTTCTTTCAAAATTTTATAGAAAACATTTAAAACCATGATGAAACTATATGCATGGACAACATATGATTTTATTAAGGATCTTAAATTCATTTGGGCTACGTTTCTTGAGAAAACCTACCTTTCGAAGGTTCTGGTGAAGATATATGAAGAAACTGAAGAGGTTACGATACTCTGTTCAACACAGAAGAAGAGGCTGTTGACGAAGAGCCTTCGTTCTTCAGTCAAAAAAGGGGAGTACTTGTTCTCACTGCAGGCAGCCTGCAGAGGAAGAGGAAGAACATTATTCTTCGTAATACTTAATCAGTAGAGAAAGAAAGAAAAGAGGAAGAACCAACCTGTGTTCTTCAGCTATGACGGTGATCATCCGTATACTGCAGAAGAAAGAAGAAAAGAAGATCAATAGTATTTACGATACATGGTTGAAGACAGAAGAAGAAGCACTTACTGGTTCTTCAGAGGCTCGATCGTCCAAAATAGATTCTAGGGTTCGATTAAGGGGTTACTTATAGGGTTTTGGGAATCCTAATAGGGTTAGAGTTGTATTGGAAGTAATACTTCCATGATAGAGTCCTTACTATATTCTACTAACTCGTACTAATCCATAAACCTTCCCTGGATAATGTTCTGGTTCGAACAGAACACGAACAGAATTAGCGTCTTAAGTGAGGGCGTCGAATTTAAATTGACGCCTTAGCGAGCGTCGTTGCTTATGTAAAACGCGCCCAGGTAGAGGGCGTTTCATTTCCTTTCCTTAATTTTATTTTTCCCGTCGTTTGAAATTTGACGCCCTATTGTCTAGGCGTCCCTTTTAAATTAACGCCTTATACAAAGGCGTTTCCTTTTGAATCAGCGCCTTGATAAAAGGTGTTATTTTCCTCTTGATCAATGATTTACTCATTTAGGCTCTTTGTCATCTATTTACCTATCTTTTATTTTTAATTTGATTTATTTAAAAAATCTTATTTTTATCAGGGTTGCTACACACTCCCCCCAAGACCAACCAACCCAAGCCACCCCAACCAACCCATCTCCCACTCCCTACCCCAAAATTCCCAAGTCCTAGGCCTCCACTACTTCCCCTCCCTATCCTAACCCAAGTTTCCCATTACCCACCACCCCGAGTACACCATGCACCAACCATCATCACCCCACCCCCAAAAGACCTTCCCATTCCCTTGGGAAAGGAGACCACAACCATCCACACGGGAGTAGATGCTAGTCCGGAACCCATCCCCACCTTGGAGCACACCAATGGTGAGGGAGAGCCTCTAACCTTCCCCACTTCACATAGCCCGAACCTTCAAGAGCCACAAAGCTTCACACATGGCGTCATAACCATAGATGGGCCCCTACTTAAATGGCTTAAGGTAGACCCCATCCTCCATAGCTTGCACTCATACCCTCTACCCATGGAGCAACACCTCCCCCTGGTGCCCCTCTCCTATCGCACCACCATCCAATCATCCTACCAAGTGGAAACTTTAGGAAATCTCCTTAAGGGCCTAGCTTGGAAAATGGAGTTGACTGGCATGTTGACTACAGTGGCCGACCGACCTAGGAGCCTTGACCCACTACACCTATGTGTCGGGTCTATCACCTCAATGTGCACCATTGGTTGCTACACTAGCGACCTTCTTCTATTCCTCCCCACACCCGATGAGCCCAACCTTATCCTCAAATTGGAGTCCCTTATCTCAGGTAGAAGGACAAACCTTCCCTTCAAGACCGATACCCGGTCATCACCGACACTTAAGGAAACCCCTTACGATGAGGAATTTGTGATGTGGAAACCAATCGGGGATGAACTTACCATTTCAAACCACACCTTCTTTGATCCCTTCCTATGGGAGTCTAGCTACTAATGTGACCTACCCACATCACTTACCACCCACTCTTTCCTACCCTCACCCACCATGTTAGACCACGCCCACCTCTCCTAAGTCCTGGGCGACACAAAGGTAGCCATGACCAAGGAAGATATATACCTAGGGAACAAGGAAGTGCCTCTTCCAATGATGTCCACCTTCCATGATCCCTTCGACCCTTTCAAGTGGAAGCTCAAGGGCCACCCCACATCCATGCACATGAAAGTCATCTTTGGGATAGGAATGCATGAACCTTGGTGTATCGCACCACTTGGCATGATTCATAAGTCGGGTCCATTCATTCATATCACCCACATGTCAAGTAGGAAGCATGAGTGGTCCATATTCGGATGTAATGGTCCACCTTCATTCATCATGAGTCTTAAGCATGTTAGGAGCATTCATGGATGTCCAGGTCCTCCAGCACTCATCACACCCACGTATGAGAGGGACACCTATGGATGCCCCAGCCCTCCCACACCCTTCAAAGTCTCCATGGCATCTCTGCATGATTGGTCTAAATATGGTTGTCCTGGCCCCACTTTGCATATCATGTATTTCCCACTCACACTGCATCGTAGTACTTGTCATGAGTATTTAAGCAAGCAACAAGTAACGAGCAGTGAGAATCACAAGAAGCGGGCAAAAGCTCGCGAACGCCACTTTTAATTCCAAGATTGGAAACTTGGCGATGGTGACTTTGGAGTGGCTCTACCTAAGGGTCACCTCCAACTTGAGGGCACGAGGACTTGGACCTTGCCAAGTTTCGAGTGGCCTTGTAACCTGGCTGAGGGGTTGGACTTACTAATGGATTTTGGGATTCACCCCATTTCCCGCATGGCAGATCCGACACCTAATATGGGCACCGCGGTGGATCCTAGTGAGTGCTTCGAGCCTATACCTTCCTTTAAGAGGGACACCCCCAGAGAGCCATCAAAAATCAGCCTGAGAGCCCGACGTGTGCACACAGAGGCAATACTAGGCAAGCAAGGTATCATTGCCAGCATGAGGGTGTGTCCGAGCCACCTTGAGAAGCTGAGGCGGCATCCACCAGCTAGGACGAGGGGTCGAGTCAGGAGATCGTGGTTCGCTTGGAGCTGCTTGGGTGTACCACTTCCCCGGTGGACCCATACTCGAAGGAGTCGAGTTCTCTGCACTTCGGGGATATGATGGGGACATCTCCGACCACTCAACATTTTCTTTGAGGTTTCTGATGATCACCAGCAGTGCTACATCTTGTTCGCCACTTTATTTCGAGTCATATGATGTATTTTTCATTTTCTTATTTGAGTCTTATCATGTAATTTTCCTTCTAATTGAGTCAAGTACCAAGGTAAATAGGTCATTAGAGTGGTTAATGTGTCATTTGGGCCCAATTAAGTGGGCTAGGCCCAGCCCCCCCCCACTTTGGTTTGTATAGTCATTAGTCTAAGAGTCAGGGACTTATTGTAAAATGTGGGATTCCTATAAATAGGACCCCATTCCCCCACTTGAGAACTATGGAATGAATAGTTGAAAGAATTTCAGAAATCCAGTTTAAATCTCCTTGGAGTGATAAGCTCCCTCCCTCTCTCTCTATCTCTCTCTTTCTTTCTCTGTCTTTCTCTCTCTAAAAGGGGCGACCCATTCTCTCTCCTCCTCTCAATTTCAAAATTCCCTCTCTCTCCTCTCTCCTCCACATCATCGCCACATCACCCTCTCCCCTCTTGCTACATCATCTAGCCCTTCCTATTCCCCATACCATTAAAACCACTCTTCAATTCCCTACCTCTCCCAAGGTGACCATTCCTCTTCCCAAGCCACCCTTCCGCTTCCCAAGCCACCCTTTCATTCTCCCAAACATCCATTCCCTTCCCCAACACACCCTTTCCCCACCCCAAGGCCACATTAACCATCCATCATTAAATAATATTCAAATCCCTCTCCCTCCCTCTTTGCCAACCTACACCCTCCACCCTCTCTCCCTCTCCACCCCAGGTCGCAGACCACTCCCCACCACCTGCTAGCTGCGACCCAAGTTCTCTCCCAGCCTCTCCACCATCCCATCCCACCCCCCAACCATTCCCCATAGCCATCCCACCACCACTCCTTGCTGTATCTTCGTCCTTCCCGCCCCTATCTTCATCTATCACCTCTCTACGCAGGCCAGTTCACAGGTAGCAGTTGAGGCCCGAGTTGCAGAGCCTGCCACGCCTTCATCGCACATCATTTGGGGGTGTATCATACATCCCTGGAAAGCTCTTCGAAGCAGCTTCGCAGGAGAGGTGGTCTTGCATCCATCCGACATCTGTGCCGCTTGGGAGAGTCTTTCTCCCTCGACTACGCAGAGCTGCTCCAGCAGATAACCTGATCCCGAGTGCAGACGCAACCACGGCCGCTCTGGTGTGACTTTGGACGTGATTCTTTTGCTGAAGTCTTCTCCTTCAAGTCCTCTATTGACTCCAAGAAGCAGAGCAATTTTTGGACCCCGGAGTCCCGAGTTCCAGATTTTCTCCCCAAGGTGCGCAAGGTCAGTCTCCCCTGAGCCAAATCCGACCCCCCCTCACCTTTCTGGGTCTCGAGATCTACCCCAACCTCCGCCGGTGACCCCGTTGGTCTCTGTTCGAAGAAGACTCGACCATGATCACAGCAGTTATGGTCCCACATCATTTGGACCTTGGGAGTGCTCGTGGCGCCCTCGTCTTCCTGCAGTGGTAGTCTGGGAATAGTCAGAGCCAGAGTCATTCGGTCTTGTTCCAGCCCCTGCCCCAGCCACCGTCGACGCCAGAAAATTCCCCTAAAATTCAGACATCCTCCTGGGCCAACCTAGGAGGTTTTGACACCAGTTTCTCCCTCACCTGAGCTCAGCAGAGCCCGTGGCATCGCCGTCATCAACTATTTGTCGTGCAGTTCCAGAAGCAGGCAGATCCAGCATCATTCGCCATTTTGGCTTTTGCCTAGTTTTTCCCACCCCAGCCTGGCTGGCTTAAAGCCCCTCCCTGTGGTAGGTAGTGTTTGAATGTAATATAATTTCCCCCAGCCTCAGTCCAACCCCTCTGCGAGGGCGTAGTGATTGTACTAGCAGGTTGCCATCAGAAGCTACCTCGGCGCGGCGTGCAGGTAAGCCCATGCTTCCTCGCTCTGCCGCATCTCCGCCGGGGTTGGCGTCTTCACGCCGACCAGGTGAGATTCGGACTTCATCCTATGTTGGTTTCACTTCCTTTGCTTGAATCTTATTGTCTCTAAATGCCTGTCGATCAGTGAGTGAGTGCCCGATCTCAAATTGCCATCATATGAGTGACTACCGCGGGTGAGTTGTGAGAGAGACATTACACCCCACGCTTTTGGTGTGCTGGCCGCCCATGAGATTGGGCTTCCCAGGACCCTTAGGGGTTCAACCACAAGCTAGCCATCCCCCGGAGCATCAAGGTCCTACCCCGGACCCTCACCACCATCGCCAGTCCACCTACGGACCCGGGTGCGCGCTACGCGGGTGAACCCGCTTGAGTGAGTCCACCGTTCGGCCTGGTTGCTTGTTAATCTAGGTCCTAGGGGTCATCCCCGTGGCATCCCTGGGTCCTTTCACATCAGGTTAACTCCCCCATCAAACTCATCTCAAACTCCCCCTGCATCAATTTAACAAAATCATCATTTAATGAATCAGAAGTGGCTCCAAAGATAATGTCGTATACCTGAACAATAAGCATATGTTCATTGTCGCTCTTAATGAAAAGGGTTTGATCGATATTACCTCTTTTGAAGCCATTTTTTGGAAGATATGTACTTAACCTTTCATACCACGCACGGGGGGCTTGCTTCAGACCATACAACGCTTTGTCAAGTTTGTACACATGGTCTGGGTTCTTCTCATCTTCAAATCCTAGTGGCTGCTCAACATAAACGTCTTCTTTCACTACACCATTCAAGAATGCACTTTTAACGTCCATTTGAAAAGGTTTGATATTCCTAGAGCTTGCAAAGGCAAGTAATATTCTAACCACTTCAAGCATAGCCACAGGTGCAAATGATTCATCAAAATTAATTCCTAATTCTTGACTATAGCCTTGAGCAACAAGTCGGGCTATATTCCTAATCACTACCCCTTGATCACTAAGTTTGTTTTAAAAAACCCACTTTGTTCTAATCACTAGGTGATTCTTAATTCTAGGCACAAGAAACCACACCTCATTCCTTTGGAATTGGTGTAATTCTTCCTGCATAGCCAATATCCATAAATTATCATTTAATGCCTCATCTACAGATTTGGGCTCAATATCAGAAAGTAATGCAAGATTATCGAATTGTTCTACTTCCCTGATTGAAGCCCTTGTTCTTACGCCAAGTTCCACGTCTCCTATAACATTATCTTGTGGGTGATCCTTGTGGAACATCCATTGCTTGGGGAGATCTTCATTTTGGGTTGGAGCTTCATCATTTTTGGTGCTCGACTCCGCTTAATCCACATCTTGATTTTCCTTGTCTTTCTTTTCTTCTCCATCTTCATGCTCTACATCAATAAAATGATTATCTTTATCAGACAACCTTAAAGTGTATTCATCAATAATCACATGAGGACTTTCCTCTACCACAAGAGTACATCGGTTATATACTCGATATGCTCTAGATGATGAAGAATATCCAAGAAATATACCTCTATCACTCTTTGCGGCAAGCTTCTCTAAATTATCTTTAGAATTGTTCAAAATAAAGAATGGAGAACCAAAAGGTTTAAGATATGCAATATTCGGATTCTTACCTTTATACAGCTCATATGGAGTTTTCTTGAGTATAGGTCTTACCATGGCTCGATTGATGATGTGATAGGCCGTGCTCACCGCCTCGGCCCAAATGTACCTTGGTAAGCCATTTTCCGCAAGCATTATTCTCGCCATCTCCATGAGCGTCCTATTCTTTCTTTCCACGACTCCGTTTTGTTGTGGGGTTCTAGGTGCTGAGAAGTTGTGTGAAAACTCTTGTTTCCTGCAAAAATCATCAAAATCATGGTTATCAAATTCTCTTCCATGATCACTCCGAATAGCTTTGATTTGATACCCCTTATTAGTTTGTAAATTCTTGCAAAGATCTTCAAACTCCTGCAAGGCATCATTCTTATGGGTTAAAAATAATATCCAAGTGAATCTTGAGTAATCATCTATAATAACAAACCCATAAAGTTTCTCTCCAAGACTGTGTGTCCTAGTGGGACCAAATAAATCTAGATGAAGGAGTTCAAGGGGTCTAGTGGTGGTGACAATGTTTTTGGATTTAAAAGACACCTTGGTATGTTTCCTATTAGCACATGCATCACAAATTTTATTTACATCAAAATTCAGTTTTGGTAAACCTCTTACCAAATCTTTTCTATATAGTTTAGAAAGAACACTAAAGCTCGTATGACCAAGTCGTCGATGCCATAACCAAGCATCATCTGATTTATTAGCAACTAAACAAAGATTTTCTTTTGAAATTTTTTTAATATCAACAGAGTAAATATTTCCATCTCTAAGACCAATGAATTTTATTTCATGTGTATCTTTATCTACAATTAAGCAGTGTGTGTTTTCAAAAATGACTTTGTGACCTTTGTCACAGAGTTGACTAATGCTAAGCAAATTGTGATTTAAACCATTCACAAGCAAGACATCTTCAATGGATTGGTTCGAATCCTTACCTATTTGTCCAATTCCCACAATTTTACCTTTGCCATTCCTGCCAAAGGTGACTAATCCACCAACTGATAACGCGAAAGTTCGTCGTTTAAAACACGCGTATCAATCTTAAAAATTCTAACTCGCACTAGATAAAAGAGAGACGTAATATGGTGGCGAGAAGGGTCGAATCCACAGGGAAGAAGAGATTTTTAGAGTTAAAAACCTTAGAGTCCTTTGAAAAATACTTGTGATTTGGATTTGCTTAAAGAAAATAGTGAAATGATGAACAAATCAAACACTTAATTGAAAACACCATGACTATGCGCTTATGCTATAGAAAATAATTGTATGAAGTGGAAAGAAGATATAGAAAAAAGAGATAGAGAGGGAAGAAGAGCAAGAACTAGATCAAGAGAGCAACTCCTTTCATTAACTTAAAAGAAAGAGTACATGAGATGTGAAACAAGTTTATACTAATGACACAATGAGATTACAATGAAGTGAAATATCACAAAAATAATAACACAAGAAAAGCCTGGAGTTTGGAGATGGTAGCAGCAATGGTGATGATAGCGCCGTTGTAGCAACCCTGATAAATGAATATTGAAATAAAAGTAAAAACATACATAGTACAGAAGTAATACAGACAAAATAAAGCAAATTAAAAATAACGCCTCTGAGTAAGGCGTTAATTTAAAAATAAACGCCTCTACATACGGCGTGACTAAAGAAAGGACGCCCACGCATGTGGTCGTCAACTCTCACGCAACCAAATAGGCAAGTAAAATAAACGCCCATGTCTTAGGCGTGTTTCAAAAACAAGGAACGCCCTTATACAAGACGTTCCTTAAGAAACGACCTGAACAAGGTCGTTAATTTAATAATAAACGCCCTGACCAAAGGCGTTAATTCAGTTCGTGACCCGTTCGAACCCAGAGCTTATCCAGGGAAAGATTAACCTAATCTAGTAAGTGTCTATTAGAGTAAGGACTCTATTAGGGATATGTTACCCTCAATCAAACACTACTTTTGTTAGGACTCCAAAATCCTATAAATAGTCTTGATCGAACAACCCTAAACCTATTTGGACGATCGAACTGCATAGGTACGTGAAGAACATATGTTCTTCTATTTTCTTCTTCTGTTCCTTTCTTATGAACGTAGCATGAGAAGAATTAATATTCTTCGTTTCCTCTCCAGGTTGACGGAAGAACGATTGTTCTTCTTCTATTAAGTTGCAGTTGAAGCTTCAAAGCCCTTTCATCTCCTTCATCCAGATCATAAGGTAGGATTTTCTCAAGTCTCGTAGCCCAAACTAAAAATAAATATAAGAAGCACCATGCATGATATATTTATACAGTTTGCATGTAGTTTTAATACGTTTTCTGTAAATTTTTCAAGAAACGCCCTTGAATAGGGCGCTACTTTAAAAAGAAACGACCATCACAGTGGTCGTTAATTAAAAGTATACGCCTTGTATACAGGCGTTAATTTCATGAACAATCGCATGTAATCAATAATTGATCATGTTTAAAATTCAATAAATATGAAATATCGATTCTAATATCTTGCATGACTCTACCTGTAAATTCCTGCTAATTTTCTTGTCATGATCATGTCTCCTGTCTTGAAAATTTATTTGTTGAAATATTGTAAATTCCTTGAATTCACGACCTTGACAACGTCGTTTTACACCTGTTAACGCCCCATCACAGGGCGTAAATTGAAAAGAAACGCCCCTTTCTAGGGCGCGTTTTCTGTAAATTCCTGAACTATGTATATCCTGTAACATAAAATTAAACAGTAACGCCCCTTTCCAGGGCGTGTTTTAAATAAATCCTGAAAATTATTTATATTCTGTCAAATATTTAAATAATGAGACGTCTGCTTATATAGTCGTCAACTCTGAAGAAACGCCCCTGTCCAGGGCGCGTTTTATATAAATGATTGAAATAATGAAATTCTGCAAAACGGAACATATGTAAACGCCCTTATGTTAGGCGTTACTTACCTGACTAACGCCCCTGACTAGGGCGTGTTTTTCATGAATTAATAAAATTATTGAAAATTCTGTAAAATAGAAATATGTAAACGCCCTTCTGTTAGGCGTTAATTACTTGAGAAACGACTTGACCTAAGTCGTTATTTTATTGTAAAACTGATTGTTCCCTGTTTTTGTTAACCGATGATTTCATATGTTATATAATATATATATCGGCACTATTCTCCACTCCGTGAGTATAGTCCCACGTTTCACGTTGTTTCATCGATCACACTCAACTCTCATTGACATACAAGCTCTCCATTGGACATTCCGTTCCTTTGGACTAGCGAGTTAGTCATAGAGACCTCCGTAAGACTCCTCGTAGCCTTGGATTCCCTCAAGGCCGACTGAGCTGGTTGTACCCTAAAAACCCATTACACAATCCTTGCCATGTCAATCTAAAGAAACATGGTATACCGGCCCTTATGTTTATACAAAGAGTATATCATAAGAAATTCTTAATGGGATGATGATATCATGCCATATCATGTCGTTCTTGTAAACCTCAATTCTATGATAAGAATGAGGGTATCTTGCTTGATCTAATGTTTATGTGGACCTCAATTCTATATAAAGAATGTCCATATTGATTTGTCATGGGACCTAAGTTAAGGGAACCATATTCTACCTAGTTTTATTGATATCGTGATTTTACCGTTATTATCGCCAATCTATGTCCTTTGTCATATTTTTGGACTCTATTCTGTCAAAGTTGTCATACATGTCTACAAGCTTGAATATTGAAACTCTATATTGGCTATATAAACAAGAGTGGATGTCAAAAATACATGATAAATGCCTGTGCATATAGGGCCCGATCTGGTCCTGGGAGGAGCACCCGAAAGTACTTGTGCCCATGGGAGTTAAAATGATAAGGTATCTGGCATTATACCGAGTACTTGACTTGCTTGATTGGACATTCCACACACATCTTGTACTTGAATCGTATTTGACTTTACATGAAATGCGTGGCCCGAAAAAGGGTAATTTACTTGCTTGATACATGATAGCCAAAGTTCTTGACATGACTTGTTAAACGTGCTTGCTTGAATACCTTGAATACACTTGTCATCTTGTTGGAAGTTCATGATTAAGTTCATCTTATTTCTTGATATTACATTCTCTCTATCTTGTCGTTTTATGCGAGCATGCATAGCTTTATTACATTCATGAAAGATGTAATTACTTAAACCCCTTGCTAGTACTTGAGATATAATTTCCTACTGAGCGTTCGCTCATTCCGTTTGTCCCTTTTTACTTTTCAGGTAAGTCCGACGACGATGGAAGTCAATCGGATGGGAATGTTCAAGAGTGAAAGTGATAGAGCTGCTCAAGTGTCGTCTAGTCTTTCCTATAGTTTCTTGAGTCAAATATGTATTCTTTTCCTTTTTATTAAACAGAGTATTGGATTTGTAATAGTCTATCCATTATGAAATAAAGGATTGGGTTATCTTGCTATTTTGCGCATCTCTGTCTTTGTGTCGAATACACGACCACTCTGATTGATATGATTGATATAGACACGTCGCGCATCTCCGGGTATCTTCCGCGCTCGGGGCGTGACAGTCTTTGTGGTATCAGAGCCTAAGGTATTCAATTCCTAGGAAAAACCCAAGTCCAAGGATAAGTTGAACCTTTAAACCAGTGAGATTGGGTAGAACCAAGGGTTAGATTTAACATAGTATACGAGTCTTTAAATACGATCACGTACTAATATAGTTATTGTAAGTGTAGGATAATGGCTGCCGAACGTGCTCAATGGCGCAACATGCAGCGTACCCTTCAAGGGATGACCCAAGTGCTACAACAGGTAGCACAAGGTGGTGCTCCACGAGCTGGAAGCTTACACCATGCCTTTAAGAATATGAATCCCCCGAAGTTTATGGGATCGACCGATCCGGACGATGCCGAGCATTGGGTTCGGGAAACCGAACGCATATTCCGTGTCATGCAATGCACGGACCAGGACAAAGTGCTATTAGCTACATTCCAGTTAGAGAAAGATGCTAGATGCTGGTGGGAGTCTATTGAAGCAACCATCGATCCTACTCAAGTAACATGGGAAGAATTCGTGGAATACTTCAATGCTAAATATTTCTCGGACCGAGTCCAAGAAAAGAAGGCTGCCGAATTCGCTGCATTAAAGCAACGATCCTTATCATTAGCAGATTATGAAGCTCAGTTCTCCAGGTTATCTAGATATGCTAAGCATCTTATTAGCACGGAGAAGATGAAAGCCCGTAGATTTCTTAATGGGCTTAGGCCCCACTATATTACTCAATTGGCGCCTATGGACATCCAAATTTATTCTGAAATAGTGCGCCGAGCTCAATTACTTGAAGATGCCACGGAACTATCTGATAGGATCCGTGGAAAAGACAAGAAGGAACAAGTCACGGGTTCGGGTTCTTTCAAACCCAACTTTAAGAAGAGGCCCAATAATGGAGGTTCTTCCTCTCAAGATCAGAAATTCAAGAAGACCAAGCCTTTCTCTATCACCACTACCCCTTCGAATACAGTCTGCAAGCATTGTGACAAGGCTGGTCACAAGACGGAAGAATGCTGGAGGGAATTAGGAGCTTGTCTCCGTTGTGGAAGCCGTGAGCATCGGATTCCCGAGTGTCCATTAATGAACGACCAAGCCGGCGATGGTAAACGCCCGGTGACAAAGAATGCTCGTCTTCATGCAATACAGGAGACCGAACCTGAAGAAGAAGGCGGATTAGTGGAAGGTACATTGAAAATTTGTTCCAAATATGCACATGTCTTATTTGATACGGGTGCATCGCATTCTATTGTTTCTAAGAAGTTTGCTGACCCGTTACCTCTAGAACCGGAATGGATGAAAATAGTGTTGTCTACTCCTCTCGGAAACGAGACGGATATCACGCATCATTACCAAAACTGTGAGGTATTGGTTCGAGGAAAGAATTTTCCTATTGATCTTATCTGTTTAGATCTAAAAGAATATGATGTTATACTAGGAGCAGATTGGTTATCTAAGTACCAGGCAACGGTTGATTGCCGTAATAGCAAGATCGTTTTCAAAGAATTTCCAGAACTGACTTATACTAGTCCTAAGAGTCGAAGCAAATCCCCTCTTATTTCGGCTCTTCGAGCAAGCAAGCTCGTCAGGAAGGGATGTGTATCCTTCCTTGCTTTTGTCACTGTTAAAGAAGCTAAGAAAACCAAGATAGAAGACGTTCAGGTAGTGCGAGAATTCCCAGACGTATTTCCAGAAGATTTGCCGGGATTACCCCCTCAAAGAGAAGTGGCCTTCACCATTGACTTAGTCCCTGGTGCTGGTCCTGTTTCAAAGGCACCATATAGAATGTCCCCTGCGGAACTCAAGGAGTTGAAGGAGCAGTTGATGGAACTAATCCAAAAAGGGTTTATTAGACCAAGTACTTCCCCGTGGGGAGCACCAGTCTTATTTGTAAAGAAGAAGGATGGATCCATGAGATTGTGTATCGACTATCGACAGTTGAATCATCTTACTATCAAGAACAAGTATCCACTACCGAGAATCGATGAATTATTTGATCAGATTTCAGGATCCAAATATTTTTCCAAGATTGATCTCAGGTCGGGATATCATCAGTTAAGAATCAAGGATGATGACATTCACAAGACCGCATTCAGAAGCAGGTATGGCCATTACGAATTTGTTGTTATGCCTTTTGGACTAACAAATGCCCCTGCTGCCTTTATGCAGTTAATGAATAGCATATTCAGGCCTTACTTGGATCAATTCATAGTAGTCTTCATTGATGATATATTGATATATTCTAAGACTAAGGAAGAACATGAAGAGCATTTGAGGATTGCATTGCAAGTCTTGAGGACAAATCAATTATATGCTAAACTCAGCAAATGCGAGTTCTGGCTTGAAGAAGTGGCTTTTCTCGGACATGTCATATCCAAGGACGGTTTATCTGTAGATCCGTCAAAGGTTGAAGCTGTAAGAAACTGGGAAAGACCCACTAATGCAAGCGAGATCAGAAGTTTCTTAGGTCTTGCAGGCTATTATCGGCGATTCATCAAAGATTTCTCTAAGATCGCCGTGCCCCTTACAAGGTTAACTCGTAAGGAGATCCGCTATGAATGGAGTGAGAAATATGAAAGAAGTTTCCAAACTCTTAAGGATCATCTCACTACAGCTCCGGTGTTAGCTCTACCAATAGAAGGAGAGAAATTCGAGGTCTACACTGATGCTTCTGGCATTGGCCTCGGATGTGTCCTAATGCAACAAGGAAAGGTCATAGCATACTCTTCACGTCAACTGAAGAAGCATGAGGAGAATTACCCCGTCCATGACTTAGAACTGGCCGCGGTAGTATTTGCCCTAAAGATATGGAGACACTATCTCTATGGAGTACAGTTCACTGTCTACTCCGATCACAAGAGTCTCAAATATCTATTCTCACAAAAGGAGCTAAACATGAGACAAAGACGCTGGCTAGAATATCTCAAGGACTTCGACTTCAATATACAATACCATCCCGGAAAGGGTAATTATGTTGCTGATGCCCTTAGTCGAAAGCCGAGAGCAATGATAGCCAATTGTATGATACAAGAATGAAGGTTACTTGAACAATTCTCCGAGCTCAATATAAGCTTGGACACGGAATCCAAATTTGTTACATTATCTCATGTAAGCATACAGTCAGATTTATTATCTGAGATACAAGCACTTCAGGGTGATGATCCTATATTAGTGGAAATCAAGGGCAGATTAGAAGGACAATCTGATTTTCAACTAACTTCTGATGGAAGATTATTATTCAAAGGTAGAACTTGTATACCTGATTGTCCGGAATTAAAGAAGAAGATCTTAGATGAAGCTCACCGATCAAGGTACACTATTCATCCTGGATCAACTAAAATGTACCAAGATGTAAAGAGGAACTTTTGGTGGCCCAATATGAAAAGAGAAATAGCGGACTATGTATCACGCTGTCTTACATGCCAACAGGTCAAGGCGGAACACCAAAAGCCTGCTGGAAAACTACACCCTCTAGATATTCCTAAGTGGAAGTGGGAGGATATTGGTATGGACTTCATCATGGGTTTGTCTAAATCTAAAGGAGGACATGATGGAATCTGGGTTATCATTGACCGATTAACTAAATCGGCGCATTTCTTGCCAATAAAAAGCCGATGGTCAATTGATGTGCTAGCTGCACTGTACATCAAGGAAATAGTCAGGATACATGGAATTCCTGTCTCAATCGTGTCTGACAGAGATCCCCGTTTTACTTCTCATTTTTGGAAGGGATTACAACATTCGTTAGGAACAAGGCTCAACTTTAGTACTGCTTTCCACCCACAAACGGATGGTCAGACCGAGAGAACTAACCAGGTTGTTGAGGATATGCTTAGAGCATGCATCATTGACTTTGGAGGATGCTGGCACGATCATTTACCACTAGTGGAATTTACATATAATAATAGCTACCAAGCTAGTATCCAAATGGCACCTTTCGAAGCCTTATACGGAAGGAGTTGCAGATCACCCATATGCTGGAACGAAGTTGGAGAAAAATAACTGCTAGGTCCAGACATGGTAAGGGATACAACTGAGAAGATACAAGTAATCAGAGAAAGATTGCAAGTTGCTCAGACGAGACAAAAAGCTTATGCTGATACAAGAAGGAGAGATCTTGAATTCCAAATCGGAGATCATGTATTTCTCAAGATATCGCCTGGACGTGGCATACGAAGATTTGGTGTTAAGGGCAAGCTTACGCCAAGATTCATCGGACCATTTGAGGTACTTGAAAGAGTTGGCGAGGTTGCTTATCGCATCGCATTGCCTCCTCAATTGTCCGAGGTACATAATGTATTTCACATATCCATGTTGAAGAAGTATGTGCACGATCCATCTCATATTATTGAACATAGAGATCTGGTGATCCAGAAAGATCTCACCTATGAACAGAAGCCTATGAAGATCTTAGATCGAGAAATACGAGCTCTAAGGAATAAGGTTATTCCCATGCTCAAGGTGCAATGGAATAAGAATCCCGAACGCGAAGCGAGATGGGAGACCGAGGAATCTATGAAGAAACGATTTCCCGAGTTATTCTAAGAGGTATATACACTCTCCACGTGTATAATTATATATATTGAATTTGGGGACCAAATTCTTTTTAAGTGGGGGAGGGTGTAGCAACCCTGATAAATGAATATTGAAATAAAAGTAAAAACATACATAGTACAGAAGTAATACAGACAAAATAAAGCAAATTAAAAATAACGCCTCTGAGTAAGGCGTTAATTTAAAAATAAACACCTCTACATACGGCGTGACTAAAGAAAGGACGCCCACGCATGTGGTCGTCAACTCTCACGCGACCAAATAGGCAAGTAAAATAAACGCCCATGTCTTAGGCGTGTTTCAAAAACAAGGAACGCCCTTATACAAGACGTTCCTTAAGAAACGACCTGAACAAGGTCGTTAATTTAATAATAAACGCCCTGACCAAAGGCGTTAATTCAGTTCGTGACCCGTTCGAACCCAGAGCTTATCCAGGGAAAGATTAACCTAATCTAGTAAGTGTCTATTAGAGTAAGGACTCTATTAGGGATATGTTACCCTCAATCAAACACTACTTTTGTTAGGACTCCAAAATCCTATAAATAGTCTTGATCGAACAACCCTAAACCTATTTGGACGATCGAACTGCATAGGTACGTGAAGAACATATGTTCTTCTATTTTCTTCTTCTGTTCCTTTCTTATGAACGTAGCATGAGAAGAATTAATATTCTTCGTTTCCTCTCCAGGTTGACGGAAGAACGATTGTTCTTCTTCTATTAAGTTGCAGTTGAAGCTTCAAAGCCCTTTCATCTCCTTCATCCAGATCATAAGGTAGGATTTTCTCAAGTCTCGTAGCCCAAACTAAAAATAAATATAAGAAGCACCATGCATGATATATTTATACAGTTTGCATGTAGTTTTAATACGTTTTCTGTAAATTTTTCAAGAAACGCCCTTGAATAGGGCGCTACTTTAAAAGAAACGACCATCACAGTGGTCGTTAATTAAAAGTATACGCCTTGTATACAGGCGTTAATTTCATGAACAATCGCATGTAATCAATAATTGATCCTGTTTAAAATTCAATAAATATGAAATATCGATTCTAATATCTTGCATGACTCTACCTGTAAATTCCTGCTAATTTTCTTGTCATGATCATGTCTCCTGTCTTGGAAATTTATTTGTTGAAATATTGTAAATTCCTTGAATTCACGACCTTGACAACGTCGTTTTACACCTGTTAACGCCCCATCACAGGGCGTAAATTGAAAAGAAACGCCCCTTTCTAGGGCGCGTTTTCTGTAAATTCCTGAACTATGTATATCCTGTAAAATAAAATTAAACAGTAACGCCCCTTTCCAGGGCGTGTTTTAAATAAATCCTGAAAATTATTTATATTCTGTCAAATATTTAAATAATGAGACGCCTGCTTATATAGTCGTCAACTCTGAAGAAACGCCCCTGTCCAGGGCGCGTTTTATATAAATTATTGAAATAATGAAATTCTGCAAAACGGAACATATGTAAACGCCCTTATGTTAGGCGTTACTTACCTGACTAACGCCCCTGACTAGGGCGTGTTTTTCATGAATTAATAAAATTATTAAAAATTCTGTAAAATAGAAATATGTAAACGCCCTTCTGTTAGGCGTTAATTACTTGAGAAACGACTTGACCTAAGTCGTTATTTTACTGTAAAACTGATTTTTCCCTGTTTTTGTTAACCGACGATTTCATATGTTATATAATATATATATCGGCACTATTCTCCACTCCGTGAGTATAGTCCCACGTTTCACGTTGTTTCATCGATCACACTCAACTCTCATTGACATACAAGCTCTCCATTGGACATTCCGTTCCTTTGGACTAGCGAGTTAGTCATAGAGACCTCCGTAAGACTCCTCGTAGCCTTGGATTCCCTCAAGGCCGACTGAGCTGGTTGTACCCTAAAAACCCATTACACGATCCTTGCCATGTCAATCTAAAGAAACATGGTATACCGGCCCTTATGTTTATACAAAGAGTATATCATAAGAAATTCTTAATGGGATGATGATATCATGCCATATCATGTCGTTCTTGTAAACCTCAATTCTATGATAAGAATGAGGGTATCTTGCTTGATCTAATGTTTATGTGGACCTCAATTCTATATAAAGAATGTCCATATTGATTTGTCATGGGACCTAAGTTAAGGGAACCATATTCTACCTAGTTTTATTGATATCGTGATTTTACCGTTATTATCGCCAATCTATGTCCTTTGTCATATTTTTGGACTCTATTCTGTCAAAGTTGTCATACATGTCTACAAGCTTGAATATTGAAACTCTATATTGGCTATATAAACAAGAGTGGATGTCAAAAATACATGATAAATGCCTGTGCATATAGGGCCCGATCTGGTCCTGGGAGGAGCACCCGAAAGTACTTGTGCCCATGGGAGTTAAAATGATAAGGTATCTGGCATTATACCGAGTACTTGACTTGCTTGATTGGACATTCCACACACATCTTGTACTTGAATCGTACTTGACTTTACATGAAATGCGTGGCCCGAAAAAGGGTAATTTACTTGCTTGATACATGATAGCCAAAGTTCTTGACATGACTTGTTAAACGTGCTTGCTTGAATACCTTGAATACACTTGTCATCTTGTTGGAAGTTCATGATTAAGTTCATCTTATTTCTTGATATTACATTCTCTCTATCTTGTCGTTTTATGCGAGCATGCATAGCTTTATTGCATTCATGAAAGATGTAATTACTTAAACCCCTTGCTAGTACTTGAGATATAATTTCCTACTGAGCGTTCGCTCATTCCGTTTGTCCCTTTTTACTTTTCAGGTAAGTCCGACGACGATGGAAGTCAATCGGATGGGAATGTTCAAGAGTGAAAGTGATAGAGCTGCTCAAGTGTCGTCTAGTCTTTCCTATAGTTTCTTGAGTCAAATATGTATTCTTTTCCTTTTTATTAAACAGAGTATTGGATTTGTAATAGTCTATCCATTATGAAATAAAGGATTGGGTTATCTTACTATTTTGCGCATCTCTGTCTTTGCGTCGAATACACGACCACTCTGATTGATATGATTGATATAGACACGTCGCGCATCTCCGGGTATCTTTCGCGCTCGGGGCATGACAGCCGTCCTCTCTTGGCCTTGGATCACGAACAACCATGTGGAAGATGTCGTCTACGCCGGGAGGAAGTCGCCTTCGTCGTTGAAGCAATCTTTGGACGGTGAATAACTTTGAACCCAAGAGGAATTAGGGGATGCCCAAGAAGAAGAAGTTGAAGAGGTGGAAGAGAGGAAAAACTTTAATGAAGAACTCAGAGAGAAAAGAAGAAAAGAAGGGCTTCAAAATGGAGACATAACCGAAGCTAGCACCTCGGATGAACAGTAAAATTACAGGACAACAAGTTAAAAAATGAGAGATAGCTTGAAAACTAGAATGAATTAGAAGATGAGCAAGAAGAAGAAGTTGTAGAACACGTAAAAACCAAGAACTTTCATGAAGACAGTAAGAGTAGAAAATGACTAGAAGAGGGAGAAATAAGGGGAAGAACAGAGAGAAAACTGTTTCACAGATGAACAGGACAGCACAGTGAAGAATACGAAATAGCTTGAAAACCAGAAGGATTTAGAAGTTGAACAAGAAGAATAAATTGTAGAGGACTTAAAAATGAAGAACTTTTATGAAGAACACAAAAGGTAAAAACGAACTTACATGGGAGAAATCGGAGGCCTAAGGTTAGGAGAGAAAGAGGGAGAGTGAAAGATTGCTCAAGGAAAAGACTCTCTTTCTCCTCCTTGCCATGGGCTATTTATAGGGAAAGTTAGGTAGATGGAGGGTGGAGATTGTATCAAAAGGAGATGGATGGATGAGATTTAAGTGGAATATGATGCATGGGGAAGAGAAAAAGTAGGTGGGCACCCCCTTTCTTGGACTTTAGGCACCCCATTTCTCAAGGCTCATCATGTCTCTCCTTTATTTCAAACTTTGAATGTCCTTTTCCTCCTTTCCAAACTTAAAGTTTGGATTCCTCCTTTTCAAACTTTGAATTTGAAAATTTAAACTTTCCTTTCCCTCCAACCAAAATAATTTGAATTCTTTATTTGACTTGGTCAAAATGGTGATGACCCTTTTGCCCCCGGCTTCTTTTGTAATTACCTTCGGTGTCCTACAAACACATAATTACACTTTAGTCCATAAAAATTACCACAATGTGCACATCAATCTTAAATGCTCATGGTTATGCAATGGAGAATTAATGCTCATGGTCCTCAACTTCAGATTATTAGATAAAATTATCAAATTAATCAATTTACGTGAAAGCTCCAATTTAAATGCGGAGTTAAGGTTAACTATGAAATATGTATAATTACCTAATTATATGCACATAAAATGGTATTTGTGCGATGAATTATCATAAGAAATGGAGACTTATCACACCCCCTAACTTGAATATTGCTAGTCCCTTAGCAATGTAAACAATTATAAAATTAGGACTAGCAAACACTCATGTGTCACAGATCATGGTAAGAACATTATGCATAATGATTTAGACTTTGGAGTATTACAAGTTCAAGTAGCATGTATTTGGTATAAATTTCATCCGTCCATGTGTTTAGACCTTTCCTCGGGATACACTCAAAATTAAATATCTCTTTATGTATGAGTGATATAACTTGACTAGTGACTTCCAAACAATCTAGATGAATGAGTCTTCTACCTTTCACTTAAAGATGATTTTCAATTCTACCCACCTCTTGAATTGAGCTTCTCAAATTACAGGTAGCTTCACTCTGCCAGTTTATACTTCATTTTTTTCTTTTTCTTCTTTTTTTTTTGACACACGGTGCTGCACATCCCTTCGCTGTTTGACGCGAACCTCAACTCTTGCCTTAGGAGAAGCAGGCCCGGTTACTAAGTTCAGGGACATTTTCCATGTGTGTTTTTTTTTGGCAGGTAGCTTTTTTCTCACGATTATGTTCAACGAATGGGCATAATATTCATCATCACCTAAGTGTCAAGTAAAATTCCCATCATCCTAATGTTTGTCATCCACCGATCTTGTTATTGTGCAATTGTGTGCAAGTTCAATAGAATTTTCAGGTGTATTCTGAGGAAAAGGCTAAAGACATAACCAATTAATTCATCCCTTTAATTTGTAACTTTCACATGTAAGACTCTAAGTCCTATCATTCTAAGAAAAGTTTCTCATCATGAAATATGAACATGAAACACGTGTTAGAGGTGTGATGAAAGGTTGCAATTATTTCGAGAAATTCGAGCTCAAGCTACCCCCAACTTAGGTGACTTGTCCCTAATGGCATGAGTAAGATATAGAAATGAAATAAAGCCATAAAAAGTAGAGGGAAGGATAGATACGACCTGAGAGAGAGATGTCGTCATCAAAGAAATATTGCTCCATACTCCATGCTCCTTAGATAAAAGAAGAAAATCAAAAAAAAAATTTTTTGAAAAGAGACAGGATAATTGGGTTGCCTCCCAAGAAGCGCTAAGTTTAACGTCTTCAGCCAGACACAATATAGCTCACAATGGGTCACTCAGCCTGAGAGAGTCCTCCTGCAACATTGGAAGATTTTTCAATGTAAGGTTTCAAACGTTGACCATTGACAGTGAAAGTTTGACCAGTTTTAGGATCAAGAATTGTTACTGCACCATGGTCAAATATTTTAATTACCACATATGGTCCATCCCATCGAGATTTCAATTTACCGGGAATAATCGCAGCCTAGAGTTAAAAAGCCAGACCTTATGGTTGATTTGAAAAGTTTTGCGTGAAATGTGTTTATCATGGAATGCTTTTGTCTGGGCTTTATAAATCCTAGAGTTCTCATAGGCTTCATTGCGAAGTTCCTCTAACTCATTCAGTTGAAGGGCTCTATGGGAACTAGCCTGTGCTAAATCAAGATTGAATTGTTTGATTGTCCAATAGGCCCTATGTTCCAATTCGACTGGCAAATGACATGACTTTTCAAAAATAAGCCTATAAGGAGACATGCCAATGGGAGTTTTGTAGGCGGTCCGATAGGCCCATAAAGCATCATCTAACCTTTCTGACCAATCTTTCCTATCGGGCCGGACAGACTTTTGCAAAATGTTCTTGATCTCCTATTAGAAACCTCCACCTAGCCACTAGTCTGGGGATGATAGGGGGTAGCAATCTTATGTGTTATCCCATACTTCCGAAGCAAAGCCCGGAATTGAGAATGGATGAAATGTGAACCCACATCACTAATGATAGCCCTGGACACCCAAATCGAGAGAAAATATTCTTGCGAACAAATTTCATGACAATTTTGTGATCATTAGTCCTTGTGGCTATAGCTTCTATCCACTTAGACACGTAATCCACCGCCACCAAAATGTACTCATGACCAAAAGATAGTGGAAACGGTCCCATGAAGTCAATTCCCCATACATCAAAAATTTCCACAACCAGGATAGGGTTTAAAGGCATCATGTCCCTACGTGACATGTTTCCCATAGCCTGACAGCGCTCACAAGATTTGTAAAATTCGAATGCGTCTTTGAATACTATGGGCCAGTAGAACCCACTCTACAAAATTTTGGCTGCCGTTTTCTTACTTGAAAAATGCCCCCCACAAGCTAAGGTGTGACAAAATGTCAGAATGCTTTGTTGCTCACCTTCAGGGCACACCTCCGAATGATTTGGTCTGGTCCTAAATGGAATAGCTCAGGGTCTTCCCAAAAGAAGTATTTGAGCTTAGCAAAGAAGCGGTCTTTTTCTTGTTTGGACCAACCTTCAGGAATTTTTTTCACGGCTAAGTAATTGACAATGTGTGCATACCATGGGGGTGGAATGTGAGATACACTAAGGAGGTGCTCATCTAGAAATGAGTCTGTAAGGGTGTGGTGTCTGATGTGATAATTCGGGACAAGTGATCTGCAACAACATTTTCACTTCCTTTTTTATCCCGAATTTCAAATCAAATTCTTGTAATAAAAGGATCCATCTAATCAACCTTGGTTTGACATCTTTTTTAGACAGCAGGTGTCTGAGAGCTGAGTGGTCAGAGAACACAATGACTTTGGCCCCTAGCAGATAGGACCGAAACTTTTCAAGGGTAAAGACAACAGCAAGTAACTCCTTTTCTGTTGTGGTGTACCTAAGTTGGGCATCAGCGAGTGTGCGACTCGCATAGTAAATCACCACAGGCTTTTTGTCTACCCTTTGCCCTAAAACAGCACCTAAAGCATAATCTGAGGCATCACACATAATTTCAAAAGGTAATGACCAATTAGGAGTTTGTAAGATTGGGGCATTGGTCAATACCATTTTCAATGATTTGAAAGCCTCAAGACATGATTGGTCAAGATGGAATGGGACTTCCTTAGCCAGCAGATTAGTGAGAGGTCTAGCGACTTTGGAGAAGTCTTGGATAAGCCGGCGATAGAAGCCGGCATGACCCAGAATGATCGGATTTGTTTTACTGAGGTGGGTGGTGGCAGTTTGGCAATGAGCTCAACTTGGCTTTATCTACTCAATCCTCTTGCCGACACTATGTGCGCTAGAACAATACCTTCTTTAACCATGAAATGGCTCTTTTCCCAACTGAGGACAAGATTAGTGTCAATGCATCTCTTCATTACTTTGGCTAAGTGATCAAGGCAGGAATCAAATGTATTCCCCAAAATGGAGAAATCATCCATGAAAACTCTAAAAAGTTGCCCACCATGTCAGAAAAAATTGCTAACATGCATCTTTGAAATGTGGCAGGCGCATTACATAGTCCAAAGGGCATTCTCCGAAAAGTAAATGTTCCGTAGGGACATGTAAATGTGATTTTTTCTGATCTCTGGGTAGATAGCCACCTGATTGTACCCAGAATACCCATCTAGAAAACAAAAGTATTTTTGCCCTGCTAATTTTTCCAAAATTTGGTCAATGAATGGGAGGGGAAAATGGTCCTTCTTTGTCATAGAGTTGAGCTTCCTATAATCAATGCAGACCCTCCATCCCGTGGTCAACCTAGTAGGTATCAACTCCTCTTGATCATTAGTGATCACAGTCAGTCCTGATTTCTTGGGACTATTTGGGTTGCACTGACCCACTGACTATCAGAAATTGGGTAGATGATTCCGGCATCTAACCACTTGACCACCTCATTTTTGACCACCTCCTTCATGTGTGGATTTAATCTCCTCTGCATGTCTCTGCTCGATTTTGCATTCTCCTCCATATAAATATGGTGATGACAAATGGATGGACTAATCCCTTTAAGATCAGCGACAGACCAACCTATAGCCCCCTTATGAGATTTAAGGACCTCAACTAGTTTCTCCTCATGCTTAGGTTCAAGGTCACTTACTATGATGACGGGCAAGGTTTGGTCTGGGCCTAGGAATGCATACTTAAGGGAGGCTGGCAATGGTTTTAGTTCAACCTGAGGAGGGGATTGCAAAGAGGGCAGAGCTGGTTCAGATTTAAGCTGAGGCAAAGGTTCAACTGGGGGCCATGTCCTAAGCTGAGTTGACAAGATGTCAACTTCTCTCTCATTCAGTCCTACTGTCCCTTCAATCTCCAATAACTCCTCAATGGTGTCAACAACGTAGCAATCTCTTTTTGATCATAAATTTGGATGCCTTAAAATGTTGATGCTGACTTTCTGGTCCCCAAAAGATATGTCCATAACTCCTGAAGCACAGTCTATATTAGCCCTAGCCGTGGCTAAAAATGGTCTACCCAAAATGATAGGAGTATGCTTGATTTCTTGAGGAGAAACCATGTCTAAAATAAGAAAGTCAGCAGGGAAGTAGCACTCATTCACTTTAACAATGACATCCTCAATAAGGCCCTTTGGAGTCTTGATTGATCTATCGGCGAGCTGGAGAATAATGGGAGTAGGCTTGAGCTCACCGATGTCAAACTGCTCATAGATGGAGGTAGGGAGTAAATTCACACTAGCTCCTAAATCAAGGAGAGCCTTATCAAATGTCACACCCCCAATGTTTCAAGAGATAAGGGGTGCTCCAGGATCTTTAACTTCTTGGAAGTTGGTTGAGGACCACAGCACTAACGTTCTCAGGAGTCGAACCTTTTCCGGGGTCACTCGTGGCTCCCGCCTAGGAGTGCACATTTCTTTTAAGAATCTAGCATAGGCCAGGACATGTTTGATGGCATCGAGGAGAGGGATGTTGATGTGTACTTGTTTGAAGAGCTCCATCATCTCCTCATTATGGGCTGGTTGTTTCTTTTTGGCCTTTAAGGCATTGGAAATGGCACTGTAGGTTGGTAAGTGCTGGGCCCTTCCTCTATTTTCCTCTTTCCCTTGACATCCTCTTCCTGGCTGGGCTCCTCCTCACTATCAGAAGATATGTCAGGGGCCTGGACTGATGAACTAGGAGTGGACCCCTGAGGATCTTTGAGGACTTTACCACTTCTTAAGGTCGAAATTGCTTTTGCATTTTCGAGTTGTGGGCCTTTTTGTGGTATTTGGCCTGATGGGTGCTGGAGGAGAGGAGGAATTGGCTGGTTAATGGGGAAGTTCGGTTGTGGGAAGCCCGGAGGATTATTTCGTGGGTTGGCAATGGGCTGACTTGGTAATTGGCCCACTTCCCTTCTCATGGTGGCTTCAGCCAATTGGCCCAATTGAGTCTCCAACTTAGAGATGGTTTGCTGGTGGGCTTGGAGGGTCTGTTGGAAAGATTGACTTTGGGCTTGAATAGTTTGTTGGAAGGATTGATTTTGGGCCAGAATTAGTTGTTGTAACTGATGGAATCTATCATCAGTTTGGGAGTCCTGGTGGTGTTGCAGAGGAGGTTGATAGATTTGGTGGAATTAGAAGACTGCCCGTAATTAGGCTGAGGAGGTTGGTATGGGACCTGACCCTGGTTAAATCGGGGAAGTGGTTGTTGGGCTTGCGGTCCCCGACCATAAGCATTTCCTTGAATGGTGGCTGTGCTTGAATTGGTGTTGGATGGGTGGTTTGTGAGCTTGAGACGCAGAGGGGATGGTGGGCTGATTAGGAGCTTGTTGATTTCTCCAATTGAAATTGGGGTGATTCCTCTAACCCGGATTATAGGTGTTAGAAAATGGGTCATAGTTGGGCTTAGAGAATCCCTGGGCTGCTTGGACTTGCTCATGTATAAAAGATGGCAACTGGGCTGCTGTTGGGCAATCAGACACATGATGGTCCGAGCTAGCACATAAAGCACACACCTCATGATGTGTTGGGTCCGAGTATGAGTTGGACGTAGGTAAGATGGTGGTTTCTTGTTTGTTTTGAGCCAGGAGCTGGTCTAACTTGTGGGCTAGCATATCAACATGTTCTAGCTTTTGGGCCATGATGTCGACCTTGTCCAATTTTTGATGGATGAAATTTACATCCACCTAGCTTCAGGTTCTACCCGATACATCCCGGCCCGTTTAGAGGGCCCAATGGTTCTCTCATATGAGGATAAGGAAGCATGGTTGATTGAACTCTCGCTCAACATTTCAAATAAGGCATAGGCCTCATCTCACTCTTACTCATAAAGGCCCCACCACATGATGCATCCACAATCTGCCTAACTTGATCATCTAGGCCCTCATAGAAAGCTTGCACTATTTGCCATTTGGAGAGCCCATGATGTGGGCATTTTCTGAGGAGTTCCTTTAATCTCTCCCATGATTCATGTATTTGTTCATTTGGGAGTTACGCGAATCCTGTGATTGCACGTCTCATGGTGTTGGTTCTACCGATGGGGTAAAACTTCTTAAGGAACTCATGCTGCATATCTGCCCATGTGCCAATAGGTTTCCTAAGGTCCCTAGCCAGTATTTGGCTTTGTCCTTAAGTGAGAAAGAGAATAAGGTGAAGCGGAGAGCATCATCTGTGCAATTTTGAATTTTCACAGTGGAACAAATTTCTAGAAATTCATCCAGATGTTTATAGGGATCTTCATTGGTCTTCCCATAAAAGGATGGGAGCATCTGATGGTGCTAGATTTGATCTCATAGTGCAAAGCAGGGACATTAGGCAGTTGGATACAAGTGGATGGCTGATAATTCGAAGGAATGAAATATTCCTTCATCTGTTTGGGCACCCCTAATTGGTGTTGTTCAGCCATAGGTTGGGTTTGATTTTGAGCCGGATTAAAAATGAATCGCTCAATCTCACTAATGGGCTCAACTAAGTCACGGTGTTGAGATCTTCTCCCTTGCATAAACCAAGGTTAAAGATGAGAGATGGGAGAAATTTTTTATGATGATTTTTATTTTTTATTTTTTTGTTTTTTTTACTCAAACTAAGACGAAGAGAGAGAAGATGATATTTTTTTTTGTTTTTATTTTATTTTTATGCAAACACAAACAAGTTGTCACACAAATTACTTAATGCCCTAGATGTGACCTAGACCTACAAATTGGGTTTCACAAAATGGCTAACGTGAAACTTAAGTTCACCCTCAATATTTCCACCGGCCAGGTAAGGGGTGGGGTAGTGGGAGGTTCCCCCTACTTTCGTAGGGACCTAATTATGCCAAATCACTAGCCCGCTTAAGGCGTTTGCCGTCCGACCGTCTTGCCTTAGGCACCGGTTTTCATAAGAGGGTAAGCTCAAATAACACAAGAACCACAGTGTGAACCTAGGGCCAATGTCTACTGAATTTTATTTAAGGTCTAGGTGATGCAAATATGCAAGAGAATTATGATTTGTGGGCTAAGGAAGGGTGATGAAATCCCCACCTTATCTTGCTTATGGGTGTTGCCCTTAAGATATTTTGAAATGATATGCAACAAAGCAAGTTCAAACAAGGGGTTCTATGCAAGCATGAAAATACATGAGCATGCTTTTGGAAAAGTTAGAGTACTCACCTTGCCTCCCGCAATCTTCAACAATGTAATTAACAACAATTAGACAATAAAGAAAAAGAGCTTCTATCCTAAATGATGCATGACTTAGAACATGAAGGATTTCTACTCTTGCAATGAAGATTTTTATTGAAGTTCAAGTGATACTTTTTTTTATGTTTTTATTTAGTGAACCTATCTAAGCACAAAATATAAAATGTAGAGAAATGAAATTAAAATGAAGGAGGAAAAGTTTGGATACTTACTTGAAAAGTGTTCCCCCGTTCTTTTTTTTTTCAAAATGAATGACAAAAAGACTAAGGAAAAGGTGGAGACTTACCTCTAATTTTTTTTGAATTTTCAAGTTGCTTCTTTTTTTTTCTTTTTTCCTATAAAAATAAGAAAAGTGAACTTTATTAGTACACTATATACATAAGGAAAATAAAGTTCTTAAGTCAAAAATCACCATTCCTCCCCGGCAACGGTGCCAAAAATTGATAACGCGAAAGTTAGTCGTTTAAAACACGCGCGCTAACAATCTTAAAATCCGAACTCGCACAAATGATCAAAAGAGAACGTAGTACTATGGCAAGCACAGGTCGAATCCACAGGGAAGAAGAGATTTTTAGAGTTAAAAACCTTAGAGTCCTTTGAAAAACACTTGTGATTTGGATTTGCTTAAAGAAAATAGTGAAATGATGAACAAACCGAACACTTAATTGAAAACACCATGACTATGCACTTATGCTATAGAAAATAATTGCATGAAGTGGAAAGAAGATATAGAAGAAAGAGATAGAGAGGGAAGAAGAGCAAGAACTAGATCAAGAGAGCAACTCCTTTCATTAACTTAAAAGAAAGAGTACATGAGATGTGAAACAAGTTTATACTAATGACACAATGAGATTACAATGAAGTGAAATATCACAAAAATAATAACACAAGAAAAGCCTGGAGTTTGGAGATGGTAGCAGCAATGGTGATGATAGCGCCGTCCTCTCTTGGCCTTGGATCACGAATAACCTTGTGGAAGATGTCGTCTACGCCAGGAGGAAGTCGCCTTCGTCGTTGAAGCAATCTTTGGAGGGTGAATAACTTTGAACCCAAGAGGAATTAGGGTATGCCCAAGAAGAAGAAATTGAAGAGGTGGAAGAGAGGAAAAACTTTAATGAAGAACTCAGAGAGAAAAGAAGAAAAGAAGGGCTTCAAAATGGAGACATAACCGAAGTTAGCACCTCGGATGAACAGTAAAATTACAGGACAACAAGTTAAAAAAATGAGAGATAGCTTGAAAATCGGAATGAATTAGAAGGTGAGCAAGAAGAAGAAGTTGTAGAACACGTAAAAACCAAGAACTTTTATGAAGATAGCAAGAGCAGAAAATGACTAGAAGAGGGAGAAATAAGGGAAATAACAAAGAATAATATTGGGTCGTAGATGAACAGGACAGCACAGTGAAAATATGAAATATCTTGAAAACCAGAAGGAATTAGAAGATGAGCAAGAAGAAGAAGTTGTAGATGACTTAAAAATGAAAACTTTTATGAAGAACACAAAAGGAGAAAACGAACTTACATGGGAGAAACCGGAGGCCTAAGGTTAGGAGAGAAAGAGGGAGAGTGAAAGATTGCCAAAGAAAAGAACACCATTTCTCCTCCTTGTCATGGGCTATTTATAGGAAAGTTAGGTAGATGGAGGGTGGAGATTGTATCAAAAGGAGATGGATGGCTGAGATTCAAGTGGAATATGATGCATGGGGAAGAGAAAAAGTAGGTGGGCACCCCCTTTCTTGGACTTTAGGCACCCCATTTCCCAAGGCTCATCATGTCTCTCCTTTATTTCAAACTTTGAATGTCCTTTTCCTCCTTTCCAAACTTAAAGTTTGGATTCCTCCTTTTCAAACTTTGAATTCAAAATTTTAAACTTTCCTTTCCCTCCAACCAAAATAATTGGAATTCTTTATTTGACTTGGTCAAAATGGTGATGACCCTTTTGCCCCCAGCTTCTTTTGTAATTACCTTCGGTGTCCTACACACACATAATTACACTTTAGTCCATAAAAATTACCACAATGTGCACATCAATCTTAAATGCTCATGATTATGCAATGGAGAATTAATGCTCATGGTCCTCAACTTCAGATTATTAGATAAAATTATCAAATTAATCAATTTACGTGAAAGCTCCAATTTAAATGCGGAGTTGAGGTTAACTATGAAATATGCATAATTACCTAATTATATGCACATAAAATAATATTTATGCGATGAATTATCATAAGAAATGGAGACTTATCACCAACCTTTTCCTTCTGGTCTGAGAAGAGTTCCTTATTGCCTGTCATATGTCTGGAGCATCCACTGTCCAGATACCATTTGTTCCACTTGGCTCTTAGACAGACCTGCACAATCAAATCAAATCTCAAGTTGATTTAGGTACCCAAGCAAGCTTGGGTCCCAAAGCGTTAGGTCTACCTTGAGCAAAATGCATCATATTTCTCTTTTCAAAATATTCATCATCGGCCCTCATTAGATCACACACATACATCGAGTGGCCGAACATTCCACAATAAAAGCAAGTAATATTTGACTTTCTAAACCGACTCGTATGCATATATGATATATCACAAAAGTTCATGCATGAGTCAACATGAGTGTAGCCATATGAATCACATGATTTTTGAATTTTATTTTTCACAAATGAGTTTTTCTTTGTGGGTGAATGTCCCATATCAATTCTCTCATTCCTAGCCTTTCCATTGCTTGTCTCACCATGTTCAACCATTTTCTCTTTTCCTTTTAGTTCCTTTTGAACAAGATCTTTCAATCTTTTTAGTTCATCATGCATGGTTTTGAAGTTGGTTTCTAATTCTCTCTTTGATTTTTCACACTCATTTAGACTCAATTTGAATTTATCCAACTCCTTAACCAATTTTTCATTTTCGGTTTTCAAGTTCTCCATATTTTCATAAGCATTCTATTTTTCAACTTCTAAACATCCCAATTCATCTTCATATTCCTTTTCTTCTGTAAATTTTTGAACTTGCATTTCATAAAAACTACACCTAGCACAAGGATTTGTAGAGCTAATCAAGTCTTGGAATTTCTTTTTCAAATTCTTGACATCAGATTTAGACTTCTTATACTTATGATATAACTCAACATAAGCTAAATGCCACTGTTCAGCAGTAAGGTTTTCATAATCAAAATTTACCTTAGAGTGTTCCTCATCCGCCATCATATAGAAATTCTGGACTAGCTCATCTAGTTCATCCTTGTCGCCTTCGGATTTTGAGATATTTGAATCCTCATGGCTTCATGTAGTTGTCATTGCTTTTCCTTTCTTCAGCTTGTTCTTTTTTAGCTTCTTCTGGAGCTCGGGGCATTGACCACTCATATGGCCAGGCTTCTTACACTCATAACAAGCCGGTCGGAACACACTAACCCTACGTCGTAGAATCACGGCTCACAGTCAGAAACCAAACCCACGGGTGACTGAAGTACTCTGTCACTAGCACCGGCTGGATGCGTCCTATGACGACTTACATAATGCCAACTCTCCCTAACCTGGCCACCTCTCCCAGAGAGTGAGGTAAGGGACAGGGTCGGATGCGTCTCAGATGCCTTACACCGCCCACTACGCTCAAGCCTAATGGCCTCTCTTGGAGAGTGAGGCAGAGTCGCAACGACACAAGGACTAGCTGGGGTCACGCTCGTCGGCGAGGGTCCACTTCCCCCAACCATGTGTGCACTCATAGACCATACCCTCAAGGTTGGGTCGTCTAACTAGTTTTCCCCTTAGCCGGACTCAATATGCCAAGGTGAGGGGCCGTATGGTAACCAGTCTAAAAATCATCACATCGAGTACTGCTGTCGACCACACGGTCGGAACATGTCGGCACTCAGTAAGCGACTGCTCTTGGCCTAGCCGGTACGTGTATGACACTCAGTGTGCTGAGTCTAGTGGAGTACTACTCAAAAGAAGGTCCAACTCACGCACACCTAAAACCACGAGGCGGCACAGCCTGGTACAGGTAAACCTCCTAAGGCCGGTAACGAGAACCAACGGACGCCGGCCTACTAACCCGTGCGGGAAAGGACCTCAGCACACTATAACCCAGATGGTGGAGAACACTATCTACAGACACAATTTCCCATAGGGATGGCCCATGAAGACATACATAGAAATCCCGGATCACGAAGAATCACGCGGGCACCTCTTCCGTGAAATCGTACCGCACACGGACACCTCGAGGCAAGGGAACACGAAGCACGGCACCCCGGAGGCAAAAGGGGTTGGGCGGCCAACCCACTGGCCACCCAGTGGCCTGGGCAGCCACACCAGTGGCCACCCATCATAAGGCCACCCTATGGTCTGGAAGGCCACTCCTTTGGATGCCCAGAAGGCTAGGCGGCCACCACTTTGGCCGCCCAGACCAGGGCCAGATGGGGGAGGGCGGCCAGGGTCCTGGCCACCCAGTACCCTGGGTGGCCAGACTCTTGGCTGCCGGGTGGCCTGGGCAGCCAGGGTCATGGCCGCCCAGACAAGGGCATAGATGGCCACCCATGTGGCCATCTCCTGTTGGTTTTTATAAATGAATCGAGCTCCACCTGGAGCTCGATTCCACGCCCCATTCGCCTCGCAGTGAAGGGGAAAATAGGGGGAATCATCCTCGGGCATTCCTACCACTGGAAAACTAAATCAAAACCATAATTGCGGCCCAAATTGGCCAAAAACCACCGCTCATCGCTAACATGCTCAGTTTCCCCCAAATAAGCAAAACACCCTCTCTCGGCCTCGCCGGAATACAGAATCACAAGGGAAAACCCATGAGGGTGGCAGGGATCCGTCCCTCTACCTTTCAGAAGCTTCACCATCGAAAAACCCCGTGAAATGCCGTTCCCACACGTGGTCATCTTCTCACGGCCGCGTCCACCTCGTCTCATGCCACACCCCTCGTGTTTCTCATCGCCGCACGCCGCCGCCGCCGCACTGCCCCACTGTTGTGCATGTGTGGTACACGCATGGCTCTATGCTTTTGATGATGTCCAGGCATGATTCATTACAATACTATTGAATTGATGCAACTATGCTTCAGTGTGCATGATAATGTTTTTGATGCCTCCATGCTACGCTCATCAGGAAAAGACTCTCTTGTGTACAAGGCACTCAGCCAAACTAACTTGGGGAGCAACAGCAAGCAAACAACAAACCCTGCAACAGAAATGTCAGTTCAAATTAGGAGCCCTGGATGTGCTCAAACATAGGAGCAAGGCCTTCTCTTAATTGAACTGAAGCTGGAAAACATTTGGGCAGAACAACAAAGAACAAGGAGCTATGGACTTGATCAAAGAAAGTTGAAAAGGAATGAGTGAATCCCAAGGTGCAAACTGCTTAGATCTTTGGATGCACAGAAACCATGGCTCAAGGCACAAGGTGGCATCTACCTCATAAGGAAGCTGTGTCGACCTCGCAGTTCAGCCAACTCAGAAGAGTCAACCCGTGGTGTCGACCCTTTGCTTCATACGTTCTGCCGAGCTCAGTTGCTTCGACCTCGGGCTCTCAGGGCGTCGACCTCAAGGCTTCACATAAACCGTTGTAGAAGGATGTCACAAAGGATGCGTCGACCTCACTTTCACAGGAGGTCGACCTGAGGGTGCCTTCCGAAAACCATTTAAAGGTGCATCCTCAACTAGTGCGTCTTCCTCACTTTCTCAGCAGGTCGATGCAGGCTGCTTTCTAGAACCTTTTTTAGCCTATTTCTGTCAATCACGCCAGATCATCCAGAGAATAAAAATATAAGGCGTAGACCTTTAAAAACACACCTTTTGAGGTCTGGAAAAGGTTCCTAGGATAGTGGACTTTCCCACTCTATGTTAAGGCTTCAGTACAACCTTTAGGGAGAAGACTTTTTGTCAGGTACAGATTTAGGAAAGGTCAGCATTCCATGGTACTCTATTTTTTGACCACAGCCAATCAAATTACTGTCTGTGGGAAGAACCTGGAAGAAGATCAGATCTACAGATAGTCTGTGCCTCTGCTACAAGCTGAACCAATCACAGACAGTCTTAGCAAAGGTATTTGGTCAAAGAACCTTATTGTTTATTCTAACCAATCAAATACAGATCTATTGAAGGGAAAACTTGCTACCTCCTCCTTCTATAAAAATGGAGCTATAGCCACCTGAGAAAAGTTGGCCAAGCATGCATCAAAGATAGATCTTGTTAGCTCGTCCCCAAGAGAAGAAGAGAAGAAAAGAGAGAGAAGAAGGGAGGAAGAAAAGAGTAAGTAGCCTTGAGCCTTTCATGAGAAAAAATCTGAGAAGAAAGAAGAAGATAAAGAGAGCAGTGAGCAGATCGGAGTGAGGAAGAAGGAACAAGAAGAAGAACGTCCAGAGCATCTGAAAAACAGTCAAGTGATTCCTTAGAAGCTACATTATGCTTTGTGTTTATGTTTATCTCTTTTCTTTGGTTTTTCACTGTCATATCCTTATGTGTTGTACTGTGTTTACAACATTATCCGGTGCTCTGTTTAGAGACCAGAAGTGAGCAAGCTATTGTGCAGCCGCACGTATCTGGGGGTCTATCCCCGTGTTTTATTGCTGCACTTGCAGCATGTTTCTTATTTTTCCTTTGTGTGTGTGTGTGTGTGCATGGGGCTTGTCCCCATGTGCTGCGTTTGCGGCGTGACGACTTTGTCCTCGTGAGGAGCTTGGTCCTCGTGTAGTTGGGGAGTCGTCCCCGTGTGGTGCTGTGAAGCACTGTGAGGACTCTGCCCTCGTAAGGACTTCGTCCTCGTGTGTGTGCGGGGTTCATCCCCGTGGGGCTCGTCCCCATTGCTGCGTTTGCAGCGTGTAGTGAAGTCTCATCGGATTTGGTGAGGGGTGGATGTTGGTCTGCGGGTTAGCAGACTGAACCACCTTAAAAATCCATTGTGTAGTGGTGTGTCCTTGTGTGATTGCTTCCATTGTCCTACCTCCACCTCACATGGATTTATTGTTTTGTTTATGCATTTCTGTTATGGCCGAACACTACACATATTGTGAGCCATCCACCGTTTACTAGCATTCTTGCTGAATGAACATAGGCTCACACTCGTATCCATGAAGGCTCATCTTATACCTAAGAAAAATCCAATGATCAATGTTATTCTGCTGCGTGGTTCTTATGGAACTGAGCAATCTCAGGTTCTCACCTTAATGGCTCTTTGTTTCTATTATCTTTTATATGGTTATATGTGTTTGATTGATGTCCCAAGGACAGTCCGTGAGCCCCAGTGTGTTCACCAATGTGAGCACTCTTACCCATAGTAGATGTTCTGCAAATCAGTGCTTGTGGTGCAGCAGACTTGTCTAGCTGCTGGTTGTTCAAGTTGTATTCTTTTCGGTCATCAGCTCTCAATCTTGAGTAGCTTGATACCTTGTGGATCTATCAAGCACTTATATGTCCAAGTATCATTGCTATATCCGCTGTGTTTAAACCAGACTTTTGTCTGGTCAAATGAGTTTTTTTGTAGCACCTCAGATAATATATATATAACATTTGATAAACAAAGAGCATAAATAAGACTTAAAATGACAAACCAAACAAGAATCCCAACATACTACTAAGATAGAAACCCACGTTTAAAACGAAAAGCCCAAATCCATTCTCTGATGAAATATGGGCCTTAAAACCCAACAGCTAGAAAATAAAGGAAAGCCCATTAAAAATCTTTACGTCAACCTTCTGTTCGAAGGATTAGGTCAACCGTGCATGAAAGAGTTTTAGAGTTTTACTTCAACAAGGAAAGCGGCTATAGATCGGGTAAGGGAGGGGGATCCTGTACGATTAGGGCTCTAACCTGGCGAAGGTTTAATCCCACTAGGATCCTTAGGCGTTCGAAGGACTCCTTCTCTATAAATACCCTGCCCCATCGAACGAGCTAGGGCTACTGCTGCCTGGGTGTTCATAGAAGGGTTGCTGCTACTCGTTCTGGTTCCTCTGTTTCCCTCTGCATCGGCGTCCCGTGAGGAACTTCATCTTCCCCTCTCCTTCCCGTGTGTGTAGAGGAGCGCGTCTGCTTCCTCTTCCTCCCATCGTCTTCTTCCTGCTTCCGTACGTGAAGAAGGATCTTCTTCCGGCATACTGCATCTTCTTCGTCTTCTTCTTCTTCCTATTTGCGGAGAAGCTGTGAAGAAGCAAGCGTCTTCTTCCATGTTTTCTCTACATCTGTCGTCTTCCTTCCTGTTTAAACCCAAGCAAAGGTAGGTTATCTCAAGACTCTAAGCCTAAGAATATAGTAAAAGAGCACTGCATGCTTAAGATCTCTGTTATCATCTTTATATCCTCTTTCCATGACCCCTGTCATCAGTTTTTACGTAGTTTTGTGCTTTCCTGTTTCATATGAAAATAGCGACCATAAAAGTGGTCGCTGATTAATGAACGTCCATGTAGAAGGGTGATGATTCATGAATTGGCGATAGTCTCCTGGACGCTAATTAATTAGCGACCATTACCCAGACGCTATTTCCTGTGGCATATTTAATAAATAACGCATGCTTAAAATTTAATAACTATAGAACCTGTTTATAATATTTCTGCATGAGTATGTTTTTAGAGTCTCCATATTTTTCTCTATAAGACCATGTCTTTAGTTTCCTGAAATTCCCTGTAAACATCAAAAGGCTACTTTTAATGCCATCTTAAAAGAAATGAATAGTTAAATGTGTCTAAACACATATCTGGCCGATGCATGGTGATTTGTACATAGAAAAGAATTAGCGACCGTCTAAACAGACGTGGCCTAAGAAATAGCACCTGTGTGAACAGACGCCAAATCTTGTAAATAGTTAATTATGTGCAAATTATGGAAATTCATGAATTAACGTCCATAACCTGGACGCTATTTAAAGATATAGTGCCCTCTTACAAGGACGCTAATTGTTGTAAAAAATATTGAAATTCCGTTAATTATTGATTTGGCACCTCTTCAGACGAACGCCAATTTGTTGTAATATTATTAAAAATTTAGTAAAATATTGATTTGGTGTCTCTCTAAAGAGACACTAATTCTTTAAATGACACCTTCTGATTTGACGCTATTTCTTCTCTCACAGTTTTATCAGATTTTTGATACATATCGCGGGTCTTATGGCACTTCTATCTCAAGTCCAAAGATAGAGTCCTTGTTTTACGCTATTTCGTGTTCACACCTCAACTCTTGGAGAAAAACACTCCACCGGATATTCCTTCCACCGGACTGGAATTTCTTTCTCTAAGGCCTCTGTAAGCCTCCTCTAGCCTTAGATTCCCTCAAGGCAGCCGAGCGGGTTGTACCCTTAAAACCCTGGAACCCTGATTGTGATGTCACTATGAAGAAACATGATACCCTAGCCATCACGGAGCACTGTTTGTGGTGTTCTGTGAGAGTCTGTCCCTGCCTGGAATTGGCGACCAGACAGTGGACACCAAAAACTGAATTAGCGACCGTTAGAGTGGATGCTATTTCTTTGTACCTGTACTGTTCACAGAATTGGCGACCAATGTAGTGGGCGCAGATTCTGTAATTGACGGCAGTCTGAATGGACGCCAATTACCCAATTTTATGAATGTCTTGGTTTTAGTGTGAGAATTATCATTATGTCATCCTTACTTAAAGTTCTGCCCTTGAAATCGCTATTCCGTGAATCTACCTTATTATCCTACAATGGCTTATTCCCTTGGAATTCTATTGGCTATAAACTATAGTGGATGTTGAAATATTTACATGACTCAATGGGTAGCATTAATGGGGCCCAGTCTGGTCCTGGGAGGAGCACCTGAAAGTATTTGTGCCCATGGGAGCTATATTGACCATGGTGTGGCATTGCACCAGAGTGCATGACTTTCTAGATTATGACATTCCACGATCTCGTACTTGACTTGACATGATATTTATATGACGTGACTTGCGTGGCCCGGAATGGGTATTTACTTGCTTGAATAGCCAATTCTCATGGCATGACTTGATAATTACATGCTTGGAATCCTTGACAACTTTACAAGATTCATCTTGGAAACTTCCTAGTTCTTTCTCATTACTTCTTGTAATTTCACTCTCGGCGTTATTCATGCTTAGCTATACTTGCATTTCATGTAACATGTAATTTACTTAAAGCAAGCTTGATCTTGAGATGTAATCCCTACTGAACGTTCGCTCACCTAGTATTTTTTCCTATTTTTCAAGTAATTCCAATAGCGAGACTCAATCGGACGGGGATGACCACGAGAGCTGAGCATAGAGCTATACCTGGATGTCCAAGAGTGTGTACATCAAGTCTTTGCTATTTTCTTGAGTCTATTATTGTAATTTTTCTTTTTATTGGGTCTAGATGTCCTTGAGTATTATGAATCAATTGGGTATGTAATGAAGTTATACTTCGAGGTTATTAATGAACAAGGGATTTTGGTATTTATCTTATCTTTTGCGCACTCTATCTATGTGTCGAATTACCTCGTGCTCTGATTGACATGAATGATATAAACTCGCCTCGCATACCGGGTTCCTTCCGCGCTCGGGGCGTGACAGTTTTTATGGTATCAGAGCTTAGGTTTTTCAATTCCTAGGTTACCAAAGTCCAAGGATAGGTTTATTTCCTTTACCCGGTGAGATGGGTAGAACCATGGGTTAAGTCAATATAGGACGTTAAACCTTATATAGTTTAATCCCATATTAATTAAATTTAAATTCCCTTGTAGGATCATGGCCGCCGAAAGAGCCCAGTGGTGCGACATGCAACGGACCATACAAGTTCTTACCCTAGCATTTCAACAAGTGGCGCAGGGCGGTATGAACCATGGAGCTGGAGATCTCCACCGAAGTTTTCGGAATATGAATCCACCAAAGTTCGTCGGCTCTTCCGACCCGGATGACGCCGAGAATTGGATGAAGGAGATAGAACGCATATTCCGTGTCATGCAATGCATTGACGAAGAGAAGGTGCTGTTAGCTACATTGGAACTAGAACGAAATGCCCGATTCTAGTGGGAATCCGTGGAAGCCACTCTGCCGCATGATCACATCACATGGGGCGAGTTCGTAGAGTACTTTAATAACAAATACCTTTTGGACCGTATACAAGAGAAGAAGGCCGTGGAATTTGTCACGTTAAAACAAAGAAGCTTATCCGTGGCTGAGAATGAGGCCCAATTCTCCAGGCTGTCAAGGTATGCACCACATCTGGTGTGTACAGAAAAGATGAAGGCTCGAACATTTCTTAATGGGCTTCGACCCCAATATATCACACAACTGGCGCTGATGGACATACAAGTCTATTCGGAGATGGTAAGACGAGCCCAACTACTTGAAGATGCCACGGAATTGTCTAACAAGATTCGTGGGCGAGATAAGAAAGAACAAGTCACTAGTTCGGGAATGTTCAAATCCTCCTTTAACAAGAAGAGGTCCAATAATGGGGGTGATTCCTCTAAAGAGAAGAAGTTTAAGAAGAATGACAAACCTTTCTCCATCACCACACCATCCAAGGAAGTCTGCAAACATTGTGATAAGGCTAGACATAAGGCCGAAGAATGTTGGAGAAGGTTGGGAGCTTGTCTCTGATGCGGGAGCCGTGACCACCGGATTCCCGATTGTCCCTTATTAAATGAACATGCCAATAATGAGAGGCACCCGACAAAGAAGCAAGGCCGTCTCCAAGCTCTCCAAGAGGCAGAAAATAATGAAGGTGGACTCGTGAAAGGTACATTGAAAATTAGTTCTAAGACTGCTCACGTCTTATTTGATACCGGCGCGACACATTCATTTGTTTCCAAGAGGTTTGCTACTTCATTTTCTATGGAACATGTATGGTTAGACTTAATTATTTCTACTCCTCTTGGAAGCGAATCCGAGATTACACACCATTACCAGAATAGTGAAGTTATGGTTAAAGGAGAAAATCTACCTATCGATTTGATATGCCTAGACATGAAAGGGTATGATGTCATATTAGGAGCCGATTGGCTATCCACACACAGGGCAGCTATAGATTGCCGAAAGGGCAAAGTAAATTTTAGTGATTACCCGGAGCTTGTCTACACCAGTCCACGGAGTCAGAACAAGTCACCTCTTATTTCGGCTCTTCGAGCTTGAAAGCTTATAAGGAAAGGTTGCATGGCCGTTCTTGCTCTTGTAACCGTAAAGGAGGATAAGGAGTCAAAGCTAGAAGACATCCGCGTAGTTCAGGACTTTCCCGATGTTTTTTTGTAGGATTTGCCTAATTTACCCCCGGAGAGGGAGGTGTCATTCACCATCGACCTTATCCTTGGTGCGGGTCCTGTCTCTAAGGCACCATTTAGAATGTCCCCTGCCAAGTTAAAAGAATTAAAAGAACAATTGATGGAACTCTTGAAAAAAGGATTTATTAGGCCGAGTACTTCCCCGTGGGGAGCACCCGTGCTATTCGTCAAGAAGAAGGATAGATCGATGCGACTCTGTATCGATTATCGACAGTTGAATCAACTTACTCTCAAGAACAAATACCCGCTGCCGAGGATTGACGAGTTATTTGATCAAATATCGGGAGCTAAATATTTCTCGAAGATTGATCTTAGATCGGGATAGCACCAATTGAGGATCAAGGATGAGGACATTCATAAGACCGCATTTCGGAGCAGGTATAGGCATTACAAATTTACTGTTATGCCTTTTGGACTCACAAATACCCCTGCAGCCTTTATGCAGTTAATGAACAGTATACTCAGGCCTCATCTGGATTAGTTCGTTGTGATTTTCATTGATGATATATTGATATATTCAAAGTCTGAGGAAGATCATGAAGAGCACTTGAGAATTGCATTACAAATATTGAGGAACAATCAACGCTATGTCAAATTTAGCAAGTGTGATTTCTGGCTCGAGGAAGTATCTTTCTTGGGTCACGTAATTTCAAAGGATGAGATTTCTGTTGATCCATCAAAGGTCGAGGCAGTGAAGGATTGGGAAAAACCTACCAATGCTACCAAGATCTGTAGGTTCTTGGGGATGGCTGGTTATTACCGGTGATTTATAAAGGATTTCTCCAAGATTGCTGTCCCTCTTACTAGGCTGACACGAAAGGAGAATCCGTATGTATGGTCCGAAGATTGCGAAGAGAGTTTTCAAACCTTAAAAGACCGTCTAACTACTACCCCTGTCTTAGCACTACCTATCAAAGGAGAGAGATTCGAGGTATTTACCGATGCATCTGGAATTGGCCTCGGATGTGTATTCATACAACAAGGGAAGGTTATTGCCTACTATTCACAACAGTTGAAGAAGCATGAGGAAAACTACCCGGTTCATGACTTAGAGTTGGCCACGGTGGTGTTTTCCTTAAAGATTTGGAGACACTATCTCTATGGAAAATAATTCACCGTGTACTCCGATCATAAAAGTCTCAAGTATTTATTCTCTCAAAAGGAATTGAATATGAGACAAAGGCGCTGGCTAGAGTATCTCAAGGACTTCGACTTCACCATCCAATATCATCCAGGAAATGGTAATTCCGTAGCTGGTGCCCTTAGTCGGAAGCCAAGAGCATTGTTAGCTAGCTACATGATTCAAGAGTGGAGGATGTTAGAGCAATTTTCTAAGCTGAAAATAAATTTAGATTGGGGAAAAGATGTATTACTCTGTCACACATGAGTTTACATCTAGATCTAATCTCCGAGATTAAGGTACTACAAGATGATGACCCGGTACTTACGGAAATCAAAGGCAAGATTGATGAACAACCCGACTTCAAGCTAGCATCTGATGGAAGGTTATTATTTCATGAAAGAACTTCTGTCCCGGATTGCCCAGAGTTAAAGAACAAGATTTTAGAAGAAGCACACCAATCAAAGTACACTATTCACCCTGGTGCCACCAAGATGTACCAAGACTTGAAAAGAAATTTTTGGTCGACCAACATGAAGAGAGAGATAGCGAAATTTGTCTCTCGCTACCTTATGTAGCACCCCAGATAAAATTAATAATAAGTTTTCACTAAATAAATAAAAATTTAAATGAATAACTTCTTCCAATCTATATACATACCTTGAACGGGCCTAAACCATATGACAAATCATCAATTATTTCCTTAAAACTCATACCCACACACATGAAGAAACCCACCATGTGGACCTCACGTACACCAAGGCTAATGGGCCTCCTATCGATGGCCAACCCAAACCCATTCGAACGTAGCATGGGGAGAAAGTTTAGGGTTTTCCTAAACAAAATAAGGATAGTAGCTGACATTTTGGTAAGGGAAAATAGCATATGGAAGGGACTTTAGGGTCTTGCTCTCATTAGGTTTCCAGCCTCGTACAAGACCTTTTCCCCTATAAATAAAACCTTCTTCCAAATGAGCGAAAGCTACTGCTTTTGCTGTTTGACGATCCTGCTGCCCATCGACGTCGACGTCTTCCTGGTGCGGTTGTTGCTCTTATTATTGCTGCTGCTCGTTCGCTTCCTCCTGCCACCGTAGTCACCGAGGGATCTCCTCTACTGCGACTGTTACAGTTGTCTTATTGTTTCTCTATGTTCTGCGGGGATATTCTCCATCCTGCTGCGACTGTTCTCGTCTTCACCTACAGACGAGAGAACCTTCCTGTTTCTCCATCTTGCTGTTTTGCCTGCAACGAGAAGAAGAGGAGCTTCTTCCTATTCTGCCTCCTACGTGAAATATCCACTTACAGCGCTGAAGAAGGCTTGGCTTCTTCCTTTCCATTTTTTCTTCCTCCTACTGTGTGAAGAAGTTGCAGTTGTCTTCTTCCTTCTCATCTCAGATCGTCGTTCCAATCACTCCACAAGGTAGGTTTTCTCTAATCCAAGATCAAACATCGTTAACATATAAAAATATTATCACATGCATGCGTAGATCATGTCCTGCTAGCTCTTCATATCTTGTTCTGTTGTTTTTCCATATAAAAGAATTAGCGTCTAACCCTGTGGGCACTTATTTTTGAAATATGCGACCATAAGTTCTGACGCTATTTAATGAACATCGGATGCTACCGACGCCAATTACTTTCATGTTATTAATAAATCACTCATGTTTAAAAATCCATATATATTGAACCATGCATCTAAATATCACATAAAATATATTTTTGGATTCCTAGTATTTTTCTCTGCCTGACCATGTTGATAGTTCTCTAATATTCTCGATAGACGTGAAACTGACATTGTTCATCCCCTAAAGAACAGTATTACATTTACAGACAAATAAAGAATGAGTGTCTGCCCCAACAGACGTCAATTCTTGTTTTTATTAATAAAAGGCTGGAAATAAAAATGAGCGTCTGCCTATACAGACGCTAATTATGGAATTGTTTAATAAAAATTTGAATGAGTGTCTTCTAAAACAGACGCCAATTCTTGTTTTATTTAATAAAATACTGGCAATAAAGAATGAGCTTCGAAATAGATTGACGCCCATATATGAATGAGCGCCTGCTATACCAGACGTGAATTTCTGTTAATGTATTTTGAACTTCGAAAGATTATAAATTGACGCCTCTTTAGGGAGACGCCTATTCTTGAATGGGCGCCTACCGTGTGAGACGCCAATTTCCTGATCTCGTGATTTTCTCACGTTTTAACCCTTAACCGTGGGTTTCTAGGCACTCTCATCTCACATCCGTAGATGGAGTCCCAGTTTTGGTTTATATCGTATACCCCTCAACTTTTGATGATGTTTGAGCCCTCCGCGGGATATTCTTTCCTTCGGACTGGTGATTTCATCATAAAGACCTCCGTAAGTCTACACTAGCCTTGGATTCCCTCAAGGCAGCCGAGCATGTTGTACCATAAAAACTCTATACACCGAGTCATAGTCATGTGCCTCTGAAGAAACATGACGAACTAGCCCTCATAGAGAGCTGTTTCTGGCCTCTTTTGATAAATTAGTCACTTTCTGGAATTTGCGTCTAGGAATGTAGACGCCATTTTGATTGGGCGACCGAGTGCACGGACGCTAATTCTTCGTGCTTATAGCTTTTTCCCAGAATGAGCGACCACAATTATGGACGCGAATTCTGAATTGATGGCGACCATGATGGACGCCATTTTCCCAGATTTTGTTATGTCTCGGATTTATACATAAGTCATCTCTACATGAATTTCGGTCCTTGAAATCCAAATTTCGTGAATCTACCTTATCATCTTACAAGGGCTTATTCCTTTGGAATTTCATTGGCTATAAAACTATAGTGGATGTCTAAATAAATATTACATGACCCAATGCATGTGCATATAATGTAATGCCCGAGAATTTTCTAGGAATTTTTTGGATTTAAAATATTATTATTATAAAGCAGTTTTAAAGGCTAAATGGGCTATTAATGAAGAATTAAGGATTTATTTAATCCATTTAAATACCTTATATCAACTAAAGGGCTAAGCCCAACTCAAATAGGCCTAAATACCCAATTCCAAGGCTTTTAGACCCAAGCCCAATAATAGAAACATAAATTAGGTAATTTATAAATTTAAATGGGATATATACATCAATTTAGAGGATAAATTTAGGGGATAAATGAGGAATAATATATAAATCCAAAAACTTCAGAATTTGTGAAGCCTAGCGGTCTATCGCGCGACCGCTAGCCTCACCTTAGCGGCCCTCCCATGACGGCTAAAACCTTTTAATTCCGTGAATGGGAAAAAACGTGAAAAGCTGAGATTTTTGGCGATCAAATCCCCTTGGATCGAAGCTACCTGGCATAGATGACTCTCTAGAACTCTTTAGAGATTGACTCTACTCCAATTTAGGACTCTAGGTTTGTTCAAATCCTCAAAACCCTAGCTAACCCTATAAATAGATCCCAAATTTCACATGTGCGACCCTTACTTTTGGCTCGCATGGAACTAAGGTAACAAAGTATTATTTGAGGTAAGTTCTTTAGAAGATTTCATTCATTATAGTAAGATCTAACTTCCCTCAAAATTTCGTTCTAGGAGATCAAGCCTACCGGAAGTTAGAGGCCTGCAAAGACGCTGGTTCGGTGCAAGTAACTCAGGAACTTGTGCGAACAACCCAGGAAGATCAGCGGATTAGAAGTCCTAAATGAGGTAATTAGAAGATGGTTCTTTAGACTTATTTGTTCACCTTAGTACCCTCTTTCTACCCTCTAATTTTTGTTATCATAGGTGAAGGAAATCAGCGGTTAGAAAGGGAAGAAGTTGCTAGTTCGGTTCTAAACGAGCAGAAACTTGGGTCAACTTCCAGCCCTAAATTCGAAGTCTATAGCCCAAACCAGAGGTAGGTTATCTCATGAATGGTTTAAATATGATCTTAGGAGTAAAAGTCCTCAAGTTGCAGTCGATTTCATGCATTGTACTCAGAGTATTTACTGTTTTATTGGGACTACGCATCTAGTTTAAATTTTCATGCATAAACTTAGCCCTAATGCAATTAAGATGAAAGATACTTGTCTATTTCACACAAATCCATGCATGTTCCTGTTCTATTTTCTTCCTAGCACAATTTTACAGCATGATTCGATGAATTCCATGCATAACTTGTCCTAAGTTTAATATTATTTCTTGTTTTATAAGCTTTTGCCAGACAGGCAGAAGGCGGCTTGAAAGGGACCTCAAGAAAATCTTTGTGGTCGCATGAATGACCGTTTTTACCCCTTCGGGGCCGTCTATCGCAAGACCATTTTTGTCATTCAGGCGGCTAGTCCCTGACCGTTTCTAGTTCTGAGAACTAGTCCGAGCCTAGGTGAAACCTTACATATGGGTAACCCTATAACTATATTATTTTCACAAAATCATGTTTCATTTTTCCTGTTAAATACCCAAAATTTAGTATGAGCATGATTAAGACTTAGAAGAGTCATAAGTCAAGTCGAGTCTATGTATTTTTCCTTTATTTGAGTCGAGTGAATTGAGTCAAATACATTTGTAATTTGATTATCATTATCAACAAAAGTTAGATTTTTATCCAAATATTGTGCATTTATTTCTTATGTGTGAATGTGTTAGCGCTCTGATTATATTGCTCGCTTGAGACGTACTAGCCGACTATTCACGTTCCCGATTGTTTCCGCTACATAATCTCGGGACGTGACAGTTAGAGTGGTATCACAGCGTAGGTCTTAGGACTTACTTATTTCCAGAAAAAAATGTCATGTCATAGGCTAAGTCCAATGGTAAGGACCTATACCTATGAAACAAGGAAAGCAGTTTTCCCACCTAAGAGAGAAATCGGGTAGAACCCGGGATGAGATAGTTAATTAGAAATTATCTCTAGGAGTAACTCCACCAATTCCATTGGAGTTGACAAATTTATTTCCTTTTCTCATGTACCTTATTCTTACAATGGCACACCGTGTTGACTGGGATGTGATGCAATAGACTATTGCAGGTCTTACCCAGGCACTTCAGAATATGGCCCAAGCTGGCGCGAGGGCTGGTGCCGGTGACTTACATCAGAATTTTTAAAGCTTAAATCCTCCACGATTTTCTGGATCTTCCAATCCATATGAAGTAGAGAACTGGATAGATGAGATGGAAAGAATTTTCAATGTTATGCAGTGCGCGGATCAAGAGAAGGTCTGTCTCGCCACTTTTCAACTTAATAAGGATGCGTGTACTCGATGAAAGTCTATTCCAGCACCGCCTGCAGACACACCACACACTTGGGAAGGATTTCTCACCCTCTTTCGAGCAAAGTACTTCTCCGAACATGTAAAAGAGAGGAAGGTGGCAGAGTTTGCATTGCTACGCCAAGGCATGATGTCGGTGGCAGAATATGAACTCCAATTCTCCCGTTTGGCCCCTTATGTCGAACATTTGGTTAGCACAGATCTTTTGAAGGCCAACCATTTTCTGGATGGGTTAAGGCCCGTCTTCATTCAACAACTTGGCTCGCAAAATATTCGGACCTATGTGGAGATGGTCCAACGAGCTCATCTTTATGAAAGGACCTTGGAGACGGTCGAGAAACTCAAAAGTAAATGAGAGGAGTCTAGCCGAAATATGAATCAACATGGAAAGAAGGAGAAGTTCAGCATCACAAAACCTTACAAATCCTATGATAGTAAGAAGAGATCTCGGAACAGGAGTGGTAGTGGCTACCATAAGAATAAGAAGGCTAAGGAGGAAGATAAGCAAGTCATGGTGGCTTGCACGTTCTGTGAGAAATTCGGCCATGCGGCCGAGGAGTGCTGGAAGCGTCTCGATGCTTGTTTGCGATGTGGCAGCCGGGAGCACTGCATGCCAGATTGCCCCCTCATGAAGGGTCAATCTTCCAGTGGTGGACGCAAGCGACAAGTGCGTCTTAACGCTGTTATAGATGATGATGAAGCACCCAAGGATGATGGGTTGATGGAAGGTACCATTCACATCTATTCCCATCCTGCATTCGTGTTATTTGAAACTGGTGCTTCTCATTCCTTTATATCTACTGCTTTTGCAAAAACCTTGCCAGTTTCATCAGTTCCTTTATCTTCGGACCTAGCTATCACTACACCCTTTGGTCTTGGAACTAAACTTACAACTTACTACCCCGATAGTTAGGTAATAGTAGAAGGTCATAATCTTCCCGCAAATCTCGTGTGCCTTGACATAGAAGGCTATGATGCTATCCTTGGTGTAGATTGGCTTGTCGACCACGACACCTATATAAATAGCCGTAATAGGATAATCTCTTTTACGAAACCAAGTCTTCCAAGATTTTCCTTTCTTGGTATCAAATATAGGAAACATCCTACCATTATTTCATCTCTCCATACTTGCAAACTCATTTCGTAAGGATGTGAAGCTTTTCTTACCTCCGTAATCATTATCGAGTCCAAGGAGATCACCTTAGAGGATATTCCCATTGTGAATGAGTTCCCCAAAGTGTTTCCATCAGACTTACTCGGTTTACCACCCGAAAGGGAAGTAAACTTCTCTATTGAACTTGTTCCTGGAGCAGCACCTGTTTCAATAGCTCCCTACATGATGTCCCTTACAGAACTCAAAGAATTAAAGAAATAACTTTAGGAGTTATTAGACAAGGGCTTCATTCGACCTAGCACATCCCCTTGGGGTGTGCCAGTTTTATTTGTCAAAAAGAAGGATGGATCCCTCAGGCTATGTATCGACTACCGACGACTAAATCAACATACTATCATGAACAAGTATCCGTTGTCGCGTATCGATGAGCTCTGTGATCAAATTTCGGGGGTAGAATATTTCTCCAAAATAGACCTCAGGTCAGGTTATCATCAGCTCAGGATCAAAGATGAAGACATATACAAGACTGCCTTCCGGAGTAGATATGGGCACTATGAATTTGTGGTAATGCCGTTAGGGTTAACCAATGCCCCAGCAACATTTATGCAACTTATGAATAATGTCTTCAGGCATCATCTCGACCGATTTTTGGTCATCTTCATTGATGATATTCTGATATACTCCAAGACTAAGGAGGAACATGAAGAACACTTAGAAATAGCCTTATAAACCCTAAGAGAGCATCTACTCTTCGCAAAGCTTAGCAATTACGCGTTCTTGCTAAAGGAGGTCTCTTTCCTTGGCCATATTATTTAATAGAAGGTATCGCTGTCGATTCTTCTAAAGTAGAAGCTGTTAAGAATTGGAGACAGCCGACGACCGTGTCAGAAGTTAGAAGTTTTCTGGGTCTGGCTGGTTATTATAGGTGATTCATCGAGGATTTCTCAAAAATCATTGTTCCTTTGACTAGACTTACAAGAAAGGAGAACCATTTTACATGGTCGAAGGATTGCGAAGAGAGTTTCCTAACTCTCAAAGACCATCTTACTACAACCCCTATCTTGACACTACCTATTGAAGGTGGCGATTTTGAAGTCTATACCGATGCATCTGGCATTGGCCTGGGATGCGTTCTTATGCAAAATGGAAAAGTTATTTTCTATTCACCAAGGCTGTTGAAGCGTCATGAAGAAAACTACCTTATACATGATCTGGAACTAGCTGCAGTTATATTCACCTTGAAAATTTGGCGACACTACCTCTATGGGGAGAAGTTCACTATATTTTCATATCACAAAAGTCCGAAATACCTCTTCACCCAAAAGGAACCGAACATGAGGCAATGCAGATGGTTGGAGTATCTCAAAGACTTCGATTTTACTATCCAATATCATCCAGGCAAAGCAAATGCTGTAGCTGATGCTCTTAGCAGAAGACCTATGGCAACTCTAGCTAGCCTCAGGAAAGGTCCGACTTATCTTATTGAGGATTTTGCTCGTTTGAATCTCGATGTTGATAAAGAAGAGGAGGGATGTATGATTGCTAGTATAAGGTCACAACCTACATTGATTGGAGACCTAGTCAAATTATAAGAAAATGACCCCACATTGATGGAGATCAAGGCTAATATTGATCAAAGGCCAGAATTCTCCATTTCAACTGATGGAAGACTATTGTTTAAAGATCGAATCTGTGTGCCTAATCATGTCGAAACTAAGAAATTGATCATGGAGGAAGCTCATAAATCAAGGTATGCCATTCACCCTGTTGCTACCAAGATGTACCAAGATTTAAAAAGAAACTTCTGGTGGCCCAACATGAAAAGAGAAGTAGCGGACTTTGTATCTTGCTGTCTCACTTGTCAGCAATTAAAGGCAGAACATTTAAAGCCTGCCGGAAAACTACATCCCTTGGATATTCTCGAGTGGAAATGGGAAAGTATAGGGATGGATTTCATCATGGGTTTACCTAAGACAAGAGGTGGACACGATGGTATATGGGTGATTATAGACCGATTGACTGAATCTGCACATTTTCTGCCAATCAAAAGTCGATGGTCTGTGAATGTATTAGCAGCACTATACATAAAGGAAATTGTCAAACTACATGGTGTCCCTGTCACTATCATATCTGACCGAGTCCCTCGGTTCACATCACAATTCTAGAAGGGTCTACAACATTTATTAGGGATCTGACTCAAATTTAGCACTGCGTGCCATCCACAAACTGACGGTCAAACCGAAAGGATAAATCAGGTGGTGGAGGATATGCTCAGGGCATGTGTTATTGATTTTGGAGGGAGTTGGCACGACCACTTGCCTCTAATAAAATTCTCATACAACAATAGCTACCAAGCTAGCATACAAATGGCTTTGTTCGAGGCTCTGTATGGAAGAAGCTATCGCTCACCTATATGTTGGAATGAAGTAGGAGAAAGGCAATTTCTCGGCCCCGACATCATCAGGGATACTACCGAGAAGATAAAGCCTATTTGGGAGAGACTCCAGATGGCTCAAGACAGATAGAAATCATATGCCGATAACAGAAGGTGCGACCTGGAATTCTAAGTAGGAGACTATGTATTCCTTAAGGTTTCTCTGGGTCGAGGTATTTGAAGATTCGGTATCAAAGGTAAGCTCACTCTGAGATTCATTGGCCCCTTTGAAATTCTCGAAAGGATTGGTGAAGTCACATATCAAATAGCTTTGCCCCCTCAATTAGTTGGAGTCCATGATGTATTTCACGTCTCAATGCTCAAAAGGTATGTCTCCGATCCATTCCATGTCATAACTTATGACAATCTAGAGATTAAAAAGGATCTGAGGTACGAGCAAAAGCCAATCAGAATAGTTGAACGGGAAGTATGTCAACTTCAGAATAAGACTATTCCTATGGTCAAGGTCAAATGGACCAAATTATGGCTACATGAAGCAACATGGGAAACTGAAGAAGCCATGTGCAGAAGATTTCCGGAGATATTTGAATGTAAGTACACTCTCCTTAGCTAATCTTATTACAGTGAATTTGGGGACCAAATTCTTTTTAAGTGGGAGACAGTGTAACGCCCGAGAATTTTCTAGGAATTTTTTGGATTAAAAATATTATTATTATTAAGCATTTTTGAAGACTAAATGGGCTATTAAGAAGAATTAAGGATTTATTTAATCCATTTAAATACCCTATATCAACTAAAGGGCTAAGCCCAACTCAAATAGGCCCAAAGACCCAATTCCAAGGCTTTTAGATCCAAGCCCATTAATAGAAATGTAAATTAGATAATTTATAGATTTAAATGGGATATATACATAAATTTAGGGGATAAATGAGGAATAATATAAAAATCCAAAAATTTTAGAATTTGTGAAGCCTAGCGGTCTATCGCGCGACCACTAGCCTCACCTTAGCGGCCCTCCTATGACCGCTAAGACCTTTTAATTCCGTGAATGGGGAAAAACGTGAAAAGCTGAGATTTTTGATGATCAAATCCCCTTGGATCGAAGCTACCTGGCATAGATGACTCTCTAGAACTCTCTAGGGATTAACTCTACTCCAATTTAGGACTCTAGGTTCGTTCAAATCCTCAAAACCCTAGCTAACCCTATAAATAGATCCTAAGTTTCACATGTGCAACCCTTACTTTTGGCTCGCGTGGAACTAAGGTAATGAAGCATTATTTGAGGTAAGCTCTTTAGAATATTTCGTTCATTATAGTAAGATCTAACTTCCCTCAAAATTTTATTCTAGGAGATCAAGCCTACCGGAAGTTAGAGGCCTGCAACGATGCTCGTTCGGTGCAAGTAACCTAGGAACTTGTGCGAACAACCCAGGAAGATCAGCGGATTAGAAGTCCTAAACGAGGTAATTAGAAGATGGTTTTTTAGACTTATTTGTTCACCTTAGTACCCTCTTTCTACCCTCCAATTTTTATTATCATAGGTGAAGGAAATCAGGAGTTAGAAAGGAAGAAGTTACTAGTTCGGTTCTGAACGACTAGAAACTTGGGTCAACTTCCAGCCCTAAATTCGAAGTCTAAAGCCCAAACCAGAGGTAGGTTATCTCATGAATGGTTTAAATATGATCTTAAGAGTAAAAGTCCTCAAGTTGCAGTCGATTTCATGCATTGTACTCAGAGTATTTACTGTTTTATTGGGACTGCGCATCTAGTTTAAATTTCCATGCATAAACTTAGCCCTAATGCAATTAAAATGAAAGATACTTGTCTATTTCACACAAACCCATGCATGTTTCTATCCTATTTTATTCCTAGCATAGTTTTACAGCATGATTTGATGAATTCCATACATAACTTGTCCTAAGTTTAATATTATTCCTTGTTTTATAAGCTTTTACCAGATAAGCAGAAGGCGGCCTGAAAGGGACCGCAAGAAAATCTTTGCGGTCACATGAATGACCATTTTTACCCCTTCGAGGTGGTCTATCTGAAGACCATTTTTGTCATTCAGGTGGCTAGTCCCTGACCGTTTCTGGTTCTGAGAACTAGTCCGGGCCTAGTTGAAACCTTACATATGGGTAACCCTATAATTATATTATTTTCATAAAATCATGTTTCATTTTTCTTGTTAAATACCCAGAATTCAGTATGAGCATGATTAAGACTTAGTAGAGTCATAAGTCAAGTCGAGTCTATGTATATTTCCTTTATTTGAGTCTAGTGAATTGAGTCAAATACATTTGTAATTTGATTATCATTATCAATCAAAGTTAGATTTTTGTCCAAATATTGTGCATTCATTTCTTATGTGTGAATGTGTTAGCGCTCTGATTATATTACTCGCTTGAGGCGTACTAGCCGACTGTTCACGTTCCCGATTATTTTCACTGCATAATCTCGGGGCGTGACTTATAGGGCTCGATCTGTTACTAAGAGGAGCACCTGAAAGTACTTGTGCCCATGGGAGTTGATTGATCACGGTGTGGCATTGCACTGAAGTGCATGACTAGCTTGATTTATGACATTCCACAATCTCTTTAGTGCTTGATATTACTTGACATGACATGCGTGACTTGCGTGGCTTGACATGGGCAGTGCTCGAATGAAATAGCCAATTCTTGTGACTCGACTTGTTAACACTTGCTCAGCACACTTGATATTACATGCTTATATACTTGATGTTACTTGCTTATCTCCCCATGAATTAAGTGCAATATTCTTGATATTTTCTTTCTCAGTATTCTCTAATGTTCTTGCATACATGAGCATGCCACGTTAATTGATTGGTTAATTACTTAAAGAAATATCTGGAATAGAGATATAATTCTTACTGAGCGTATGCTCACCCAGTTTCTTTCCAACATTTTTCAAGTAACTCGGATAGCGACAACCAATCGGATGGGAATGAGACCGAGTGAACAGAGTAGAGCTTCCGAATGTCAAGCCGTTGCTGAGTCGTGTCTTGTCGTGTCTTGTCCTTTTATTTAGTCTTATGTCATTTTACCTTTTTGTCATTTGGGCTTAGTTGTGAAACTTGTTAAGGCTTGTAGCCTTGTAGTTGTTTGGAGCATTAACCTTGTGGATATTGGAAGTATCATCGTTATGATTATTTGGTTAAATTGTAGGATTTGATTATGGTCGTTATTATGATTATCTTGTTAATTGCACATTCTGTCTTTGTGTCGAACTCTTTGTTTGCTCTGATTGACATGATGATATAAACTCGTCACGCGTACAGGGTTCCTTCCACGCTCGGGGCGTGACACCTTACCTGCCAAAGGATAAAGGTGGAACATCAAAAGCCCGCAGGTAAATTGCATCCCTTAGACATTTCTAAGTGGAAGTGGGAGAACAGAGGGATGGACTTCATCATGGGTTTACCTAAAACCAAGGGCGGACATGACGGGATATGGGTGATTATAGATCGGTTGACCAAGTCTGCACATTTTCTGCCTATCAAGAGTAAGTGGTCAGTTGATGTGCTAGCAACTCTATATATCAAAGATATTGTCAGGCTACATGGAGTTTCTATCTCAATCGTATCTGACCGAGACCCTCGCTTCACATCACACTTCTGAAAGGGTCTACAACACTCCTTGGGGACGAGACTCAACTTCAGCACTACTTTTCATCCCCAAACGGATGGTCAGACCGAGAGAACAAATCAGGTCGTGGAAGACATGCTCAGGACCTGCATTATTGATTTTGGTGAGTGCTGGCACAATCATCTGCCCTTAGTGGAATTTGTCTATAATAATAGCTATCAGGCAAGCATTCAAATGGCACCATTTGGGACACTATACGGAAGTAGTTGCCGCTCGCCCCTATGCTGGGATGAAGTTGGAGAAAGATAACTTCTAGGCCCAAAAATGATAAAAGATACAACCGAGAAGGTTCAAATCATTAGAGAAAGACTTCAGACGGCTCAGTCAAGACAAAAGACTTATGCCGATACTTACGCCAAGCCCCCAAAGTTGCAAAAGTTCGATGGGCAAGGGTCTCAACATGAGCACTTAGGCTATTACATTACGGCCATGGGTGAGCTAGCATTGGATGAGTCATACCTCTTTCACTATTTCACCACCTCACTTATGGGAATAGCCTTTCAATGGTACTCCCGCCTGAAGCCCAATTCAATAGTCAACCGGGTAGATCTCCAAAAGAAATTCCACGACCGCTTCCAGACGGCCGAGCGTAAGATCTCCCTAGCAGAGCTCTGCTCTCTCCGGCAGAAGAAGCGCGAGAGTGTCCTGGTATAACGACCCAAGATGAGGATACCAGGAAGAACCTGATACCATTCGAATCCTGGCCCGCCGCCCACGAGCCGGAAGGCTCGGAAGGGCTAAAAGGAGTGTGAAGGTACAAAGAAATAGGAAATAAAGCAGGACAATTCAGCAATTAACAAAAATAAATAAACTAACTACAACAGAGTCCAGTCCAACAAAAGTACAGTCTAAGGTAGAAGAACGTAGCCAACAGCGAGTGAACACTCGGCCCGGCGAGCTGACAACTAAAAACCTCCGCGTAGCACCCTCGAACCTCGAGGAAGAACCACCTCACCTGAAAAGTAGGGGTGAGCCTCCTATCACTGGCTCAAAAGGGGTCCCACAGAACCCCAACCATAAACAATGGCAGTAGCGGAAGGTAACAACTGCAGCAGGAACAGCAAACCGATGGCCGGTAAAACCCCGACGCTACAGCTACTCCTACTGTACCTGAAAACACGCCCCGATCTCATAGTCGGGAGATCACAGAACTAACAGGAAAACCTCAGGCTACGCTGCCAGGGAAACTCATCACGACACCACAGTCATGAACATGACACTGCCTAGGAAAAACCCTCAGTGGTGCTCACCAGAACCCTAGACCTCAACCTCGAGAACATACCCGAAAATTGCACGTAAAACCACGTATTATGGACGGGACATGAAAACTCGAGTTACTAGAAACTCACGTCACGTGATGGGAGCACTACCCACCAGAAGCAAGGCCGGATGCGTCCACGGACGACTTAGTCCGCAGTCTTAAGTGTCTCTCTACGATGCCCCAAGCGGAGACCGAGACACCACAGTAACCAAGACCACAAAAAAAAGGACAAGCTGGGGCCGCGCTTGTCAGTGCGGGTCCGACGTCCCCAACCATGTGTGCACACACAGACCATGCGCCCTAGATCTGACCCTCTAGCTGGTTCTTCCCCCGAAGGCCGGACTCAAGCTGTGTGTGGGGGCCCTATGGTAACCAGCCTAAAAACCATCTCTCCGAGTCACGCTCTCCACCACTCCCAAGTGGGTTCGCACACGCGTGCACAGGAAAGCTACGGCTAGTGGGAGGTCACTAAATGTGAACACAGAAAGCCACGCACGCACCCATTGCGAGTAACGCGAAGTACCAGGTGGCCCAGGCCACCGGACTCAAGATAGCCTTCTAAACCAACTAACCCAACAGTCCTTGAGTCACACGACTTGGGTCAAGACCGTTGTACCGGGATGGCTCCATGCCATCAATCTGGCCTATACCTAGGTCAGAAACAACGATAGCATGATTCCCAAGGTAACTCACAAGCTGTCGGGTCGATCCTCTATCCAAGGGACACATAAAAAATCTCCATCCCCAGGCTAGGTGACTAGACTCATAGTCCAAGGGCCAAACCCGCGCCCCACTCAGAAAACACTTACCAGAAAGCCAAAGACGTACGGGAATAACCCACCGCACACATGCCAATACACGGTGACTCGTTCTAGCGAAAGCATGAAAGCCCGGAACACATGGGGTCACCCAGACCCACCAATCAATGGGCACGCTAACAGAGGCTAAACGGTACCTCCGGACACTAAAAAACACAGTCACAGTACCCACGGGGTGTCCGGGACATCCACGGGGCCAAAGGTCGGTCATTGGGTCTCAGCCAGACCGACCAGGACATAAAGCGGCCAAAACTCTGCATTTCGGTCGACCAACCCATGGGGGTCGGTTGACCAACCAGTTCGGTCGACAGAACTAGGCAGAACACCCAGTTTGAGCCGCGCCCGAACGGTTGACCGAACGCCCCAAGTCGGTCGACCGAATACGGCAGAATGCTGTCCAGACCCAGCCCTAGGGTCCGGTTCCCACGCCCACTCGACCCCGGTCAAAGGGGAAAACAACGGGGATCATTCCCCGAGTCCCAAAACCCAAAAATGGTGGAAATAAAGCGAGAAAACATCGCTCGATTGGGCGAAACCATCACATGCCCTAAAAACATGATTTTCCCCCCTAACGGCAATAAACCCACGCTCGGCTCACCACGGGCTACCAAAATCACGTGAAAGGAAGTACAAAGGTTAAGGATCCATCCCCCTACCTCCACCAATGATTTGACGTGGCGTGGATGCCGTTCTGACGTGAAATGCCCACAAAACCCCTGCTGGTTCACGAACACACACCCGAGCTTCCTCGCGCCACCACGCCTCGATCCTCGCCCGTCCACGCCGCTCCTCACCCCACGAGCATCGCCACCTCACCCTCGTCCATCTCCATCGGCCGCCCAGAGAGAAGAGAGGGGGAGGGGAGAGGAGGTGACAGAAGAGAGAGAGGGAGAGAGTGAGAAATGAGAGTGAGGGGAGAGAGAAAAGGGTGAGGGTTATTTATAAAAAATACAAAATTTCTAGAAAATATCAAAAATAGGGAAAAATACTCCCCACGATCCTCGAAAAATGCACAACGTGTTAGTAATGTCTCAGAGTCAGAGAACACACCGGTTCACTCTACACAGAGTTCCGAAGGTCCGATAGGCAAAAACACGCGTAAACCGCAAAACTCAATCCGGGACCCGTAAAAGCGATCCGATACCCACGGATCCTGATCCGAACAATAACTCAAAAAATCCGGGGCATTACAGCCCTCCCCCCTTAAAGAAATCTCATCCTCGAAATTCAAGACTAGCACTAAGCCACAGGGGAAGAACTCCTTAACCAACTGACAACACTACTAGAGCCCCAGCACATAAAATCTCGATTCTCAGGAAAGCACCACTCCCGAGGGATACCGCCAGACCATAATCACGAACAACGCCTTGCTCCGCACACCGCACACACCGATAATCAGAGCATGCATACAACAAGAGCACAAGTCTGGCATCACCTCAGTCACAACAAAACCACTCATGGCACCGCTGCCACAATCTCGCTCACCGAGGAGATGCAATCCTCGTTACGAGAAACAGCCACTGATTAGAACTACATGCTCAACGGACCAATCAAACGTCATCCGCTCTACTAGATGACCGCCACAAATCCGTCGGCTCCACGCCAGGGACCATCCCACACCTGGCAAGCCAAACGCCAACAACGGCACGGGACCAACTCTATTAGAACTCAAACTTTGACAAATCCCAGATCCCATCCAGAAAAGGCACATCACGGGAACGGACACCAAAGGCCTGACTCACACACGGCCCTCGCCATTCTCGAACCACAACCACCAGCATCTTTTGTCTGTGAAAGACTAATCACCGGTCGCCAGACACTCACCAACGGGAAACCCTTGACTCGCTCAGCTTCTTCCTTCTTTCCTGGTCCTCCACCAGGTCCGATGGACACATTCCAAATCTCGTCAGGCCATCCATTGATTCTCACACTGACCAACAACACATCTCGAGCCTCATGCCAACTCTACCCTTTCAGGGGAGTACGGCGAAATCAATTGACAAGGTCCTGGAATCTTCAGTCCTCACCTTACTCGACTCAGACTTACAGGGGAATTGAATCCTCCCATGCTGGTCACAGACCAAGGATCACCATTCTGATGCCAACGTCCCATCAAGGACCTCCACGCATAAGCATTGACCACCGTCCTGTCTCATCAAATCTTATCTCATCTCAATTACTTCGAATGGACACCTACAAATCCTGATTCCGCTCTTACCATAGAGTCACGGGGCACGACCTGAGCAATTCACGGCACACAACTCCAAGGCAACCAAGTGCCACTTGCTATCACAGCAACCTAATCGACAACGCCACGACCAATGCACACAGGTCCCCAGACAATACACATCTTACCATGGTCGACCACTCGGTCAACCTTACCAGCCTCTCGTAGCCACCAACTGGGACCCATAATCTCTCAAAGATCACTTCTCAAGGACCATGATCTCCTCCAAAAATACAACTTCCAACACACGAACATGGTACTCACGCGGTGCACTTGCCAACATATTTCCCCAATTCTCCATCCTGCTAGTGACATGAACCACAATATCTCAAGCAACGGCATGGCAACAACACGTCTCTTACCGAGGAACCAATCCTCCGACGCTCTACACATCTTCAGGAATCCGCCCGTAGCAACCAACGCTACGATCTGAACCTGTGGGTTATGGGCCCACCAGGCTTCCACTGCGCACTCTGATCCACATGCACAGCCAACACAGATGACTCGGGATCCACCATCTCGACAATCCTCTGTAACTCCGCAGGCTCCGATCCTCGACACATCGGTAACCACAACACCGACCATAAATTCTCAAGAACACCGCTCCACTAGCAAGTATCCTTCCGGAACAGTGCCAACGCACCCTTGCGCATCAGGGAAAAGGCAACGCTTATCACAGGCAACCACCTTGCCAAAACACAGGACACGTCTCGCACGGACTTCATGGCACACGAAGGCCATCTGATCCGGACACACGTTACAAGACAACGAACCTTAGACAAACGCGATCTCCTTCAACCAAGGGAAAAACTCAATATACCTCCGACCAACGGAAGGTCTCCACGCTCGACCTGACCTCAAACCTTACACACGCTGGGAATAGCACCTTCCAACACCAAGAAACCCATCACCTCAAATCAGGTCAGCTCCTCCGACACACTCACCAAGTGTCTCGTTAGACCACATTCACAGCATCTCTCGATGCACCACCGCTACAATTCCGCGAACTACAATACACCATGCCTCGAGCACTGACTCTGCTAATCATCGGACACACACTCCTCTCTAACACCTGCCTCCGATCTCCAAACCATTCACATGTTAAAACTCTTACCGAGGAGCTAATACCAATCCGCTCCAGAGTTGCCACCGCGTAGACCGCTGCACCAAGAGCCACAACACGAGCCATAATCGGCGATCGTCAATGCTCATCCTCGAGTCCTGAACTCACTACGGAACCTTCACATCTCAAGCCAAATCCAAGGCGAACACAACTCGTTCACACGCAGAAGCGCAGGAGCAAGAACTTACTGGGACATCTCCGTCCAATCCTGCCTTGAAATCCAAAAAAATAATCGGGACCGACACGCCATTTCTGACACCACAGAGCATAACAAGGACATCGGGCTCGACAATCAGCAGCTCAACAGAAAATCCTCTGCTTGCCCGAGCACAATTCTCGACCAGAACATTCGTTCTGCCACCTCAAACCACAACCTTAACAACTCAGGGGCGGGAAAAAGCTCAAGCTAGGGTGGCCAAAATGATGATAGCTCCCTCAGAGCATGCTCACGGCCACTTAATCACAAGCAATCCTCGCCAGCCACCTGACCTTACAGCAAATTTCTTGAACACAGCACCACAGCGACACACGCTTGCCAGCAACCTCTGCCCACCGCAGCACAATTGGGGCCACCACCCATCGGGAAGAAATCTCTCGATCACATCCCTAGGGCCCAACACCGACATTCTAACAAAACAAAACCAACTTCATAGCGCCAATGCCGCGCACTCAAGCTCTTACGTGAAAAACCAAGCGGAAAACATGCACAAAACCCTATGCCAGCTGCCGACTGTATTGGACCTTACGGACTCTGATCACTACAATATCTCGAATTCCCATGTACGTCCACAACCACTGCTCTGATACCAACTGTAACGACCCAAGATCCGGATACCGGGAAGAACCTGATACCATTCGAATCCTGGTCTGCCGCCGACGAGCTAGAAGGCTCGGAAGGGCTAAAAGGAGTGTGGAGGTACAAAGAAATAGTAAATAAAGCAAGACAATTCAACAATTAACAGAAATAAATAAACTAACTACGACAGAGTCTAGTCCAACAAAAGTACAGTCTAAGGCAGAAGAACGTACCCAACACTGAGTGAACACTCGGCCCAGCGAGCTGGCAACTAAAAACCTCCGCGCAGCACCCTCGAACCTCGAGGAAGAACCGCCTCACCTGAAAAGCAAGGGTGAGCCTCCTATCACTGGCTCAGTAGGGGTCCCACGGAACCCCAAGTATAAACAATGGTGGTAGCGGAAGGTAACAACAGCAGCAGGAACAGCAAACCGGTGGCCGGTAAAAACTCGGCGCTGTACCTATTCCTACTATACCTAAAAACACGCCCCGATCTCACAATCAGGGGACCACCGAACTAACGGGAAAACCTCTGGGTACGCTGCCAGGAAAACTCATCACGACACCACTGTCGTGAACCGAACACTGCCTAGGAAAAACACTCGGTGACGCTCATCGGAACCCTGGACCTTAACCTCGGAAACACACCCAAAAATTGCACGTAAAACCATGTCTCACAGATGGGACACAGAAACTTGAGTCGCTAGAAACTCATGTCGTGTGACAGGAGCACTCCCCACTAGAAGCAAGGCCGGATGCGTCCACTGACGACTTAGTCCGCAGCCTCAAGTGTCTCTCTACGACGCCCCAGGCGGAGACCGAGACACTACAGTAACCAAGAACACAAAATAAGGAATAGCTGAGGCCACACTTGTCAGCGTGGGTCCAACGTCCCCAACCACGAGTGCACACATAGACCATGCACCCTAGGTCTAACCCTCTAGCTAGTTCTTCCCCCGAAGCCCGGACTCAGGCTGCGCGTGGGGGCCCTATGGTAACCAGCTTAAAAATCGTCTATCCAGGTCACACTCTCCACCGTACCACTGCCAAGTGGGTTCGCACATGCGTGTGTAGGAAAGCTACAGGCAGTGGGAGGTCACTAAACGTAAACACGGAAAGCTACGCATGCACCCATTGTGAGTAACGTGAAGTAACAGGTGGCCCAGGCCACCAAACACGAGAAAGCCTTCTAAACCTACTAACCCAACGGCCCTTGAGTCACATGACTCGAGTCAAGACTGTTGTACCGGGACGGCTCCATGCCGTCAATCTGGCCTATACCTAGGTCAGAAACCACGATAGCATGATTCCCAAGGTAGCTCACAAGTCGTCGGGTTGATCCTCTATCCAAGGGACACACGGAAAACCTCCAGCCCCAGGATGGGTGATTGGACTCACAGTCCAAGGGCCAAACCCGAGGCCCACTCAGAAAACACTTACCAGAAAGCCAAATACATGTAAGAATAACCCACCGCACACGTGCCAATAAACGTCGACTCGTTCTAGTGAAAGCATGAAAGCCCGGAACACATGGGGTCACCCAGACACACAACCAATGGGCACGCTAACGGAGGCTAAACGGTACCTCCGGACACCCAAAAACACGGTCACAGTACCCACGGGGTGTCCGGGACATCCACGGGGCCAAAGGTCGGTCATTGGGTCTCAGCCAGACCGACCAGGACATAAAACGGCCAAAACTCTGCATTTCGGTTGACCAACCCATGGGGGTCGGTCGACCAACCAGTTCGGTCGACAGAACTGGACAGAACGCCCAGTTCGAGCCGCGCTCGAATGGTCGACCGAACGCCGCATGTCGGTCGACTGAATACGGCAGAATGTCGTCCGGACCCAGCCCTAGGGTCCGATTCCCAGGCCCACTCGACCCCGGTTGAAGAGGAAAACAACGGGAATCATTCCCCGGGTCCCAAAACCCAAAAATGGAGGAAAGAAAGTGAGAAAACCTCGCTCGATCAAGCGAAACCGTCACACGCCCTAAAAACATGATTTTTCCCCCCAATGGCAATAAACCCAAGCTCAGCTCACCATGGGCTACCAAAATCACAGGAAAGGAAGTACATGGGTTAAGGATCCATCCCCCTACCTCCACCGAAGATTTGACGCGCCGTGGGTGCCGTTCCGACGTGAAACGCCCACAAAACCCCTGCCGTTTCACGAACGCGCACCCGAGCTTTCTCGCGCCACCACGCCTCGATCCTCGCCCCGTCCACGCCGCTCCTCACCCCACGAGCATCTCCACCTCACCCTCGTCCATCTCCGGTGACCGCCCGGAGAGAAGATAGCGGGAGAGGAGAGGACGTGAGAGAAGAGAGAGACGGAGAGAGTGAGAAATGAGAGTGAGGGGAGAGAGAAAAGGGTGAGGGTTATTTAGAGAAAATGTGGAATTTTTAAAAAATATCAAAAATAGGGAAAAATACTCCCCACGATCCTCAAAAAATGCATAACGCGTTGGTCATGTCCCAGAGTTGGAGAACGCTCCGGTTCACTCTACACAGAGTTCTGCACAGAGTTCTGAAGGTCTAACAGGCAAAAACACACATAAATCGTAAAACTCAATCCGGGACCCGTAAAAGTGATCCGAAACCAACGGATCTTGATCCGAACAATAACCCAAAAAATCTGGGACGTTACACCTGGACTTCATCAAGAGATGGCGAGACCTCAGTATGAGGTGTGTCAATTCGCTAGCCCAGGAGGATGCCATCACCATATGCCGTAAAGGCTTGGCAACCGAGGTCAGCGAAAAGCTTCTTGGCACCAATATTAAAGGCTTCGACTAGCTCAACTCGGAAGTCGCCGAAATAGAGATGTTCTTCACCGACAATCCAAGCTATACTTCAGCTATGGGTAAACAGACGCGAGAACGCCAGCCCGGTAGGGAGGTGAACATCATCGAGTTTACTCCCACCGCCAAAGCCAACAAGGAGGCCGAGTCAAACGGCTCCGACAAGAAGCCAGCAGACAAGCCAGCCGCTCCTTCCTTTTTGGAGCGTATGAAGACACCCTTCTCCTTCAAAAAGGAACATATAAAGATGCTCTTCGACCTCTACATGGATCAGAAGATCATTGAGCTGCCAGAAGTTCGTAAGCCCGATGAGGCCTAGAAAATCAATGATCCTAGCTATTGCCCATATCATCGCATGCTAGGCCATCCACTTGAAGATTGCTACGTCTTGAAGACTCAACTGCAGAAGCTGATCTGAGACGACCTCATTAAAATGAAGAGCGGTCTCGTCGATCCCCCGCAGCCACATGTGTGGTCCAGACCCGCTAAGACGGCGCGTGTGATTCACTACACAGCTGGTGCAATTCACATGATGGTTGTGCTCTCTCTCTCTAACTTCGAAGCAGAGGAGCCCAGCACCAGCCAAGGCGACCACTCATTGTGGTATCTGGGGTAGAGACCCTGGCATGACCGCATACCTCTCTCCTTTCCAAAAGAAAGGACCAGACGACTCTTCGATATCCTCACCGAGAGGGGGCAAATCATGGCCCATGAGCCACCAGCAGACTACACCCAAAGGGACTTTAATCATCCCCAGTACTACCCTTTTTACGCCAGAATCTGCAATATTGTGTGCCTTGCACTTGTTTATGTTTTGATCATAACTAAACCTTATGTATGCTTGCATATGACTTTGATGATAGTGTACATTCATGATCATCGTGTTGATTCATATGTTTCAGAATTCACATGTTTCATTATCTAGAAATGACTTGTGTTAAGGTCTGGCTAAGAGAAACAGGGTCATGGTTTAATGTTTACATTCATGCTCATGTGGTTGAATACATAATCTAATTGTTCATGGACTATGCTTTTTGTTCATGGGACTTTTTGAGAAAGTATGTGTCTTAACAAGCTTTGTATATTCCTTGATGAAATCATCTTGTATGGTGTTTAACCATTCACATGAGTTTGATGAGTTTGAGTGAATGAGTTTCATGTACAGCAAAAATGCATGTCTAAATGACTTCATTCTTACTTGAGGATTTGGTGGTTTGAAAGTGTTTTTCATGCATAAGGTTCAGGGGGTATTAAAGGTCGATGCTATCTTATTGCACAAATTGGATAGCCATATGATCTTGGTCTTATGTTGTGCTTGATTGAGTTTTCAAAGTGTTTTCATCCTCCTTGTTAATGATTCCAAGTATGTACTTCATGCATTCATCACTTGGGATCATTGGGCATGTTTTCTTACATGTTTACTAATGCTTTATGTTTTTTGCAGGTTTAGGTTGACCTACAGGATGGCTTAGGTCGACCTAAATTAACAAATTTGTCTAGTCTGGAATGTTGTAATGTTAGGTCGACCGAACTATGAGCTTAGGTTGACCGAAATTGGCAGTGCTGCCCGAAAATTTTCTTGTAAAAGTTAGGTCGACCGACCCAATGTTTAGGTCGACCGAATACAATAAAAACCGAAATACGTGAATCTGAAAATCATCTAAACCCTATCCAAATGGATCCTAATGTTATTCCTTTGCCCCTAGGGTTATTATACATATCTTAGAGGGGCTTTCTAAGGGTTTTATGATGGGTATATGGGTCTTCTCGTGTCTCTTATATATACTCTCTTGTGACCTACGAATTTGAGGAGAACCCATTATTTGAGCTTATCTTTCTATCTTGTAGGAGAAGAAGGCCAAGGAGGAGAAGAGGAGAACGTGGGAGAAGGTTTTGATCTGCATCCAGGCATCTCTGGGGTTCGTGGAAGAAGAAGAAAAGAAGCAGATTGACGAGAGGGACAAGAGGACGCAAGAATCACCTTTATCTGACTTCTTTCCGATCGGTGCTTGAAAGAACATCATCAACCCGGTTTTGGAAACCAAGGGGGATCCTTCCTATATCCTTTCTATGTTGTTCTTGATGTGCCTCATGATCTATATCTTGGGTTGAGCATATTTTGAATGTTTATGTTCATTTTTCAAACTAGAAAATACACTGTGTGTGTGACCGTTTACGTATGGTCGTGTGGTTTATTATGATGCGTTTGTTGCAGCGTGTGTGTGTGTGCTGCTGCACTTACGATCCAAAGCGTTTGTGGTTCATCCCCGTGTTGCTGTGTCTATATAATGAGGAGAGTTCTCCTAGTGGGGATTTATCCCCGTGTGTGTGTCTGGAGCGTCGTCTCCGTGTTATGGATTTATCCCCGAGTGAAGCCTTACCGGTTTGGTAAGGGGTGGACGTAGGGAGCCCGTCGTGGTCTCGAACCACCTTAAAAATTATTGTGCACTGTGGTTTGGTTTGTGCGCTTGTGTGGTTTGCATGTTATATCCGCTTGTGTGATCGTGTGAGATCGGAGAGATTGAGAGAATTTAGTTATCTTGTTTAGCTAATATCTTCAATCTCGTTAATATTATTAATTCTGTTACGTAGTATTTTAATTTGCCATCTAGTGTGGGGGACAACTCAACCCCCTTTCTTGTCCGCTCGCTTACCCCAGGGATCAACAATTGGTATCAGAGCAAGGCTCTGCTATTTCAAGATCTAACGATCTTCAGAGAGATCCCTTGACGAGTTTCTTATAAGCATCATGTCTAACACTTGTTTGTCTTCTCCTCCTCCTCGATTTAATGGTTCAAATCTCAATGAATGGCTTGGGCACATGAGTCGTTATGTTAAAACCAATGATCCCTAACTCTTGGATTTAGTTAAGCATGATTCATATGGGTTGCCTTGTGATGAGTCTAAGTGGACTGTCGAGCATGTGAAGAGATACAAAGAAAATTCTAAGCTTTTACATATCTTTAGAAGTTCAATTGATCTTCACAAATTTTCACTTGTTTTCTCATGCAAGACAGCCAGGGAGATATTGAAATGCTTGATCAAGAACTACAAAGGAAAGAAGGATGAGAGTGCTTGATGGTTGACAAGCACGATACAACAAGTAAGGAAAGCTCCGAGCTAGACTCGGAAGGTGAGGAAATCTCTTTTGAAGAGCATATGGACTTGTATGATGAATTGGTTGATAAATATAAAGAGGTTAAATCTGAAAACAGAAAACTTAAAAAGAAGACTGAAAATCCCTTGCATCAAAACGTTCCTTGTGCTAAATGTTCTGAACTTGAAAGTTTGAATGAATCTTTCATATCTCATGTCGATATGCTTAAAGAAACCCTTTCATGTTTGAAAAGTGAAAAAGAAGAACTTAAAAAGCAAAACAGTGCTCTATTGATTCAGACTTCTTTGCTTGAAAGTAGATTAAAAAATCTTAAAAATTCTTCATGTGATAAATGCTCAAAACTCAAAACTAAAAATGAATCTCTTTTGATTGATATCAAAAAGTATGAAGAAATCATTTCTTGTATGAGAGAAGAAAATGAAAAGCTAAAACATTTAAATACAACCATGTCTGAGAAACTGCTTGTTTTTGAAAAGGAAAAATATTTGGTTGTTGATGTATGTGAAAAATTGCATATGCTAGAACAAGAGCTTGAAAGTTATAAACTACAAATAGAGTATTGAATGAATGTGCTGTTTACAGTGAACATGAGATAGCTAGTTATGAGCTACACATTGCATCTCTTGAAAATGAAATTGTTGACTTGAATGCATCCCTATCTAAGTTTGTGAATGTGAAAGAAAATCTGAATAAGATATTGGGGACTAAGGTCAACTTTCAAAGAGAAGGGCAAGGCTATAATCCTGTGAACAAAAAGAATTCTGGAAACAAAGTCTATACATCATTTTTCTATAGTTCAAATATAGCCTGCACATCAAATGAGTCTCCAAATCAATCTGCTTCTCAGATAACTAAGAAATCAAAGGAAAATCTGAAAAAGAAATAAAACATGCATCAAAAGGCTAAAAATGTTATTGGTGTCACGGTGGATGTCAAGAAAAATCATGTTGTACACACACATGCATCCACAAAGAAAATCTCATATTTTTACTGTGATAAAATTGGTCACATGATGCATGATTGTGTTGTTATGAAATCGGATGATTTGAAAGCATGCAAAAATGAACTTACTTCAAAAAGAAAAAGAAGGGTGTCATGTTTCTATTGTGGCGAGTATGGTCATATTCTTAGTGATTGTCATGTGTTGAAGAATGATAACTTGAAAGCATGCGATAGAAAAAATGATTTTAAAAACTCAAAGAACTTTTTAAAAAGAAGAAATGGATTTGAAAACTTTTATTCTCATGCAAAACGACCATATAATAGAGTTCCTCCATTGCATTGTTATTATTATGGGAAATATGGTCATTTGATGAAAACTTGCTTTCAAAAGAAAAATGACAACCATCATGTCAAGAAAAAGAAAAATTTTCGTGTTGAAAATAAAAACACTTTTGTTAAATCACAGAAATTCAATGCTTATGCATATAAGAAAACTTTGAAGTCTTTTGGTTGTTGCCATTATTGTGGTGAGTTTGGGCATACCATGCATGATTGCCCCTTAATGCATTTTGATGATATGCATGCCCAAAAATTATGGAAGACACCCACAAGAGGTGCAACTAACCATCCGGGACCCAAGAAGACTTGGGTACCCAAAATATCCAAACGAAAACTTTTGGTGCAGGATTGCCTTAAGGCCATGTAGAAGGCTTGAAAAATAATGGCCGATCAAGGCACAGGTTTTGAAAATAAATTTCTCAGTTCTTTTTGAAAAACTAAAATTTGTTTGATTGAAAATACATCTTAAAGATCATGATAAATCTATTTTTCTTATGAGTTTGCATTGCATCTATCTGATCATCATTTGCATGACTACATGGTATATTAAATGGTAACCTGAGAAAGGGTAGGTTATTCCTGTCTAAAATCTATCACCATGCGTGAGAATGTGCCTCCGCCTCGTACCATGAGTCACTTGCTCATATAGGTCATAGGTTGCATGATTTTTAAAAAATATCAATTGTGAAATTTATGCACAAAGAAAGGGGGAGTTTATTTTTGAATGAATGATTTGGAATTGTGAATCTCACTCATTTTTATGGAAATTCATCTCATGCAAATTACTTTATTTGAATTGATCATGATATTGTTCAATGATCTTAGGATCAACCATTGTGCTTAATAACTTGACTGTAAATATCTGAAATCTTTGCAGTAACTTGTGGCACTTTGTGATTTTGTTCTCATGACAGGTATTGATTCTGAAAACTTGAACTGTTATTCATCTATTCTGCCGTGATGAACTTGCCAAATGTTTGAATGGATTGAATATTCATCTATTGGATGTGCATGAGCCTTTAAGATTAACTAAGTTTCTGATATATAAAATGGTGTAATAGTGGAAGAGTGTATCACGTCCACTTGGAAGCTCTCACCATGTGTGAGTCGGGTCTTCGGACCTCAAACTCCGCCTTGTACCAGAACTTGAAGAAATCAAATGGCTATCTTGTGATTGGATTCATTTTCTTCTGAAAAGTCATTGACAATCTATTTTTGAACAATTTATGAAAATAATTGGGTTGCTTTGCATGTTTTAGATTTATTTCTGCACCCTTGTTCATAAAGGTCATATCATGAAAAATATTTGTTGTTCATCATTTGAATGTGAATGCTTCTTATGCAATATGTCATGAAATTCTGAAAATCAAGCTCTTGCATCTTGCTTTTGCATCTTGCATTACATTCTCATATTGTTATAGGTTGCATGCATTAGAACTCATGCATTAGGTGCATTTAGATCATTCAAATGAAAAACTAAAAATTTGCATTTTACACTCATGTTAAATTTTGTAATGCATTTAGAACATTCAAATAAAATCTAAAATTTTGCATCACACTACATTTTGCATTACATATTGCATATATTCCCATTGTGTAACTACATGTTTATTATATGCTATTCACCCCATCCTTGGAATTTCTAAGACCTAATACTCTTTGTTAAATAATGCTGCATTTGAGTCATCATTGGTGTGTTTCATGTCACACACTCAGGGGGAGTAAATATTTTATAAGTGCATCTATTTAAGGGGGAGTTGTATTGTTATGTGTTCATAAATTTTTGGTATACATGCTGAATCAAATTCATACACTTCGTGCACAAAATATGCAAATGAGTGTCAAACATAAGGATATAGGAATTTCCTTTCAACACTCTAGAGATATTAAACTTGCTGCATGTATGTTGAAGAGGCAGTTGAGGAAAAAGTTGCCTACCTATCTTTGTTGGAAGAATGTGAAATGAAAGGTAAAGCATTGCTTAGTCTCACTGATTAAACTTGATGGAAATCGACGTCGAGCACTGACTTTTATTTTTGCACTTGTGTCATTTTAGTTTGCTTTTATATCCTCGGGAAAGTATGTACGCAATTGTAAGGCTTTATAAGTCAATGTGTCATTCCCTTGGATTCTTTGGATTTTTATGTAAATTGTTAGTAGGTCCAGCAAGGGAGCCCTCACTCCTTCCTCATTGGTCCAAGTGGTATCATTTGGGTCCATGTGGGGCTGGTCAAAGGTCCTAGGTGGTATCTAGAGTCATGGGAGACAATTGGACCAAAAAGTCTAATTTGGACACCCATTGGTCAAGGGGGTGCCCCCCTCCCTTTAATATAGTTTAATGTGGTTCCAAACCACATGGGATAAAAACTTTTGAACTCCCTAGTTTGCCCTCCCTAACCCTAGATCTGAGGTGATTTAGAGTCTTTTTTCATTTATTATAAATAGCTTGTATTTCACAATTTTAGTAGAATTAATCATATGAAATTTCGGAAATTGGTTGGAGCTCTCTTGAAGGGTGCGCCCCTTACCTCTCTCCCCCTGGTTCATCTTCTTCCTCCAGCCCTCTAGGGTGTGATACCCATTCTCCTTAGCCCCTCTGAGTTCACCTCTGCTGCCGCCGTTCGTGCCGTCGTCGCGCCGCCACCGCCGCTACATCGAAGTTCTATCCAAATCAGGATAGAACCTCTCCTCCGAAATTGTATCTCTGGTTCTTGTTGTCTGATTGAGCCCTAATTTTGAGAGTTTATTCTGTCCATCTCCCCTAACCTCTAGTTAACATTTCGTGTCATTTGGAGTCCATTTGATATTTTTCCTGTATTTTTGTTTGTCCTCTCAGTAATCTGCCTTTTTACAGACCTACGGGACAGAGTCTCCTTGTTACAATTTCCACACCCACTTAGAAAAGTTTAGAAAATCCAAAAAAATTTCTTAGTGTTCTTCACGTATACCCCCTTCCACCATAATTTTCGTTGAGTCAAAAAAAATCTTTTATCCCTCGGTCAATGGTCTGTTCCAGGCAGATCCATCTCTGCCCTTTGTGTCTATCAGTCCGGGTCAGAAAAAAAAGGCAGTTTGCAGTCGTTTTTATTTTTAATCCGTTCAGTGGATGGAGCCACCAAAAATATATGTTGTAGATCTCTGAGTCCTCTATCCATCGGTACATCTTGTACATCAATCCAACATCGGATCTGGTCGTAGGAATTCTTTTTGTGAAGGTGTGCAGAGCAGATCCGAATTCAGCCAGCACAACTTAGTTCGGGAGAAATTCAGAAATAAATATCAAAGGTCAACTTCAGCGACCGCCCCTTCAAAGAGTCGATTAGGGACATCCTGCCATCGTCCCAGCCAAGCGGCACCTCCAGAAGATCTCAGGAAGGTGACGTTCCTTTGGAAACCGTTGCTTGCTGCCCAGTGAGTCAGCAACCGAGTTGGCGCAGCACCGAGTTGGAATAGTGCCGAGTCGGACTAGCAGGCCGAGTTCGTGCCGTACGCATCTCCAGATTGCTGCCCGTCAATCCAGGATTGGTCCTCCCGGGCCACACTTGTAGCCCTTTACCTCCCTGCGTGGAGTGGGCAATAAAAGTTACTGTTGTAATTAACTTTTACCATTGTTACCGGGAGTTATCGTACTTGGCCTGGAACGTCTTCCCCACGCCCGGAGCGTGGAGGTACACTCGCTACCCTCCTCGTAGGCATTGCTTTACTCGTATATTTTTATATATGTCGCTGCATGAGTGATAGATTATCTAGCTTGTTATCATTTTATCACCGCTGCGAGAGCGAGAGTGAGTGACCGTCCCGTGACTCGACCCGAGGTAACGCGGAAAGGCCGATACCCGAGACTCACAGCCGGTTTCTCAACCGCGCACGGTCCCACGTCTTCCCTCGCTAGGGACGCCCGCGAGCTAGAGTCCCAGGTCGCGTGTCCATCCCGCATCAAAACTAGATACACGTCACCTGAGATGTGATGTGGTTCATTTCTGAAAAGTGTTGACTAAAGTACCTCTGTTCAAAATGAAGTGAAATGGTTCAGTATTCTGAGTAACCGGGGATTCTAGCAAGAGCTCCATATGTCTCCTCGCGTAAAAAAGAATTATTTAAACCTGATCATTCTTATAAAAATTATGATTATCTTTGTGAAATCAATGAAAAATTTTGGTGTGAAAATTTATTGAGGTAGAGCGTAGCCTCTAATACGCTAAATTGAAGTGTAGTCTGTATAATCTCTCATTGTGCTGTTCTGAAAATCCGAATATCCATATGGCTATAGTCGATTTTCATGTTATTCACTTATACACTTGAAAATTTGATTTAATACCTATTCAGAAATTGATTGACTACATTGACTATTGCATGATTCTCCTATATGATCGCACAACCTCCTAGGCGCTATATATGAACATTCCGATTGTCATGACTCTCATGCACTTTTCTTACACCTATTCCCTTCTTAAATAAGTAAGGGGGAGATATTTTGGATGTATATATATATATTCGTATTTACTTTGTTGCATTGTGTGCATCTCATATGTCATCATTTGTATGTATTTTGGTTCAAGCATTTCAATAGAAAACAAAAAAAATCTGAAAATCTGAAAATCAAATAAACACATTGATATGTCAACTTGTCCATGCTTTACAACTGTATCATCTGAACTTCTCATGTGATCTTTCATTGATTCATGAATCTGTTATGCTGAAATTTAAACTTCAATACTTTCCTCCCACTTTTTGATAATGTCAAAGGGGGAGAAAGATTTATGTTTGTGTCAAATGAAGAGAAGGATCTTTGTGTGACTTGTGTCATCATAAATCATATTGTCATGTCAATCATAAAGTCATAAAGTTTGTCATCATCAAAAAGGGGAAGATTATTGTGTGCCTTGCACTTGTTTATGTTTTCATGATAACTAAACCTTATGTATATTTGCATATGATTTTGATGATAGTGTACATTCATATCATTGTGTTGATTCATATGTTTTAGAATTCACATGTTTCATTATCTAGAAATGACTTGTGTTAAGGTCTGACTAAGAGAAACAGGGTCATGGTTTAATGTTTACATTCATGCTCATGCGGTTGAATACATAATCTAATTGTTCATGGACTATGGTTTTTGTTCACGGGACTTTTGAGGAAGTATGTGTCTCAACATGCTTTGCATATTCCTGGATGAAATCAACTTGTATGGTGTTTCACCATTCATATGAGTTTGATCAGTTTGAGTGAATGAGTTTCATGTACAACAAAAATGCATGTCTAAATGACTTCATTCTTACTTGAGGATTTGGTGGTTTGAAAGTGTTTTTCATGCATAAGGTTCATGGGGTATTAAAGGTCGTTGCTATCTTATTGCACAAATTGGATAGCCATATGATCTTGATCTTATGTTGTGCTTGATTGAGTTTTCCAAGTGTTTTCATCCTCCTTGTTAATGATTTCATGTATGTACTTCATGTATTCATCACTTGGGATCATTGGGCATGTTTTCTTATTTGTTTACTAATGTTTTTATATTTTCTACAGGTTTAGGTCGACCTACAGGATGGCTTCGGTCAACCCAAATTAATAGATTTGCCTAGTCTGGAATGCTATAATGTTAGGTCGACCGTACTATGAGCTTAGGTCTACCGAAATTGGCAGTACTGCCTAAAAATTTTCTTATAAAAGTTAGGTCGACCGACCCAATGTTTAGGTTGACCAAATACGGCGAAAACTGAAATACGTGAATATGAAAACCATCTAAACCCTATCCAAATTGATCCTAATGTTACTCCTTTGCCCCTAGGGTTATTATACATATCTTAGAGGGGTTTTCTAAGGGTTTTGTGATGGGTATATGGGTCTTTTCATGTCTCTTATATATACTCTCTTGTGACCTACAAATTTGAGGAGAACCCATTATTTAAGCTTATACTTCTATCTTGCAGGAGAAGAAGGCCAAGGAGGAGAAGAGAAGAACGTGGGATAAGATTTTGATCTGTATCTAAGCATCTCCGGGGTTCGTGGAAGAAGAAGAAAAGAAGCGGATCGATAAGAGGACGCAAGAATCGCCTTCATCCAACTTCCTTCCGATCGGTGCTTGAAAGAACATCATCAACCGGGTTTTGGAAACCAAGGGGGATCCTTCCTATATTATTTCTATGTTGTTATTGATGTGCCTCATGATCTATATCTTGGGTTGAGCATATTTTGAATGTTTGTGTTTATTTTACGAACTTGAAAATACACTGTGTGTGTGACCATTTACGTACGGTCGTGTGGTTTATTGTGTTGCGTTTGTTGCAGCGTGTGTGTGTGTGCTGCTGGACCTACGATCCAGAGCGTCTGGGGTTCATCCCCATGTTGCTGTGTCTACAGCGTGAGGAGAGTTCTCCTCGTGGGGATTTATCCCCTTGTCTGTGTCTGGAGCGTCGTCTCCATGTTGGGGATTTATCCCCGAGTGAAGCCTTACCGGTTTGGTAAGTGGTGGACATAGGGAGCCCATCATGGTCCTGAATCACATTAAAAATCGTTGTGCACTGTGGTTTGGTCTGTGCGCTTGTGTGGTTTGCATGTTATATCCGCTTGTGTGATCGTGTGATATCGGAGAGATTGAGAGAATTTAGTTTATCTTGTTTAGCTAATATCTTCAATCTCGTTAATATTATTAATTCTGTTACGTAGTATTTTAATTTGCCATCTAGTGTGGGGGACAACTCAACCCCCCTTCTTGTCTGCTCCCCTACCCCGAGGACCAACATGCCACACTATCGAATCCTGCGAAGAAGTTCAGCACTTAATCCAGAAGCAGATCCAGTGGGAGCATATTGATACTGGGGGGAACTCTGGGACTTCGAGAAGCCGTCGAAGAAACCCTGAGCATCACCAAAAATGCCCTTGATCAACCAGATTCTCCTCAAGAAAATGGGCATGGGTTGCCTTACCAACATGCTCCGGAATGGCTCGAGTTTCAGACTAATAATAGAGAAGCTCTCGAGCGACTGCGGAGCCGTAGGAGGCGGGATGCCAGTCAGGAGACTGAGGCGAGCAATTTCTCAGTCAACATCATCCATCCTCCTGCCACCCCAGCTCCTCCAAATGCCCAGATACCAATTACCAGTCAACCAGTTCCTACCACTTCGGCCTCACAATGGCAGCCCTAGCAAGAGTTGGAGTCTCTCCCATTCTCTAAGGAGGATACCGCTAGGCTACTCCGAGTCCTTCTCGGCCGAGAGGACGTCCTGGTGAGCGAGACGACGATGGGCATCCCAAGCTCCCCTCGCTCCCCTCCTACTCTACCTCCACCTTTTGTATCAGGAGATAAGAAGGGGAAGCAAAAGTAGGATGAGACCATCGCGCAACCATGCCTTATCTCTTCAGCCGGTGAGCCTTCGGGGCCTCTCCATATACCCTGTAGTCCGGTCCAGCACGTGAAAGAGACATCTTCGGAGTCTTCAGCGACTTTGGCTAGCGGGCCTAATCCTTCGCCATAAGGTGCAATCAATGCCCAAAGTCAAGGTGACAACCAGGAGTGGCGATACCCCGCTACACCTTCAGTTGCCACCAAATACCGCTCCCAGCTAGATAGTAAAGGCAAGGCTAAGGAGCAAGACTCCAAGAGAGTCCCCCAGTCCACATCTCAGCATAGGACTGTGCCACCATGGGTAAGGCATCAAACCGCGCATACGTCTTCAGACGCCAGTCCCAGCATCCTGATGTGTAGGAATGGCAGATCTAGAGGGGGGGTGAATAGATCTGCCCCCTTTTTCATGATGAAAGCAGCGGAATGTAAAAGAGCCTTACACAGAGGAAGAACCACACACGGGAGATGCAATATAGAATATGTAAACCGGCCTAAGCAAGCATCTAGCGAGAGACAGACGCAAAAGCAAACCACAAACCACAGAGGCAAGGAGTTTAAGGTCGTTCAGACTCTACCTAGAGTCCTACGTCCACCCCTGACTCAACAGAGTGAGGCTTCCCTAGTGCAACTGCACTAAACCGCTGATAACACAACAAGAAGGCACACATGGCCAAACCATAGATCAGAGCACACGCTATGTCTGTCTTCCTACTATCACCGGTAGGGACGGTTCACCATAGACCAGAGCACAACCTCTGTCTGTCTTCCTACAACACCCAGTAGGGACGGTTCATAGTTCCAACAGAGAAGTGTTTATAAAGAAAAAAGGAAATAAAACATAAAGCTCAGATAGGATGTAGGAAAATCAAGCAAGATAACAAATGTCATTGTCTGATAATCTGGACGTCGCTCTTGGCTTCTCCCAGATTAGTTGCTTCCTTGGAGAGTAGCTTCTCCTTTGCCATAGGAAGCTGGAGACGAAGGTTCTTCTTCTCCTTGCAGGACGAAGAAGAGTGGATGTAGAAGAGTAGCTTGTGTATCTTCTACAGAGCTTCAAAAGGTGTCTTCAGGCTCTCCTCCTCCTTCTTCTTCTTCTTTTCTTTCTTATCCTGGATGTGGCTGCTCGAACTGGGCTCTCATCGGAACCTTCTATGCGTTCCTTGGTTTTTGCATGCTCCCACGCTCTCCTTTTCTTTTCAGACAACATTCTTTTTCTATATGTATGGTGCACAGTCGGTCGTCCCTGAATTGGTAGCAAGAGATCAGGATTGTCCATCTTCATAGAACCTCACAGATCTTGAGAGGAGTGGCCGCTAATTGGTTCGAAGGTCATAGGGTACATTGACTTCTCATTGGCCTGCAAGTCCCCTTCATGTAGTACACGACGGCTTGAAGCTTTTTCCCAGAAGGCAAAGTGCATGTTCGGACAAAAACCCTTTCTAGGAGGTTTGCGATTGGTCCAGCTAGAAAGTGGGAATATCTCCTGCCAAAAGGTCTTCTAGAACCTTGAACCATCGAAGCACATCCCTTTCAATCATTTGGACTTGGACTATTAGGCCCAGATCCTTCTTACGTGCAAGTTCGCAAAGGATACTTCCGGAGTTCACAATGTGTGCATCGACGCACCGTAAATGTAGCGTTGACGCAGCCTTCTTCGCACTGGCCTCTGCTACTACTGAAGCCGTTACTGCATTGACGAAAATTTTCCACTACGTCGACGCCTCCTTCTTCAAACTGGCCACTTGTTACCGTTGGGAGGCTATCTTTCACTGCTATCGGCCATTTGTAAGCTCTATAGGGCATTTATGACCCTTACGCGGCATTTGTCTCCTTTAGAAATACATTTTTCACCCTTAGTCAAGAGAACAATCTTCTTCAATTTCTTGCGAGCTTCATAAAACTGAAGTCGACTTGTACATCCATTGAAGTCGACTTTACTTCTTGAATCTTCATGCATCTAGGCCGGTTGCCCATTATACACCCTTACTTAGCCATTTTTCACCCTAACAGTCCATTTGTCACCATTAGGAACTCATTTGTCACCCTTAGGCAAAAGAGCCATCGCCTTAGTCTTTCTCTTCTTTTGTTCGGTCGTCGCCTTAATCTATTTGTCACCCTTAGGTGTATATTATACACCGTTGATACTCCTTTTGTCACACTTAAGGCTCCATTTTTCACCGTTGTCTTCTTCTACTGGCAGAACACTTCAGGCTCATGTGTGTCGACTATGAGGTCAAAAAATGTTGACCTCAAGTAATGACTCTATTGACCTAAGGTTGTTGACCATGTCGACTTCCCAGTTTTGTTGACTTGTCCTTGTGGACTATTTTGCTGTTCACTTGGACTTGGCTTGACTATGTTGACCATGACTCTGACTAGGGTTGACTATTGACCAGAGTTACCTTGACTGCTGATGAAGTTAACTGGAGTCACTTGACTAGTGTTGACTTTGACTGAAGTCGACTTTGTCTGATGTTGACTCCGTCTTCAAACGGAATAGGCTCTTCTTCATCTTCTACCAGTTTTCACCCTTGTTGCACTCATTTATCACTCAAACCAAGTTATTTGTTACCACTATCGGCCATTTGTCTGCCTTGATCAGCCATTTGTCACCCTTAAACCATAGCCATTGATTAGCTCTCTTCACCTTGTAGACTTCAACTTGGCTACATCACGCTACTTTGATGTTTCTTAACTCCTTCAGTGTTGCGAGCCATTTTTCACCCTTAGAAGCCATTTTACACCGATACGGTTCTATTTTTCACTGATACAGGTCTATTTTACACCGATACGGCTCTCTTTGTCACCGATACGGGTCTATTTGATACCCTTGACCTGGTTGTGCTGTCTGCTTGGCGGAGTCGACTCCAGAAGCATTTGGAGTCGACTTGGCTTCTTCATTTTCATGCAACTGACCTGATTTGGCCATTCCTTTGATCAAAAATATTCTTGTCTTCACAAAAACTCATGGATATTCATTGATTAACATTATCTAAAACATTTGACAACATCAAAAATATATGAACCTCAAGAATCAAAACATATGAAACTCAGAGTAAAAAACGTATGAAACTCAAGGATCAATCACATGAAACTCAATAATGAACAAGCAATTAATTTTCAGCAGATGTGAAAACTGGATATAGGGATTTCAACTGAGGTTGCAAATCAATGGATAGTTCAAGAAGGTTTTCAATGAGATACCAATTTCATAAATCTAAAAGTAAAGAATTTTCAGACTCTTCTATTATAGGGGCTTATGACATGATCTTTATTGAAAAACGTGGTTTAAATCTGATGTGTTCAAAGTTTGTCCATAAAAGTTTCTATATTAATATCTGAATTCAAATTTTAATAAAAATGAACCAAACTCTCATATTTACATCTTGTTTAACCTCCCTTCATCTTACTCATTTAAAATTTCAATGAGTCCTTTAGGAGTTACAAAAGTTAGTACTGAGGTTAAACAAACATGATTACATCTGATTTTATCCAGGTTTTCATCAGATGTTTCTTTTGCAGGCATATCAGATTTTTCTTTTGTTCAACAACAATTTTCATATCTATCTTCCAAGAGAAATTTAGTTTAGTATACACCTTGTAACTAGAGGATACACGTTGTTTAGACGTCAGTATCCCTAAGCACTTGGTATGACTAACTATCATGCTTCATAAAGAACAGAGGTAGTATTGACACCTCATGACATACCTCAATCCATTTCATTGATGAGTGAGATATATTTCTCAGTGTACAAGCCATTGCTCTGCCTGGTTTTTCAATTATTTTTTAGCGGAGTTAACTATGGCACTTCATGACACAGTCATTTGGACATGGTTTCTTAGTGACCAAAGTCATTGCTCTGACAAGTTTTGACCTTTAGAAATTTTTCAGATTATTCAGATGTTTAAAAATAATACTTACTACATGTATCTCAACCAAAGAAGGTCATGATTTTAAACTTTTCAGATTTCAGTAGATTTGACATGACACAACATAAAGCAGCCGGTTAAGGTTTATTAAAATTGACTCAGATATTTTCAAGAAAATCATATCCAAACTCAAGGAATAAATTAAGCTTAAACCACCTGAATGCTTTAGACATTCATAATCTATTATAATAGAAGATTCCTTTTTAAGATTGTTTTTAGATTTATGGTCAAGGTATACAAATTGAAATCTTCCAAAATTTCAGATCAAGGAATTTTAGGAGCATCCAATTTTTAGCACACAAGATAGTGACTTTAAGAGTAAGCATTAATTGAAATGAGTATCAAGTTTGACAGAGATTTTCAATAGGAAATGCACGAGTGGACATACTGCATGTATGTGAGCAACTTGAAAACATTTAGTTGGAATTGTGACAGGAGTGTACAAAGTTCCGCAGTCAAGGAGGGGACTTGACCACATAATGTTCCATAGTTGTGGAGACACTTGAGCAGCCATCAATTTTTGAAGGATTCTAGGTGATACTAAGAGTTGAATAGAATTACCAAAATTAGATAAAGAATGAAGGTCAGAGTTGGCATAATGGTGAAGAATGACATGCAGTTAGGTCGACCAATTGGCTTTGCTCGGTCAACTAAAAATGCCAGAATCAGGTAAGCAATGAAATATGAGTTCAACAAGTAGAACATGGAATTGGTACCCTTAAGCAATTTCAGATCAAGAGCATTTCAGATTAGACTCCACTACCACAAATGTAGGAGTCTACTCCCCCTAAGTATATGGATGAGTTCAACATGATATGTAACATATTTTAAATGCATGATATGCATGAGAGTAAGCATATGTGAGCATTGACTCCCCCATACTAAATGCAGACTATGCACGAGGGAAATGTTAATCAAATGAGACACTTACTCCCCCTGTGTAAATGCAGGAGAACAACAAATGCACATGATTAAACTACGAAATGCAGGAATTCCACCTATCTATGTGCATGCATGTTTAAGTAATCTTTTTGACATTTTTGTTAATAATGATGTGCACAGGGATCAAACAAAAATTAAGCATGGGAGAATATGCAAATTAGACCCATGGTACTAGGCAGAGAACATAGGTCTTAAGACCACCTCACGCATAGTGTGGGTTTCCAGATAGAAATGATCTGCCCTTCTCCCAACATACCGTTTTATATACCATAGGGGTCATGCATGAAAGTGCATAACAAATGCTATGCAATTTTAAATGCAACGTAGGTTTCTCAAACTGTATATGAGAGTGCAAGAGAATTTTTCAAACTATGCATGACTACACAAATTGCATATGCACTGGTGAAAATGTATGCATGAACTAACTAACATATGCATTGAGAGCACCTTGATAATCATGCAAATGACATATGCAGACTTGAGAGTTCATGCAATCAAATTTATTTCAACTACCCTTTAAGGATACAGCCAAAAATGGTAATATCAGAAATGAAGCATGAAATTTTTAACAAATTCAATAATAAAAGAATAGAACTGGGGCTTTTACTAGACCACGGGTGCCTTGGCTTATTGAACACCTCTTTATTCCTTGTCTCCAAGGCACACCTACAAAACAATTCTTATTTTGCAAACATAGGTACCCAAGATCTCTTGGGTCTTGAAAGGTTAGCTGCACCTCTGAAAGGTGCTTTCCACATTTTTGCAACCATAGAATCATCAATTTTCATAATGAGGCGATTATTCATGCTATGCCATGATATCCTACAATAATGACAACAATTAAATGCATTCACTTTTTTCTTTAAATGATATGCATAAAAATTATGTGGGAAGGCCGGAGTTCTGCCAATTCTGTTATAAACATTTGAGTTCTTTTTGAGATGCCAACAGTCCATGACTGTGTGGCCAGTCCTTCTGCAATGATGATAGTAAGGCCTTTTGGGGACAGTGGATTTTCTTTAAGACCTCAATGCTTCATTTTTCAAAATATGGCAATTATGCACTTCATGACCATATTTGCCACAAGGATGACAATGAACTGTCTTTCTATGAATGGCATGATTTTTAGCATGGGGTTTTTGAGCATGCACATGAGCATTAGAAATGAGCCTTTTCTAGTGGAAGGCATTTTGACATTTTAACAATTACTTATCCTCTTGCATGCATTTAGGTCATCAGCCTTCATGATCCTACAATCATGCATTATGTGACCCACTCTATCACAATAGTGACATAAATTCTTTTTCTTGTGAGTTTGTGGTAGATTTGTTTGCAGTATGCATAGTGGGAGCATGATTCTTTTTTAGCATTTTCTGATTATCAATCCTTTTCTTGTTTCTCAATTTATTTTGGGTCCTTCTGGGCAGTAAACTGAAATATGGGTTAGATTGAAGTTTTGGATGGCCCAGAGCTATTCACAAATGAAGTGTAAAGTTTTGTTTCAACACTCTTCTTATTTACATGGTTATAGCCCAACCCTTCTCTTTGAAAGTTTATTTTAGTTCCAAGAAGCTTATCCAAGTTATTCTTCCCATCAACAAATTTGGACAGAGATTCATTAAGATCATCAATTTCTTGTTGACGGGATGTGATATTAAGCTCATAATTAGCCATTTCTTCTTCACATTCAACAACTCAGATTTTTAAGGCTTCATTAATAGATTTATAATCATCATTTTCTTTTTGCAACAATGTCAATTTTTGAGATTCATCAATAACCACAGATTTTCCTTTTTCCAAAGTTAACAGTCTATCAGAAATTACAGTGTTCAATTCTTTGACTTTCATTTTGTTCTTTCAAATCTTTGATTTCCTCAATTTTGTTTTCATCATTAGACATAGAACTTAACTTTTCAATCAGCTCTTCCTCTTTTTGTTCAATTTCCAAGTTCTTGTCCAACAGATTTTTGTTTTCTTCTCTTAGGGAAACAATTAAGTCCTTCTGCCAGTCTAAGTCTGAGTGAAGACTTTCATTTATCTCTTTCAAAAATTGGCATTCACTACAAGCAGATTGAACAGAACACAGATTGAACAGAACATGTTGTTTCAACATTGAGTTTTTCACATTTTTTCATAAGACACTCATTCTCAGATTTCAGAACTTCTAGTTCAGAATGAACAGCATGAATATCTTTCAATTGCTTTCTCATACTGTTATTTTCAAATTTTATTTGATCTAGTTCTGAATTAATGAGATCAAGATTGTTCAATTGTTTTCTAAAAATCTCAGTTTCGATTTTCAGCATTTCAACATCTTCATTCTCAGAACTAGAATTAACAGAATCATGTAATTTCCTTTTCAGAATTTTATTCTTTTTACTCAATCTGTCATACCTATCTAACAAATCACCATAGGCATCCTCCCAATCATCTATAGAGAAAATTTTGAAGATGGAGGTTACCTGTTCACCATTGTCTTCTTCACTCATTTGATCACTCTCATTTGCTATCATGCACCTTTGATTTTCTCCATTATGGATGGCATTCAGCATGTCCCAGATTTTCTTTGCGGACCTGTAAGTGGAGACAAATGGAAAGACATTAAGATCAACAGCATTTTTCACTATATTAAAAGCTCTGCGATTATCATTATTTTTCATCCTATGAGTGTCCGTCCATTTGGACATATCCTTGGGCAGTTTGTGTGGACCTTTGGAAATTATGTTCCATAGGTATGGATTAACTGCGTTAACCGATGTGCACACACTTCCTAACCAGTTAGGAAAGTCAGAAATATCAGACAACGGTGGATGAGCTATCAAAACAGTTAATAATGTTGAAACAACAATGCGCCAAGAAGGCAGTAGACAATAACAGGAAATGCACCAGTTAAGTAGGATCTACTCTGCAGATCGTTGGATCTGTTTAATTAGAGACCCACTCTGATACCAATTGATAGGAAATAGATGGGTGCACGGAGGGCTCCAGAGGGGGGGGGTGAATGGATCCAAATAAAAAATTTAGGCCAATTTGAACTACAAATGCCTAAAACAAAAATGCAGCTAACTGGAACTGAAAAACTGCAGGTGGCAAGAAGGTGAAAGATCACAATGCAGATGCTCATGAATGATTAATAGTTCTCATTGTTGGAACATGTGGTACGCGGAAATACATCCAGAGGGGGGGGGTGAATGGATCTTTTGGAAATATCACTCAACAAAAACTATGAACACACTTCTAAGGACTAATTAAAAGAATCACCACCGAAGACGCCTAGAAATAAAAACTTCTATTGAACTAGTGAGCAAACACTTAACATGCTAACACATGATACATGCTAACACAGGATCAGCGAACGACAACATATATAATCAACAGCGTTCAGGCTCAAGCAAAGCAGACATCGAATTGAGTAAATGGCGCTCAAGCTATCAGTAAACAAAACCTGTGAAGGAGAAAGAAGATAGGGAACAAACACACAAATGCAAACCACTACTCATAGAATTTTTAGGTGGTTCAGAGAGACCCACAGTCTGCCAATGTCCACCCCTCACTCCAAACCAGAGTGAGGCTTCCCTTGCAATAGTAAGAACCACAGACTTAGTCTGCAAACAGGACGCTGCCTAACAGCTTGACAACCGAGGGAACTGTTGAATCTCTGTAGTTTTGATGATGACTAACACTATGAATCAAATTATGTGTTGCTTCCTGGTGACTGTTAAAGATCCTGCATTGTCTGGATAATCTCTGGATCTTGGTTCTGAAAGGAGCCTTGGGAAATTTCTTGTTTGCATGCACATCTTCTGATTAAAATGTCTTCATCATGCTTTTCTGATTAAATGCTCCTCTAACACGTTCACCCATTAGCTCGTACCTGTCTGTCTTCATCTATATGGGTTCTGTGCTTTTAGTGCGTTGACGCACTTGGCTGACTGCGTAGACGCAATTGTGCGTCTTTCACTTGCTATCTTGTTCATTGCGTCAACGCTGACACTGGATGCGTTGACGCATTGGCCAGTTGCCAAGGGCATGAGCATCTCGCTTGAGGAGCTGAGGCGACGCTGCACGATGGAAGCGTTGACGCCTTGGGCTGATGTCCAAAGGTCTTTTGATCAACAACCAAGCCGATGCGTCGACGCTGTCACTAATGCGTTGACGCATTGGTGTGTATTGTGAAGGGTCCTGCTCTCCATTATAAACTCATTGCGTTAACGCCTTGGCTTTACTGTGTTGACACGTTCTTCAGTCCTTTGATAAGTTCCGTGCAATCTGTGTGAACAAACGTATGACTTGAATATTTCTGAGATTGACTGAATGTTCTCTGAAACATTACAGGGACTTAAAGACAAATTGGAACTTTATTCCGATCATGTGAGCACATGAATTGAGGGAATAATCGTCTAAAACGTGGCTCGGCTCATCTGGAAGCATCTTCTTCGCGCGTGTCTCCCACACCCTCAGTCTCTCGTGAGTCTGGATATATATAGGAAGGTTTCTGCTCTTGAAAAGCTGCCGAAGCAACAAGAAAAAGGGTGAGGCCAGAGCGAGAGGAAGGAGAGGAGAAGCCATCCTGATCCATTCGTTGAGCGTACCTGGAAGAGAGAGAGTGATGAAGGAGAGGATGGTTTTCTGCTACGTTTTGTCTATGCTTCTTTAAGAAGCTACATTGTTTCTTCGTTCGATTGTCTTTCAATATTTCTTTATGTCTTCGTTTGTTCATTCTCAAATTCCGATACTCTGTTTTCGTTCCCTCTAGGTGTAGAGGAACAGAGGTGAATCCTCTGGGTCGCAGTGTGGCTTCCCTCTGATTTAGATCAGAGGAAGGGAGGAGTTCTCCGAGGTTTTGTGTTCAGGTAGTGAGAAGGCTACCTGGGTTCTTCCCTCCGGCTGAGGAGGAAGAGAGACAGCGTCTCTGAATTGCAGTGAGAGTGGGTCACTGCTGGGTTCCCTCTTGTCTAAGAGGAAGGGAGAGTTATCTCCGGGTCAGGTCTTGTGGTGTGAGACCTGGGTGCAAGCTGTGAGTTCAGCGTCTGTAGGGATTTCGATCCCCAAGCTGTGGATCAACGTGTTCTTGGCAGACTGAGTCTGCGGTTCTTTCTTGTGAAAGGGAAGCCTCACTCTGCCTTGAGTGAGGGATGGACGTAAGTCTGCAGGTTGCAGACTGAACCATCTAAATCTCTTGTTCTCCATGGTGTGGTTGTGCGCATCTATTTTCCTTATGCTTCTGTCTGGCTTCATGAAGTAAGTGTGATTGTTGATGATTGAAACCTTGGTCTGACTGCTCGCTTAGTGCTTGTGCATATGTGCTGATGAAATTCTGAGTGATATATGTTCTGCGCTCGTGACCTGCTTTATCTCGGTTAAGGTTCCGGATCATTTTACATATTGTCAGTCTTCCTAGCCAATCTCATCTTCTAAGATCTCCTCGGCTCGGACAAATATTTTTTAAACGGTGATCTATTCATCCCCTCCCCTTCTAGCTTACCGTCCTCCTGTTTAACAGTTGGTATCAGAGCAGGTTTACCCGAGATATGGTCCAATGACCAGGGTAATCCTGGAACCAGTGGTCCTCGTAGCTATATAGCTGAAGGACAGTCAATCTCTTGTCCCCCATATTTTGATGGTTCTAATTATTTCTTTTGGAAAAACAGGATGGAAGTTTTCATCCGATCTCAGAGCCACAAGCTGTGGAGAGTCATTACAACTGGACCTTATGATTTACCTCCGAATGAGGAGATGTGGTCTGAAGAACAAGTCAAATTATTCGGACTGAACTGGTCTGCGCTCAACATCATCCAGTGCGCAGTTCACCCTGAAGATTATGCCCAAATTTCGGCGTGCAAGACAGCTAAGAAGATGTGGGATGAACTAGCGCTGATTTACAAGGGTACCTCTCATGTCAGAGCTACCAAGGTAAACTACCTAACCTCTGAGTATGAATTATTCAAGATGAAGTCAGAGGAGAGCGTGACTGATATGTACGTTAGGCTGTCACTGATCACAAACAGCCTCAAGGGATTTGGAAAGGAAATATCTGAAGGGGATATAGTCAGGAAGATCTTAAGATCCTTGACTCCAGCGTGGCACACAAAATCTACTGTGATAGAGGAATCAAAGGATTTAACAACCATGACCGTCACTGAACTCATAGGGTCTCTTATGACCTATGAGATAAATCTCAAGAAAATAGGAGAAGGAAATGACAGAAAGGGCAAGAATGTTGCTCTTAAAGTTGAACGACACAGCATGCAGCAGCAGCAGCAGCAGCAGTAGCAGCGGAGAGTCTAATGGAATTCCAGACCTTGACAGAAGTGAAAAAGCACTGCTCACACGTCAGTTCAGGAAATTCCTGAAAATGCAGGGAAATTCATATAGGAAAAGAAGAAACTACTCATCAGGTAAATATCCGAACAATGGCAATGACAAGGATAGGAATGCTAAAGGTGTGATGTGTTATCATTGCAGGAACTTTGGGCACATGAAGCAAGATTGCCCTGAGCTTCAGAAGAAGACACCGGACTACCACAAGAAAGGCTCCAAAGTGTACAAGAAAAAGCCAAAAGCTATGGTATGCACTTGGAGCGATGAAGAAGAAGACTCAGAGACTAATTCCTCAGGAAAGGAGACTGAATGAGTTTGTCTGATGGCCGACGAGGAAAATGAGGTAACCAATCCTTTTGTAACTTACTCTATTGATGACTGGGAAGATAAATATGGTGAATTGCTAGATATGTACAATGCCTTAGCTAAAGAACATAGAGTCATCAAACGCAAACTCAATGTGGTGAATGAAGAACAAGAACTCTTCAAGATAGAAAATTCCAAACTGGTAGCTGAATTAGCTCAGATGGAAAATGTAAGAAATGAGAATAATCTTGTTAAGAATGAGCTTGAAAATTTTAGAAAATAGCTTGATGAAACAAATCAACATACTAAAGAAAACCTGAGACAAAATAACTTAATCAAGGAAGGGTATGAAGCTGTTAAAAAGGTCAATGATGAATTGCTGGAAAACAACATATCTCTGCGGAATGAATTGGAAGATAAGAAGAAAACTCTTGAGAGGTTTGTTTTGGGAGAAAGCAATTTGAATGCCTTGTTAGGCACCAAAGTGAACTTTAACAAAGAAGGGTTGGGTTTCAACCCAAATAAGAAGGAAGCATTTGGGATAAAAACCACCACATTTTGCACTGAGAAAGGAAAAGAAAAAACTGGGCATCCCATCCAGTTCCAAAAGTACTGAACAACAAAAGAACATCCATAAACAACAGTCTGATTTTGGAAAATATGTCTTTAAGAAATTCAACAAGCCCACGCACCAGAAGCAAAGTGCCTGTCAATTCAGCAACTATGACTCTAATAAAAGAATGGGCTATTTTAAAAGAAACATGGGAAGGTCTAACTACACACAGAATACTGTCAATAAAATGCCTTCATCTAGACAGTTTAGAAATTATGGTTTGGCTGGGACCCAAGCTTTTATCAACAGAAACTGGACACACTTTGAGAAACAAAAGGAAACAACTGAAATGCACATCAATAGCAAAACTGTCAATTCTCAGCACAGAAAGAAAAAAGGGGTGAAGCAGATCTGGATCCCCAAAACTATGCTTAATCATTTGAGCGGTATTTTTGGACCCAACTTACCTTGGGCTCCAAAGCACGCTACTTAAATTGTTATTGTGCAGGTGAGCCTAGCAGCCGAGAACAACAAGTGGTATCTCGACAGTGGCTGCTCGAGGCATATGACAGGGGATCAAAGAAAGTTCAGCAAGCTTGAATTGAAAGCAGGAGGGACAGTCAAGTTTGGAGGTAAAAACAAAGGCCAAATCATTGGGACTGGAACCATCGGTAAGAAAACCTCCAACTCTATTGAAAAAGTATTGTTGGTCGAAGGTCTACAACACAACTTATTGAGTATTAGTCAGTTATGTGACAAGGGTCACAAGGTCCTTTTTGATGAGCATGCTTGCAAAATTCTAGAACCAAACTCCGATAAAATAAAGTTCATTGCAAATAGAGTCAATAATGTCTATATTGTGGATTTTGATGTTGAGTCTGAGTCTAATCTGTGTCTCTCTGCTGATTCAGAGAATAACATGTTTGACTGGCATAGGCGACTAGGTCATGCTAGCTTTAACACCTTGCATAAATTAGCTAAATTTGACTTAGTTAGAGGCATGCCGAGCTTGAAGTTCAAATCATTCTCTAAGCCTTGCGATGCCTGTGCTCTAGGCAAGCAAACCCGAGCTTCTTTTAAAATAAGGACTGAGAGCTTGTCAAACAAGCTTATGGAACACTTGCACATGGATCTCTTTGGTCCTACCATAACCCAGAGCCTAAATGGTAAGAGATTTGGTTTTGTCATTATCGATGACTACTCTAGATTTGCATGGTTGTTTTTCTTGGCTAATAAGAGTGATGCTTTTCAAAAATTTGAACATTTTTTTAATAAGCAAAAACTTGTAGGCCACAAGATCACTGTTATCCAATCAGATCATGGAGGAGAGTTTGAGAACTCCTCATTTTCTAGTTTTTGTGACAAGGAGGGACTGACTCACAAATTTTCTTCTCCCAGGACCCCAGAGCAGAATGGAATTGTGGAGAGAAGGAATAGGACAATAGTGGAAATGGCAAGAACATTACTAATGGAGAGTCAGCTACCGAAGAGTTTTTGGGCAGAAGCGGCAAACACTGCCTGCTATATACTAAATAGAGTTTTGGTAAGACCCATACATAAGAAAACACCATATGAACTCCTGAAAGGTAAGAGACCTAATGTCTCATATTTCAAAATTTTTGGTTCAAAATGCTTTATTCATAATAACAACAAGAGAGACTTAGATAAATTTGATGCCAGAAGTATTCCGGGAATATTCCTAGGATACTCTAAAACATCTAGGGCCTTCAGGGTCTTTAATAAAACTGATAGAACTGTAGAGGAAACCCCTCATGTCATTTTTGATGAAACAAAAATCTCTAACAGTCTAAATGATGATAACAGGTCTACAAGTCATGATGGAGAGTTCCTGAATCAAATGCAAGAGGAGGAAGTACAACAGGCTGAAGAACCCACTGATCTGAACCCAGTAAGTACAGCCGAAGAAGGTGAGTCCTCAACAAATGTCAGAATTTTAAAAGACCACCCTGTAACCAATATTATTGGTAGTCTTCATGATCCCCCTAGGACAAGATCCCATTTCAGAAATGTTCAGAATCAGGACTTAATTGCTTTAGTTTCTCAAATTGAGCCTAAGACCATTGAAGAAGCCTTAAGTGATGAGAATTGGGTAACTGCCATGTGTGAAGAACTAGGGCAATTTGATAGAAACAATGTATGGGAACTTGTACCTAGACCTGAAAATTTCAATGTAATAGGAACAAAATGGGTTTTTAAGAACAAACTGAATGAAGAAGGTGTCATCTCTAGGAATAAAGCTAGACTTGTAGCTAAAGGCTACAGTCAGGAGTATGGAGTGGACTTTGATGAATCCTTTGCTCCAGTAGCTAGAATGGAGGCTATCAGAATTCTATTAGCATTTGCTTGTTCAAACAACATAAAACTTCAACAAATGGATGTTAAGAGTGCTTTCTTGAATGGAATTCTAAAAGAAGAAGTTTATGTTGAACAACCTCCTGGTTTTCAGTTTTCGACTAAACCTGATCAAGTTTTCAGGTTAAACAAAGCTCTTTATGGACTAAAGCAGGCTCCTCGGGCTTGGTATGAAAGGCTGACCAGTTTCTTACTGAATAAAGGATATAACAGAGGTAATGTTGACCAAACTTTATTCACTAAGAATTCAAGACAAGATCTCATCATAGTTCAGGTATACGTAGACGACATCATCTTTGGATCAACAAATCTTGAACTATGTAATGAATTTTCACAACTTATGTCAGCTGAATTTGAGATGAGCTTAGTTGGAGAACTGACTTATTTTTTTGGCTTACAGATAAATCAAATGTCAGATGGCTGCTTCTTCCACCAAACCAAGTACACGCTGGATATCCTAAAAAGGTTTGGGATGACTAACCTGAAGCAAATATCCACCCCAATGAGCACAAGCATGACCCTTAATGCAGATGAGTCAGGTAAACAAGTGGATGAAAAACTCTACAGAGGTATGATTGGATCCCTCTTGTACTTAACAGCTTCTAGGCCAGACATACAATTCAGTGTTGGCTTATGTGCAAGATATCAGTCTAGGCCTACTGAACTTCATTTGTCTGCTGTAAAAAGGATCTTTAGATATCTGTCTGCCACACACACATTAGGAATATGGTATCCTGCTTCTCGCACATTAGATTTAGTTGCATACACTGATGCAGACTTTGCTGGATGCAAATTAGATAGGAAGAGCACCAGTGGCCACTGCCAATTCTTAGGAGGATGCCTAGTTTCTTGGAGTTCAAAGAAACAACATACAGTGGCCCTTTCCACTGCTGAGGCTGAATACGTGGCTGCAAGCAGCTGTGGCACTCAAGTTATCTGGATTAAGCATCAGCTTCAGGATTACCAAGTAGAGACAGGATGCACTCTCATTTTTTTTGACAACACGAGTGCCATAAACATTGCAAAGAATCATGTTTTACACTCACGAACAAAACACATTGAAATCAGGCACCACTTTATTAGAAATGAAATTGCAAATAAAACATTTGAACTAATTCATGTTGGGACTGCAAATCAAACTGCGGATATTTTTACAAAACCTTTAGATAGTGAAAAATTCACTTCATTGAGAAGAGAACTTGGTATTTACAAACTCTGACTGATCTGTGGCAATGAATTCAGTTTTATGTCTTTCCATGATTTTAGTGATAGTTTTGTCTTACTTTTTCTGATGGGGTCACTATGTGAGGGGGAGCGGGTGTGAGATTTGAGAGGTATCAGGTCTGTTTCTCTACTGTTATCAGGGTAGAATGGGAGATAGAGCTACTAGAGAGGGGGAGCTTGACTAATTAAAAATGTTTGAAAGATGGTTGTTGTTGCTGGATTAATTGTCAGAATTGATCTTGAGTATCCCTTTTTAGTAGAACCTCGTTCATTTCCTACATTCTTAAGTTTGTGCAATTAAAGTCCAGCCAGAATCTTCTTCTAGTAAGTCTTTAGAGGCTAAGATTAACCTTCACAAGTATATCCTCTTACTTTGTTTCTTGACTGATGAACAAGCTAGACTCATATGAAATGGGTTCTGTTATACGCTTTTCATTGGATTTCGTGATAAGACCACGAGTAATTGCCCTGGCTTTGTCTTCAAACAACCTTCTTGAAGAGCTAGCTAAACTGATCAGTGTTTAAAACTGTATACTGAGAAACTAGGAATCCCATCAATGAAATGGGAACTTTCTAAGTCATGAAGTATCAGTTCTCATAAAAAAAAACAAAAGAAAGAAATTCAATTCAAAATTTATGGTTGGCAGAGCAATGATGCCATGTGGTGAGTAACTGGGGATTATGGCCTCTGATCAAGGTGTCTCCTCATGTAAAAACCAATAGTCACTATCTCTGTTCTCTAACTGAGAAGGTATGAGGCTCTTACACTGAGTAACTGAGGATGCTGGCCTCTGACCAAGGTGCATACTTAATGTCAAAGGTGTAACTGGCCAAATACACTCTACAACAGTGCTTTCTCTCCTTGGAATGTTTGTCCTCAGCGCCTACAGGCTGTTTTCATGGTTCAAATTCTTGTTGTCCTTTTGACGAGCCTTAATAGCTACCTCAGTCATATTTGTTGACACTTGCTCTTCTTTCACATTCATCGTAAGTTGATAAACTTCCAGCTTCTTCTGAATCTCTTTCTCTTACCAGAACTCCAAGATTCTTCACTAACCTTAAAGCCCCACTTAAGCATCTAAGATTTGACACTGAGTTTCTACTGTTGGAACTCTCTCCATCTTTTCTCATCAATCCAGCGTCAACATCTCTCTTTCTCTTTTGTTTTGATGATGTCAAAGGGGGAGAAGGTTGAAGGGAGGAGGGGGAGTGAAGAGGTTGAAAGGAGGAGGTTGAGCTAGTGAAAAGGAAGTTTTTGGAATGTTTTGGGTAAAGGATATTGAGTGCTGTGAGTTCAGTTTTTGAGAGGTCACCATTGCTGTTTTATCGAGAACTATTGCTGTTGTTATTGAGACTGCTTTAGGTTGGTGTTCCTTTTTCACTGAATTTGACTCATGGTGTTGCCATCATCAAAAAGGGGGAGATTGTTGAATCTCTGTAGTTTTGATGATGACTAACACTATGAATCAAATTATGTGTTGCTTCCTGGTGACTGTTAAAGATCCTGCATTGTCTGGATAATCTCTGGATCTTGGTTCTGAAAAGAGCCTTGGGAAATTTCTTGTTTGCATGCACATCTTCTGATTAAAATGTCTTCATCATGCTTTTCTGATTAAATGCTTCTCTAACACGTTCACCTATTAGCTCGTACCTGTCTATCTTCATCTATATGGGTTCTGTACTTTTAGTGCGTTGACGCACTTGGCTGACTGCGTAGATGCAATTGTGCGTCTTTCACTTGCTATCTTGTTCATTGCGTCGACGCTGACACTGGATGCGTTGACGCATTGGCCAGTTGCCAAGGGCGTGAGCATCTCGCTTGAGGAGCTGAGGCGACGCTGCACGATGGAAGCGTTGACGCCTTGGGCTGATGTCCAAAGGTCTTTTAATCAACAACAAAGCCGATGCGTCGACGCTGTCACTAATGCGTTGATGCATTGGTGTGTATTGTGAAGGGTCCTGCTCTCCATTATAAACTCATTGCGTTAACGCCTTGGCTTTTCTGCGTTGACGCGTTCTTCAGTCATTTGATAAGTTCCATGCAATCTGTGTGAACAAACGTATGACTTGAATATTTCTGAGATTGACTGAATGTTCTCTGAAACATTACAGGGACTTAAAGACAAATTAGAACTTTATTCCAATCATGTGAGCACGTGAATTGAGGGAATAATCATCTAACACGTGGCTCGGCTCATCTGGAAGCATCTTCTTCACGCGTGTCTCCCACACCCTCAGTCTCTCGTGAGTCTGGATATATATAGGAAGGTTTCAGCTCCTGAAAAGCTGCCGAAGCCACAAGAAAAAGGGTGAGGCCAGAGCGAGAGTAAGGAGAGGAGAAGCCATCCTGATCCATTCGTTGAGCGTACCTGGAAGAGAGAGAGTGATGAAGGAGAGGATGGTTTTCTGCTACGTTTTGTCTATGCTTCTTTAAGAAGCTACATTGTTTCTCCGTTTGATTGTCTTTCAATATTTCTTTATGTCTTCGTTTGTTCGTTCTCAAATTCCGATACTCTGTTTTCGTTCCCTCTAGGTGTAGAGGAAGAGAGGTGAATCCTCTGGGTCGCAGTGTGGCTTCCCTCTGATTTAGATCAGAGGAAGGGAGGAGTTCTCTGGGGTTTTGTGTTCAGGTAGTGAGAAGGCTACCTGGGTTCTTCCCTCCCGCTGAGGAGGAAGAGAGACAGCGTCTCTGAATTGCAGTGAGGGTGGGTCACTGCTGGGTACCCTCTTGTTTAAGAGGAAGGGAGAGTTATCTCCGAGTCAGGTCTTGTGGTGTGAGACTTGGGTGCAAGCTGTGAGTTCAGCGTCTGTAGGGATTTCGATCCCCAAGCTATGGATCAGCGTGTTGTTGGCAGACTGAGTCTACGGTTCTTTCTTGTGAAAGGGAAGCCTCACTCTGCCTTGAGTGAGGGATGGACGTAAGTCTGTAGGTTGCAGACTGAACCATCTAAATCTCTTGTTCTCCATGGTGTGGTTGTGCGCATCTATTTTCCTTATGCTTCTGTCTGGCTTCATGAAGTAAGTGTGATTGTTGATGATCGAAACCTTGGTCTGACTACTCGCTTAGTGCTTGTGCATATGTGCTGATGAAATTCTGAGTGATATATGTTCTGCGCTCGTGACCTGCTTTATCTCGGTTAAGGTTCCGGATCATTTTACATATTGTCAGTCTTCCTAGCCAATCTCATCTTCTAAGATCTCCTCAGCTCGGACAAATATTTTTTAAACGGTGATCTATTCATCCCCTCCCCTTCTAGCTCACCGTCCTCCAGTTTAACAGGAACAAATCCCTCAACCAAGCCCCACAAGTGACAACCTGTCACTTGCAACCGGAGACACCAAGTCTCCCTTCCTCTGAAATCCAGAGGGAAAGCACAAGTGACACAAAGTCACTTGCAACCGGAGACACCAAGTCTCCCTTCTCCTGTGTCCACAGGAAGAACCCCGAACTCAACCTGAGTATCGGAAGAACAAGAAACTGGAAGATGAAAGTAACAAAAAGAAAAAACAAATTGGCGAATAAAGCTCAATGAGAAATATAGCTCACGCAGGAGCACAGCAGTTCAGGATCTGATCCTAGAACAGAACTTCTTGACTCTTCCTTCCTCGTGAGCTCACTCTTCTTCTACTGCTCTCTCTATTCTATTCTTCTCTTCGTTCTCTTACTGGCTCTCAGACCCCTTCAGATTTTTCTTGCTTTGCTGCTCTATCTTCTTCTTTATCTTCTGATCTTAGTCTCTCTTCAGATGTCTTCAATTCATTCTTCTTCTTTTCTCTTCTCCTCTCTAGATCGTTCTAGCTCTAGATCTTTCTACTTCGATCCACCTTCTCCGGAAGGAGAGGTTTCCTTTTTATATGAGCATCATATGTAGGGCGTGTGCTTTCCACGATTCCCGCCCAAATGCCTTGGCCTATGCGGCAGCATCCTAGCTCAATGCTTTCCACGTGTCACGATCCTGGCACCTCCTCCACTCTTGGATCAGTCTTGGATCACGAGCCTTCACTTTGAGTTCACGTGACTTTAAGTTCCTGTCAGCAATTTGAGAGGCATTTCATCAAACACTTGTAAGCATGGAAATTGGATACGTATGAAACATGCACTGACTAGATATGAACGCTTAACATGCTAGCACCGACCTTGTATCCTCACAAAAGAAAGATGCACTGACTATGGTTATGCAAGGCACAAGAGTGCACTGACCTTATTACGCATGAAAACATGCACAGACCTTCCTAGACACAAGACATAACTTGCACCAACTATATGAGGTATATGCACTGACCTATGTTATGTGCAAAGACGTGCACCAACCTTGCGTGCACCGACTATGAAACATGCAGACATGAAACTTGCACCGACTGTGTCGTTCATGCAGCAAAGATGTGCACCGACCTTGCTAGGTGAAAGACGCAATTAGCGTCGACTTCAGTTGTGTAGAAACACAACTAGCACCGATGCTATGCAGTTAGACTCAAACATGCACCGACAGAGTATATGCCTTCGATGAAAACTTGCACCGACCTTACTTCAGTCGAAGCAAGATATGCACAAACATTGGTTAAACATATAACGTGTCTAGCACCGACCTCATATGTAGACAACTGAAAGATGCACCGATGTTGTGTGTGCTGGGGAAGGCATTGCACCGACCGTGAGAATGCCTTAGGCATATATATGCACCAACCCTAATCAATGAAGTGCACGGACTCTGCTAAGCATAGGACAAAAACCTGCACCGACTTTGGCGACAATGGAAAAACATGCTTCGACCTTAACAATGAACAAACCACAATGTGCACCAACCTATATGATGACTGATGAGACTATGCACGGCCTAGTGTGTCAACTCTATGAGTCGACTCTTGCTTGTGGGTAAGCAAGAGGTGCAAACTAGCTCAGTCTAACGCAGACTTACAGAATGAAACAAATGCACTGACTCAGACGTGACGAAACAAGAATGCTGACATAATACTTATGTGAAACATGATTATTTGACCAAATCATAATCTGATGCAAGAGTTGACTTAGGAATGACCAACAGGTAGCAACATATTATATTCAAGCATATATAAGCACATATGAACTGTATCAACACAACATGTGAACCCTTAGCAAATTCAGGCACAAATGAACCATGAATCATGATCTGCACTACACACATGATTCATAGTATGCCATTATCAAAACTAGGGTTCCAACATTCTCCCCCTTTTTTATTATGACAATACTATGAGTCATGTGTGCTTATTCACACAACTCAATTACTCCAAACATTCAGTCAAGAAGTGAGACCAATTGTTAACAATTATTTCATATCAAACAAGCATTTCATTTCATCATTTCCCCATTTTTCCAGACAAGCATAAACAGAACATATGACTCTAAACAGAACATATGACTCATACCAATTTCTCCACCTTTGTCATTATCAAAAAGAACTATGGTGAAGGTATGAATGCAGAGATACATATGCAACAAGAAATGCAACATATAGATGAACGTAGCCATAACGGACATCTTGGAACCATAGCTTATAATCTCCTCAGGCCTAAGGGCCGCAACAGGTCAGTCTAGGCTAAATTATGGCATCCGGCCTTTGCCCCAAGGGCAGCATTGTTTGCTTGGAAGGTTCTTCACCGGGCTATTCCTATGGATAGCAGGGTTAAGGAATGTGGTATCCTCATAGCTTCTAAATGCAACTGCTATTTTCTTCCTTGCCAAGAAGACCTAGACCATATTTTCATTTCTAGTGACATGGCTATGGCTCTGTGGGGCTGGGTTGCTCCTTTGTTAAGCCCTAGGGCTTGGTTGAGCGACCACATTACTGTCCGCCTATGGAATATTTTTTCTCCTTCCAACATGCAGTCTGCTTTTAGCTTCATTGGGATGTATGTTGTTATTCTGATGGTCTGGGAACTGTGGAAGTGTAGATGTGCGGCTCGTTTTGATGATATATCTGTTAACCTTGCTGTTATCAAAAGAAGAATCTCAGATGCTATTTCCTTGGCTTTGGACAGATTAAAATTTCACAAGCCTCTCTCCTCTCTTCAGTTCAGAAGCTTGGTTGCATTTAAATTCTATCCTCTGGTAGTCATTAAACAGCCCATGGCAGTTAGGTGTCTTTTAGCCTCTCAAGGCTCTTCCCTACATCTCGATGGGGCATCTAAGGTTAATCCAGGTAGATGTGGGGGAGGCGGCTATATAAGAGATGCTTCTGGCAGGTTATTGATTGCTTTTGCTTTTTCCTATGGTATAGGCTACAGTATTTTAGCAGAAACTAGAGCTCTTCATGATGGTTTAGCTATTGCCAGCCAATGTGGCATCAGACTTTCTAGGATATACTCGGACTGTGTAGCTCTTGTGGAGGCCGTTGGAAAGGGTAGCGCCCCCTGCTGGATGGCAACCCCATGGTGGAGGCAGATCTGTTTGCTTATGGAGAGATGTGGCAGTCAGCTGTAGCATATCTATAGGGAAGGTAATCAAGTTGCAGATTCTCTGGCCTCTTTTGCTTGCACTGCTCCTGGAAATCACGTTTTTGTTCGTGAAAGTGAGCTCCCTAGGTTTGCTAGGGGAGCCCTTCGGGTGGACAGGGTAGGTCTGCCTGCCTTTCGGTTCTAGTCTTTTTGTAGTTTTTTTCCTATCTCCTCTTTTTGGTGTGATGTATGGGCTTCCACTGCCTGTCTGTCTATCAGGGGTATGCCTCTATGACCATGTTACTTCTTGTTATTGCAATAAAAATCCAGGGCCCTGGTGTAGACTGGGGGAGTGAGAACATCTCCCCTTTTTGAGGGGTGGTGCACTCGACCAGTTCCTGCTCCAGATTGGCCAGTCTTTTATTATAAAAAAAAGACATCTAGGAACCAATGCATGACCTGACATCAAATATGCACACTCTCCCCCTTCGACTTCATCAAAAAGAAAATAGTTTGAGAGAGTGAATAAGCAGGAAAGCATATAAGAGCTATTCTCCTCCCAAAGTGTAAAGAAAGAGCAATCGTACATGAGACTCCCCCTGAATAAAATCAGCAGTTATGCAATCAAGCATCAATCCTCCCCCTTTAAGAAGCAATAAGGACAATCAAAATAAGGCAATGGTTTCAAGAGAATATGTGAGGAGTGTGTCAAAGTAACAAGCAGTAGATGGAGGAAGAATGTCAAGGCAACATGCAAGCCACAAGATCTTTCAGAAACAATTCAACAAAGATAGTGAGCAGGTTCGAGTGATACCAAATTGATGATCAGGAAATAAATATGCAAGATGATTGAGTTGTCAGAGTAGAAACTAATAAGAAGAAATTGTGTAGTAGGTACCATTATTATAAATCCACATGAAGATAGACTCTCCTATCATAAGGGGTTATGAATTAAACTTCATGACAACACTTGTTTAAGCATGATGTATACCAAATTTGTCAATCAGATTCAGTACTCATATCTGAAGCTAAATTTTAATAAAGGTGAACCAATTACTCATGCAACACTCCAGTTCAATCACCTTCCATCTTACTCAAAAGATCTCAATGACTCCTTTAAGAGTTACACAGAGTAGTATTGATTAATAGTATGTAAAGTTGACTGTTTTTGCAATAAATTTTGAAATATGCTTGATCAGCACTTTAAATTTTCCTGAGCAATTTTGGTTGATCAACACCTTTTTACGTGAGGCACAACACGTCTTAGGTTAAGTGACCCAGTTACTCAGTGTGATAACTGCCATTGCCTCTCAATTGTGAGACCAGAGTTAGCAATATGAGTGTCTTTTTACATGAGGAGACATCTTGATTAGAGGCCAGAATCCCCAGTTACTCAACACAACCGTGCTATTGCTCTGTCAGCTTTTACAATTATTTTTATACCAGAGATAACTATGACACTTCATGACATAGGTTTACTCTACTTCTTTGATAGAGGACCCAGTTTCTCAGTGTACAAAGTCATTGCTTTGAATTCTGTTCTTCCTTTTAGTCAACTTCAGACAGATTTAATGTTTAAGGATAATACTGAGAATATGTATCTCAGCCAAAGTAGCCTTGATTTCAAATTTTCAGAGTTCGGATAATTATGTCCGGAGATTACATGAAACTGTTGGTTACAATTTATTAAAACTTCTGATTCAGATACTTTCAAGACATTCAATGTTCAAATTCAAGAATACATTAGGCTAATACCAGTCTAGATCAATGGACATTCTTAAACCTGTATGATAGGAATTTCCCATAAGGTTTCAGATTTATAGACAAGGTACACAACTTTAACATTCTTGATTTTCAGTTCAAACAATGTGTCCTAGCAGCTAATCATCAGCTGATATGAGATCAGTCTGACCAGCTTGACAAGAAATGGAGTGATGTGAATGATGTGAGGAAGTTGGCAGTAAGAGTCTCAGCAAGCAAGTGGATAGCATAGAATCAATGTGGGTAGGAATTGAGTAGCTGAGTCTGAAAAATAGACAGATCAGCTTGACATTAGTGACATAAAGGAATTCGAGAGAAGCTCTCCTTCAACAACTCAAGGAATGGATGGCAAGGATTTCATCATCAAGAAATAGTATGAGATCAGATAAAAGTGATTCATATAGCTAGACAGGAAGTATTCAGAGTGTGAAAGACTGATGAGTCTAAAATGCTCCCCCTGTCTAGATGCAATGAGACAATTCTTTTTGGATTTTTCAGATATAATGATATGCAATGCTTTACACTACATGTATGCACATTCAATGTATTTTTTTTTTGAAGATGTTGCCTAAACATGAATGTCCTGACTATCATGCTAAAACAACTAAACTCCCCCCGACTGAATGCATGTCATCCAAGTGATGCTTTAAACATAATTTCATGATTCACACACATAAAACAAGTGTGTATAGCAGCCTGAGAAAGAATACCATAAATTCCAAGTCCATTCTGATTTTCAAGTGATTTCAATTAAGCATAGACAGATTAACATGATATGCACACATCTCAAACACACAATTTCAGATGACAAAATTTAAACAGAGTGTTTAGAACTGACCTGTAAAGTGCAATCCAGGGGTTTTCATCCTTGAGTGCCTCGGTTTATTGACCCCTTTTATTCCATTCCAAGGCACACCTGCAAAGCAGCAGACTATTTTGTTCCAGCAGGAACCCAAGCACCCTTGGGTCCTGTGTTACCCCTAACTGGTGTTCTAAACAATTTTTTAGCTACATTGTCATCATATTTCATCAGGAAGCAAACAGCCATGGAGTGTCCAATTTTACCACAATATCTACATGAAATGACAAGTTTTCGAATCTTATGATGCACATCAGTAGCAGTATGAGTTCTATGTGCATGAGCATGAAATTTTCTGTTGTTTGTATGAACATTTTGTCTATGATTTTCAGTTAGCCAACAATTAGCAAATTTATGATCTGGGTTTCCACAGTTAAAACATGAAGTGTTTCTCTTGACAAAGCTCCTGTCAAACACATTTCTTTTTACAGGGGATTTAACAAATTTGGATTTAACAGAGTTTCCCTGGGCATGCCAACAGTCCTTGACTGTATGGCCATGCTTTCCACATTCGAAGCACCTGAGGTGCTTACCTCTTGATCCAGTTCTGTCCCAATGATTCCCTGACCAGCACTCAACAGCCTTGTGACAAGGCTTGTTGCAGTTGAAACAAATGATATGCTGGTTAGAAGTAGATCTGTTTCTATATGGGCCATGATTATTTGTAGAAGACCTGGCATGCGTTTTATCATCTTGTTTCATGATGTTGCATTCATTCATGAAATGACCACGCCTACCACAGTAATGACATGAATGATTAGGTTTCCTGGTAGCATGGTTTCTACCAAATGAGTTCCTAGAATGCATTGTTTCACCAGCATGCTCATCTTCTAGCATCAATCTGCAATCATCCATTGCATGCCCTACCTTGCCACAATAATGACATGAGCCAATCTTTTCATGCGCATGCAAATGAGTATGAGACTTATGAGCAGCATGTTTTAAACTAGCAGTTTCCACATAACTAGTTGATTTACTACCACATACAAGAACATTTTTGGCTTTATTCAACTGAGTATTCTTTTTCAGTTTCTCATTCTTTTTCGAATTTCTTGTTTGTTCTTCATTTCTCTGAGCCTTAAATTGAAAGACTGATGATAGAGGTGTTTTAAACGGCTCAGAACAGCTAGCAAAGGAGGTGGATGGCGTATTTTCAGGTCTCTTTTTGTCGGCCATGTTGTGACCCTTACCTTCCTTCTGTACATTAAGCTTAGTTCCAGAGATCTTATCAGAGTTGCCTTTTCCTCTAACAAATTTTGACAGTGTGCCTTTAAGATCCTGGATTTCAGATTTTAAGGAGGCTATGTTATCTTCATAGCCAATGATCTCGGTTTCACAAGAGATAACCTGCTGATTCAGCTCAGCATTCAGGCTCTTTAAGGTTTCAATTTCCTGTATGTGCCTTTGCTCTCTGTTAATCTCATCCTCATTCACCACACATTTTCCTTTCTCGATATCCAACCATTTTTCTCCCATGATAGTGTTTAGGACCATGAGCTTTTTGTTTTGTTCCTTAAGTTTTTCATTTTCCTTTATCAGCTTCTCAATTTCTTCACCACATTTTTTACCGCTGGATACTAAATCCAGTCTCTCAATTAGTTCCTTCTCTCTTTGTTCAACTTCAATTTTCGCAGCCAGCAAATCTTTATGATCTTCCTTGAGGGAGTTAATCAACTTCCTCTACCATTCATTTTCCAGATAGAGATCTTCATTGCGTTCCTTTAGTAGAGAACATCTTTTGCAGGCTGACTTTATAGAACCGGTGTTTGAGGCTTCTTCCTCGATTTCCTTTATTCTGACAGCAAGGTTTTCATTATTCTCCTGGAGTTCTGCATTTTTAAGTTTCAGTTTGACCATTTTTGAATTAATCTCAATCAATTCTTGCATGCTCTTTAGATGTTCATTATTCTTCTCATTCAGCTGATTCTTTAGTTCAGATGTCTTGTTTAAACATGTTTGATTCTCATTCTTTAAAGACACAATTTGTTCCTTAAAATTATGAACATCTAACAAGCATATATCATAAGATTGTTTCAATGTAGGACAAACTTCACAAGTGAATTCAGACTTACTTTGTTCGTCTTTTTCTTCAGCCTTTTATTCTCAGATTTCATTTTCTTGGACAACTCTAACAATTCTTCATACATCACAACCAATTCATTAAAAGAAGGTTCTTCTGATCTGGAGCTCACCTGAGACGCTGTTTCCTCATCATCATCTCTCCGGTTGGCCATCAAACACATCCGTTCTTGCTCCTGATGAATGGTAGTTATCTTATCCATGATCTCCTTTCCAGAAACACACCTGAGAGCAAAGGGAAATCTATCAGTATTGACCGTAGCTCTCAAAATATTAAGAACTGTGATATTATCACGGTTCTTTGATCTTTCCTCACTAGACCACTTGGCCTGATTGTGAGGTAACTTATATGGGCCTCTTGATACTAGATTCCATAGATTAGGATCAATGGAATTCAGTTGAACACAGAGGCCGCCTAGCCAGTTGCTGAAGTTAGACCCATCGTAGACTGGAGGATGATCCATGAACGCAGATCGACAAGGAATTTCAAAACAGAATGCACAAAGTAGTGATGCACTGAATGCAAAATAGTAGAAATAATAATGCACTGAATACAGCAAGATCCTCTACAGATCATTGGATCGGGATGCACAGAAACCCACTCTGATACCAATTGTTGGAACATGTGGTACGCGGAAATAGATCCAGAGGGGGGGTGAATGGATCTTTTGAAAATATCACTCAACAAAAACTATGAACACGCTTCTAAGGACTGATTGAAAGAATCACCACCGAAGACGCCTAGAAATAAAAACTTCTATTGAACCAGTGAGCAAACACTTAACATGCTAACACAGGATCAACGAACGACAACATATATAATCAACAGCGTTCAGGCTCAAGCAAAGTAGACATTGAATTGATTAAATGGCGCTCAAGCTATCAGTAAATAAAACCTGTGAAGGAGAAAGGAGATAGGGAACAAACACACAAATGCAAACCACTGCTCACAGGATTTTTAGGTGGTTCGGCCAGACCCACAGTCTGCCTATGTCCACCCCTCACTCCAAACCAGAGTGAGGCTTCCCTTGCAATAGTAAGAACCACAGACTCAGTCTGCAAACAGGATGCTACCTAACAGCTTGACAACCGAGGGAACAAATCCCTCAACCAAGCCTCACAAGTGACAACCTATCACTTGCAACCGGAGAAACCAAGTCTCCCTTCCTCTGAAATCCAGAGGGAAAGCACAAGTGACACAAAGTCACTTGCAACCGGAGACACCAAGTCTCCCTTCTCCTGTGTCCACAGGAAGAACCCCGAACTCAACCTGAGTATCAGAAGAACAAGAAACTGGAAGATGAAAGTAACCAAAAGGAAAAACAAACTGGAGAATAAAGCTCAATGAAAAATATAGCTCACGTAGGAGCACAACAGTTCAAAATCTGATCCTAGAACTGAACTTCTTCACTCTTCCTTCCTCGCGAGCTCACTCTTCTTCTGCTGCTCTTCTTCTGCTGCTCTCTCTATTCTATTCTTCTCTTCGTTCTCTTACTGGCTCTCAGACCCCTTCAGATTTTTCTTGCTCTGCTGCTCTATCTTCTTCTCTATCTCCTGCTCTTAGTCTCTCTTCAGATGTCTTCAATTCATTCTTCTTCTTTTCTCTTCTCCTCTCTGGATCGTTCTGGCTCTATATCTTTCTACTTCGATCCACCTTCTCCGGAAGGAGAGGTTTCCTTCTTATATGAGCATCATATGTAGGGGGTGTGCTTTCCACGATTCCCACCCAAATGCCTTGGCCCACGTGGCAGCATCCTAGCTCAATACTTTCCACGTGTCACGATCCTGGCACCTCCTCCACTCTTGGATCAGTCTTGGATCACGAGCCTTCACTTTGAGTTCACGTGACTTTAAGTTCCTGTCAGCAATTTGAGAGGCATTTCATCAAACACTTGTAAGCATGGAAATTGGATACGTATGAAACATGCACTGACTAGATATGAACGCTTAACATGATAGCACCGACCTTGTCTCCTCACAAAAGAAAGATGCACTGACTATGGTTATGCAAGGCACAAGAGGGCACTGACCTTATTACGCAAGAAAACATGCACAGACCTTCCTAGACACAAGACATAACTTGCACCGACTGTATGAGGTATATGCACTGACCTATGTTATGTGCAAAGACATGCACCAACCTTGCGTGCACCGACTATGAAACATGCAGACATGAAACTTGCACCGACCGTGTCGTTCATGCAGCAAAGATGTGCACCAACCTTGCTAGGTGAAAGACGCAATTAGCGTCAACTTCAGTTGTGTAGAAACACAACTAGCACCGATACTACGCAGTTAGACTCAAACATGCACCGACGGAGTATATGCCTTAGATGAAAACTTGCACCGACCTTACTTCAGTCAAAGCAAGATATGCACAGACGTTGGTTAAACATATAACGCGTCTAACACCGACCTCATATGCAGACAACTGAAAGATGCACCGACATTGTGTGTGCTAGGGAAGGCATTGCACCGACCATGAGAATGCCTTAGGCATATATATGCACTGACCCTAATCAGTGAAGTGCACGGACTCTGCTAAGCACAGGACAAAAACCTGCACCGACTTTGGCGACAATGAAAAAACATGCTTCGACCTTAACAATGAACAAACCACAATGTGCACCAACCTATATGATGACTGATGAGACTATGCACGGCCTACTGTGTCGACTCTATGAGTCGACTCTTGCTTGTAGGTAAGCAAGAGGTGCAGACTAGCTCAGACTAGCTTAGTCTAACGCAGACGTATAGAATGAAACAAATGCACTGACTCAGACTTGACGAAACAAGAATGCTGACATAGTACTTATGTGAGACATGATTATTTGACCAAATCATAATCTGATGCAAGAGTTGACTTAGCAATGACCAACAGTTAGCAACATATTATATTCAAGCATATATAAGCACATATGAACTGTATCAACACAACATGTGAACCCTTAGAAAATTCAGGCACAAATGAACCATGAATCATGATCTGCACTACACACATAATTCATAGTATGTCTGATGCGGGACGAGACCACGGACACGACAAGCTCGTGACTGCCCCTTAACGAGAGAAGCGTCGGATGTGCGCGGTTGAGAAACCGGCTGTGAGCTAGGGTGGTCGGCTCTCACTTGTGCCCGGATCAGGTCACGGGACGGTAACGCTCTCTCTCGCAGCAGCGGTGATATAAATAGAAAGCGAGCTAATTACCCTATCATGCTCTCTAGCAGTGGCATAAGCAAGTATATATGAAAATTAAGCAAAATGCCAAGTAAGGGAGCGAATGCGATACCTCCACGCGCTCGGCGTGGGGACGACGGGCCCGGCCGAAAACTCGTACTCCCGGGAAACTTAACACACAATAATTACAGCAATGGGAACATGCCCACTCCACGCAGGGAGGTAAAGGGCTATACAAATGGGCCCGGGAGGACCGAATTCGGGTTGACGGGCAGCTTCGGGTGTTGATTCGGCTACACGCGTGTTCACGACCGTGGGGCCCACATGCTGTCAGGAGGGGCCGTGTGGGACCCGGTGGCGCCGCTGTAGTGTGGACACTAAGGGAAGTGTTCCCTGGGCTGGCGGCACACCGGAACGTCGCCCGGGGTCGGGCGGTTCCGATCGGCACCCGTCGGGTTTGCTATCCACGGACTGGTGGTTGCTGTTTTGCAGCGTGCGCTCCGGCAAAAATGGCCGCTGCGATCAATCCCGACGTCGGATCGGGACGCGTGAGCTATCGTTGGAAAGCTCTCTTCAAATGCTTCAATCTAGACCCAGAGAGATCTGCTGGATCTGGTCGGATTAGAACTTTAATGAATTTACAAGCCCCTGTTGTACAGTAACCGAAACCTCAGATTTACAGGGTACTTGTCTGAGAACCACCGTTGACCGCCTAGTAAACCTCCGATTAAGCTCTTGAGCTCTTCTTCAAAGTTGTAGGGGATCAAACCACGGAACGGGGACTATTTTTGGAATTTGATTTGGAGGTGGTGGTGATTTACTATGATTTTTGGGGTGACTGGTGGTCGGATCTGGGAACATGGGGATAGAACTGTAGCTGGGACTGAGAACGATTTTTAGAAAATATGAAATGGATGAACCAAAACTTGATAAAAAGTTTGGATGAAGGGGTGGATGGGTGTAACCTCCAGTAAAATTGGGCGAACCAAAATAAATCAAACAGTGGACCTAAGACATGAAACTCATGGCTACTGTCACTGTAGACAGTGACAGAACAGATCCGAGATTGAGAGATGAACGAAAAGGTAAAAATATGAAACGGTGGATTTTGAACCTAATTTGTTTTTTGGAGAAGGGGCTAGAAGATAGGAACCAACCCTCAAAATTTCAAATCGATCAGGACTCGTGGCTGGCTTCAGGAATTCACGAACGACACCTCTGTCCAGTAAGACAGAAACTTGATGACGATTCCACGGCGGCTCGAAGGCGGCACGAACGGCGGCGGCGGCGGCACAGACGATCACCGGAGGTTGAGAGGGGATGATAGAAGAGGGATACACTCTAGATCTGGGGTTGGGGAAGGAAGAACAGCAAGGGAGGAGAGAGGGGCGCACCAAGCTCCTTGAACACTCACAAAAATTCTGATTTTTCCATTCTATTTCTCATGAAAAATACAACATTATATAGGCTAGGTCTCTAACTAATTCCAGACCCTTGAATCAAGGGTTGATGAGTGAAGGGCGAGGATGTGGTTTGAACAACCATAATAAATCCCAATATAATACATGGTTCCCCCCCCCCCCCTTAAAGAAGGCTATTTGGATTTGTCTTCTTTATTTAAATCTAGGTCCAAGTCCAAGGTTGGACCATGGACCAGTCACCTTGGGCCCGGGAGTCCAAGTGGATCAATAAGGAGGAGGGAGGGGGCCCCTGCAGGGCCTACATGCACTTTTGCAAAGAAACCCAATGGCCTTTTGTAAATAAACCCACTAAGACCTACAATTGTGTACCCATATATCACGAGGGTATTCATACAAATACAAAAGGACGTAAATGTAAACACAATGTGAGCGGGCTGTCGTTGATGTCCCCATCAATTCTCCCCGGGTGGGAGGAACTCGACCCCGTCGAGTAAGGGTATGGCTACTCCGGTACTCCGGCGGATCCGTCACCGTGCCAAGTAGCGCGGGTATGCTCCACTCCAAGCGATCATCACCTGCTCATTCCATATATACTCGATATGCGAACTACTATGGGCTAAAGGTGGTCACTCCGAAGGGGCACTCTCAAAAAAGGAAGGAAGCAGCTCGAAGACTCACTAGGAATCACCGCTAAGTCCCTATAGGTGACTGATCTGGGTATAGAAGTAGAACCGATCCCATACTCATCAAGTGAGTCCAATCACCTCTTACTCATAAGAGAACGACAATAAGCTTACACAAGACACATGCAGACTCACCATGCACTAACACACGTATGCAAACCACACAAACAATCGACTCAAAACACACCACACAAAACAAACCACACAAGGAAAACACACTGACTCATATATGACTCTAGACTAAGGTGGTAGCATCAAGCCCACTAGATGGCTGCATCCTGAGCGGCGGGAGAGCTCTCCCACTCTTCCCCTCCCAAGGCATAGTACTCCTCGGCTAGTGCTTCATCGGCCTCGTAATCAACACACTCGGGCTCGGGAGGTACGGATCCTCCAACACCTAAGGCTAGGGTGGCGCGAGCGGGACACTCGCTGGCAATGTGGCCAAATCCATGACAGTGGAAACACTGCACTCGTGATCGACTACTCTCCCCGAAAAGAGGGGCCTTACCCTTATCATCCCGTCGGGTAGGGGGTGTAGGCAGCAATGGGGGAGGTGTCGGTGCCTTGGACAATAGTGGAGGGGGTGCCAGTGCCAGAGGACCGGCTATAGGAGCTGGGGGACGGGCAACGGGTGCCGGTGGATGGGGTGGAGGTAGATCCCGTGGTGGGGGAGGTCGCGGTCTAGGAGCAAAGTGCTCCTGACGGGCGGGCTCCTGTGGATGAGTCATGGGTCCCCTCGGGTATGAACCTAAGGAGCCACGGGAATCACTACGGGGAGGAGCGGGGATCCACCGGGGAATAGACTCGAACTCACCCTCGAATTGCTCCATCTAGAGAGCAACTTGATAAGCATCCTCCAGCTTGTCCACCTTGCGGCGGAGAAGCTCATACCGTAGGTGTGGGCGTAGGCCACGCCGGAACCGTGAGACGGTAAGGGAATCCTCCTCCGTGGCATCACATCGTAAGTAGTATTCATCAAATTCGGCGATGTAATCAGAGACGGACCGGTCTCCTTGGGTGAGACTTTGCCACCTCTCTATAAGACGCTGGCGGTAGGAGGTAGGGAGGTACTTCTTCCTAAGATTCTCCCTCATATCGGTCCATGTATTGATCGGGGGTTCTTGACGATGAAATAATAGGTTCTCCATATTTCTCCAATAGGTTTGGGCTTGGCCTAAAAGTTTCATCCTGGCATACTTGACTTTTCATTGGTCCGACATCTCGAACCACTCAAAATATCGGTCCATACCAGCCTCCCAATCAAGGTAGACCTTCGGGTCTAAGGACCCGTCAAAGGTGGGAGGGTCGGCCCGAACGGTCCGAATGGCCCGTTCATCCATATCTTGGTCGTGGGTACGCCGTGTATGGCGATAATCACGACCATGTCCCCGATGCTCATTATCGGACTCGTAGTCATGCACCTCGGGGACTTCATGCCTCCTATTAGCTACCCCGTGAACCCTTGGAGTCGCGGTTTGATGAACCAGCTCCAGTTGACCTTGTGTAGGTGGGACGGGTGCCTGGACTGGGGCAATCGGTGGTGCCTCGGCAGGGCCTCTCTCTAGTGCGGTGACTCTCCCGACCAATCCTTGAACGGACTGGTTCGACCCAGCGGCCCTATCCTCTACAACTTTCATCCTCTCTTCTAGGCGGGTGCCTAGGCCATTCACTCGGGTACTCGCTTCTTCCATCCTATCCACTCGAGTGCTTAACTCATCCATGCGCTCACTCAACCCATCCATTTTTCCCATCAGAGTTCGGAACATAGTGGCCACCTCATCGGAACTATAGACTCGGGATTCCGCCATTGGTGGTGGTGAGGGTGAGTATTGAGTACCTCGACGAGTGGGCATGCAAACACACCGACTAGACGACGCCGACTAAAGCAAACACACACTAATATGATGCACCTAGACGTAACCAAAACTCGGCACGTGGCGGAGTTAATCGATCCGAAGATCACTCGCGCAAGTGTGCGGTCTTCCCGATAGGCGTAGCCTAACGTTCGGACAACACCTTTTCATATACCGAGTAAAGGGATGCAAATGCGAAAAGACTCTTTTTGTTTGTTTTAAAACAATGATGACCCTAAACACGACTTAGACCGACTAATGATTAGACATAAATGACACTCTTTTTTTTTGACACCCTAGACTCAACTCGCTCTGATACCAAATTGATGCGGGACGAGACCACGGACACGACAAGCTCGTGATTGCCCCTTAACGAGGGACGCGTCGGATGTGCGCGGTTGAGAAACCGGCTGTGAGCTAGGGTGGTCGGCTCTCACTTGTGCCCGGATCGGGTCACGGGACGGTAACGCTCTCTCTCGCAGCAGCGGTGATATAAATAGAAAGCGAGCTAATTACCCTATCATGCTCTCTAGCAGTGGCATAAGCAAGTATATATGAAAATTAAGTAAAATGCCAAGTAAGGGAGCGAATGCGATACCTCCACGCGCTCGGCGTGGGGACGACGGGCCCGGCCGAAAACTCGTACTCCCGAGAAACTTAACACACAATAATTACAGCAATGGGAACATGTCCACTCCACGCAGGGAGGTAAAGGGCTATACAAATGGGCCCGGGAGGACCGAATTCGGGTTGACGGGCAGCTTCGGGTGTTGATTCGGCTACACGCGTGTTCACGACCGTGGGGCCCACGTGCTGTCCGGAGGGGCCGTGTGGGACCCGGTGGCGCCGCTGTAGTGTGGACACTTAGGGAAGTGTTCCCTGGGCTGGCGGCACACCGGAACGTCACCCGGGGTCGGGCGGTTCCGATCGGCACCCGTCGGGTTTGCTGTCCACGGACTGGTGGTTGCTGTTTTGCAGCGCGCGCTCCGGCAAAAACGGCCGCTGCGATCAATCCCGACGTCGGATCGGGACGCGTGAGCTATCGTTGGAAAGCTCTCTTCAAATGCTTCAATCTAGACCCAGAGAGATCTGCTGGATCTGGTCGGATCAGAACTTTAATGAATTTACAAGCCCCTGTTGTACAGTAACCGAAACCTCAGATTTACAGGGTACTTGTCTGAGAACCACCGTTGACCGCCTAGTAAACCTCCGATTCAGCTCTTGAGCTTTTCTTCAAAGTTGTAGGGGATCAAACCATGAAACGGGGACTATTTTTGGAATTTTATTTGGAGGTGGTGGTGATTTACTATGATATTTGGGGTGACTGGTGGTCGGATCTGGGAACAGGGGGATAGAACTGTAGCTGGGACTGAGAACGATTTTTAGAAAATATGAAATGGACGAACCAAACATTGAGAAAAATTGTGGATGAAGGGGTTGATGGGTGTAACCTCTAGTAAAATTGGGCGAACCAAAATAAATCAAAAAGTGGACCTAGGACATGAAACTCAGGGTTACTGTCACTGTAGATAGTGACAGAACAGATCTGAGATTGAGAGATGAACGAAAAGGTAAAAATATGAAACGGTGGATTTTGAACCTAATTTCTTTTTGTGGAGAAGGGGCTAGAAGATGGGAACCAACCCTCAAAATTTCAAATCGATCAGGACTCGTGGCTGGCTTCAGGAATTCACGAACGACACCTCTGTCCAGTAGGACAGAAACTTGATGACGATTCCACGGCGGCACGAACGGCGGCGGCGGCGGCACAGACGATCACCGGATGTTGAGAGGGGATGATAGAAGAGGGATACACTCTAGATCTGGGGTTGGGGAAGGAAGAACAGTAAGGGAGGAGAGAGGGGCGCACCAAGCTCCTTGAACACTCACAAAAATTCTAATTTTTCCATTCTATTTCTCATGAAAAATACAACATTATATAGGCTAGGTCTCTAACTAATTCTAGACCCTTGGATCAAGGGTTGATGAGTGAAGGGCTAGGATGTGGTTTGAACAACCACAATAAATCCCAATATAATACATGGTTCGCACCCCCCCCCTTAAAGAAGGCTATTTGGATTTGTCTTCTTTATTTAAATCTAGGTCCAAGTCCAAGGTTGGACCATGGACCAGCCACCTTGGGCCCGGGAGTCCAAGTGGACCAATAAGGAGGAGGGAGGGGGCCCCTGCAGGGCCTACATGCACTTTTGCAAAGAAACCCAATGGCCTTTTGCAAATAAACCCAGTAAGACCTACAATTGTGTACCCATATATCACGAGGGTATTCATACAAATATAAAAGGACGTAAATGTAAACACAATGTGAGCGGGCTGTCGTTGATGTCCCCATCAATGTCATTATCAAAACCAGGGTTCCAACACTCATGGTACCGAACTCGAACGCTTAGCATACAGGAAATTACTCCAGGCAGAAGGAAATAATAAGCGTATGGTTCAGTCTGAACCACACTCAAACATATGATGGAGTGCTAGAATTAAATGGACATTGGCTTTATCATATATTCGATCAAGCATATCATATAGCAACCATATTAGTTCAAATCACATCATCACTGAACAGATTGTTAGGAAGAAACAACTCAAGCACCAACCTGCGAAGGGGAGGTAGAAGATAGGGAGCTAACGCACTGCATCAAGACTCAAAACACGCAGGATTTTTAAGGTGGTTCGATCTGCCTCACAGATCTACATCCACTCCACACTCAAACCAGATTGTGGCTTCCCCTTGCAATAGCAAGAACGCAAACTCAGTTTGCAAACAAACGCTGGCTAATAGCTTGATCTAGAGGGAGACAAATCCCCCAAACTCTAATCTAGAACCTCGCTAGATCAGAACCCACTACCTCAGTAGTGATCGGAGGAACACGCCTCCCTTCCTCTGAAACCACAGAGGGGACAACCGGATGAACACCTCCTTCCTCTGAAACCTCAGAGGGGACACCGGAGATCAAATCTCCCTTCGTCTGATCACTCAGAAGGAACCCGAACCCAGAACAGGGTATCGGAAGAACTAGAAGAAAATGCAGAAACAAAACACAAAAACAATAAAGTAAAAGACAAGCTATAGCTCTGAGGAGCAGATTGACTCTGGATTTGATCCACGAGTCAAGACCCAAGCAGATCTTCAAGTATAAGCTCAGCTGCACTCTGATATAGCTCTCACTTGAACTGGGCTGCAGATCTGGGCTCTCGATCTTGCTCTCTTTCTTCTTCTTTTTCTTCTCTCAAACTCTCACTCACATTCATCTTCAAACTGATCTACCCAGCAACTCTCAGATAGCCCATGAAATTCTTTCTATCGCAGCTCCTCTCCGCAGCTACTTCTTTGTTTCGATCGGCTACTATATATATAGCAGAGAAAAATGTTCTTCACTCAGAAAATCTGATCCATATCCAAATTATTTCATTGGTCCAGGTGTCACAAGGAATATTCTGACTCTTATGAACTTTCCAAAAATCAGCCAGGTGGATTGGATTACGCACCAAAATTTCCACGGAAGCAAGGCACGTGATTCACTTGAGTTCATCACGAGCTCAGGATGATTTTCTGTTTGGTGATGCAGATCTTCCTTAAGTAACCTTCATTGACACTTAAGTGAATATGCTTAATCCTTAGAAATCCCTTAATCACACTTGACGTATCAGATAATGATGTTTCCTTCAATGCGTTGAAAAGGTGAATAAGAAGTGTTGAGGCATATGCCATCAAGTCAAGGCAGAATGTAATGACTCATCTGCTGATGACTGATGTGTCGAATCAGTGATGCGCGACTTCAACCAGCCATGTTGATAGTATTTACTCCTTCTTCTAGTGCTTCAACCTTGTAGTCTTCCAATTGCTGGTTGCGAGCTAGATGCATTGATGCATTATCTTGAAGTTTTGACATGGTAGTTCTCAACTTCTAATCTTGGACTTGATGCGTCGGTGCAGTAGTAAAGATAAAAGGCTTCCATACATCTTTTCAACTGCTTGCGATTTGGTGCGTCGATGTAGCTACTTGTGCATCGAGGTGATGTTCTTTTGCAGACCAGATTTGAATCTTGATGCATTAAGGCAGTATTCTGATGCGTCGAGGCAGAGCTTTGGAGTTGTTTCGTTGAACATATCTGCGTTGAGGCAGTTGTTTGTCATATCGGTGCAGAACTCTTAAACTGACTTCTTTGAGTATTACTGCATCGAGGCATAGCTTTGTTGCATCGAGGTAGGAAATTGGAAATTGCTCCACTTGATATCACTACCTCGAGGCAGCGGTGATCCAGCTTCGACCTCTTCAACTGACTAAGTCTTTTGGCCACTTCATCTTCTCTTCTTCAAATCTTCAACTGTTAACTTCTACTGATCTACTGTACCAATCCTCTTATTCCACTGAATGTACCATTGCCATGGCTTCACAGTTAGCTTGAATTCTGCTGACTTGACTTTGCTTTAGAGCCCTTTTGAGACCTGTTCTTTTTAGCATACAAACATATGCTTCTATACATGAATCAATTGCATATAACATCAACATGTAAACATGCTAATGCATCACAAACCAATGCACCATTAACACATATGACTTCATTATTCCATTCTCATGCAGACTCGAGATGATTCATAGTGTTTGACATTAACAAAAGTGTTTGTCATCATCAAAAGTGTTTGTCATCATCAAAACCACAGGGATATACAACAATCTCCCATCATATACAACACTCCCCTATTCCAATCCCATGTATTTAGCCTTCTCCAATTCCAGGTCATCTTATGATCCTTCCTCTTTTCATCTGAAACCTCTGGATCTCTTCTATTATTCGAGTCTTAAATTGTCATCTATTTCTTCTTCTCTCCCTCTGGAACTTCCAGACTCTGTCAATTCTTTTGATTCTTCTCCGATTCCGTCGGATTATTCTTCTTCCTCGCTTTTGCAACAATTCAATCATTGTTCTTCTATTTCTTCTTTGCCACCCTCTTGGGGTTTTCGCCCTTTCTCATGCTATTTTCGAGGCTTTAGTCCGCCTTGATCTCCGTTGATCTCTGGTTCTTCTGTAGACCGCTCCTTGTTATCAAGGCCTCTGTGCCCTCGCAAGGGAGTTCTAGCCCTCACGTCTTTTCCTTTGATCCTTCTTTGTCTAGTTTGGTTGTGTCTGTCACTCCTCCGTGTCAAGGAATCTTCAAACCTTTGCTATCCTCTCCATCCTGTCAAGCAAGGAATACGAAGCTCACACTGATCAAAGCTCTTCAGGATGCTGCTTCTTCCCCATGGATCGTAAGGTACCTTTTAAGTGTGTAAGAATATGCTATCATTTCTATTATTTCTATTGCCCTGCGCATGGTTATATTGATGGTTCCTTAGCATGTTTGAGTGCTTTAGGATTCTCTAGTTCAGTCAAGTTTAGTCAAAATTTAACTCGCTTCTGCAGCATCTTAGGCTGGTGATAACTTCATGCTAGGAATCTGAATTCCTTCCCCAATCATTAAGGGTGACCATTGATCATGGTTTTTCACACACTACACGGCAAGCTATAGTCGACTCCTCTGATGCAACATCGTTGCTGCTTTGGCTATACTTTGGGTATGCACAAAGGCCTTTTCTTTTCTCTACTCAGCCAAGTGTAGGAGCAAGAGATAGACGGGTAAGATGGTCAACCAAGGCGCTTCCTGACAAGAAAGGTCTCAAATAGGGGCAGTCTCAATGACCCTTCAGCTGTGAGCTTTCGTGCAAAATCTAGCCAGCAAGGGCTATTATAAATCAAAGCAAAATCAATAGAAAAATCATGAAAATCAAAGGCATGGCGAGAGTGGCAGTATAGTTCCCCGCGGGACGTCATCAGCCCGGTCATATGCGTGCTTAATAAGTGGGTCTAATATCAAAGACACAATGTCTTGGCATAACAAACTATATCTCCGAAGGGTAGTGCTCTGGAAGGAAGTTGAATCCTGATATCTCCCACCCTGCATAAGGCTTATCCCCAATTTTCTTCTGTTTCTCCCTCCTAGGCTGGGTTGTATCCCGGGTATGGCCTTAGCAGGGGCACCGTTCTTGAAAGCCAGTTGGTTGTAGTGTGCCACCTTCAAATACACGCCCTACTCAGGGAAGTCTTTAATGAAAGGGGAAGGAATGACGACCCCTAGCTGGTAGTTTAAGCACGTCTGTGCGCTACAAATAGCTTGGTCAAAAAGAACAAATAAAAAAAGAAAAAGGAATCAAAAAACGGTCAAAAATCCAAAAAAAAATGTGTCTTTTGTTCCCTTTTTTATGCATCTTTATTATTTTTCAGGCTATTATCTTTTATTGAGGACAGGTATAATTTATTTATTAAGTGTGCAGGTCGCAGGTCTTGAAACTTTCCTTGTTATATCTTTCGCTCCATCTCTTGTTTATCTTGTTTGCATCTTTCCATCTGTGTTTTCTTCAGTCTTACCCCTGGACCTATTTTGAAATTCATGTCCTTCTCAGCTTTCGCTCGCTCAGATTCATTATGTCTCCATGAGAAGGCTTTACCTTGTGCTTGTGAACCTAGCAGTTCTGCTTCGTCTAATCATGGGTTTTTTGTGTGTCGTTTCTTTCTTGGTTGTCTCTGCAGTCTTGTGCATGTGTTTTTTCCACTATGTTTGTCGTCCCACTGTGTTTGCTGTCCCACCATATTTCACAGTCCTACCATTCTTGTTGTCTGTTTGTTTTCTTATGATGTTTTGTCTATGTCTTTATTATGTTATGTGTTGAGTGTTTTGTTCATTTTTGTGGTTGTCTTATTTAAAAATCCATAAAAATCAGAAAATCAAAAATCCAAAAATGTCATTTCGCTTGCGCAGGTAGGTCAGGTATGGCTCTCTATCCTTTCTCTTTGTTGCATTACTATATGTTATCTCTATGCTATTTATATTATCTCAAGGACCGGCTGGTTCTCCGTTTGTTCTGGGATCTGGTGTTCCCCTTTACCAAAAATGATGATGATCTTGGAGCATCCGGTTAATCGTTGGATAGGCCGTTACGTTGAATCAAGTGGGGAACGATGGACTCTATCTGGCACGTCGTGGTTGCAAGAAGACTCTTGACCTCAGCTTATTCGGTCTAACACTATTATCCTTGAATACTTTCTATTTTTCTCTTTTCTTTGCATTTGTTTTTATGATTTGTTTATTTTAGCCCAGCATGCATCATGTCATTTTGAGCATTCATGTCTCGTGATTCTTCAAGATTTCTCCTTAGCAATGGTTACTTGCGCTTAATTCTTTTGAATAAGGGATCCTCAGTCCACTCCAAATTTGAATGTTTTCTCTGATCTATTTACTTGGTCTAGTTGGCCAGCATGATCCTTGTCTAAATTTTATCTCAATTTCATCCTCTAGTCAGCTTTTCAGTCTCATGCTCTTCTGATCCCCTCATTGGCTCTGGATTGTGTCCCTTAATGAGGTCGATCATGTTGTCCTTTTCCGTGGTTAGTTAGTTTCTCCAGACACGTGTCATCCGTGCCAGTTATTCCTTGTGATTAGTTCGGCATTTTTAGGAGAATTCATGTCGCTTGTTGGTTGACGGGTGTCTTTTGCCTTAATGCCCGCTTTTCAGTTCTCTTCCCTTCACCCCCGCTTCATCTCCATTTCATGTCACTTTTGCTCTCGCTCCATCTCCATTTCATTTTTTCCTCTGCGTCACCTCCACTCGCTCCTTTGCAAAGCGGACATCAAGGAGGGGCATCTGTTGACACCCATTTTCAACTTACAAGTCGAGTCTTTCCCTTATTCATCTGTTATAATGTCCTGAATTACCCATTGTTTCGGAGTCTTCCTTGATCGTATTTCAAGCCCATTTTGGTTCACTTTCTGGCCCATTAAGTCCTTGAGGCTATTTTCCATGATTTATCATTTTTCGGCCTATTTTTCTAGTCGCAGTCAGTTACACGACCGTGTTCATAAGGTCGCGGTCGTACGATGGATCACATTCTCAGTCAGAGTCCTGTTCGGCCCGAACTTCATCTTCTCCGACCGAGGATGCCCTAGAGTCCTTTTTCAAGCCTTCAACTCTGAGGATTTCAAGCCTGATTGGTTCCTAACCCTTCTAGGGACCTTATCCCATCAATGTCCCATAGATTTATCTCCCAAAATCCTATCTTTCTGGAATTTATCCTCCAACTCCAACCTAGGGTTCATAAGGTCTATAAATAGCCTCCTAGGGCCATGAAGCCATGCTGTAGCAACCCTGATAAATGAATATTGAAATAAAATTAAAAACATGTATATTACAGAAGTAATACAGATAATAAAACAAAGTACAAATAACGCCTCTTAGCAAGGCGTTAATTTAAAAAGAAACGCCTCTATAAACGGCGTGACTAAAGAAAGGACGCCCACACATCTGGTCGTCAACTCTCACGCGACCAAATAGGCAAGTAAAAGAAACGCCCATATCTTGGGCGTGTTTCAAAAACAAGGAACGCCCTTCTCCAAGACGTTTCTTAATAAACGACCTAAACAAGGTCGTCAATTCAAGAATGGACGCCCTGACCTAAGGCGTTAATTCCATTCGTGAACCGTTCGAACCCAGAACTTATCCAGGGTAAGTGATAAGCATTAGAAAGAGTTCAAACGTGGTAATGACTCTATCATAGAAGTATTACTTCCACACAATCACCAACCCTACTAGGACACCCAAAATCCTATAAAAACTCTCGTTCATCTAAACCCTAAACCTATTTGATTCGTTCGTCTGCAGAGGTACGTAAGAGGAGCATTCCTTCTTATTTTCCTTAAATCCCTACGTCTGTTACATGAAGAACTAACAGTTCTTCATCTTCTTCTGTTACAGGTTAAGAAGCCCCTACGTTTTGAAGAAGCATAGTGCTTCATCCGGGTAAAAATTATTTACCTTCGTATGATGTTCAGATCACAAAGAAACTGATACAGTTTCTTTATTTTCTTATAGGATAACTGCAGTTCTTCTTCTACAATCAAAGCCATCGTCTTCTTCCATCAACCAATAGCCGTGGTCTTCAGGAGCCTAACCGAGCATCATCCTCTGCTAGTCAAACCCCTCACGGTCATCTTCAAATCCATTATTAAGGTAGGATTTTCTCAAGTTATTGTAGCCCAAATGAAAATAACGCAAGATATATGTATAATCATGGCATGCATACAGTTTTGTTTTCGTTTCTGCAAAATTTTGAAAGAAACGCCCCTGTCACGGGCGCTATTTTACAAGAAACGACCCTCATAAGGTCGTTAATTCAAACGTATACGCCTTTTATACAGGCGTTAATTTCATGAAAACCGCATGTAATTAATGATTGATCCTGTTTAAAATTCAATAAATAGGAGGTATCGATTTTAATAGCTTGCATAACTCTACCTGTGAATTCCTGTTAATTTTATTGTCATGACCATGCCTCCTGCCTTTTAAAAAGTTATATCCTGAAATATTGTAAATTTCTTGAATTCACGACTTGGACAAAGTCGTTTTTCATATTTTAACGCCCCATAACAGGGCGTGAATATTAAAGCTAACGCCCCACGACAGGGCGTAAATTAAAAAGAAACGCCCCTTTCTAGGGTGCGTTCTCTGTAAATTCCTGAAATATGTATATACTCTGTAAAATAGAATTAAACAGTAACGCCCCTTTCAAGGGCGTGTTTTATATAAATCCTGAAAATGAATTATATTCTGACAGATATGTAAATAATAAGACGCCTTCTGGTGAAGTCGTCAACTCTTTAATAGACGCCCCTTCCAAGGGCGCGTTTTAGTTAAATTACTGAATTATTGAAAATTCTGCAAAACGGAAAATATGTAAACGCCCTTCTGTTAGGTGTTAAATACTTGAGAAACGACTCTACTTAAGTCGTGATTTTACTGTAAAACTGATTTTTCCACTATTTCTGTTAACCGATGGTTTCATATGCTATAATATATATATCGGCACTATTCTCCACTCCGTGAGTATAGTCCCACGTTTCATGTTGATTTATCGATCACACTCAACTCTCATTGACATACAAGCTCTCCATTGGACATTCCGTTCCTTTGGACTAGCGAGTTAGTCATAGAGACCTCCGTAAGACTCCTCGTAGCCTTGGATTCCCTCAAGGCCGACTGAGCTGGTTGTACCCTAAAAACCCATTACACCATTGATGCCATGTCAATCTAAAGAAACATGGTATACCGGCCCTTATGTTTATACAAAGAGTATATCATAAGAAAATTCTTAATGGGATGATGATATCATGCCATATCATGTCGTTCTTGTAAACCTCAATTCTATGATAAGAATGAGGGTATCTAACTTTGATATACTGTTCATGTGGACCTAAATTCTATATATAGAATGTCCATATCGATTTGTCATGGTACCTAAGTTAAGGGAACCTAATTCCACCTAGTTTCATCGATAATCGTGATTATACCGTTATCATCGCCAATCTATGTCCTTTGTCATATTTTAGACTCTATTCTATCAAAGTTGTCGTACGTGTCTACAAGCTTGATTATTGAAATTCTATGTTGGCTATAAACAAGAGTGGATGTCAAAACACATGATAAATGCCTGCGCATATAGGGCCCGATCTGGTCCTGGGAGGAGCACCCGAAAGTACTTGTGCCCATGGGAGTTAAAATGATAAGGTATCTGGCATTATACCGAGTACTTGACTTGCTTGATTGGACATTCCACACACATCTTGTACTTGAATCGTACTTGACTTGACATGAAATGCGTGGCCCGAAGAAGGGTAATTTACTTGCTTGATACATGATAGCCAAAGTTCTTGACATGACTTGTTAAACATACTTGCTTAAATATCTTGAATACCCTTGTTATCTTGTTGAAAGATCATGATTAGTCCATCTTATTTCCTTGATATTACATTCTCTCTATCTTGTCGTTTTATGCGAGCATGCATAGCTTTATCGCATTCATGAAAATGTAATTACTTAAACCCCTTGCTAGTACTTGAGATATAATTTCCTACTGAGCGTTCGCTCATTCCGTTTGTCCCTCTTTACTTTTCAGGTAAGTCCGACGACGATGGAAGTCAATCGGATGGGAATGGTCATGAGTGAAAGTGCTAGAGCTGCTCAAGTGTCATCTAGTCTCTTCTATAGTTTTCTTGAGTCAACTATGTACTTTTCTTTTTATTAAACAGAGTATTGGATTTTTAATAGTCTATTATAAAGGAATAAAGGATTGGGTTATCTTGCTATTTTGCTCATCTCTGTCTTTGTGTCGAATACACGACCACTCTGATTGACATGATTGATATAGACGTCGCGCACCTCCGGGTATCTTCCGCGCTCGGGGCGTGACAGTCTTTGTGGTATCAGAGCCTAGGGTATTCAATTCCTAGGAAAAACCCAAGTCCAAGGATAAGTTTGAACCTTTAAACCAGTGAGATTGGGTAGAACCAAGGGTTAAATTTAACATAGTGTACGAGTCTTTAAATACGATCACGTACTGATATAGTTATTGTAATTGTAGGATAATGGCTGCCGAACGTGCTCAATGGCGCAACATGCAGCGTACCCTCCAAGGGATGACTCAAGTGCTACAACAGGTAGCACAAGGTGGTGCTCCACGAGCTGGAAGCTTACACCAAGCATTTAAGAACATGAATCCCCCGAAGTTCACGAGATTTCTATAACGTTCTCATGTTGTTATTCCTTGGTGGCGATCACAGTACGTTCATCTATCTCTTGATCGCCCCTTCCCTTTGCTTATATTACATTTTACCCATTATTCGGGGGCGTAATTATTGCCAACACTCCTCACATTCCTTAGTCCACACATAAGGGTTTTCTTTTCTTGTTAATCTAGTTAAAGGAACGGCAATCTTAGAGAATGTTGGATCCCCTAGTTGATTTTGGTATTGAGTTTTAATGATAACAAACCGTGTGTGCTTGTTTGAAGAGTTTGGTTTACTTCAAGAATTTTGTTATGTGTTTTGACAAATGCATATTTGAATGCCTGATCTCACTTTAATTAAGACTGGTTGGAGTTGAATCAAATCATCTTAAATGAGTTCATAAGTGTTTGTAGTCATAAGTCTATTTTTTCTGAAATACAGGAAAATTCAATCGATAATATCAGTCGACTGATATCAAATTCAGTCTACTGATATCTGTCGATTGATATGAATCCAGTCGACTGATATGGGCACTCGGCTTAACTATTTTAGTTGGCCGGTCGACCGACTAATAGGAACAGGTCAACCGAATTTCCCAGAGTGCTTTGACTAAAACTGCAACAGGTTTCGATCGACCATCCTTGGTAGCTCGGTCGACCGACTGGCTTTCATGATCATGACTTATGCTAATGCTATCTTCTTCATGTCTGTCAGAGATATTTGTTCTGTGTGCGTCGACACACTTGCGAAATGCATCGACCTGGCTTCATATCTGGCAACAAAGCAAAGAATTCTTTTAGTAAGTCTTAATTCATGATTGATTAATAATTAAATTGACCCGATTTTGGATGCTTTTGTAGGTCCTAAAGGTGGCTTTTATATTCCACAAATCAAAGGACACTTGGTGAGATCAAATCAACTTCTTCACAGTCTGCATTGAAGGTGTCGACCCCAAGGGTCGACCCTCTTTAATGATGTTTCTGTTCTGCAGGCATTCAGAACTTTTCAGGAAGGCATTCTAAAAGGGTCAACCCCCAGGGTCGATGTTTTGTTTTGGGTTTAACAGATAGAGGGTGTTGACCCCTGGGGTCGACCCATTCCGTTCGGACCCATGTAGCGGGTCTTACGAACTAGGCTCGAAACCCAATAAGCTCAGTCCCTTTGCCCTATGTTGATTGGGCCCAAGGATGTCTTTCTCCTACACGTGTAGACTATTCTAGAAGGGGCATCCATGTCTTTTAGCCTCTCTCATGGGTATATAATGTATTTTTGTGAATTTGGGAGATTTTATCTAAGGGTTTTTCTTGTTTTATGTGTGCAGGAGAAGAAGGAGGAGAAAAAAGAACGTGGGGATCCTTCAACCTCTTCTTCCCCTAATTTCAACCCCTTAGGTCCAAGATCAGAGTGCGGGATCAACATCTACCTCAAATCTAGGAGCTGATGTGCCATCTTCTTCATTGAAAAATCGAGATACAAGCACTGGAGATTCGGATTTGGGCTTCAATCTCTTGAGCTTCAACGAAGTGTAGTCCAACGAGTTGCTTTATAAGAGAAAGAGAATTTCTACCCACTCCTTTAATTTTTATTGGTTGATTTTCATCTGAACTTATATTTTTGGGTGATCAGATCTTATACATCCTTCGAATATTTCTGTCGATACACTGTGGTGTGTGTGTGAGCTGCGTGTGAACAGCATTTTGTTGACATTGTGCTACGATATGTGCATCGTGTGGAGTTAAGCTACATCTTGTAGTGTGTGTCTATTGGAGACATCGTCTCCGTGGTTTGTAGGCGATTTTATCTCTGTTTTCTTCATTTTGAAGTGTGTGAAGTCTCACCAAGTTGGTGAGGGGTGGACGTAGGCGGACGTGTAGGTTTGGCCGAACCACCTTAAAAATCTTGCATATTTTGTGGTTAATTGATCATTATTGTGATTGCTGGTTGTTTCTCGAGTGTGGATTTATGAACAGAGAGTTTGAGGGGATTTTTATTTCATCAACTTGGTTGATCCGTGAAATTAATAGAATATCATTTTAATAGTTTCATTTGTCCGCACGATTTGGGGGTAAACAATTCAACCCCCCCTTCTTGTTTACTTTTAGTCTGGGCCAACAAGTGGTATCAGAGCAGGTCTCTGATTATTTTCATCCAATCTAGCGATTGCAGAGTAAAGATCGTTCGTCATGGCTAACAAAGGAATGCTCCCTGAGGGACATTCGATTCACCGACCCCCTTTCTAATTATCTCTATTGGAAAAATATGATGACTATTTTCTTAAGAGCACAAGAATACAATGTCTGGCGTGTTGTAAGCAAAGGACCATATGAATTACCTGTGGATGAAGAAAAATGGAATGATGAGCATATTAGGAAATCATGTGCTAACTACAAAGCTATGAATATTATCCAATGCGTAATTCACCTAAATAAATATTCACGCATCTCTATGTGTTCTTCTGCGTAGGAAATGTGGGATAAGCTGAGGCTCATATACGAGCGGACTTCCGAGGTTAAAGAAATGAAGGCGAATTTACTCATCAGGGACTATGAATTATTTGCAATGAAGCTAGACGAGACAATATCTCAAATGTTCACAAGACTAAGTGAGATCACAAATGCGTTGAAGGCATTGGGGAAGGATTATACCAATCAAGAGATGGTCCGGAAAGTGTTGCAATCACTGTCGCCACAGTGGCATACTAAGGTGACAGTTATTGAAGATTCGAAGGACTTGTTAACCTTGTCTCTTGATGAATTAATCGGGTCGCTCATGACTTATGAGCTGAATATCAAGAGGAATGAAGAGGAAAGTAAGAAGAAGAAGACGGTTGCCCTGAAAGTCAACCCGCAATCATTTGAAGAAAGTGATGGAGCTTCAAGCATTGGTAGCGATGAAAAAGAGCTTATGGCTCTTATTACAAGAAGTGCGAGAAGGTTCTTTAGGAAGGCTAAGAAGGATGGAAACTTCTCCAAGAAATTTCAAAAGAAGCCATTGGACAAGAAAGGGGAATCAAGCAAGAAGGACGAAGTGATGTGTTATGAATGTTAGAAGATAGGGCACACGAGGGGCGAATGCCCTAAACTTTTAAAGAAAATGACGAAGAACAAAGTCAAGAAACTGAGAGCAATGAAGGCTACATGGAGTGACGAGGACGAGGACGACTCTAGATCTGAAGAAGAAGATGACATTGATGAGCTGGTGAAAAATCTCTGCCTGATGGCACAAGAAGAGGATACAGAGGTAAATTCTGACTCTGAGAATCTTTCCAGTGAGCAATGGCAGATTGCCTATGCTGATTTATATCAAAAATATAAATAAAATAAAATCTAAAAATAAAAATTTAAAAAAAATCATGAGTTTGTTCATACCAAGACTCCATGTAATAAATGTAGTTCATATGAGCATCAAATTGAAACTCTCAAACATGAAAATGAAATGCTTTTATCTAAGCTGAATTTGTTTGAAGAGAAGATTTCATGTTTAGAAATAGATAAACAAAGTGTGTTTAAAACCAAGGATGGGCTGGAAGAGAGGTAAATGAAACCTTGAAGATGAAATTGGATGAACTAACTTTGAAACTGAATCAAAGTGAGCAAGCTAAGAAGGAAGCTAAGAGTAGATCTGAAACTTTGATTTTAGAATTGAATGATGCCAAGCTTGTTCAAGAAAAACTTGCCAAAGGGAAGAATAATTTGGATAATCTTCTAGGCATGAAAGTCAATTTCAAAAAAGAGGGTTTGGGCTACATGCCCACTAATAAAAATGCATTTGAATTCATAATTAAAACTTCATGTTTGCATGATGGTAGTTCATCATCTTCCCACACAAAATCATTGAAATCTAGAGGTTCAGATCCACATTCCTTCAATGCATTCCAAAATGTAAATAGCAGGAATAATTTTGCAAAGAAAAGACCCACGCATTTTTATTGTGGCAGATTGGGGCATGATATGTACATATGCAATTTGATGAAAAATGATGATGATTTGTTTGCCAAGAAGTTTATGAATTCTTTTGTAAATAGAAAAGCTAACTCTAATGGACCCAAGCTTGCTTGGGTACCAAAATCAGCTTGAGATTTAATGTGATTTTGCAGGTCTGCTTAAAATCCAAGGAGAATAAATGGTACCTGAACAGCAGATGCTCCAGGCATATGACGAGAAATAAAGAGCTTTTTGCAGACTTGGAAGAAAAAGGAGGCACAATGATTTTTTGTGGACAGGATAAAGGTAAGATAATCGGCATGGGAAAAATAGGTAAGAATTCTGAACAGTTCATTGATAATGTCATGCTTGTTAAGGGCCTGAATCATAACTTGCTTAGCATTAGTCAACCGTGTGACAAAGGTTACAAAGTTATTTTTGAATCTTCACATTGTTCCATCATAGATGTAAATACAAATGAAATAAAATTCATAGGAATTAGGGATAACAATACATACACAGTAGATTTTGATGATTTACTTAAAGAAAATCTTTGTTTAGTTGCAAATAAACATGATGATGCATGGTTATGGCACCGCCGTTTACGGCATGCCAGTTTTAATGTTCTTTCAAAATTGTCAAGAAAAAATTTGGTCAGAGGTCTACCAAAATTGAATTTTGAAACAACAAAAATTTGTGAAGCATGTAATAAAGGAAAATAAACCAGGGTTTCATTTAAGTGCGAAAACATTGTTTCAACTGACAAGCCTTTACAGTTGTTGTGTTTGGATTTATTTGGGCCCACCAGGACCCACAGTCTTGGGGGGAAATTGTTTGGATTTGTCATTGTTGATGGTTACTCTCATTTTGCATAGATATTATTTTTGGCTAACAAAAGTGATGCTTTTCAAGAGTTCGTTGATTTCTGTCAAAAAGTTCAAAATGAAAAAGGTTACTTCATTCAGAAAATTCAAAGTGATCATGGTAAAGAGTTTGATAACTGTGATTTTGATGAGTTTTGCAGGAAACATGGGTGTGTTCATAATTTTTCAACACCAAGGACCCCACAGTAGAACAGCATTGTTGAAAGAAAGAATCGGACGTTCGTGGAGATAGCAAGGACAATGTTGTCAGGAAATGGCTTACCAAGGTATCTTTGGGCCGAGACAGTCAACACGGCATGCTACATCACTAACCATGCCATGGTATGACCTATTTTAAAGAAAACTTCCTTTAAGCTTTATAAAGGTGAGAAGCCAAATATTTCTCATTTTAAGGCTTTGGTTCGATTTGTTATATCTTGAATAATGGAAAAGATAATCTTGAAAATTTTGATGTAAAAAGTGACAAAGGAATCTTTCTTGGATACTCATTAACTTCTAGGGCTTACTATGTATATAATATGAGAACTCTTGTGGTAGAGGAAAGCCTGTTGTGCATGTGTGGTACACGCATGACTCTATGGTTTTGATGATGTCCAGGCATGATTCATTACAATACTATTGAATTGATTCAACTATGCTTTAGTGTGCATGATAATGTTTTTGATGCCTCCATGCTACGCTCATCAGGAAAAGACTCTCTTGTGTACAAGGCACTCAGCCAAGCTGACTTGGGGACCAACAGCAAGCAAACAACAAACCCTGCAGTAGAAATGTCAGTTCAAATTAGGAGCTCTGGACGTGCTCAAACATAGGAGCAACACCTTCACTTTATTGAAATGAAGCTGGAAAAGATTTGGGTAGAACAACAAAGAACAAGGAGCTATGGACTTGATCAAAGAAAGTTGAAAAGGAATGAGTGAAGCCCAAGGTGCAAACTGCTAAGATCTTTGGATGCACAGAAACCATGGCTCAAGGCACAAGGTTGCGTCAACCTCACCATCAAGTAGCGTCGACGTGAACAAACTCGTAGCACAGCTAAGTCAAAAGTGTTGACCCCTCCATTCGAAGCCTCTGTGGCACCTGCTGCGTCGACCTCAGGCTCTCGGGGGGTCGACCTCAAGCCTTCATAGAAACCGTTGTAGAAGCATGTCACAAGGGATGCGTTGACCTCACCTTCACAGGAGGTCGACCTTAGGCTCCTCGCAGAAGCCGTTGTAAACACGGTTCTCCAAGGCTGCGTCAACCTCACCTTCATAAGATGTCGACCTCATGCTGTTTCCCATAAGCTTCTCAGGCTATTTCTGTCAAACACGTCAGATCATCCAGGAACCAAAGATAGCAACTGTAAACCTCCAAAAGCACATCTTTTAAGGTCTAGAGAAGGTTCCTTGGATAGAGAATTGTCCCTCTCCATCATAAGGCTACAGAACATCTTTCTAGAAGGCAGATCTGACAGGTATCATTTGTGGGAAACGTCAGTTTTCATGGTACCATACTTTTTGGTCGTAGCCAATCAAATTGCAATCTATGGAAGAACCTGGCAGAAGATCAGATCTGAAAAGTCTGTGGCTCTACTATGCTATATGCTGGACCAATCATAGACCACCAGGAAAAAGGTATTTAGTCAAAGAACTTCATTGTTTATTTTGACCAAACAAATAATGTCTAGAAGACTCCAAGCCAATGGGAAGCCTCCACAGCCTGCGCCATGATCTACAGAATTACTCCTTGGAGGGAAAACCATTTTTGTCTCTGCAGGATCAATCAAATTGCAGCTTGGGAAAATTGTTCTGACCCTGCTCTCTTCCACAAATGCTGAACCAATCAGAGAAGAGGTTCATTTCAAAGAACCTTATTCTATTCCAACCAATCAAGAGGAAGATCTCTGGAGGGAAAATACTCCACTAGCTCTTCTACAAATATGAGGCTTCTGCCATCTTGGAAGGGTTGGCCGAGCAAAGCATTGAGTGACAAACCTGTTAGCTTGTCCCAAAGAGAGAAAGCTCCACTTGAAAGAGAAAGTGAAGATAGGAAGAAAAAGAGTGAGCAAACCTGAGGTTCATGAGAAAAATCTAAGAAAAAAAGAGAGAGGTGTGCAACCCCAACTCTGGTCCGGCCTAGTCCAGAGGTGAGAAAGAGAAGATGAGAGCTGAAGAAGCAAGAACATCATTCCTGCAGAAACATCTTCATGAAACTTTTCTGAAGCTACATTTATCTTGCATTTTTCCTCTTGCAATTTCTGATCTGCATTTCAGTGTGTGTCTGGAGCTTTAGTTAGAGACCGAAAGTGCTTTTGCTACACTTGTAGCTTATTCTTTCTTTTATTTATGTGTGTGGGGGGGGGGGGGGTTCATCCCCTTGTGTGTGTGTGTGTGTTAAGGACTTCGTCCTCGTGCGGTAAAGCCTCACCAGTTTGGTGAGGGGTGGATGTAGGTCTACGGGTTTACAGACTGAACCACCTTAAAAATCTAGTGTGTAGTGGTGTGTCCTTGTGTGATTGCTTCCATCCTCCTACCTCCACCTCATAGGGATTTATTATTCTATTTCTGCATTTCTATTATGACCGAGCATTGCACATATTGTGAGCCATCCACCGTTTACCAGCATTCTTGCTGAATGAACATAGGCTCACACTCACATCCTTGAAGGCTCATCTTATACCTGAGAAGGATCCAACGATCAATGTCATTCTACTGTTTGGTTCTTATGGAACCTTGCAATCTCAGGTTCTCACCTTAATGGCTCTCTGTTTGTATTATCTTTTATATGGCTATATGTGTTTGATTGCTGTCCCAAGGATAGTCCGAGAGGCCCAGTGTGTTCACCAATGTGAGCACTCTTACCCCTAGTAGATGTTCAGCAAATCAGTGCTTGTGGTGCAGTATGTAATGCCCAGGATCCTTATTGGATTCTTATCGGGTCTTTCGGATCCTTTTCAGAGAGTTTCGAATCACTTTTATGAGTCCCAAGTTGAGTTTAACGATCCGTATAGATTTTTTTCTCGTACTAGCTACGGAACCTTGAGGTGAGTTTATTTCTCAGTTCATTGAATCGTGGATGTCACAGTTGCGATGTACTCTTCCCGAGGATCGTTTCGACCATTTTTGCATACTTTTCTGAATTTCTACATTTTCGGGCTAATTATCAAATTTTTGAAAATTAGGAAAATTTCCTAATTTCCATTGTATTTATTTCTTTCCCACCTCTCTCCTCCCTCATTTCTCTCATCTCTTTCTCTCTCTCGTTCTCTCTCCTCTCTGGGTCTCTCGACGTAGGGTGCACACCGTTGCGGAGCTGGCCGAGGCGAGGACGCGATGGAGTGATCGGGATGCGAGATGGGGCGACGGTTTGAGCGTGGCAAGGCGCGATCCCTCGGTGGATTTCGAGAAGGCGATCTTCGTTGAATTGGCATTTTTGGCACGGTTTAGTCGCTTCGGCGCACGATTTCTTTTAGTGGAGGTAGGGAGACGGATCACCTACTACTTCTGCATGTTTCTTCACAATTTCACGTCAAACGGTGTGAGAACGAGCGAGTTTAGGCTCGTTGTAGTTTTTTGGAGTTCGTAGGGTTCACCGAAATACCATGATGGTTTTAAGATCAGCTGGCGTCAAACGACTCCATGGAACGTCAGCATTCAATAGTCACTGATTTCCTATCGATTGGCGGTCATTCGGGACCGTTAGGAGCCCGGGAAGTCCGGTCACTCCATTTGGGTCAATTCCATGGAATTGCCCGTTTCTTAGAGGATTTGATGCCGATCAGAGTCTAAACGACCGGTAGTGTGGTTATGGTTGTATCCCCTTCGTCTCGGAACGAACGGGGCGTGGAAAGGGCACGATCGGGCCGATCCCACTAATCTCCCGCCGCGACGCCTACACGGTTTCACAGTGACCGTGTAGGGCTTGGAGCGGCTAGCTTCTGACCGTTTAATCTTGAGTTGGTGGGCATCTGCGCGGTCGCGCGATAGACCACCCAATGGATGGCGCGGCAAACTTGGAGCTGTCCAATCCACTTGAGCGGCCGGTATCTGGCCGTTCTGGTTTTCCTGTTGTATTGAGCGGCCATGGTTTGACCGCTTAGTCTGGTTGACCTTGGGTCAACAGTTTATGGCAGTTCATGGCGCGATTTCCCCTTGACCGTCCTATCGTCTGAGCGGTCCTTCCCTGATTGTTCTGATTATTCTTTGACCAACTACTGTAGTAGGTCGGTTTGATGGAACGGCCTATTCCAGACCGTTCTGCTCCTCTGAGCGGCCTCTAGTAGACCGTTCATCTCCCTGGGCGGCCCCTTGGTGACCGTGCAGTGAGTTCTGTTCGTTGTCGTGTTTGTTGGCCGTGATGGCTTGTCTCGTGTCCGTCTGTCTATAGAATCGTCATTGTCTGGTTCCGGTCAACCAGGGGTGACCCAGTGGTTGACAGGTAACCTTGTGTGTCTCGGCGGTTCCGTCCAGTTCGAGACATGGTTCTAGACGCCTCGAGGTATCGTCTTACCTCAGTTTGCGTGTCCAGGTTTGCTTAGGGTCCTCGATATTACCTCAGGTCTTTGTGAGTCATTTCCTTTGATTGTGTCGTTTCCTCTGGCTTAGGAATAGACCGATTGGCTGCTTGTTCTGCTTTGTACGATGATCTTGACTCCGAGTCGTGAGACTCAAGGATCGTTGTAGTTGTAGGTCTAGTTGCCTTGTCCTGAGTCTATCGACAGTTGTCGTGCTGCCTTGGTACTTCATAGTACGTATGATAGTGCTTCCTTGCCTATCTGTACTCCAGCACTCGTGCTTTAGAGTCTGTGTCTAGTGAGCCTCCACTAGTCGTAGCCTTATGACACGTTAAAGCGTGTCGGCCCATGTGGCAGGGTAGTTCCCGATATACGGTTTTTAAGCTACTTTCCGTGGGCCCCCACTGTACAGTAGCGTCCTGCTAGGTGGGAAAAACTAGCTAGAGGCCAGGCTCTCCAGCAAGAGTCGGTGTGTGCACACGTTGTCAGGGGCGTTTGGACTGACGCCGATGGGCGTTACCCTACGTAGTCACTTGTGACTATAGTTCCTGTTCTGGTTGTAGTGTCTTAGTCTCTACCGTATGCTCAGCGGCATAGTAGACGAGATGCTTGTAGGCGCAGCATAAGACGTCAGTGGACGCAGCTGGCTGTTCTTCTAGTGAGGGGGTGCTTCCGTCACGTGACACGTGACTCTCGCATTTCTCGTGCAGTCATGACCTTTCCGGGTTAGCCCTCTCGTGGTCTTGCCCGAGGTCAGTGTGTGTGGTCGTGTCTAGAAGAGCGCACACGGAAATCAAGTCATGTATGCTTTAGGGCGTCCGTGTTTGTCTAGGTCCTTCTAGGTTTCTTGACTGTCTCGTTGGTCAGCTTTGGGAGCCGAGGTTAGTTCGGCAGCCGTGTTCTCCTTCAGGTACGGCTTTTCCCTTTTCTTTTAGATGTTCCTACTCCTTCCGTTCCAGTTTTCTTTTACAGCTTTTCAGTGGTAGTTTTCCTGCTTTACTACTACTGCTGTTTTGTTGGTCCGTGTTACTGCGTGTTTTTCAGTGGGGATCCGCGTGACCCCTACTGGGCCAGTGACACGAGGCTCACCCCTGCTTTTCAGGTGGGTGGCGTCGTTCTGCTTCCGCGATTCCTGGTGTGGCGTGTCCGTAGCTGCCAGCGGTACCTGCGTCGGGCTTTCCCCGACCTAAGTGTACGTCCTTCTTTTCTGTTGACTGTACTGCTTGTCTTTCCTTTGGACTGGACTCTGGTGTAATTGTTAATTAAAAAGTAATTTTATTTCTGCTACTTTAGCAAACCGATCTAATGAAATTTAATTACTTACTGTTATATCTCTGTGGCTTCAATGTACTACACGACAATCCTTTTTCCCTTCAGGGCTTTACAGCTCTTGGGAGGCTTCACGGGTTCCAAGTGGTATCGGGTCTGCTCGGTAGTCCTATCGGGTATATCCGATATCCGGAATCTAGGTTGTCACAGGTGGTATCATGGCGTTGTTGTGTGAAGTACATGGGAATCTGAGATATACAGTATCCAGAGTCCTAAAAGTCCAGTACAGTCTTCAGTTGGCATTAGGTTTGAGATTTTCATCATTTTCGTTGTCGTGGGTCTTTCTTGGTGAGCTGCTCGATGCACGACCAGTCCCTTGTAGTCGTGTGTCTAGCTGTTGTTGTGCCTTGATGTGACCCGGCTTGCAGTTGTGTTCTGTGGTTCTGTGTTTAGTACAGAGCCAGGATCCTGCAAGTGCGGCTGTTGTTGTCATTTTTAGCGCTATTTCTCTATGATTTTGTTTGTCTGTCTTGGCACTGTGTGGACCAGGTCTTGTCGGTTAGCTTTGCTTGCGACTCGATCAGATGTAATATCTGAGGGAGGACTGACTTGACTGTGCTTGTGGTCCGGTGCTGTCGTTGGCGTCCTGTGTGCCAGGTGTTTCATGTTGCCTTTGGCACTGGAGCCGATCATGTTGTTGAGCTGTCAGCTGTGATGACTATGTCTCCTTATTTAAGCTGATACTCTCCATGTGTGTCGTTTTTGTTTTCCCGATGTCTGTGTCATAGCATGGGTCGTGTCTCTTTCCGTCTAAGACGTAAACGACGTTGCCTTGTTTCGGAGGTGTCAGACTTGCGTTCATTTGTGTGCCATGCTCGTCCTTTGGATCGATTTGCCTTGAGATCCAGAGCGTGTGCTTGTGATTATGGTCTGACTATGTTCCTTTAAATGGTGTTTTTCGAGATTCGCGTTATTTCAAGTTGTGTATTGGGGTTGTTCTTCCCTTCTTCTCCTTTGCTAGTCCTTAAATTTTGGGGACAAAGTTTCTTGAATGAGGGGAGGATGTAATGCCTTGGATCCTTATTGGATTCTTATCGGGTCTTTCGGATCCTTTTCGGAGAGTTTTGGATCACTTTTGTGGGTAACGAGTTGAGTTTAACGATTCGTGTGGGTTTTCCTCTCGTACTAGCTATGCAACCCTGCGGTGAGTTTATTTCTCAATTCATCGACTCGTGGATGCCACAGTTGCGATGTACTCTTCCTGAGGATCGTTTCGACCATTTTTGTGTATTTTTCTGAATTTCTACATTTTCGGGCTAATTATCAAATGTTTGAAAATTAGCAAAATTTCCTAATTTCCTTTCTATTTATTTATTTCCCACCTCTCTCCTCTCTCCTCCCTCATTTCTCTCATCTCTTTCTCTCTTTCGTTCTCTCTCCTCTCTGGGTCTATCGACACGGGGTGCGCACCGTTGCGGAGCTGGCCGAGGCGAGGACGCGATGGAGTGATTGGGATGCGGGATGGGGCGACGGTTTGAGCGTGGCGAGGCGCTATCCCTCGGTGGATTCTGAGAAGGCGTTGTTCGTTGATTTGGCATTTTTGGCACGGTTTAGTCGCTTCAGCGCACGATTTCTTCGGTGGAGGTAGGGAGACGGATCACCTACTACTTCTGCATGTTTCCTCGCAATTTCACGTCAAACGGTGTGAGAACGAGCGAGTTTGGGCTCGTCGTAGTTTTTTGGAGTTCGTAGGGTTCGCCGAAATACCGCGACGATTTTAAGATCAGCTGGCGTCAAACGACTCCCTGGAACGTTAGCGTTCCATAGTCACTGATTTCCTGTCGATTGGCGGTCATTCGGGACCGTTAGGAGCCCGGGAAGTCCGGTGACTCCATTTGGGTCAATTCCATGGAATTGCCCATTTCTCGCCGTTTCTTAGCCGATTTGATGCCGATCAGAGTCTAAACGACCAGTAGTGTGGTTATGGTTGTATCCCCTTCGTCTTAGAATGAACGGGGCGTGGAAAGGCCACGATCGGGCCGATCCCACGAATCTCCCGCCGTGACGCCTACACGGTTTCACAGTGACCGTGTAGAGCATGGAGCGGCTAGCTTCTGACCGTTTAATCTTGAGTCGGTGGGCATCTACGCGGTCACGCGACAGACCACCCAATGGATGGCGCGACCAACTTGGAGCCGTCCAGTCCACTTGAGTGGCCGGTATCTGGCCGTTATGGTTTTCCTATTGTGTTGAGCAGCCATGGCTTGACCGCTTAGCCTGGTTGACCTTGGGTCAACAATTTATGGCGGTTCATGGCGCGGTTTCCCTTTAACCGTCCTGTCATCTGAGCGGTCCTTCCTGACTATTCTGATTATTCTTTGACCGGGTACTGTAGTAGGTCGGTTTGATGGAACGGCCTATTCTAGACCGTTCTGCTCCTCTGAGCGGCCTCTAGTAGACCGTTCATCTCCCTGGGCGGCCCCTTGGTGACAACACAGTGAGTTCTGTTCGTTGTCGTGTTGGTTGGCCGTGATGGCTTATCTCATGTCCGTCTGTCTGTAGAATCGTCATTGTCTGCTTCCGGTCAACCAGGGGTGACCCAGTGGTTGACAGGTAACTATGTGTGTCTCGGCGGTTCCGTCCAGTTCGAGACATGGTTCTGGACGCTTCGAGGTATCGTATTACCTCAGTTTCCATGTCCAAGTGTGCTGAGGGTCCTCGGTATTCCCTCAGGTCTTTGTGAGTCGTTTCCTTTTATTGTGCCGTTTCCTCTGGCTTAGGAATAGACCGATTACCGGCTTGTTCCGCTTTGTACGACGATCTTGACTCCGAGTCATGAGACTCAAGGATCGTTGTAGTAGTAGGTCTAGTTACCTTGTCCTGAGTCTATCGGCAGTTGTCGTGATGCCTTGGTGTTTCGTAGTACGTATGATAGTGCTTCCTTGCCTGTCTGTACTCCAACACTCGTGCTTTAGAGTCTGTGTCTAGTGAGCCTCCACTAGTCGTAGCCTTACGACACGTTACAGCATGTCGGCCCATGTGGCAGGGTAGTTCACGATATACGGTTTTTAAGCTACTTTCCGTGGGCCCCCACTGTACAGTAGCGTCCTGCTGGGTGGGGAAAACTAGCTAGAGGCCTGGCTCTCCAGCAAGAGTCGGTGTGTGCACACGTGGTCAGGGGCGTTTGGACTGACGCCGACGGGCGTTACCCTATCTAGTCACTCGCAACTGTAGTTCCTGTTCTGGTTGTAGTGTCTTAGTCTCTACCGTATGCTCAGCGGCATAGTAGATGAGATGCTTATAGGCGCAGCATAAGATGTCCGTGGACGCAGCTAGCTATTCTTCTAGTGAGGGGGTGCTTCCGTCACGTGACACGTGACTCTCGCGTTTCTCGTGCAATCGTTACCTTTCCGGGTTAGCCCTCTCCTAGTCTTGCCCGAGGTCAGTGTGTGTGGTCGTGTCTAGAAGAGCATGCACGACAATCGAGTCGTGTATGCTTTAGGGCATCCATGTCTGTCTAGGTCCTTCTAGGTTTCTTGCCTGACTCGTAGGTCAGCTTTGGGAGCCGAGGTTAGTTCAGCAGCCGTGTTCTCCTTCAGGTACGGCTTTTCCCTTTTCTTTTAGCTGTTCCTACTCCTTCCGTTCCGGTTTTCTTTTACAACTTTCTAGTTGTAGTTTTCCTACTTTACTACTACTCATGTTTTGTTGTTCCGTGTTACTGCGTGTTTTTCAGTGGGGATCCGCGTGACCACTACTGGGCCAGTGACACGAGGCTCACCCCTACTTTTCCGGTGGGTGGCGTCGTTCTGCTTCCGCGATTCCTAGTGTGCCGTGTCCATAGCTGCCAGCGGTACCTGCGTCGGGCTTTCCTCGACCTTAGTGTACGTCCGTCTTTTCTGTTGACTGTACTGCTTTTCTTTCCTTCGGACTGGACTCTGGTGTAATTGTTAATTAAAAAGTAATTTTATTTCTGCTACTTTAGCAAACCGATCTAATGAAATTTAATTACTTACTATTATATCTCTGTGGCTTCAATGTACTACACGACAATCCTTTTTCCCTTTGGAGCTTTACAGCTCTTGGGAGGCTTCACGGGTTCCAAGTGGTATCGGTTCTGCTCGGTAGTCCTATCGGGTATATCCGGTATCCGGAATCTGGGTTGTCACAGGTGGTATCAGGGCATTGTTGTGTGAAGTACATGGGAATCCGAGATATACTGTATCCAGAGTCCTGAAAGTTCAGTACGGTCTTCAGCTGGCATTAGGTTTGAGATTTTCATCGTTTTCGTTATCGTGGGTTTTCTTGGTGAGCTGCTCGATGCACGACCAGTCCCTTGTAGTCGTGTGTCTAGCTATTGTTGGGCCTTGATGTGACCCAGCTTGCAGTTGTGTTCCGTGGTTCTGTATTTAGTACGGAGCCAGGTTCCTGCAAGTGCTGCTGTTGTTGTCGTTTTTAGCGCTATTTCTCTATGATTTTGTTTGTCTGTCTTGGCACTGTGTGGACCAGGTCTTGTTGGTTAGCTTTGCTTGCGACTCGATCAGATGTAATATCTGAGGGAGGACTGACTTGACTGTGCTTGTGGTCCGGTGGTGTCGTTGGCGTCATGTGTGCCAGGTGTTCCCTGTTGCCTTTGGCACTGGAGCCGATGATGTTGTCGAGCTGTCAGCTGTGAGGACTTGTGGACGCGGGATTTTGTTCCTCTTATTATTATTATTATTATTTATTTTATTTATTTATTTTGATTATTAGGCGTGCCAGTCACATGTGTGACGATTTCATTGTGCGCTCGACTTGACTTGGTCAGTCGATTGTGAAGTCCGAGTCGGGACCAAAAGTCCGCCATACCGTATAGGCTATGACGTTAATTACGCCCTTCCCAAGAAGGACAACCCTTGATTAAACGCCAAAATAGGAGGCCACTCGGGGCGGTAATAAAAGAAAAAAAATAACGGTGTGTAGTATTGAAGCTCTTTTTATTCTGGGAAGATATTTTAATGCACAGCAGATTACTACACCGACATGACCACCTCTGATGTGGGTCGTGCCGGGTAGAAATAGGACACCGTCCACGCAGTGGCGGGACGGGGTCCGGACCATCATCGGGGAGATGTCCCCTTTCATATTTCTCATCCAGCCAAGGGCCTCGCATCATTCATATTCCCCGGAAGATTGAGTCGGACGAGGGGCGTATGATGTGCACCTCCTGGGACTTATCGGGGTTAAAACATCGATCGACATTTCGACAACACCTCCCCATAATCTAGATTATGTCCAGGGGAGAATAGGATATCACCCACGGAGTGCCGGGATGAAAGCCGAGAAAAGGAGGGAGCGAACCTCCCGCATTGCACATGTATGCCCTGGGGCAATGTTTGACTCTTCCCTTATGGGAGCCGGTGACACTCATGCAGTGGCAGAGCTCACCTTAGCTAAAGGGGTTGCTCATAAACCCGGTACGGATCAGTGGAGCATAAGGGAGTCTGACTCCCTTTAATTTTATCCTTGGGACAGTTCTGGTGACTCATGGACATCCCTAGGTGGGTTTGATAGAAATGTTGGAGGCTTATTGGGTGGCAGGGCAGCCTCTCGGCCCGGATTCGAATGGGTATGTGAGTTCCATGCGTGAAGACCATCGCGCCAAGAAGGGTTCTTTGCAAGACACTATTTGGGGCGCCGGGAAGCTGGCGCTAGTGGAGTTCTCGGCGCCGGCAAGCAAGAAAGCAAAGGGGTCTTACGGTGCCAAGGCATAAGGGTGAAGGGGTTAGTCTCCCGGCGTAGGCAAGGAGGCCAAGTAATTAGGGCTCTCGGTGCCAGAAGGATGCCAGAGGGTGAGGGTTCTCGGCGGGTTCAACTTGGAGGGTTCCCGGCGCGACGGGGAAGAGGCCAGGAAGTAGGCTCTCGGCGCAAGGGCCAATTGGCCAAGGGAGGTTATCGGCGCCAGGGCCAAATGACCAAGGGTGTGGGCTTCTCGGCACAGAGGGCAAAGAGGCCAAGGGGGTTTCGGCGCAGGCTTCTCAGCGCAGGTAAGGAGGTGGAGTTCTCGGCACGGGAAGGCTCGCGCCGAGGACTGTTTGTGGAGCCGAGATGTATGAGGGCGCCGGGATGAGAAACAGAGCTTTACAATACCCTGTTCTTAGATTTGTTGAGGATTCAGGGGTTTCCTGGTGCTTCAGGCCAAGATAGACAGGCCTTGGGAAATCAAAAGAGATCAATTCATCAGACCTGAACTGATTTTGGCTTGGGTTTCAACGGGGAAGGCCAGAAGCGGAGAGTGATTTGGGAGAAACGTGGTTTAGGGTATCTCCATCACCAGCATTCATAATAATCCCTGAGGATGATTTTGATATACTCTTCATCATCTGGGGCCAAGAGATGGCTGTCTCTGGCCCCGGGGATGACTTCAGCAGAGCCGATGAGCATGAGTATGACATCTAAAATTGAGCAGCGGTTGCTATACATCTGTGCTTTGCTTCAGAGGCCAAGGGATGGTCTGTCCCTGGCTCGAAAGTAAGTACGAGCGGCGTTCGAGAACCAAGCGAATAAGCAGGCGATCAATCGAACTGGGAGAGGGATAGCATGCTACTGAATCTAAGAAGAGACAGAAAACATGGGGAGATAGCAATAGGGTTTCGGAGAAATAGACAGCGAGCATCAACTGGAGCCCGTAGTGTTCATTCATTCGAATATCACGATTACATTCTCACATCGGAGGCAATACATAAAAGAAGGTACAGGGAGACTATGCTTTGCCCTAGCGGAGTAAAACCGGCTGTGATATCACAGCATACATCAGAAAGGGGAAGAAGTAGAAGCAATCGGAATTAAAAGAATGAACTACAGAAAATGGGGAGGGGAGGGCGGAGCATTGACTCCTCTCCCTCCCCGTTGCCCACCTTCGATCAGGCTTCGAACTCTTTTCTTCTTTTTCCCTTCTGCTTCTTCCTCTCTCGGATCAGATTGCAGGCTCCACTCTCTTCTCCTTTTGTGGCTATCTATTCTTCTTCTCCCCTTTTCTTTTGCTATCTATTCGGGCTTTTTTTTCTCCCTCCCTGGTGTCCTCTCGGCAGGCTTGTCCCGGCGCGCCTCAATCGTAGGCAGAGCTCCCGGTGCGTGGGACTTCAAGCTTCTCGGCGCCACTTTTGGGCTTCGACAAGGGGATCCCGGCGCCACTTTTATAGGCCCATTTAGGGCTTTTAAGACCTCACACAGACTTCGGCCTTTATTGGTCCTTCAAATGTATCAAAACCCGAGAAGGCCCTCCACTGGTGACACAGCTTCTATTGAGATCATTCATAGATTTTCATCAGTCGGTAGACTGGGGTTTCATCGGCATTGCCATCTGAATGATGACAAGGTCAGACATCATCTCATCGGTATCGTCACATGAATGGTGACAAGACCGGACATCAGCTTTAGCCTGAAAAGACTTCAGCCAGGTGACTGCTATTTCATCAATGCCGTCGTCTGACTGACAATGGCATCGGACATCAGCTTGGCCGGGAAAAGGCTTCAGCCGGGTAGACGGTTGACGAACTTCGTCATTGATCTTTCACTACTGGTCTGATTTTCCTTTCAATTCTGTTTCTGCCCTTGCTCATTTTCAAGGTGTCAACAAATGCCCCCCACCTGCGGGCGGCGTAAGCGCAGAATAAGCGGCACGGGGTCTGCAGGTGCCTTTCATCATTCGAGGGTATCTTCCTCCATTTCTCTTTGACATTGTTCTTCGGCTTAATCATGTTGCTGTAGCAATATTATGCACATGTATCTTTCATTTTCATGTTTTTCATATCCATATCTTCTGATTTTATTGTCAGCACTTTGGAGCCTTCTTGGCCTTGCCTTGGGCTTCTCGGCGCGAGGTAGGACCCTTCTCGGCGCGGGTGCTTCTCGGCGCGGCCTGTTGTCGGTGCGGGCATCTTCGACACGACCTTCTCAGCGCGGGCGTCTTCTGCGGGCTTCTCGGCACGACCCTCTCGGCGCGCCCTTTTCTTCCTGCCAACGGGGGGTTCTCGACGCGCTTTTCTTCGTGACGAGAAGCCTTCCGCTTTCTTTCTTTTTAACCTCGCGAGAGGCTTTTTTACCCTCATTTTCATCGGCCCTCTCTCTCTCTTCATCTCCTCGGTGGCGAGTTTTTCCCCCGAGAGCCTTACTTCATTCCCCCCCTTTTTGACCGATTCATTCTCGGGTAGGTTCGTCATACGGGATTGAGTCCTATTTTATGTTCGGGATCACTCCCTCTTGGTGGGTGACTCCCTATTTTTCTTGGGTAGACCCCGGACAAGAGGAGATGCTGCCAAAATTTTTATAGGGTTTCATATTACAATCTTTACAAGACTGCCTCTTGTTTTGGGATTCTCACTCACATCTCTTCTTCGGCTGTAGATACTACAATGGCTTCCAGCTCTGCTGCTGCATCTTCTGGAGCTGTTGGGGAGAGCTCATCAGCGCAGCCAGATATATCACGGGCTGTAGTAAATTGGCTGAACGTGCATAGCCTGGACTTCGAGTATGACAAAGTTGCTATCGTTGACGAATCGTCTGATTCTGAGACGGATACAGTATCAACATCGAGGGTATATTCCACTGCAATAGAGACATGCTTTAGACGGGGCAACGACTATCGGCCGGATCTTCCGAAGGACCGCCACTTAATGCCGTTCATCCGAACTTTTACAGTGGGTGGCATGCGAGACTATCGGATAGCCCGTGCTGTCGAAGCTGCCATCCTTCCCGAACGAGATAGCCTGAAGGAGTCGGTGTACCGCCACAAGGCCATCTATTTTCCCGGGGAGAAGCGTGACTGGGACGCAGTCCTCGGTATATCAGAGCTGGAGCCGGAGAAGAAAATGTTGACCCGGGCCCCAGAATTTACACCTGCCCGGTGGGATAATGCTAGTGGCCGAGTTCATAGGGAGAAGCCTGGCTACGGTCTATTCCTGGCGCCGATAAAGTGGGGGTACCGAGAAGAACCCTTTGTGTTGAATTGTTTGGCCGTCTAGTTCAAGTATCATCTAGCTGCTGGCTGGTTTGGAGATACCAAAATCACTGACGCCCATCTATTCCGGGTGGGAGCGGTGGAATTCACAGAGTTTGTTTTAAAGGAATACGCCCCTCTGCTGATCAGAGCCGGGGTATATCACAGTGTCTTTGCTTCTAGATTCCGCTATCCCATATCCCGAGGGTTGTACTGGGGAATGTTCGAAGTATTTTGCCCTTTGTTCAACATATTCTATACAGCAGAGGGCGAAACATCTCTCGACCTCTAGAGCTTGTCACAGCTTTCTGGTCTGCCTATTGACGGCGAGCTGTATGAAGAGGTCTGCTTGGCAGATTCCGAGAAGGATAGCTCAGATGGTGAAGGCAAGTATTCATTTGGCTATTCCTACCGGTATTTAATGAAGGCCTATCGCTCCATCTGTCTGGCGCATAGTAGAGGATCTTCAAAGGGTTACCATCCTCGAGAGAAAGGCAGCAAGCTGAGGGTCCGGATAGGGCAGTGGATTCATTATTTCTTTGACGGTCCCTTAAAATATGTAGACTTCCCTTCCATGGGTCCGACTGCCAGCAAGCAGATAAGGGCTCCTCGCTATAAGTCAGCGTTGCCATCTTCATTGCGCCGTGTAGGCAATGGTGGTCCAAATCCAGCAGGGGTGGACCCTATCATACATTGTGCGGCTTACTTCACATTCTGGTTATGCACTTTCGCTCTCCCTCAAGGGGACGAGACAATCATTCGGCCCGAAGCCATATACCCGGCATGCCAGATGGCTTGGGGAATGAGGCTGTCACTTTGCCCAGTGGCCTTGTGCTTAATCTACAAATCTTTGGGGGATCTGTACAAGCATCGGACTCCCCGCTCTTTGAGGACCGTGGGCCCTTTTCATTTCTTCAATGCCTGGGTCTGCAGTCTATTTTCTGAATTGGCTCCTAGAACTCTGCAGGCAGATACAGTGTTACCCAGAATGATTGAATTTTCCTGTGCTGAACCTGGCTCTTTCTCTGATCAGTTGTTCAAAATAAGGGGCCGACTGATAAGGGTACCAGTGGATGCCCCTGGCAGCATTCATTTCTGGAGCTTGGCAGCAGGTTCAGCTCCTTTGGTTCATTCTCAAAGAGAATGTAAGATGGAAGAGGTAGAGACCTATGTTCACCCCGTTTCAGGGGCTAATGCTGTTCGGTCTATTCTGGAGCCGGAGCTGGTTAGATGGGCCATGGCCATTCGACCCAGTGTTTTAGTTTTCAGGAAGGGTGGTCTGCTTCTTCTGGAACCATATTATCCATTCCGCTTCGGGCAGAACTTTGGCTATGACCAGCATATCCCTACATCAGTTGCTCAGTTTCCCCTGGATAGCCGGGCCAAGCACGGATCTGCCATTGTCGGTGATGGCCGGTTGTGGTGGGATTTCTATCATCGCCATGATGGCGTAGTTTTCAGAGTTCCCACTGTTTCCAACCGTGTTCCCCATGTCACATCAGAGTATATCAAATGGTGGAACATTCGGACCAGCTTTTACAGGGATGGCAGGGGTGCATTCTAGGACGTCACCGAGTGTTCTTTCCTGAAACAACAGCCCGGGCCGGTATTTGACATCCCCGAGGCCCACCTAAAAAGGATTTATTCACAACATCCAAGGGAGGCCGAGAACTATCTGGCTCAGCGTCGAGTTCTGAAAGAAGGAGGCTCTGAGCCGCCCGCTCCTGTCTTTGCTGCCATTAACGAAGATACTTTTATGAAGAACTTGAAACATCTGTGCCATGTAGGAGGCGCTCGTTTGGAGGCGCAACAGTACCCTTTCCCTGTTGAAGAGCCGCTCCTGACAGTCGTCCCCTGGAAGGGTCCGACAGATATATTTCATCCCTGTAGGACGTTTGTGCGCAGGGAAGATAGGACTCAGACGTACTACAAGCACACGTCTTGGCTGTTTATTCTGCTGAATGTACATGGGTTATCTGCAGAGAGTCCGATAGCCGGCATATTGAATAAGCCATTGTTTATCTCTTTTCATTATGTCGACGGCTGGGGCATGGACCACCTCGACTTATTTCGATGTCTCGATTTTCATGGTCATAGTGATCTGGCATCTTTAGTGGAGAAGTGCCAGACATTTGGTGATGTCTGTTGGCTTGTCAAGGAGGCTGCTTTCCGCTCCAAGGAGGTAGCTTATCTGTACTGGCCGCTTTCTGTCTTTTATGATGGCCCAGTAGGTATGATCTTTCCTTTCTGACTGTAGCACTTTCTGTTTGTTATTTAAACTCTGCATCTACTGGTCTCATTGCTTCTTTGATGTCTTCAACAGATAGGCCAGATATAAAGCGACAGGGGCTTTACAGAAAAATCATTGCGCAAGCTGAGAAGCATGCTTATTTCGAAGTCCCTGCAGTAGCACCGACGACCACTCCCCTGCCTTCGGGCAAGAAGAGAAAGATTTCTGTAGTGAAGACTGCAGTTGGGAAGCCCAGGAAGGCTAAGAAGGCCCATGCTCGGCAGTCGGCTTCAGCAGTGACGGACCCTGGGACCCCTCTTCCTGACATCCCCTCCTTTGATAAGTTTGAATCTCAAAGGGAGGGCACCCAGACGTCAGTCAAGGGTAACATCAACAGCCTGCAGTTGTATCTTTCATCGTCTTTTGCTGAATTTTACAGAAATCTTCGAATCTGACCCCCCCCTTTTTGCACAGCCCAAGAGCCAGTTGTGACACCTTCTGTGGTGGAGACCAAGTTGCCCTCCCCCACGTCGGCTAGTGAGGCGGAGGGTAAGTGTGCTTTTTCATCTTCTCTTGCACATTTCGATTATTTGTTTATTGTCTCTCTCACGAACCTTTCCCTGCAGTGACGGTCGGTGAGGGGGCTGCAGTTATGGAAGCAGCTGGTGATATAACTCAGCCACAGGAGGGCCACAAGACCCAGACGAAACGGGGCCTTGTCCCTGTGAGGCGCATAGTTACCCGGTCTTCATCTAGGCAGCCGTTAGGGACGTAAGTCCCGCCCGTGGATAGTGTGGAAATCTCTTCTAGCAGCTCCGCGACCGCTTCCGAGGTAGAGGGAGAAGGAGCAGATTTCAGCGAGAGCGAGACGGAGGGTATCTCCCAATCAGAGGCCCCACTCGTATGTACTGCCATTGTTCCACTGTTCACCCCCTCCAAACTGCTGGTGCCGTCTTCTGAGGAGGAACTACAGGAAGAATTTGCTGGCTTGGACACCGAGGTAGATATAACTCCTCCCTTTGCTGCTTCAGCAGCGGAGCTTTCCTCTTCCTTGCACTCCTTTGAGGATATCGACATCACATTAGAAGTGGGTCTCTCTCCTTTTCCTCATTATTATTATTATTATTATTTATCTGCTGCTTGATGTTGCATTGATCTGTTCACAGGAATCCCCTGTTGCTAGCCCGGTAGCGACTGCAGCCTTTGAAGCCATTCTATCTGACACCTTGGCTAATGTTCCTGCTTCGTCAGCAGCTTGTGCAGGCGTTTCTGAGATAATTCGCCTTGTGCCGGTGAGGGTACAGTCTTCTACAGACTTAGCATTGCTGGACTTGAGGACCTCGGGGGAGAGTTCGGCCCTCATCCGGGTCTTGGATTTCAGAGCTGAGACGGACCCAGTTAGGGGTTCTGCCTTTATACCGGCCGCAGTGATGACCATTGCGCCGGAGTTAGCAATTCCCGTAACAGTAATTATGGAAACTGAACTTTTGCCTCTTCAGTCCGTAGCCCATGCTGCCTTGACATTGAAGGAACTGGCCGTTGAAGCGGGGATGGAAGAAGGGGAGGCAGCTGCCACAGAGACCGGAGTATTGTCCATAACTGACCCAGAATCGATCTCCGTGCTCTCGGAATCTGAGGAGGAGGTGCCCCGAGAAGAGGATGCTGAAGATGCGGGTCTCACATTGGGGACCCAGGAAGCAGCCGCTCCAGCACTTATTAAAGTTGCCCCTACGAGCATTCAAACAGCAACCCCCGAGGAGATGGAGGTGGAAGGCCTCTTGGTTTCGTCAGGGACTGCAGAGAGAGCTCAGTTGGCACCTTCAGCAGACCTCCCGTCTTCCTCTTCCCAGCCTGATGTTACACTATGGGCGGATATTGACAGTGAGGTGACTTTTGAAGTAGCTCCAGTTCCTTCTCCTGGCTTCGCTTCATCCGAGAGTTTCGTCTGGCAAAATCTGGACATGCTGTGCCAGCTGGTGGAGTCCCAGCCTGGACTGACTTATCTGCGGCTGAAGGAGATAGCCGAGTGTTTCACCGCTGGTCTACAGGCGATGGGCTGTCCCATGGAAATATGGGCCCAGCGGGTTCTATTGTTGCTAAAGTTTATACATCGCCGGGACTTCTTGGCACATATTATGTCTGACAGACTGGCAGCTTTGAAGTTGCAAAGGAAGGAGTGCAAATCTGAGCTGGAGAAGACGGACTCTGTTCTTCAGGAGTGCCAATGCCAACTACAGTCTCTGGCGCAGCGGGAGCAGTTCGTGCGCAGTCGGATAACCATCCTGGAGGCTGAACTGTTTGACCTCCGTGCGGAACTGCCGCAGATAACAACTTCTCGGCCTCAGCTTGCGGAGGAAGTAGCTCTGTTGGAGGGGCAGGTGGCATCCTTTTAGGACGAGTCTGCTCGGCTACAGGAGGAGGAGGCTCGACTTCATGAGCTGGGGGCTGCCCCACATGTAGGGCTTCTGGCCTTCTAAGACATATTCCGGCGCCCGTGAATATCTGTTTCCCCCTTTTTGTAATACAATTCCCCCTCAGGGGCACTTCTTGTATTCCCTTTTTTTGTTCAATGGAAAGGAATCTTTACACTAGTCTCATATGTGATATGTTCTTTACTTATCGCACCATCAATATTTCACGGCGATTTGGCAGCGGTTTCAGCGGTCCCTACGGGAATAGCCCGTACCTAGCAGGAGAGCGTCCACCCCTTCAGAGAAAGGATGGGGAACTCGCTCCACCGCGTGACTGCCTCCAGGGGGGTGCTTTAAACCGAATTCTGTTGGTGGTAGCAAACGTCCTTCTTGGCCATACGTGCCGCGATGGAGACGGTTTGCAGGAATGTGAACGAAGAGGCTCAGAGCATTATCCAGAACGGGCGAATGGTCCATCCCGGGCAGGTTTCAAAGCTAGTCGGGGCAATGTGTCAATCGACCAGTATATGATTTCATCATCGATATTGGGTTTATATCGATGCAAAGGAGTTTTACAGGTTTCATCAGAGTAGACGTAAGGTCTAGACTGGGTAGAGGTTATCACAGGTGGGACCTTGACGGGTACGTGGTTTTCATCAGGACAGACGTAGGGTCTGAACTGGATAGGATTTCATCATTGATCGGGCGAGGTGCCGGTCGATCAATAGCTAGTTTCATCATCGATATTGGGTTCATATCGATGCAAAGAAAGTGTTATAAGTTTCATCAGAATAGACAAAAGGTCTAAACTGGCAGGGTTTTAATTGGACATGGTTTCATCACTGATCGGGCGAGGTGCCAGTCGATCAGTGGTTGGTTTCATCATCGATATGGGGCTTATATCGACGCAAAAAGTTTCATAGGTTTCATCAGTATAGACGTGAGGTCTAAACCGGACAGAGGATTTCATCACTGATCGGGCAAGGTGCTGGTCGATCACCGGTGGGATGTATGTAGAGGTGTAGGTCTCGTCGGGACAGACGTAAGGTCTATTCTAGCGGGTTCTATGGCAGGTGGGACTTTGCCAAGACATACGTAGGTTTCATCAGGATAGGCGTAGGGTCTATCCTGGTAGGGTTTCATCGTTGACCGGGCAAGGAGCCGATCGATCAAGGGAAGGTTTAGGAGTTTGATCAGGACAGACATAAGGTCCGAACTGGCCAGGCTTTATCAGACTGGTGACGGGTTTTATTGTTGGTGGGATATGTGAAGAGAGAAAAAAAAAGGTATGTAGATTTCATCAGGGTAGACGTAAGATCTACCCCGGAAAGGCTTTATCATTGGTGGGGCATAGAGCCAGATGACCGACGGAAGGCTTCATTAGTGACGGGGAGGTGAAGGCAACGTGCCGGTTGGCATGGAACTTCTGAGTTACCACATTACCGACCCAAGCGCATTTTCAGGTTTTCGTCGGAGCCAGCCCCCTCTTGCTTTTGCCCACGCGTCCTTTCGGATTTTCACGTGGCGGGGTACCTGATTTTGCCTGCAGTGCCCTTTCGGGTTTTCACCACAGCTGGGTTTTAGCCATTTTTGCCCTTGTCCAGAATGCCTGAACAAGTCTGGCGGGGTATCTCTATTTTCAACCCCATTTTTTTACATATATACTTTTTGTCGTTTTCTTTCTCTTTTCTTTTTTCATTATCTTTTCTGGGACCCGAACTTTCATCCTATGGACCATGGCACCATATGTTTATTGTGGACACACGATCATTGATGTGGGTGTCAACATCAATGCAAAGGGCAATATGGTTTCATGATCTATCCAGACGAAAGGTCCGAATCGATTTAGAGGGTATAGATAGCAGCTCGGGCACGAGGCCGTTTGCTGAAAATATGAGTTTCATCGTTAATGTGGGGTTTAACATCAACGCAAAGGAATAGAGTTTCATGATCTATCCAGACGGAGGGTCTGAATCGATTCAAAGAGCAATGTTGTGCTATGTCAGAGCGGACGGAAGGTCTACCCTGGATGGGTTTTAGCGTCGATCAGGCAACGTGCCAACCAATCGATAGCAGGTTTCATCATTGGTATTGGCTCATACCAATGCAAGGATTTCATATGTTTCATCAGGATAGACGTAGGGTCCAAACTGGATAGGGTTTTCATCATTGATATTGGGCGAGATGTCGATCGATCAATGGCGGGTTTCATCATCGGTATTGGGTTTATACCAATGCAAGGATTTCATAGGTTTCATCGGGATAGACGTAAGGTCTAAACCGGACAGGTTTCATTGTTGATCGGGCAGTGTGCCAATCGATCAACAGCAGGTTTCATCACGGCGGGACGTAAAGAGACCTGTAGATCTAGTTGGAATAGACGTAAGGTCTAAACCGGACAAGGTTTTATTGCTGATCGGGCAGTGTGCCGGTCGATCAGTATCAGGTTTCATCATCAGTATTGGGTTTGTACCAATGCAAGGATTTCATAGGTTTCATCGGGATAGACGTAAGGTCTAAACCGGACAGGTTTCATTGTTGATCGGGCAGTGTGCCAGTCGATCAATGTCAGGTTTCATCACGGTGAGACGTAGGATAGGTTTCAGCGGGATAGACGTAAGGTCTAAACCGGGCCGGTTCAACCGTGGTGGGTCTCAGACAAAAACAAGTGGAAGTGTTTTATCAGAATAGACGGAAGGTCTATCCCGAGGTGGGCTTATTATCGAGGGAATTTTGCTTGAGCAATGCATGAAGGCTTCAACAGAATAGACGTAAGGTCCATTCCGGATGGGTTTAATCGTTGATCGGGCAAGGCGCCGGTCGATCGACGAGGAGTTTTATGGTGGGAGGTAAGGCTTTCTTTGGAATCACCACATTACCGACCCAAGCGCCCTTTCGGGTTTTCGCCGGAGCCAACCCCCTCTTGCTTTTGCCCACGCGCCCTTTCGGGTTTTCACGTGGCGGGGTACCCGATTTTGCCTGCAGTGCCCTTTCGGGTTTTCACCACAGCTGGGTTTTGGGCCATTTTTGCACTTGTCCCTAATATAGGAGCAAGTCCAGGCGGGGTATCTCTATTTTTAACCCCATTTTTTTTTACTTTCTTTTTGTTCTTTCTTCTTCCCTCCTCTCTTTTTTTTTTTAGAGGGTGACCGGTCGGAATGCCACCAGCTCAAGATGAAGGCAGCTTGGTTAGGGCGGAGTGCCACTAGACCAGGAAAGGGGTAGCTTGGCTAGGGCGGAGTGCCACTAGACCAAGGAAGGGTAGCTTGGCTAGGGCGGAGTGCCGCTAGACCAAGGAAAGGGTAGCTTGGTTAGGGCGGAGTGCCGCTAAACCAAGAAAAGGGTGTAGCTCGGTTAGGGCGGAGTGCCGCTAGACCGGGAAAAGGGTGTAGCTTGGTTAGGGCGGAGTGCCGCTAGACCAAGAAAAGGGTAGCTTGGCTAGGGCGGAGTGCCGCTAGACCAAGTAAAGGTAGATTTTGCCTGATTACTCGGGGAATGTTGGTTGTGCTGTATGATACAGCTTCAGATGTCTTCCGTTGAGTGGCGAGAATTGGATTTCCCCTCGATGGTTAACAACCACGTAGGCCCCTCCCTTGTAGACCCTCTGTATCACATAAGGACCTTCCCAATTAGCATTCAGCTTTCCTTTTGGGTTGGATGCCATGACTTCTTTTTTCTTGACCATGACGAGGTCACCTTTCTTGAATTCTCATCCTCTTACGAGTTTGTTGAATGCAGTGGCCATGTAGGCCTGATACATTTGGATACTCTTCTGAGCTCGGAGGTGCTTTACTTCCAATTCAGCCAGTTCTTCTAGTCTTCTTTCTACATTGGTCTGTTCGCCACGGGCCAGGCCATATTGGACTGCCACTCTGAGTGACGGGACTTCCATCTCTAGCGGAACCACTGCCTCTGAGCCGTATACCAGCGAGTGTGGTGAGCACCCTGTAGGTGTCTTGAAGACAGTGCGGTATGCCCACAGAGCTTCATACATTTTCTCTTCCCAGTCCTTCCTATTAGAACTGACGACCTTGGCCAGCAAGGTGCAGAGAGTCTTGTTAAAAGCTTCTGCCAATCCGTTTGCCTGTGGATTGTAAGGAGTGGAGGTCCTCCATTCGATCTTATACTTCTCAGCAAGCCGATAGACCTTCTGATTTCTGAAATGACTTCCATTATCGGATATTATTCGGCTGGGGATCCCGAACCGGAAGATAATGTTCTGCTTGATGAATCTGGCGACCAGTTCACCAGTCACTTCTCTTAATGCTATAGCCTCCGCCCATCTGGAGAAGTAATCTGTTATGGCCAGTATGTACTTATGTCCGGCCGAGGAAGTTGGCAATGGCCCAACTACATCAGTTCCCCATTGTGCAAACGGCCAACTGGGAACTGTAGGGTGCAGAGTCGTAGGAGGCCTTCTAGGCATAGTAGCATGCTCCTGGCATTTCTGGCATGATTTTGCGAATTTACAGCAGTCTTCAAACATGGTGGGCCAATAATAGCCCAGCTTCTTGATTTCTATCTTCATCTTGGGACCAGCCTGGTGGGCACCTGCTGTCCCAGCATGTGTTTCTTTCATCGCTTGCCAGGCTTCCTCAGTGGACAGACAGCGGATTAGAATCTTCTTGCGTGCATCTGCCATTATTCGGAATAGAATTCCATTCCTGAGTTCATAAGAATCTTTGATTCTTAGGAGTTTCATCTTTTCTTCTCTTATCTGCGGCAGTTGTTGGTGTAGAAACCACTGCAGCAGGTGCTGTCTCCAATCAGACGCTTGTTCTGTACTGATGGTGGCAACTTCATCTTCTTCGGGGCACCCTTCTAGCATGCTGGGGACTTGCCGCCGGTTCATAATGACAATGTTCAGCGTCTTATTTGGTGGGACTGCTAGTGAGCTGGCCAGCTTTGCCAGTGCATCAGCCTGGGAATTGTGTCCACGGCCCACATGCTTGAGCTCGATATGGTAGAATTTCGCCATGAGGCGCACAGCTTTTTGGTGGTAGGGATTCAATTCTGGCTTCCGCACTTCGAACTCCCCTTGGATCTATTTTATTATCAACATCGAATCCCCGAATACTTGAAGCATTTGGATACCCATGTTGAGGCTGATATATAGCCCGATTATCAGAGCTTCATACTCGGCCTCATTATTGGTGCAGGGTTTGTTTATAGAACAGGAAGTATGCACGACCTCCCCTTCTGGTGATTTCAGCACAATATCGGCTCCAGCCCGTATTCTGGTCTTTCCATCGGAGTCTGTCTCTGTTCTAGATGCTCCATCAAAGAATAGTTGCCACATAACTGGCTGAGCCTGGCAGGCCTCGAGTGTCTCATCATCGGGTAACTCGTTCCCTAGCATATCATTTTCCGGCACAGGATGCTCTGCGAAGAAATCAGCCACGGCCTGTCCTTTTATCGCCCTCTGGGGTGTGTAGATAATATCGAATTCCATCAAGATCACTGCCCATTTGCCCAACCGGCCCTTCAGTACTAGCTGAGTCAATATGTATTTGAGCGGATCTGCTGCAGATATCAATCTGATTTCATGTGACAACATATAGTGTCGGAGCTTCTTGACAGCAAAGACTAGTGCCAAGCAGGTCTTTTCTATGTAGCTGTAGCTTTCTTCAGTTCTAATCAGCCTCCTACTCAGGTAGTACAAGGCTTGCTCTTTGCCTTCTTCATTTATCTGTGCCAGCATTGCCCCCAGGGAACAGTATGTGGCTACGATGTATAGTATTAAGGGCCTGCCATTAACGGGTGCCCCCAGCACTGGAGGAGTCTTGAGATATTCTTTCAGCTTCTCAAAGGCTTCCTGACAGCCATCGTCCCAGAGGAACGGCACATCTTTCATCATGAGCTTGTGAAAGGGGTGGCATCTTCCCGACAGATTTGATATAAATCGTCGGATATAGGCCAGACGCCCTTGCAGAGATCTCAGTTCGGGCAGATTCCTTGGTGGAGGGAGCTCCTGGATAGCCTTAATCTTGGATGGGTCGATTTCAATGCCCCTATGCCGGACAATAAACCCGAGGAATTTTCCACTGGACACGCCGAAGGCGCATTTCATGGGATTCATCTTGAGTTCATATTTGCGCAACCTCTGGAATACTACCCTCAGGTCTTGAAAATGGTCTTCTCTTCTTTTAGTTTTTACTACCAAATCATCAATGTAGCACTCTACTTTCTTGAAGAGCAAATCATAAAAGATCTTGGTCATAGCTCTTTGGTAGGTAGCGCCGGCATTCTTGAGGCCAAATGGCATCCTTTTGTAGTGGAATATCCCCTTCGGAGTGCGGAACGCAGTGTGCACTCTGTCTTCTTCTGCAATCCAGATCTGGTTATATCCGGATTACCCATCCATAAATGACAGGGCTTCATGACCAGTAGTCGCATCGATCATCACTTCAGTGATTGGCACTGGGAAGTCATCTTTTGGGCAGGCCTTATTAAGGTCTCGGAAATCAACACATATTCTGATCTGCCCATTTTTCTTCTTTACGGGCACTATGTTTGCCAGCCATGTAGTATACTGATTTTCTTCAACAAAGCCTACATCAATCAGCTTGTCAACCTCTTTGTTAATCTGATTTATTAATTCAGGGCGCATTCTCCTGGAAGGCTGCTTTACAGGGCTAGCCTCTGGGCTTATTGCCAATCGGTGCTGTGCCACATCAGAACTCAGTCCCAGCATTTCATCATATGCCCATGCAAAGCAGTCTCAGAATTCTTTCAAGAACTGTATATACTGTTCCCTGGCAGCTGGCTCCAGCAGTGCACTGAGGAATGTCGGCCTTGGCTCATCTGCGGTCCCCAGATTTATTTCCACAAGCTCATCGACGGTGGCCTGACCTCCATCTTCGACCTCGGGCGGGGCTTCTTGCAAGTCAATGAAGCCTCCCGGGATATAATCTTCTTCAGTTTCATGATTCTCTGTTTCATCATACTGGTCATCAGCGGGTGCTGGCCCGTCATATACAGCCAATATTGTTGGATTCTGTTCAGTCTGCCCCGAGGACGTGACTGGCTCAGCAGGAAACTCAAAAATGGAGTCTTCCGCCCTTAGAGGCTCTTCTGATGCAGACTCTCTTGAGAGATCATCATTCTGTAGAGCCCGGACTTCTTCCAGGATGCGCTCAAACTCCAGGCATTCCCTCAGCTCTTTGGCTATTTGGTCTTCATCCGGGGTTCCCGTATCAAACTTTGCTTCAGCATGGAACAGATCCTCTTTGCAAGGTAGGTCTTCCCAGCACCAATCTTTCTTTGCTTCATCAGACGTCCCCGTCTCCGGCTGACTGCCTGGGGCTTCATTGTTCATTATGGATTGATAAATGATTTCTTCATCTTCCGAGGGGTACTTGTCATATCCCACCTCGGGAGGGTCTTCATGCTGGTAGGAGATAGAGATGACGTCCACCTCGGCTTCATAGTATTCTTGAAGGGTATAACCCAATCCCGGGTGCTGAGTGATCTTCCTCAGTTCTTTATTATCCCGAGGCGGATCCCATAGCTCCTTGAACGCCTTCTTCTGGGCAGCAGGCTGCAATGACGGCATTTGCATCTTAGAGAACATCTGCGAAACCCGTTGGGTAGTATAATCCAAGCCTGTAATCGGCACCATCCGGTTTGCAGCCTCTTCAGGGACCATGCAGTCTTGATCATCTTCCTCGACTGACTCCCCGGTGTAGAATATGGTAGGAGGCTCGCAGAAGCGAGGGATTTCCATAGTCTTCAGTGGTAGCACCGTCTGGTACTCTAGGCTGGCGATGGGCTTGACTAAACCCTGCAGAACCTCCACCTGTGTGTACTTTTCTTTCATTTCTTCATCGATATCATCCGGGTGAATGCTAGGGGGGGTGATCCGAGCAAAGTCACCAACATAAGAAATGTGAGATACTTCATGTTTCTTAATATAGCCCCTTGGTGGCGGTGGAGACCAATTTCTTGCCTTTGTCACCGGCTTCTTCTGGTTGACCCCAGCCTCTTTCTCTTCACCCTTTTGCGACACCTCCGTGTAATAGGATGCATCGAGCATATGACACTCGAATACTTCGAAGGGGTGTAGATCCGCAAACACCCACTCTTCTTTTCCTTCATGGCAGTATTTAATGCACTGATGCAGCGTGGACGGCACTATCTGATATTCATGCAGCCACGGTCTCCCCAGCAGGGCCTTATATGTGGTGTTGGAGTCGATTACATAGAATCGTACCACGGTAGTGAGATCCCCCAATGTGAGGTTAAAATCAGCCACCCCAAGGGGCGTCTCACATTTTTGGTTGAATCTCGCAATTTTCATGTCTATGACCTTGGTAAGCTGAAGATCAAAGTAATATTTTTGGTAGATGCGGTATGGGAGAATGTTCACGGCAGCCCCGGGATCTATCAGTATCCTGCTCAGTGGCTGACAATTCAGGGAGCCCCTCATATACAGTGGTCTGTTATGGCCGGAATTCAGAATCAGCATGTCGTCTTCTGTGAATGTGACTGACGGCCCAGAATTCACTTCTGTCAAGAGTGCTTCATATTGTGCCGGCGACTGCAAGGCATCAACAATTGCTTGGCGAGCCTCTTCACTCAGAGAGAGAATCTCCCAGATGGAGAATCTGGTAGGGAGCTTCTTTAGCATTTTCATGATCCTGCTGCCCACCCTGACATTAGACAGTCTCATTTCTTCCGCCCATCGGGGTTTTGGAGGTTCATGTGGTGCCCGTGGCCTCTGCTGCCCAGTGCTGGTTTCATCCTCTGGACTGATTTCTTGGGGGGCTTCTTCTATAGCAACGGCCCCTGGTGCCGTCAGAGAGTTATCCCCTTCTTTCTCATTCTGCTTGTAGGGTACAGGCACCGATTGCTGAGGTCTCTTGCCTTTATCTAGCCCAGCCTGTGTCGACTGCCCATTTTCCAGACTGGACAGAAATTCCAGGAATGTTGGAGTTTGACCTCCTTTCTTCTTTTCTTGGTACAAGCTGGCAGGGGGAGGAACCTGGACACCTCGTACCTCCGGTTCGGGAATCTGGTAGGGCTATTCCACTCTGAACATAATGTTATGATTAGCTGGTGGTGGGCGCCCCCACCTCCTTCCGGAGCGTGTTGCATGTGCTGAGGTTGAGGCCTCGGCATGCTTGGCTTCTAGCGGGGCATTTGATGTTTCATCCTCATCATTCTCCCCGGGTGAGGTAAAGAGTGCTGACAGGGTGTTGCATTGTACTGTCACGACTCCCTTTTCCTTTTTGCATTTAGACCATCTCTTCTTTTTCTGGGAATTTGGCTTCTTTGGTTCTTTCCCCCAGAAAGGCTCAGCCTCATCTTTTCCCTGTTCTGTACCCGGTTGCTCTTTAATTTTCAATTCTTCGAGCTGTTCCCAGAGTATACAGTCTTTCACCAGCAGGTGCCCGGGCTTTTTCTGTTCATATTCATCGAGCCCATTAATATACTGCTGTAAACGCCTGGCTGCAGAACTTACTTCCTTATGTGCAGGTAGGGGGACTTGTCTTCTCTGGTTATGAGTGGGGATCCGGATGACTGGCCTTGTTTCAGCCATGTGCCATACTGACTTTACTGGAGGTGGTTCGGGCCTTGGTGTGACACCGCGAATAACTGCTCCACTGATACTGGATGCGGGAGTTTTCTTTCTATTCCTTATTGGCTTTATCTGCCACCCTTCTTGATCCTTCAGTGGGGTGAGGAAGCAGGCTTCATAAGTATGCCTGGTGCATTCCTCGACGGCTTCCTTAGGCAGCTGTTGGTAGATTGAAATCATATTGGTGGCCATTTTTAATGCCGGAGGCTCATGTGGACGAGGTGGCTCTACCTGGTAATCTCCCAGCTGTAGCTCGCCCTTTTTGACCATGCCTTCCATAATATCTTTGAAGACGTAACAATCTTCAATTGCGTGCCCCAGCGCACGGTGATATGGACAGAACAGTGGATCACCTTTCTTTGCCGCGTCATCGGGTCTCTTTGGCTCAGGCAATGTTACCTTGTTGAACTTGTATGCCCAGTTGAATAGTGTGGCTATCTTATCTTTCGGGAAGGAGTATGGCTTTCTCATTTTATTTCTCAGAGAGACCTTATCTTTTCTTTCTGCTGTGTCTGCTGGCGGGGGAGCTTCATCTGCCCCCTTCTTCCCTTTCTGTTGCTCGAAGGTTCTGAAATCGACGGTGTTAGCCTAAGAGTGCGATGGTCGTCGATCATTAGATTTCCCTTTCGGCACAGTTGGAGCATTGGCCGTCGGATGCTTGGAGAGGAACGTCTCGACCTCCGCCACTATATTGTTCAGCCGGTCAAATGTTTTGACATCTGCACCAATCATCTTTTCCAGTACCTCTCTCCTGAGGCTCTGCTTACATATTTGCACTGCATCTTCTTGATGAGGAGGTCTTCTGCATCTCATAGCTAAGTTCCTCCACCTTTTGATGTAGTCCAGTGCTGTTTCATCTTACTTTTGCCTGGTTGCATATAGTTCTGCTATTGTAATCTCTCTTTCCGTGACGTGAAATCTGTCGCGGAACTTTCTTTGCATATCAGGCCAATCGGCCACTGACCTAGCCGGCAGGCTTGAATACCAGTCAAAAGCTATCCCGGTGAGGGATGAGCCGAAGAATTTGAGCAGATAAGCTTCATCAGCTGCCAAGTCACCCATAATGGTGGTATAGTAAGCTATGTGCTCCCTGGGAGAGCCCTGGCCATTAAATTTTTCAAGCTTCGACGACTTACTGACGCCTGGAGGTAGTCTCTTAGCAGCATACTGGGGAGGATATGGTACCTTGCACACATCGTAGGTACTAGCATCATCACCAGTCTTTTCAGACAGCTTCATCTCCATAATCTTTTCAATCATCAGCTTCTGGGCTATGGCTGGATCTATGTTTTCCGGGAAGAAGTGAGCTTGTTGCTGACTGTAAGGAGTTGTCATCATAGTTGCGCGCAAGGTAGGCGCAACAGGCTGCGTCTGAGATACAGAGGGCTGAGCTACTGTCTACTGCAGAACGGGTTGGCTCGGTGCTTTGCCCTTATCAGCCGGGAGAGGATTAGCTGGGATAGCCATTTCTGTTGAGCTGGCAGTCTGCCCCACAGGCTCGGCTTGCTTGGAGACCGGTGTAACTTCATGCCTCTCATTTAGCTGTCTTCTGAGAGCATTGATTTCTTGTTGATATCTTCTAAACATCATCTGGATCATGGGATCCAGGGTTGACGGGATCTGTAGATCTTCTGAAGTCCCTTCAGCATCATCGACGAAGGGATTATCTTCATCTTCCGCTGTCACCACATTAACTGTCATAGTGGTGATCTTGCAGGCTTCATCATTAGTCTTCATCTTATCTTTTGCCGCCTGGCCTCTTCTTGTGACGGGGCCTGGTCTGGTTGCTAGTCTGAGCAGTTCATCTGGCTGTGTCGGTAACATATCCTGCCCTTTGACAAGCCCGGACATATTGCAGGCAAAGATCTGCATCTTTTCCCTCTGCCTGTAGACTTTCCTTCTCACCTGATCGGGGTATTTGAGCCGGTCAAAGATTGATATTCTTTCTCTAGCTTCTTCCCTGTGCAGGTCTTCTTTCCCATACCCGGCTCTGTGGCCTTCTTCATAATCATTGGAATCGGAGGAGGAGACTCCGAGCATCACTTCTTGAAGGGTTTCTTCTTCTTCTTCATCCATGGTGCCCAAGGCACGGGATAATCTTTGCTGCCCGAGAGCGGAGTTCCCCAGGTAATGAAAGTAGTCTTGAGCCACTTGTTTCATCTCCTCTTGATTGTGCCTTCGTGGCTCTGGTTGGAGCATCAATCTTTCCTGGCTCTTCTGCTGATAAGCTAGTCTCTCCACCTGAGCAGTCAAGTGCTCGGCTTTGCAGTATTTGAATACATCGGCCTGTCTGGCACATGCCCTTGGTCTTCTTAGAGTGGCAGCAGTGACTGGTTCGCTTATTCTCATTTCTTCTTCCTCCCTGAACCTTCTACTCCCATCCTGGCAGCGGTTGGCAGCAGCAGCATAATTCCTCCTTTCCCATCTTTTGCCCCCAGCCATGGGGTGGGTGTCCGTGAGGTCTTCCTTCTGCTCATATCTTCTGCCCCTCATTCTAGGGCGAATAGTAGTCAGATTTCTTCCTTCATTCTCTTTCTCATCTCTCCTACCCCGAGCCCTGGGGTGAACAGCAACAATATTTCTTATGTCTTTTCCTTCTCCTCTTCTGCTTCCTGCCCTGAAGCGAGCAACAGTGGTATCAGCAATGTTCTCTTTCTCTTGAGCTGGGACCCAGCTCTGGGTTTTCTTCGGCCGCCAAATCTGCCTGAACTTGGGCGGCTTTGGTGCCAGTGGCTTTCTCTCCTCCTCTTTCATGTCGACCCTCCTAGCAGCTAGTACCCGAAACCTGTTGGTAGTAGGCACCATCGGGACGATCACGTCTGGCTTGACCGCCCTTGGGCAACCACTGAGGTTTACCCGGACATCTCCAATCAGCATTGTCTTTCCTGAGTTGGATATCCGACGACCCGCAGCAGTGGATCGGGCTCTCCTGTCGGATCTCCTCCTTCTTCCAGCAGCGGAGGATGTGCCCCTTTTCGCCTCGTGATGGACGAAGCAGGACACGACCTCAGGAGTATCCTGCATCACCTGGCTCATCTTGGGGCTGGTAGCTTGCGTCAATGTCTCGACAACAGTCTTTTGCTCCTAGTTGTCAATTTCGAGCAAGTCAGTGAAGATGAGGCCCAGGCAGTTGGGCATCCCGACAGCAGGCGGCATCGATCCGAACGAAAGAGGTACCGCCAGGTAGCCCTCTCGAATATGCACATCGACCGCTTGTTGATCAAAGCATACAGACATGATTCCAGCCGTCATCGTAGCTTCCTGAAAATAGAGAAAGCACAGAATCAGAAATTTGAGGGGGGGCCCACTAGGCCTCCTATTTTGGCGCAGAGATGAAGGGAGACCAAGTCCCACCGGGCGTGCCAGACTTGTGGACGTGAGATTTTGTTCCTCTTATTATTTTTATTTTTATTATTTTTATTTATTTTATTTATTTATTTGGTTTATTAGGCGTGCCAGTCACATGTGTGACGATTTCATTGTGCGCTCGACTTGACTTGGTCAGTCGTTTGTGAAGTCCGAGTCGGGACCAAAAGTCCGCCATACCGTAAAGGCTATGACGTTAATTACGCCCTTCCCAAGAAGGACAACCCTTGATTAAACGCCAAAATAGGAGGCCACTCGGGGCGGTAATAAAGGAAAAAATAACGGTGTGTAGTATTGAAGCTCTTTTTATTCTGGGAAGATATTTTAATGCACAGCAGATTACTACACCGACATGACCACCTCTCATGTGGGTCGTGCCGGGTAGAAATAGGACACCGTCCACGCAGTGGCGGGACGGGGTCCGGACCATCATCAGGGAGATGTCCCCTTTCATATCTCTCATCCAGCCAAGGGCCTCGCAGCATTCATATTCCCCGGAAGATTGAGCCGGACGAGGGGCGTGTGATGTGCACCTCCCGGGACTTATCGGGGTTAAAACATCGATCGACATTTCGACAACACCTCCCCATAATCTAGATTATGCCCAGGGGAGAATAGGATATCACCCACGGAGTGCCGGGATGAAAGCCGAGAAAAGGAGGGAGCGAACCTCCCGCATTGCACATGTATGCCCTGGGGCAATGTTTGACTCTTCCCTTATGGGAGCCGGTGACACTCATGCAGTGGCAGAGCTCACCTTAGCTAAAGGGGTTGCTCATAAACCCGGTACGGATCAGTGGAGCATAAGGGAGTCTGACTCCCTTTAATTTTATCCTTGGGACAGTTCTGGTGACTCATGGACATCCCTAGGTGGCTTTGATAGAAATGTTGGAGGCTTATTGGGTGGCAGGGCAGCCTCTCGGCCCGGATTCGAATGGGTATATGAGTTCCCGGCGCGAAGACCACCGCGCCGAGAAGGGTTCTTTGCAAGACACTATTTGGGGCGCCGGGAAGCTGGCGCTAGTGGAGTTCTCGGCGCCGGCAAGCAAGAAAGCAAAGGGGTCTTACGGTGCCAAGGCAAAAGGGTGAAGGGGTTAGGCTCCGGCGTAGGCAAGGAGGCCAAGTAATTAGGGCTCTCGGCGCCAGAAGGATGCCAGAGGGTGAGGGTTCTCGGCGGGTTCAACATGGAGGGTTCCCGGCGTGACGGGGAAGAGGCCAGGAAGTAGGCTCTCGGCGCAAGGGCCAAATGGCCAAGGGAGGTTGTCGGCGCCAGGGCCAAATGACCAAGGGTGTGGGCTTCTCGGCAAGAGGGCAAAGAGGCCAAGGGGGTTTCGGCGCAGGCTTCTCGGCGCAGGTAAGGAGGTGGAGTTCTCGGCACGGGAATGCTCGCGCCGAGGACTGTTTGTGGAGCCGAGATGTATGAGGGCGCCGGGATGAGAAACAGAGCTTTACGGTACCCTGTTCTTAGATTTGTTGAGGATTCAGGGGTTTCCTGGTGCTTCAGGGCAAGATAGACGGGCCTTGGGAAATCAAAAGAGATCAATTCATCAGACCTGAACTGATTTTGGCTTGGGTTTCAACGGGGAAGGCCAGAAGCGGAGAGTGATTTGGGAGAAACGTGGTTTAGGGTATCTCCGTCACCAGCATTCATAATAATCCCTGAGGATGATTTTGATATACTCTTCATCATCTGGGGCCAAGAGATGGCTGTCTCTGGCCCCGGGGATGACTTCAGCAGAGCCGATGAGCATGAGTATGACATCTAAAATTGAGCAGCGGTTGCTATACATCTGTGCTTTGCTTCAGAGGCCAAGGGATGGTCTGTCCCTGGCTCGAAGTAAGCACGAGCGGCGTTTGAGAACCAAGCGAATAAGCAGGCGATCAATCGAACTGGGGAGGGGGATAGCATGCTACTGAATCTAAGAAGAGACAGAAAACATGGGGAGATAGCAATAGGGTTTCAGAGAAATAGACAGCGAGCATCAACTGGAGCCCGTAGTGTTCATTCATTCGAATATCACGATTACATTCGCACATCGGAGGCAATACATAAAAGAAGGTACAGGGAGACTATGCTTTGCCCTAGCGGAGTAAAACCGGCTGTGATATCACAGCATACATCAGAAAGGGGAAGAAGTAGAAGCAATCGGAATTAAAAGAATGAACTACAGAAAATGGGGAGGGGAGGGCGGAGCATTGACTCCTCTCCCTCCCCGTTGCCCACCTTCGATCAGGCTTCGAACTCTTTTCTTCTTTTTCCCTTCTGCTTCTTCCTCTCTCGGATCAGATTGCAGGCTCCACTCTCTTCTCCTTTTGTGGCTATCTATTCTTCTTCTCCCCCCTTTTTTTTGCTATCTGTTCGGGCTTGAGCTCTGGCCCTTTCTTTCTTCGAATGAGGGGGTTTTATATCCCTCCTTGGTGTCCTCTCGGCAGGCTTGTCCCGGCGCGCCTCAATCGTAGGCAGAGCTCCCGGCGCGTGGGACTCAAGCTTCTCGGCGCCGCATTTGGGCTTCGACAAGGGGATCCCGGCGCCACTTTTATAGGCCCATTTAGGGCTTTTAAGACCTCACATAGACTTCGGCCTTTATTGGTCCTTCAAATGTATCAGAACCCGAGAAGGCCCTCCACTAGTGACACAGCTTCTATTGAGATCATTCATAGATTTTCATCAGTCGGTAGACTGGGGTTTCATCGGCATTGCCATCTGAATGATGACAAGGTAGGACATCATCTCATCAGTATCGTCACATGAATGGTGACAAGACCGGACATCAGCTTTAGCCTGAAAAGACTTCAGCCAGGTGACTGCTATTTCATCAATGCCGTCGTCTGACTGACAATGGCATCGGACATCAGCTTGGCCGGGAAAAGGCTTCAGCCGGGTAGACGGTTGACGAACTTCGTCATTGATCTTTCACTACTGGTCTGATTTTCCTTTCAATTCTGTTTCTGCCCTTGCTCATTTTCAAGGTGTCAACAGGACTATGTCTCCTTGTTTAAGCTGATACTCGCCATGTCTGTCGTTTTTATTTTTCCGATGTCTGTGTCATAGCATGGGTCGTGTCTCTTTCCCTCTAAGACGTAAACGGCGTTGCCTTATTTCGGAGGTGTCAGACTTGCATTCATTTGTGTGCCATGCTCGTCCTTTGGATCGATTTGCCTTGAGATCCAGAGCATGTGCTTGTGATTATGGTCTGACTATGTTCCTCTGAATGGTGTTTTTCGAGATTCGCGTTATTTCAAGTTGTGTATTGGGGTTGTTCTTCCCTTCTTCTCCTTTGCTAGTCCTTAAATTTCTGGGATGAAATTTCTTGAATGAGGGGAGGATGTAATGCCATGGATCCTTATTGGATTCTTATCGGGTCTTTCGGATCCTTTTCGGAGAGTTTCGGATCACTTTTGTGGGTCCCGAGTTGAGTTTAACGATTCGTGTGGGTTTTCCTCTCGTACTAGCTATGGAACCCTGCGGTGAGTTTATTTCTCAATTCATCGACTCGTGGATGCCATAGTTGCGATGTACTCTTACCGAGGATCGTTTCGACCATTTTTGCGTATTTTTCTGAATTTCTGCATTTTCGGGCTAATTATCAAATTTTGGAAAATTAGGAAAATTTCCTAATTTCCTTTCTATTTATTTCTTTCCCACCTCTCTCCTCCCTCATTTCTCTCATCTCTTTCTCTCTCTCGTTCTCTCTCCTCTCTGGGTCTCTCGACGCGGGGTGAACACCGTTGCGGAGCTGGCCGAGGCAAGGACGCGATGGAGTGATCGGGATGCGAGATGGGGCGACAGTTTGAGCGTGGCGAGGCGCGATCCCTCGGTGGATTCCGACAAAGCGATGTTCGTTGATTTGGCATTTTTGGCAAGGTTTAGTCGCTTCGGCGCACGGTTTCTTAGCCGATTTGATCCCGGTCGGAGTCTAAACGACCGGTAGTGTGGCTGTGGTTGTATCCCCTTCGTCTCGGAATGAACGGGGCATGGAAAGGCCACGATCGGGTCGATCACACGAATCTCCCGCCGTGACGCCTACACAGTTTCACAGTGATCGTGTAGGGCTTGGAGCGGCTAGCTTCTGACCGTTTAATCTTGAGTCGGTGGGCGTCTGCGCGGTCGCGCGACAGACCGCCCACTGGATGGCGCGGCCAAGTTGGAGCCGTCCAGTCCACTTGAGCGGCCGATATCTGGCCGTTCTAGTTTTCTTATTGTGTTGAGCGGCCATGGCTTGACCGCTTAGCCTGGTTGACCTTAGGTCAACATTTTATTGTGGTTCATGGCGCGGTTTCCCCTTAACCGTCCTATCGTCTGAGCGGTCCTTCCCTGACCGTTCTGATTGTTCTTTGACCGGCTACTGTAGTAGGTCAGTTTGATGGAACGGCCTATTCCAGACCGTTCTACTCCTCTGAGCGGCCTCTAGTAGACCGTTCATCTCCCTGGGCGGCCCCTTGGTGACCGTGCAGTGAGTTCTGTTCGTTGTTGTGTTTGTTGGCCGTGATGGCTTGTCTCGTGTCCGTCTATCTGTAGAATCGTCATTGTCTGGTTCCGGTCAACCCGGGGTGACCCAGTGGTTGACAGGTAACCTTGTGTGTCTCAGCGGTTCCGTCCAGTTCGAGACATGGTTCTGGACGCCTCGAGGTATCGTCTTACCTCGGTTTGCATGTCCAGGTGTGCTGAGGGTCCTTGGTATTCACTCAGGTCTTCGTGAGTCGTTTCCTTCGATTGTATCGTTTCCTCTGGCTTAGGAATAGACCGATTGGAGGCTTGTTCCGCTTTGTACAACGATCTTGACTCCGAGTCGTGAGACTCAAGGATCGTTGTAGTAGTAGGTCTAGTTGCCTTGTCCTGAGTCTGTCGGTAGTTGTCTTGCTGCCTTGGTGCTTCGTAGTAAGCATGACAGTGCTTCCTCGCCTGTCTGTACTCCAACACTCGTGCTTTAGAGTCTGTGTCTAGTGAGCCTCCACTAGTCGTAGCCTTACGACACGTTACAGCGTGTCGACCCATGTGGCGGGGTAGTTCCCGATATACGATTTTTAAGCTAGTTTTCGTGGGCCCCCGCTGTACAGTAGCGTTCTGCTGGGTGGGGAAAACTAGCTAGAGGCCTGGCTCTCCAGCAAGAGTCGGTGTGTGCACACGTGGTTAGGGGCGTTTGGACTGACGCCGACGGGCGTTACCCTATCTAGTCACTCGCGACTGTAGTTCCTGTTCTGGTTGTAGTGTCTTAGTCTCTGCCGTATGCTTAGCAGCATAGTAGACGAGATGCTTGTAGGTGCAGCATAAGACGTTAGTGGACGCAGCTGGCTGTTCTCCTAGTGAGACGATGCTTCCGTCACGTGACACGTGACTCTCACGTTTCTCATGCGTCGTGACCTTTCCGAGTTAGCCCTCTCGTGGTCTTTCCCGTTGTCAGTGTGTGTGGTCGTGTCTAGAAGAGCGTGCACGGTAATCGAGTCGTGTATGCTTTAGGGCATCTATGTCTGTCTAGGTCCTTCTAGGTTTCTTGCATGTCTCGTAGGTCTGCTTTGGGAGCCGAGGTTAGTTCGACAGCCGTGTTCTCCTTTAGGTACGTCTTTTTCCTTATCTTTTAGCTGTTCCTACTCCTTCCGTTCCGGTTTTCTTTTACAGCTTTCTAGTGGTAGTTTTCTTGCTTTACTACTACTGTTGTTTTGTTGTTCCGTGTTACTGCGTGTTTTTTAGTGGGGATCCGCGTGACCCCTACTGGGCCAGTGACACGAAGCTCACCCCTACTTTTCAGGTGGGTGGCGTCATTCTGCTTCTGTGATTCCTGGTGTGGCGTGTCCGTAGCTGCCAGCGGTACCTGCGTCGGGCTTTCCCTGACCTTAGTGTACGTCCTTCTTTTCTGTTGACTGTACTGCTTGTCTTTCTGTTGGACTGGACTCTGGTGTAATTGTTAATTAAAAAGTAATTTATTTATGCTACTTTAGCAAACTGATCTAATGAAATTTAATTGCTTACTATTATATCTCTGTAGCTTCAATGTACTACACGACAATTCTTTTTCCCTTCGGAGCTTTACAGCTCTTGGGAGGCTTCACGGGTTCCAAGTGGTATCGGGTCTGCTTGGTAGTCCTATCGGGTATATCCGGTATCCGGAATCTGGGTCGTCACACAACAGACTTGTCTGGCTGCTGGTTGTTCAAGTTGTATGTATTCCTTCCGATCATCAGCTCTTAATCTTGAGTAGCTTGATACATTGTGGATCTATCAAGCACTTATATGTCCAAGTATCATTACTATATCCGCTGTGTTCAAACTAGACTTTTGGCTGGTCAAATGAGTTTTAAGAAGGTATATTTTTAAGGGATCTATTCACCCCGCCCCCTCTAGATCTGGTTGCACCCATGCTTGGGACCCAACAAGTGGTATCAGAGGTAAGCTCTGTGTACTTAAGATCCAACGATCTTCAGAGGTGATCCTAGTGCAACCAGTTTTGATCCTTGTTGCTGAACCGTTTTAAATGAATTTCTTTATCTGTTTTAAGTACGCCATCTGGTTTGATAATCTGTGCAATGTTAATATCTTTTCGAGCTACTCAGGGCACTGTGTGATAACAAATTCTTTGATTGATGAACTGTGATATGTGCCCTTCACATAATTTATTTTTTTAGCAATTATGTTTATCCTCTTATCCATAGGTAGTCTCGTGTAAGCTGAGATCTGCATCTTGTTTTAATTGAAAATTCGTTTGATAAATGTTGTCTTGAAAAGGATTTGATGATCCGATATATCAAATAGTGATTAGTTGAAGGGTAGACTAAGTCTGCTTGGAGCTCTCACTATGCGTGAGATGATCTTAGTATCTAAGTTCTCCGCCTAGTACCGGATCTCAACAAAATTAAAATGTCTGGCTCATGAGGGAAATAATTTTATCTTGAGATTTGAAAATGTTCTTATTGCCAATCAATCTGTAATTCTGATGTTGGTAAACCCTCACTGTTTATTTATTGATACATCTGTTTATATGATGTAGCCAGAACTGTTTTAACTTCTTCATTCTTCATGATATTTTTCATGTCATACTTGTTTAATCAATCATCATGCATTGTCCTCCCTGCCTTTTATATGGGAGAGACTATAGTTTCTTGTTAAGCTCAACTGATGAGTAAATGCATGACAAATAATGCTTGAATTTGAATACTCTGGTTTTGAATGAAGCTCATGCTCAAAGATGAGCATTGTGTTGAGAAATCTTGAGGGCTAGTTCTTATTCTGTACTCACCTCCTACCTTGTTCTAATGTCAATGATTCACCTTGTTGAAAAAGGAGGATGAAGTGAAATGTGTAATACTGTGTATAGAGTTCAGCCCAATTCAAAGATTGATATGTAAAATTTGTTAAGCATGATTCAAACGTGTGCTTCATCTCCCATTCAAACTTGAAATATTGCATATTCATTCATTGGGGGAGATAGCAATAAAATTCCTATACCTTGCAATTGTGAAATGACACTCATCCATACTGCATTTTAGGTACAGATTGTTACTTGCATTTAAACAAGGGCATGTCTGCATATTGAATGCCAAGCATTGGCAATTGAACACTAGCATGCTCAGCATAATCATGCACGTAGTGCATGTCAAGCATAGAGTGAAATCTGCATGATGCACTTATATTTACATCAGATATCAGCTTTTGTGTGCATTTTTTTTGAGGTATGCCTTGTGTGTTGCATCCTCCCTAGTGCTTGTGGTGCAGTAAATTTGTCTGGCTACTGGTTGTTCAAGTTGTATTCCATCCGATCATCAGCTCTCAATCTTAACTAACTTGATATCTTGTGGATCTATCAAGCACTTATATGTCCAAGTATCATTGCTATATCCGCTGTGTTCAAACCAGACTTTTGTCTGGTCAAATGAGTTTTAAGAGGGTATATTTTTAAGGGGTCTATTCACCCCCCCTCTAGATCCGTTTGCACCCATGCTTGGGACCCAACAAATCCCTCATGTAGTTGTGGATGAATTTACTCCAAGGAAGTCTAATGACAAAGAACACTTTCTTGTTACAGGTGAGGAAGAAAAGGATAGAGCTGAAACAAGCGGACAAGGTGAGGCACGAGAAAATCAAGAACAAGAGGATCACAATGAAAAAGCACAAGAAATGCCACGGCAGGAGCTTCCACGCCAATGGACCTTTCTCAAAGATCATCCTCAAGAGAACATCATTGGGGGGCGTGAATGAAAGTGTAAAGACAAGGACCTCAATAAGGGAAGTTGAACAACTCGATAATTTAGCTTTACTTTCTCATATTAAACCTAAAACTATAGATGAAGCCTTAAGTGATAATTCCTGGGTTCTGGCCATGCAAGAAGAGCTACACCAATTCCAAAGGAATAAGGTGTGGTTCCTTGTGCCTCGACTTGATGATCACCCAGTTATCGGAACTAAGTTGGTTTTTTGGAACAAACTTAGTGAAGACGGAGTGATAATTAGGAATAAGGCCAGGTTAGTAGCCAAAGGCTACAGCCAAGAATTCGGAATTGATTTTGATGAGTCGTTTGCTCTTGTGGCTAAATTAGAAGTAGTAAGGCTTCTTCTTGATTTTGCGTGTTTCAGGAACATAAAGCTGTATCAAATGGACGTGAAGAGTGCTTTCTTAAATGGAGTAATAAAAGAGGATGTGTATGTGGAGCAACCGTCGTGCTTTGAAGATTACAGATTTTTGGACCACGTATACAAATTGGATAAAGCACTATATGGTTTGAAATAGGCCCCAAAGCATTGTATGAAAGGTTAAGTTCCTTTTTAATTGGAAATGGCTTCAAAAGAGATAACATTGATCAAACCTTGTTTACAAAAACTTCAGATGAACACCAGATCATTGTTCAAGTTTATGTAGACGATATCATTTTTGGAGCCACAAATAATCAACTAAATAAAGATTTTACAAAACTAATGCAGGGGGAGTTTGAGATGAGCTTGATGGGAGAGCTAAACTTCTTCTTGGGTCTGCAGATCAAGCAGCTAGGAGATGGCATCTTCATCAACCAGAAGAAGTATACTCAAGAGATCATCAAGAAATTTTGTTGTGCCCCGGTCTGTTTTCACGATGATCTTAATTAAACATGTCATGAATTCAGGTTCAATGAATTTGCATCAATACAGGTTAATGAATGATTGTCTCGAATGAAAAATTGCTTGATTGATCAAATTGTCTGCTGAATGATGGGATGTGGAGTTGGTCTAAAACACCTTGATGAATTTCAGGTTCTAAATGTATGATTGTGCATAACATGAGAAATATTCAATTGTGACTAAGTTTGGTTTGGTTTAACTTGATTGATTGATTAATTGAGCGATCGAAGCTTGGACTCATATGTTGAATGAAGCAATGTATGAAAAGGTCACTTGGTTAGTAAGACTATGAATGGGTGGTTTGAATGTGGAATTCAATATGTAGTGATTGTAAAAGTTTCATTTGTTAAATAGAGACGTGGAGCTGAATGCCAAATGGAATGAAGGTTACTTGTGGACTTTTTCACTCAATCTCTCAAGGCCAAGGTATGAATACTTGTTTATTTGGATCTTACTGTGAATGGACTGAACTGGGTGAAATTCATGCTTAACCATGTATATCTGAATTTTATAAACTATTGTGTCCAATCTTGATACATGTGTTGATTTATGGAGTCTTCAGTTGATTTAACTGATGTATTTCTGCTGTCAGGAAAAGTGTCGACCTCAGGAGTCGACACTTATTAACGGAGTTTCTGCCTTGCGTCAAATGTAAGGACGCTGGTAGAAAGTGTCGACCTACAGGGTCGACACTTTCACCAGGGTTCTGCTATTTTGCTAAGGCAGAACTCACGGGAAAAAGTGTTGACCCCATAGGTCGACACTTTCAGGTAAGTTCTTCAATTACTGTGAAATCAGAACCTCCGTGAAAAAGTGTCGACCTCATGAGTCGACACTTTTCACCATGAATGTTATGACTTTTCACAGGTCAGAATAGTTGGTTAAAAGTATCGACCCCATAGGTCGACACTTGTTTCTCGATTTTGTTTTTATATATGTTCTGGCAGAACATTCACGAAAAAGAGTCGACTCCATGAGTCGACACTTTTTCTGAACGTTCTTACGGGTTTTCCGGATCTATTTCGAAACCTTTTAGGGAGGATCCAAATGGCGTGGCTATTGTCCCTAATGGCCTTAGGGCATCCTTAACACCTAGTATGTGATATGAAGGGGGTCCAAAAAGGGCTATTAAGTCATTTGGGGCTTCAAGCCCTTTGGTATATATCGCCGCCGCCCCTCATTCGATCGGACATCCGTTTTGAGCTTCTAACATGGAACTCTTTGCCTTGCAGGAGAAGAAGGTGCTCCATCTGCTGGAGGTGAAGGAGAGTTGTGCCAGGATCATCTTCCATCGAGCTTGAGCCGAGATTTGGGGGTCGCGGTCTGCATCCTTTTCATCCGGAACCTCGGGCGACTATATCTTCTACTCCGGCTTCATCCAACCTTCGGTTCATTTGTTATAAGTACTACCTTCTCTATTCTCCTAGCTTGTTTAAGGATTTGAGGGATAGATCGTCTCGTTTATCATTCTCCTAGGTATTTTGTGCTTGGATTGATAATCTCATAACTGGGCTTGTATTTCTCAACTCTATTTTTCTTATCTACACATTTTCGGAGCTTGCTCCGAGTGTGTGTGGGTTGTCTCATCGTCGTGCGAGAACCCATGTGTGTGGGCCATCGAGCCCGTGTGTGTGTGGTTGTTGTTGTCGAGCAGCATTTATAGTGAAATCCTCTCGAGGTGAGAGGGGTGGACGTAGGATGGCACTTGGTGCGTCCGAACCACCTAAAAATGCTGTGTCATGGTTTGCTTATCTGGTGGTTGTTGATTTTCATTATTCCGTTCACTATACGAGTGTGAGACGGTGAGACGTGAGTTTACTCAACTGTCTGTTCATATTTCGTTGTCCGAGTGAGTATATCTCTGCGCTGGGAAGTTGTGAGAGCTTGCTTACTTTACATTCATTCATTCCAATCAAGTCGTTGTCTTAGGTTTTTCATTTATATCTGTGGTTTGTCTGGATTGTGTTAAAATTTGTAGTAAAGGGTGGGCAATCAATTCACCCCCCTCTCAATTGCCTCCTAACTGGGCCAACAATTGGTATCAGAGCCTCGACTCTGTCTTTTAGAAAACCTAGCAGTTTTGGAGTGATCTGTTAGGAATGGCCAACAACCTCAACAAGGGGATGATGCCTGAAGGGCATTCTATTCAACGGCCACCCTTCCTCGATGGGAGTAATTACCCATATTGGAAGAATAGGATGACCGTATTTCTTAGAGCACAAAGTCATGAAATATGGACTGTTATTAGGAATGGTCCGTATGATGTACACCCCGATGAGGATATGTGGGATGATGATGCTATCAAGAAAGCCACTGTGAATTTTAATGCTTTGAATATAATTCAGTGTGCTATTCACCCTAACGAGTATGCTCGTGTCTCCATGTGCAATAGCGCCAAGGAAATGTGGGATAAGCTTAAGCTTATCTACGAAGGTACCACAGAAGTCAAGGAGACAAAGGCGAATATGCTGACTCGTGACTACGAGCTGTTTCGAATGAAAGATGAAGAAGATATCTCCCAGATGTTCGCGCGACTTGTGGAGATCACCAATGGACTGAAGTCACTCGGAAGAGAGTTCACCAACAAGGAATTGGTACGGAATGTGTTGAGGTCAATGTCACCGAGCTGGGACACCAAGGTGACCATGATAGAAGACTCCAAGGATTTGACAACGCTCACCGTGGATGCACTCATAGGGTCATTAATGACCTATGAGACCAATGTGATAAAGAGGACTAAAGAGGATCCGAAGAAGAAAAGGCCAATCACTTTGAATGCACTCCCGGAGAGTGTCTCGAGCCAAGAGGAATCGTTGGGAACCACCGACGATGAAGAAGTTGCTATGCTGACAAGAAAGGTGAGACAATTCCTGCGCCAAAGAAGACGGTTTGGCGGGAAGTTCAGGAAGGGAAAGAGGCAGCCAAGACAAAGAAATGAACCATCCAAGGCCGCCGAAATTATTTGTTATGAATGCAAGAAAGTGGGGCACATGCGAGGAGAATGCCCCGAGCTCCAGAAGAAGAAGGGAAAGGTCGTCAAGGGCAAGAAGCCAAAAGCCATGAAGGCGACGTGGAGCGATGAAGATGAAGATGAGCCCACGATCGATGATGAGGAGCAAGATATTGAAGAACTTGTGAAGATGATGTGTCTGATGGCCAACAGCGATAGTGAACAGGTAACTTCTGACACAGAACTCATTTCAAATGAACAATGGGAACTTGCTTATGAGGAGTTAGATGAGAAATATAGAAGGATGAAAAATGAAAATAGGACTTTAAAGAAAAAGATCCATGAAATTGTTCACTCATCTAACTCATGTGGAAAGTGTAATTTGCTTGAAATGCAAATTAAAAATCTGAAAACTGTTAATGATGCTTTGGAAACCAAGTTGTCTTTGTTTGAAGAGGAGATAGCATGCTTAGATGTAGAGAAGAAAAATGCATTTAAGCTGAAAGATGAAATCCAAGAAAAGCATGTCCTCTTGAACAAAGAACTTGAAAAATTGCATGTTCAACTGATTGAATGTGAAAAAGAGAAAGAAAATTATAAAGTGAAAAATGAGAGTTTTGTCATTGAAATTGAAAAATTGAAAAATGTGAATGGAAAAGTGGTGAGAGAAAAAGGAAAACAAGTTGAAAAGAATCCAAGTATAATGCATAGAAACAAGAATCATGTTCATTATGCTGTGAAGTAATCATTTTATCAAGGAGAATGTTCACACACACAATTTAAAAATCCAACTGTTAATTCTAAATTCCCCCCAACCTTTAGAAGTGTAAATAAAAGAAGAAATTTTGGTAGGAGAAGACCCACGTGTTTTTATTGTGGGGAGATAGGGCATGATATGTATCTATGCCAACTCATGCAATATGATGATGAATTATTTTTCAATAGATATTATGAATCCCTTGGGAATACTAACATGAAGGGACCCAAGCTTGCTTGGGTACCCAAATAAAAATGAGCATGGTTGGTAATTGGTGCAGGTCTGCATGAAGGCGGGAGACAATAAGTGGTACCTGGACAAATAAACACCTCTTTGCAGACCTTGCTGAAAAGAATGACGGAACGGTAATTTTTGGAGGATAGGACAAGGGTAAGATTATCGAATTAGGAGAATTGGTAAGGACTCTAACCATTGCATTGAGGATGTTTTGCTTGTTAGAGGTCTTCATCATAATTTGCTTAGTGTAAGTCAACTCTGTGATAAGGGTCACAAAGTGATTTTTGAATCTTCACACTGCACTATCATTGATGCTAACACACAGAAAATTAAATTCATAGGTGTGAGATGTAACAACACCTATCAAGTTGATTTTGATGAGCTTGCATCTAAGAAACTGTGTTTAGTTGCCAACAAAAGTGAAGATGTTTGGTTGTGGCATCGCCGTCTTGGGCATGCCAGTTTTAATGTTATTAGGAAGTTGAACTGTCATGATTTAGTCAGAGGTCTTCCTAAACTGAATTTTGAAACTTCTAAGATTTGTGAAGCATGTAATAAAGGAAAACAAACCACCATATCCTTTAAATGCAAAAACATTGTTTCTACAGAAAAACCCCTTCAATTGTTGCATTTGGATTTATTTGGTCCCACCAGGACTCGCAGTCTTGGAGGGAAGCTTTACGGCTTTGTGATTGTTGATGATTTCTCGCGATATGCATGGGTTTTATATCTTGCTAATAAAAGTGATGCTTGCAATGATTTTTGCACAAAAGTTCAGATTGAAAAAGGATATACAATTCAGAAAATTCAAAGTGACCACTGAAAGGAATTTGAAAATCATGAGTTTGATGCTTTTTGCAGGAAGCAGGTGTACGAGCATCAGTTCTCTTCACCAAGAACCCCTCAACAAAACGGCATGGTCGAAAGGAAAAACAGGACGCTCGTGGAGATGGCGCGTACCATGCTTGCGGAAAACGGTCTTCCACGGTACTTGTGGGCAAAGGCGGTGAACACCACTTGCTACATCACAAATAGAGCAATGGTAAGACCAATACTTAAGAAAACTCCATACGTGCTTTACAAAGATAAAAAACCCAACATATCTCATTTTAAGCCATTTGGTTCAATATGTTATATTTTGAACAATGGAAAAGACAATCTCAAAAAATTTGAAGCAAAAAGTGATAAAGGGATTTTCCTCGGGTATGCTCTAACATCTAGAGCCTACCGTGTGTATAACACTATAACACTAGTTGTCGAGGAGAGTCCTCATGTTATTGTTGATGAGTTTACGATGAGCAAATCAAATGATGATCATTTTCTTATTACAGGTGAGGGTGAAGTTGAACGGGGAGAGTCGAGCAAACAAGGTGAGGCAGCGAATCAAGAAGAAGAAATAGAACAAGAGAAGGAAGCTGAACAAGAGCAACAACCGAACCTTCCACACCAATGGATCACGCACAGGGACCATCCATTGGAGAACGTGATCGGCGGTGTGGATGAGGGAATTCATACACGGGCGTCAATGAGGGAAGTAGAAATACACGATAATCTAGCTTTACTTTCTAGCATTGAGCCTAAATCATTAAATGATGCTTTGAATGACAATTCTTGGGTTCTCTCCATGCAAGAAGAGCAACACCAATTCAAAGGAATTGGGTGTGGTTCCTCGTGCCCCGGCCTGATGACCATCCTATCATTGGAACTAAGTGGGTTTTCTGAAACAAACTTAGTGAAGATGGGGTGGTTGTGAGGAATAAGGCAAGATTAGTAGCCAAGGGCTACTCTCAAGAATTTGGCATTGATTTTGATGAATCGTTTGCACCTGTGGCTAGATTAGAAGCAGTTAGAATTTTACTTGCTTATGCTTGTCACAGGAACATTAAACTGTTTCAAATGGACGTGAAGAGTGCCTTCCTCAACGGAGTGATCAAAGAAGAAGTGTACGTGGAGCAACCACTAGGCTTTGAAGATGAAAGATTTCCGGACCACGTATTCAAATTGGACAAGGCATTATATGGTCTGAAACATACTCCCCGGGCATGGTATGATAGATTAAGTTCATTTCTTATTGAAAATGGCTTCAAACGAGGTAACATAGATCAAATATTGTTTACAAAAACTTGTGATGATCATTCATTAATTGTTCAAATTTATGTAGACGATATTATTTTTGGAGCCTCCAATTCAAAAATGAATGATGAATTTGCCCAACTTATGTAGGGGGAGTTCGAGATGAGCTTGATGGGAGAGCTCAACTTCTTCTTGGGTTTGCAAATAAAATAAATGGACGACGACATTTTTATCAACAAGAAGAAGTACACACAAGAGATTGTAAAGAAATTTCAACTTGAGACTGCCAAGCCCTCTGCAACACTGATGTCCACCTCACAGAAAATGGAGGAAGAAAAAGGTAACAAAATCGACCAAAAACTCTTTAGGGGTATGATAGGATCCTTGCTTTATCTGACTGCTACTAGGCCTGACATACACTTTAGCGTTTGTCTCTGTGCAAGATACCAATCTTGTCCTAGGGACTCCCATTTAGCGGTCGCAAAAAGGATCTTCAGGTATTTGAATGGAACTCTTGACTTTGGTTTGTGGTATCCTAGAAATAATTCATTTGATTTACATGCTTTCACTGGCTCTAATTATGCTGGTTGTAAAATGGATCGAAAAAGTACAAGCGGTCACTGTCAGTTTCTTGGTGGTTGCATGGTTTCATGGGCCTCAAAGAAACAGCATGGCTCTATCAACTGTCGAAGTCGAGTATGTGGCTGCCGATAGTTGTACAGCTCAAGTGCTTTGGATCCAACATTAGTTGCTAGATTTTGGTTTCTCTTTAAAGAAAACTCCCATAATGTTTGACAACACTTCTGCAATAAACTTGTCCAAAAATCTTGTCCAACATTCCCGCACTAAGCACATAGAAGTTAGACATCACTTTATTTGAGATCACATAAATAAAGGTAATTTTGAACATGTTTTTGTTGATACAAAACACCAACTTGCTGATATATTTACAAAACCTTTGAATTCTGAACAATTTTATTTTCTGAGAAGAGAATTAGGAGTGTGCAGGTTAGATACTTAGATCTTTTGAGCTGAATTGTACATACACTCTTTTCATCTTTTTCATAAAGAAACTGTTCATAATGCCTTATGCTTTGCACATAAAAAGTTTTCATTGCCTTTACTTTTCAAACTTCGCCTTTTTGTGCATATCACAGTGAATAACAATTTGGTTCTCTTACATGCTTTTATCCTTTCGCATCTGCATGTACATAAATGCATATACTTCATCTAAATGTGCATGAATGCCATGATTCACCAGTATATAAAATGACGTCAGTGGAAAGGTGGATTAAGTCCACCTGGAAACTTTCATTATGCGTGAGTGTGGTCTTCGGACCTAAGTACTCCGCCTCGTACCGGTAATCAAACTGCTTGAATACATCATTTTGAAATGCTTGAGTGTATATAAATTACACACCTTTTAGTTGAAATCTTCTATGACCTTACGCCCTTGCTAAATAAAATGCTTTGAATAGGACATGTTTTAACATGGCACATATTAAGGGGGAGATTTTTGTTATAACGGTGCATACACTTAGGGGGAGACATCACCATGAATAGGCTAATTCATCTCTTACATTCTACGCAATCTCTCACACAATTTGCACATGTGAGTTAATGATTCTAACTAATAAGAATTTCACTTATTCCACTTAACACATTTCAGGACTCTGGAATCCCTACATGGAAATCACATGACTTGTGAGGAAAAAGCTGTCAGCCCCATCAAAAATAGTCAATAAGTGTGATTAGACATCGAGTAAATCGGGAATCTCCCTGAAATAAAGGAGGAAACTCACATTGAAAAGTGTTCTATCCACATAATCATACGTGACGATACCGAGTAATCGGGAAGTGCCCCTGAAACAAAGGGCATGACTCGTGTCAAAAGGTTAGTCATCTTGTCATTTAAAAATGAAAATAATCTTGGGGTTGTGCGAAGCTACCAAAAGTCAAGCACGGTGTATGAAAGTGTAGGGAGGAAAAGTTCCTACTTGTGTTCTTTAGAAAATCTGAAAATCCATACTGTCTAGATTTCATTACTCATATTTCACATATTCATCTAGGGAGTGATTGTATGGATGTACACCTTGAATCAGCCATATTTCATGAGTCTTGCAGTACCACTCCTTGTAAGCACTACCCTCTTACTATTGCACATGAAATTCATGTTCTCGGTCTGTTGCATAATTCCTATCATGTTCATAGAGAACTTGCTTGCTATATTATACACTGATGAGTGCATATGTGCTTGACTGCTCATTTCTTGCGTTTCATATGCATCTCATTGAGTTAACTGTGCTATTGAGGCTTAACTTTCATCCTTTTACAGTTTTCATAATACCCCTATTTGACTCTGACAAAAAGGGGGAGAAATAATCTCAGTTGCAATTGCATAATACTTCATCACTTGCTTGTGTTCTTGATTGAGTTTGATTGTGCTTGTGGCAAAAGGGGTGATTTGAATGCTATTATGCTATTTTTAATGCAGATCTTTGTGTTGACATCAAAAGTGTTGAATTGTAAATGCAATCTATGCTTTTTTATGATTTTATCTTTGTCAAAAAGGGGGAGATTGTTGTGCCCCGGTCTGTTTTGACGAAGATCTTAATTAAACATGTCATGAATTCAGGTTCAATGAATTTGCATCAATACAGGTTGATGAATGATTGTCTCGAATGAAAAATTACTTCATTGATCAAATTGTCTGCTGAATGATGGGATGTGGAGTTGGTCTAAAACACCTTGATGAATTTCAGGTTCTAAATGTATGATTGTGCATAACATGAGAAATATTCAATTGTGACTAAGTTTGGTTTGATTTAGTTTGGTTTGATTTAACTTGATTGATTGATTAATTGAGTGATCAAAGCTTGGACTCATATGTTGAATGAAGCAATGTATAAAAAGGTCACTTGGTTAGTAAGACTATGAATGGGTGGTTTGAATGTGGAATTCAATATGTAGTTATTGTAAAAGTTTCATTTGTTAAATAGAGATGTGGAGCTGAATGCCAAATGGAATGCAGGTTACTTGTGGACTTTTTCACTCAATCTCTCAAGGCCAAGGTATGAATACTTGTCTATTTGGATCTTACTGTGAATGGACTGAACTGGGTGAAATTGATCCAAATGGCGTGGCTATTGTCCCTAATTGCCTTAGGGCATCCTTAACACCTAGTATGTGATATGAAGGGGGTCCAAAATGGGATATTAAGTCATTTGGGGCTTCAAGCCCTTTGGTATATATCGCCGCCGCCCCTCATTCGATCGGACATCCCTTTTGAGCTTCTAACGTGGAACTCTTTGCCTTGCAGGAGAAGAAGGTGCTCCATCTGCTGGAGGTGAAGGAGAGTTGTTCCAGGATCATCTTCCATCGAGCTCGAGCCGAGATTTAGGGGTCGCGGTCTGCATCCTCTTCATCCGGAACCTCGGGCGACTATATCTTCTACACCGGCTTCATCCAACCTTTGGTTCATTTGTTCTAAGTGCTACCTTCTCTATTCTCCTAGATTGTTTAAGGATTTGAGGGATATATCATCTCGTTTATCATTCTCCTAGGTATTTTGTGCTTAGATTGATAATCTCATAACTGGGCTTGTATTTCTCCACTCTATTTTTCTTATATAGACATTTTTGGAGTTTGCTCCGAGTGTGTGTGAGTTGTCTCATCGTCGTGTGAGAACCCACGTGTGTGGGCCGTCGAGCCCGTGTGTGTGTGGTTGCTACCGTCGAGCAGCGTTTATAGTGAAATCCCCTCGAGGTGAGAGGGGTGGACGTAGGACGGCACTTGGTGCGTCCGAACCACCTAAAAATACTGTGCCGTGGTTTGCTTATCTGGTGGTTGTTGATATTCATTATTCCGTTCACTATACGAGTGTGAGACGGTGAGACGTGAGTTTACTCAACTGTCCGTTCATATTTCGTTGTCCGAGTGAGTATATCTCTGCGCTGGGAAGTTGTGAGAGCTTGCTTAATTTACTTTCATTCATTCCAATCAAGTCTCTGTCTTAGGTTTTTCATTTATATCTATGGTTTGTCTAGATTGTGTTAGAATTTGTAGTAAAGGGTGGGCAATCAATTTACCCCCCTCTCAATTGCCTCCTAACCGGGCCAACAAATTTTAATTTGGAAGTGCCAAACCACATCCCACTCCAATGTCCACCTCTCTAAAATTGAATAAAGATGAAAAAGGTAAGAATGTCGATCAAAAGTTTTTAGGGGAATGATTGGGTCTTTATTGTATCTAACTGCAAGTAGGCCTGACATACAATTTAGTCTTTGCCTCTGCGCTAGATTTCAAGCATGTCCAAAAGAATCTCACATGTCAGCCATAAAAAGAATATTTACATATTTGATTGGTACTACTAATCTTGGTTTGTGGTTTCCAAAGCATGGTTCATTTGATCTTGTTGCTTATACCGACTCTGATTATACTGGTTGTAAAGTGGATCGGAAGAGTACAAGTGGGCATTATCAATTTCTAGGGGGCTGCATGGTCTCATGGGCCTCCAAGAAATAACCTTGTGTTGCTCTATCAACTGCTGAAGCTGAATATGTGGCCGCAGGCAGTTGTGCGGCCTAGGTACTTTGGATCCAACAACAACTAATTTATTTTGGCATTTCATTGAAAAATACTCCAATCTTATGTGACAACACCTCAGCAATAAATTTGTCTAAAATCCTGTCCAACACTCTAGAACAAAACATATAGAAATAAGACATCATTTCATAAGGGATCACATTAATAAAGGTGATTTTGAATTGACATTTGTAGATACTAAAAATCAATTGGCTGATATCTTCACTAAACCTTTGAATTCAGAACCATTTTCATTCATAAGAAGAGAACTCGGCGTATGTAGGTTAGATAGTTAGAAATTTCATTCCATTCAATTGCACATATCTTTTGCACATGCACATACATAAGGCTTCATATGCTTTGAATGACTTCAAAATTTCATACATACATTCCATTGCATATAGACATTCATTATTGCATTTAAATTTCCATATACATGGATATGAATATAACTGTGAATAGATTTCAGATTTCACTCATATCTTCATTCATCTACATCTGTCTGTAAATATATGTACATACTTTCCACTATTGAGTGCTTGAATGCCATGATTGTCTGGTATATCAAATGGTGTTTGTGGAAGGTTGGATTATGTCCAACTAGAAACCTTCACCATGCATCAGTACATATACTCCACCGCATACCAAAAATCAACTTGTGTAGATATATTGCTTATTCTCTGTTTGCATTATTGTATATAGAGTAAAAACCCTCTCTTCCACTTTCTAAGACCTTACTCCTTGACTAAATAACATTGCAGTGATTTTGATCATGATTGTTACATGACATATACTAAGGGGGGGTTAATTTCCAATCGTGCATACATTCTGGGGGAGTCATAGCTGATAGTTTGAAAGACAGATATAGAAGGGGGTATGAATATGTCTGTCTAAAATTATTTAGTGCAAATGCAAACTAATCTGAATGATATTGAGCAAGCAACAGTAGACTAAGAATATCTCACGCATGGAAGGAACCACCCATTAGACATGTAGAGTGCATATAAAGGAGGAGACACAACCAGAATTAGATCATCAAGGAGATACCAAATGTAAACACAATTAGTCTCTGAATGCGTTTGCAATCGAAACCAATGGTACTTGGCAGAGGGTTGATCAGAAGATCTCCTCATGCAAGGAGTAGCCTTCCAGATAGGTGTAACCTATCCTTTCAGCCAAGCCATTTGATATACCATGTATGTGTTGCAGCTCATTCAGAAGGCAAAGCTAAACACTCAACACAGTAGAATCAGAAGCGAAATACCAAATTGACAAACCATCAGATAGAACACCAGCAATTTTTATAGTGGTTCAATAAGACCCAAGGTCTGCCTACGTCCACTCCTTCACTCGAACTGAGTGAGGTACCTTGCTTATCCAAGCAATCAAGCACAGCAGACTTAGTCTGCAACAACGGCTATCTTACAGCTTCCCCAAGGAACAACTCCTTGCTTCTCCCGCAACCCAGGAGGAAATCCCAGAGGTTCAACCTCCCTTCCTCTTAATCAAGAGGGAACCCAGTAAATTTCTCCCAGCAATTCACCCAACCAGAGGTCACTGACCTCTCTTCCTCTTAATTCAAAGAGGGGACACCGGAGTTAGACTCCCTTCCTCTTAATCCACAGAGGGAGACACTAGATGAAATCGGAATCCAGAAGAACAAGAGAAAATGAAAACAGAAAAGGAAACTTCGATCGAAAAGAAATGACTGCAATGTAGCTTCAGATTCGAAGCAATTCGATGATGAACTTGGCTGGTTGGCTTCTCACCCTCTCTCTTGCAAAATTCTCTCTTTTTCTTTCTTTCAGAAGGAGCTCTCAGATGGTGTTTTTTTTCTTTTTTGTGTTTTTCCAGCTTCTCTCAACGAGCCCGCTCCAATGTATAGAATAGAGTATCGTGTTTCTCCTTTCCGCGATCCAGATCAGCAGAAAATTGATTCGTCCACGTGGGTTGAAGAATATTCTAATAACAATCAGAATTATGGAGAGAACTGCCATGCGTGCTAAGTGATTTCGCGCCATTTCTTATTCAGTACGGCCATCACGCACTCTTCCTTCGAGTAGTCACGTGCTTGGATCAAAAATCATCTTTGCAGCTCATTTTTCCAAATCAGCCCTCCATTGATATTCCAAATATCATTTTGAACCTTCAACATATCAACCGGTACTTTAATCAATCCAACTAATGTCAGATAATTATCTTTGCTCATAGACAAATAATGTGAATTAAGGCCCAAGGTAGACAGGTCGATGTTGGTCTCTGATGTGTCGAAGCATTGGACCTTGACTCAGTCTTTAATCTTGGGTTGTGGCCTAATGCATCGATGTTGTTACTGGAGAAGGATCACTGACTGCATTGATGCGTCGATGCATTGTGCTGATGCGTAGACCTCAAAAGTACTCTGGGAGTTCATCTTCTTGATGCGTCGGGGCAGGAAGCTCCAGTGACATGCTGAATGTCTGTGCATCATCTAGTTGCGTCGATGCGCCTTCTGGATGCATCGACCTTACTAAGTAGCTTCTTGTTCTGATCCAAGTGTCTTTCATGATGTGTCGAGTCATCCTTTGAGACTTAGCTACACAGCTCTGTGAGTCTTTCTTCATAAGAGTAACTACACCGAGGCATCTATTGGGTGCATCGATGCATCTATTATTTTTATGGTGGTTGCGTCGATGCACTAAGCTGAGGTTGCTTCGGTTGCCTTGACTGCATCGAGATATCATCCAGATGCGTCGATGCACCATGCTGAGGTTGCTTTTGTTGTCTTGACTACATCGAGGTATCATCTAGATGCATCGATGCATCATTCACTGAATCTGATGACTGCGTTGATGCACCACTTCTGTCCTTGCTTCTTCTTTTCATTTGGCCCATCCTCTTCAAGATTCTTCTTGAAATGTTCTGACATTGATTTTCTGCAAGTATTAAGGTTAGTATTTGTCCAAAAAATACATAGTATATTGACATCATCAAAACCCAGAATTCAACATTCTCCCCCTTTTTGATGATGGAAATACACCTAATTAACCATGAGTTGTTTTATTCAATTGGAAAAAAAATTATTTTTCTAAGTGGATAGCGATACTAGAGAGATGAAATGGATATGCAAAAAATGGACAAACAAACAACCACCACTCGCTCGATTACTCTCCCCTACTAACACTCGTCCCCTTTGACTCCTTTGGCTTTTGACTACTTTGACAAACTCTCCCCCTTTGACATCATCAAAAAAATAAGGAAGAGGTGAAGAGACTGAAAACAAACCACATGATCAAGAGGTTCCTGAGACAGTAATAATGAACGTAGCTGAACAATAGTTTAAAGAGGTTAATTGAACAAAGCTGCTTAGACGATTCATACTGATGAGGCGGAGAGATTTTACATGATGGGCTTGAAGATTATGTTCATACAAAAAATGAACTTGAATCAAAGTATCATATAGATGCCTAGAACAGACTGTCTAAAAGCTATACTAGCTGAACATGAATAGATCTTTCAAGATGGTAAATTTCCAGTAGTATTGAGGACAAACAGTCATGCCATTTTTGGCAAATATTGGGAAATTTTGTAAGTACAATTTGGCACTTTTCTGTTATAATGAGCAACAAGATTGGACCGACACTTTTCTTCGTGAGGAGACACATTGATTAGATGTAGGAGTCCCCAGTTACTCATTGTGGTAATCTCAATGCTTCTCTTTGAGAACAGAGTTATCATGTGGAAAGGTCTTTTTATATGAGGCACAACACGTCTCAGGTGAAGTGACCTAGTTACTCAACCTTCTGTGCCATTGCTCTGCCCTGATTTTTGAGGCAATGCCTTTTTGATCAGAGTTAATTCAGCACTTCATAACTCAACTCATCTTCCACTTCAAGGTGAAAGGGTTGGTTTCTCGGTGAACCAAATCAGTGCTCTGAGAAAATTTTTTTACCCCCTTTAGATTTTTAGAAAGACAGGATGTTTGAAGACAGTACAACGTGTAAAAACATGCAACGTGACTGTAATCTATGAGTTCAAGGTTCAAGTTTTTAGAAGAATTTCAAGGCATTAAACTTCAAAATTGATCTTTACTTATTATTTTTGTAGAAAAACATTCTTCAGAGAACATTCAGTTTAATCTCTCCAAGGTCATGAATTTGAAACATCCAGACAAATCATTCAGTTAACAGATTTATACTTTTAAGAGTATTATAAGAATCTAGATCTGTGAACAGATTGTATTGGAATCTACAAAAACACAGTGGTCTGACTTACATGAGATCTAGACAGCTCCCCCTCACACTAAGACTAAGTGCACCAAAAAAGATGTCAAACAAGGAAATTCCCCCTTACTATATGAATCAGGTTTCCTTGGTACTTGGCGGAAAATAGGTCAGAGACCATCATCACGCATAGTGTAGATTTCCAGATAGACATGGTATATAACGCCTGAGGTTTTTCTAGGAATTTTCTAGATTAAAAATATAAATTAATAGGCATTTTAAAGGCTTAACGGGTTATTAAGAAGAATTAAGGATTTATTTAATCCCTTTAAAAGCCCTATATCAACTAAAGGGCTAAGCCCAACTTAAATAGACCCAAAGACCCATTTCCAAGACTTTTTAGACCCAAGCCCATTAATAGAAATGCAAATTAAGTAATTTACGGATTTAAGTGGGATATGTACATCAATTGGGGGATAAATGGGAGATAATATGAAAATTCAAAAATTTTGGATCTTCTGAAGCCTAGCAGTCTATCGCGCGACCGCCAGACCCACCTTAGCAGTCCTGATATGACCGTTAGGCAACCCCAGTTCCGTGAAACAAAGAAACATGAAAAAGCTTGGATCTTGGTCGATCAAATCACCTTAGATCGAAGCTACCCGGCATGGAAGACTCTCTAGAACTCTCTAGGGATTTACTCTACTCCAATTTAGGACTCTAGGTTCGATCTAATCCCTTAAACCTAGGTGAATCCTATAAATAGATCCTAACTTCGACTCATGCAAACCCTAATGTTGGCTAGCATATTTTAAAGATAAGATGGCGTCAACTCAGGTTGGTTCCTTAGAATAAATTGTTCTTCTTAGTTTTATCTAACTACCCTTAAATTTTCATGCTAGAAGACCCAGCCGTTGGAGAGTTAGAGCCTCTGCAAGTCGCTGGATCGTAATAGATTGCACAGGAACCAGTGCGACGGCCCAGTTAAGATCTAAAAAATAGAAGCCCTAAATGAGGTATTTAGAAGTAGTGTCTTTAAAACTTTTTGTTCCCCTTTCTATCTTCTATCTACCCTCCAATTTTACAGTTTTAGGTCAAGAGGTTAAGGAGAACGAAGGGTGAGAAGTTACTGAATTGGCACAGAACGTGCAGAACTAGGGCTTCCTTCCAGTCAGAAATTTGAAGTTTAGGAGCACTACCAGAGGTAGGTTATCTCATGAAAAGGTTAAATTCTTATGTTAGGAATAAAATCCCTCTCTTTCCTCTTATTTTCATTGATTGTACATGACGAATTTAATGTTTTACTATGACGGTGCATATAGGGTTAACTTAGCATGCATGAACCTTGTCTTAAATAAGAAAATGGTAATTCTAGTTTATCTCACTCAAACCTATACATCTCCATATTTTAATATGGTTTTATTAGGCCATATTTACTTATTGGTATGTTTTACTATGCATCTATCTACCTTAGATCAGCATATATTTCGGTTTTATTGTTGTTTACAGTAAACAAGAAGAAACGGTCTTCCTGAGATCGCCAGAGTCTCCCTAGTGGTCCTACGATAGACCGCTAAGGCCCATAAAACGGTCTTCCCACGACTGTTTTCATTTTCTGAGTTTCTGTATTTATGTTTACCTGAAACATAATGCAGAATAGCCTTATTTATCATATGGTAAGCCTAGATAATTAGGTTTTATCCTTGTGTTAAGTGTTATATCTATAAACTTGGATCTAGGGATGATTTTTTTTTAGTAGATTTCATGTGTCACAAATAATTAGAAATTATTTTAACTTAAGTTAGTTTCATGCCAAACACTATACTCTTGTATTAAATCCATATTTCAATGATAGATGAACTTGTTTTACTGGTGGATTTGATCGCTGTTTTACATGATCTCTTCTTATCTATGAGTCATTTTCTTAAGTACATGGCACGTATTACGGTACGATGTCATTAGATACACTTTGCACATTAAGCACACAATCTTGGACTTGTGATCCTCTCCGTTGGATATTCCTTCCACCGGACTATGTGATCTTGTTTCAAGACCTCCATAAGTCTCCGCGAGCCTGGGATTCCCACTAGGACGTCGAGCTGGTTGTACCCTCAAAACTTAAATTGTCTAGAAACCACTTACACAACTGGTGTTTTTCTGAGTTTTGGTTCTAAAAACGGTCCTCAGACGACCGCTAAGCCTTTTCTAGTGGTTGGCCCAAGATCGCTTTTTCCCACAAACAATCTGTCTATGATCGGATGCGTTCCTGAGTCAAGCCTTTTTGGTTTTGGCTATAACTCGACTAAAACGGTCCTGACTAGACCGCATGCCTCTCTTAAACGGTCATGTCTAGACCGCAGGAGTTCTTAAACGGCCCTGCAAACGACCGCTTGGTCCCAGACTGTCTAACCCAAGGATTGACCTTTGGGTTAGGTTTTTATGAGTTCCTAGGTGGTCTAATGATTGCTTGGAACTTAACACTTGTCAAACAAGGTATTAATAACTTATGGAAAGTAAAGAATATGTCGTTATTCTGCCGATTTTTCTTCATGGCATAACCTTGTTCTAAATCAAATTTTTGAACTCTCATATTCTTAATTGAAGCTTTCTTACCTTGATATTTGTTATCATGGAACTATAGTTTGAACTTGTTACATTATTGGCCATATTTATATCCTCGTGGAAGTAGCTTGATTTATAACTTGAAGATGCAACAGCGGGCATGGACAGTGTCCAAGGGCTCAACTCTAGTCCCCTTGGTAGATAGTCGGAAACATACTATAAACCATGGGGTATGATGAACACGGGCGTCGCATTGCACTGGGAGTACTTTTTTTATAAACTGGTGAAATCCACGAATACTCATGAGACAATCTTGTGAAATTACATGATTGCTAATACATTCTCGTTACATGACTTTCTAGTGCATAGCCTTTATGGTTATGAAAAAGTACATTCTTGTTCATGAAAGGCCAAATTACACTCTTGCTTAATCATATCTACATGAACTCTCATATCTTAATCTCGATCATATCTCGTTACTTTGGTTTTTTCACATGTTTCATCGTATTTTCATGATTTATCTTTACTCTAAAGCGAAAATGTTAATTACTTAAACATTATCTTCATGTTGATACGAAGATACCTACTGAGCATGTATGCTCATTCCCTATTTTTCTAATCTTTTTCAGGAAATTCTAGGGGGTCGGATTTAGACTATTCAAGTGATGGATCCGGGAGTAATTAAAAGATCGAGGGAAGACCTAGTAGAGTCTTAAGTCAAGTCGAGTCTATCTATTTTTCCTTTATTTGAGTCTAGTGAATTGAGTCAAATACCATTGTAATTTAATTATCATTATCAATAAAAGTTAGATTTTTGATCAATCATTATGTGCATTCATTTCTTATGTGTGAATGTGTTAGAGCTCTGATTATATTGCTCGCTTGAGGCGTACTAGCCGACTGTTCACATTTCCATTTGTTTCCACTGCATAATCTTGGGGCGTGACAGTTAAAGTGGTATCAGAGCATAGGTCTTAGGACTTACTTATTCCCAGGAAAATGTCATGTCATAGGCTAAGTCCAAGGCTTAAGGACATATACCTATGAAACAAGGAAAGAAATTCCCCACCCATGAGAGAGACTTGGGTAGAACCCGGGATGACATAGTTAATTAGAACTCATCTCTAAGTTAATGCCCTTTAATTTCGTAGGAATTAATAAATTATTACTTTTCTTAGGTACCTTATTCTTACAATGGCTCACCGTGTCGATTGGGCTGGAATGCAACAAACTGTTGCTGGTCTCACCCAGGCCTTGCAAAATATGGCTCAAGCCGACGCGAGGGCGGGTGCTGGTGATCTGCACCGCAACTTCCTGAGTCTAAAACCTCCATGATTTTCTGGTTCTTCCAACCCAAACGAAGCTAAAAACTAGACAGATGAAATGAATCGTATATTCGAGGTCATGCAATGTGCCGACCAAGAGAAGGTTCATCTCGCCACATTCCAACTCAACAAGGATGCGCGTACTTGGTGGAAGTCTATTCTAGCACCGCCCCAAGACGCACCACACACTTGGGAGGGATTCCTCACCCTCTTCTGAGCAAAATACTTCTCCGAACATGTCAAGGAGAGGAAGGCGGCAGAGTTCGCTTCACTACATCAGGGCATGATGACGGTGGTGGAGTATGAGTTACAAATCTCTCGCCTGCCACCCTATGCTCAGCATTTAGTGAGCACGGATCTCTTCAAAGCAAATCATTTCATGGACGGGCTATGGCCTATCTTCATTCAGCAACTTGGCCCACAAAATATTTGGACCTATGCAAAGATGGTCCAACGGGCACACTTGTGTGAACGGACCTTGGAGAAGGTCGATAAACACAAAGGTAAAGGGGAGGAGCCGAGCCAAAAGTCTGATCGGAATGGAAAGATGGAGAAGTCCAGCATCACGGAACCTTACAAATCATGTGATAGTAAGAAGAGATCCTAGAATGGGAGTGGTAGTGCCTACCACAAGAACAAAAAGGCCAAGGAGGAAGATAACCAAGTCATGGCGGCTTGCACGTTTTGCGAGAAATTTGGCCATGCGGCCGAGGAGTGCTGGAAGCGTCTCAGCGCTTGCTTAAGATGTGGAAGCTGGGATCACTGCATGCCGGATTGCCCCTTATGAAGGATCAATCTTCCAGCGGTGGATGCAAGCGACAAGCTCATCTTAATGATGTTATGGATGATGAAGAATCACCTAAGGATGATGGGCTAATGGAAGGTATTGTTCAAATCTATTCCCATCCTGCATTCGTGTTATTTGATAACTGGTGCTTCTCATTCATTTATATCTACTACTTTTGCAAAAACCTTGCCAATTTCATCAGTTCCTTTACCTTCGGACCTAGCTATCACTACACCCTTAAGTCTCGAAACTAAACTTACAACTTACTACCCCGATAGTGAGGTAATTGTAAAGGGTCATAATCTTCTAGCAAACCTCGTATGCCTTGACATGGAAGGCTACAATGCTAGCCTAGGTGTAGATTGGCTTATTGACCATGATGCCTATATAAATTGTCGCAATAGGAGAATCTCTTTTCGAAACTAGGTCTTCCACGATTTTCCTTCCTTGGTATCAAGTATAGGAAGCATCCTACCATCATTTCATCTCTTCATGCTTGCAAACTCATTTCGCAAGGATGGGAAGCTTTTCTTGCCTCCGTAATCATCACTGAATCCAAGAAAATCATCTTAGAGGAAATTCCCATTGTGAATAACTTTTCCGATGTGTTCCTATCGGATTTACCCGATTTGCCACCCAAAAGGGAAGTAAACTTCTCCATTGAACTCGTTCCCGGAGCAGCACCTGTTTCAATAGCTCCCTACAGGATGTCCCCTATAGAACTCAAGGAATTGAAGAAATAACTTCAGGAGTTATTAGACAAGGGCTTCATTCGACCAACACATCCCCTTGGGGTGAGCCAGTTTTATTTGTCAAGAAGAAGGATGGATCCCTCAGGCTATGTATCGACTACCGACGACTAAATCAACATACTATCAAGAACAAGTATCCGTTGCCGCGTATCGATGAGCTCTGTGATCAAATTTTGGGGTCAGAATATTTCTCCAAAATAGACCTCAAGTCGGGTTATCATCAGGTCAAGATCAAAGACGAAGACATATACAAGACTGCTTTCTGGAGCAGATATAGACACTATGAATTTATGGTAATGCCGTTCAGGTTAACTAATGCCCCGGCAGCATTTATGCAACTTATGAATAATGTCTTCAGGCCTTATCTCGACCGATTTGTGGTCATCTTCATAGATGATATTCTTATATACTCCAAGACTAAGGAGGAACATGAAGAACACTTAAGAATAGCCTTGCAAAGCCTAAGAGAGCATCAACTCTACGCAAAGCTTAGCAAATGTGAGTTCTGGCTAAAGGAAGTCTCTTTCCTTGGCCATGTTATTTCAAAGGAAGGTATCGTTGTCGATCCTCTTAAGGTAGAAGCTGTTAAGAATTGGAGCCGACCGACGACCGTGTCTGAAGTTAGAAGTTTTCTGGGCCTGGCTAGTTATTATAGGCGATTCATTAAGAATTTCTCTAAAATCACCGTCCCTTTGACTAGACTTACAAGAAAGGAGAACCCTTTTATATAGTCAAAAGATTGTGAAGAGAGTTTCCTAACTCTTAAAGATCATCTCACTACGGCCCCTATCTTAGCACTACTTGTTGAAGGTGGTGGCTTTGAAGTCTATACCGATGCATCTGGCATTGGCATGGGATGCGTTCTTATGCAAAATGGAAAGGTAATTTGCTATTCGTCAAGGTAGTTAAAGCATCATGACTAGGATCTAGAAGGGGGGTTGAATAGATCCTCAATAAAAACTTAAGCCCAATGACAATAACAGCCCAATTTGTTGATCAAACCGTTCACGGCAAAATATCAAACAACAATACCATTAACCTATACCACAACAAGCAGTCCAAGATAATACCATATTATAGTGAAGATGAAATTTCTCAAACTGAATTAAACTCACGCAAAATATATCCTTCAAAAAACTGCTCAATCAGAAATCAGATTAACACTTAAACATTCAACCACACCTGCTATCAAGCACATGACAGATTGAAGATGTGAACATTCATGACTGAATCAAACAGTATGAATTATCCTCAAGGCAATACGACAAACACTACAAGTGTGCCTAAGGTGCAATGCCGAGATAATAACCTTGTGACATAAAATGATAGACAGAACCGTGCACTTAAAGGAATCACATAGTAGACAACCCTCGTGAGCGATCCTGTGAAAGGAGGTAGATGATAGGGAGCAAACGCACAAAGCACACCACGGGGCACCAGAGTTTTAGGTGGTTCAGTTAACCCAGAGTTAGCCTACGTCCACCCCTCTCTCCCACCGAGCGAGGATACCACTAGCACATGCTAGAAATCAAAGCCGAGTCGGTCTGCAACAACGGCTGCCTAACAGCTTGTACCCCAAGGGAGACAAATATGTCAACCCGGTCTTTCCTCCCACAAGACCAGCAACCTAGCTCTGCTACACCATAGAGCTAGAACCGGAGGTCCATCCTCCCTTCCTCTAAACCAGAGGGAAATCGGAGATAACTCTCCCTTCTTCTGCTACCGCAGAAGGGACGTGAACAGCAACCTACTGCTCACCAGAACCCAGAGGATTAGATCCTCTCTTCCTCTGAATCTACAGAGGGAAACTGTGAGTGACACCCAGTCACTTACAACTAGAGACCTAAGTCTCCCTTCTCCTGAACACACAGGAGGAAGCTCGAACCCAAACCAGGGAATCGGAAACCAAAAAATGAATGATAAAGAACAACGAAAAAACCAAAAAGAAGAACAAAAGACAGATATAGCTCGGCAGGAGCAACTTGGCTTGGATCTGATCCAGAGGCCAATACAAATCTGATCTTCAAGGAATTTCAAGGCTCTCACGATCTCCTTCTCTCTCTGAACTGCTCTTCAGCTCTCACTCTCTGGCAACCCTTCTTTCTGCTCTCTTCTCTTTCTTTCTCTCCTTTTCTCTCGATCTGATCTTTTCTCAGACAGCCATTCTCTTTCTTTTGCACACCCCTTTTTCATCCTTTTTGTGCGTCTCACTTCTTCGAAGGATGAGGGTCTATTTATACAAAACAGAGTATCAGAACCCATTTGGGTAAAATGATTTGGTGACCTTTAATTTCTATTGGACCACGTGGCAAGAGGGGGGAAGAATATTCCTAATAAAGTGTCCTCAAATCACGTGCCTATTATCGCTCAACTGGGTTCACGTGCCACTCGCCTGCTAGAGTAATGATTTGGTTGAAGCCCAGTCACATGTCTGCCTCAAGTGACGCTGCTGCCACCTGTTCACTCAGACATTTCATCAAACACTTTTCCTTCTCCTCAGATCCCAGCAGCTGCACCGACCTTGGTGAACATCTCAATGAGTGCATTGAGTTGATTGTGCTTCACCACTATATGTGCTTCGACCTTGTCAAATGGAGCTTTGATCTTCTGCTTCAAGCTAGCTCATACATACATTGACCTTCAAGATCAGAGAATGCTGATGTGCACCGACTTGTGGGTCTTGTAGTGTTGATGTGCATCGACCTTGTCGGCATCAAACAGTTCATCTGCATGACTAGGAAGGGCACATGCATCGACCTTGTCGGCATCAAACACTTCATCTGCATTACTAGGAAGGGCACATTCATCGACCTTGTAACACAGCGCTTAGAGAATGTGCTCAGACCTAGAAGCATGCGCAGACCTTCTACATGCACAAAGGAAATGTGCATCGACCTTCTTTTGAGGTTGCTTAAATGTGCACCGACCTCTCTTCTTGAAATCACACAGGTGCATCGACCTTCCTTCTTCGTTGCCAGGATATGCTTCGACCTTTGTCCCGTGCAGACAAAAATGTGCACCGACCTTCCTTCGCTGAGGAACCAAAGGTGCGTCGACCTTGTTCTGGGTTGGAAGGATGTTCATCGACCTTCTGACGGACCAAAGGTGCACTGAGCTTGTTTGCTGAATGAGTCAAGGTGCACCGACCTTGTAAGCCAAATGCCAAAAGATGCACTGACCTTGTAAGCACATGTACATCGACCTTCATCAGTCCCCAGTTAACTAGCATCGACCTTCATTGGTCCCCAGCCAACTAGCATCGACCTGCATTGAACATGTGCACAAACCTTGTGTACTTGAAGCTGAACATGCACCGACCCTCTTTTTAGAGTTAACCAATGTGCATCGACTTTGGTTATGCAATAACTGAGGTAGCATCGACCTTGGTTGCGTGCAGATTGAAGTAGCATCGACCTTGTATATGCATAATGCAAAATGTGCATCGACCTTCATTCTGTGCAAGGTTAACTAGCATCGACCTTCATTCATCAACCACAGAAGCTGCATCGACTTTAGCTGTCAGCTTGCACTGTCTTGGACTTTGACTTGCCAACCAAGACTATTGACATTTCTCATTGATTGTGCATTGACTTCTGATTTTAACTGGCTTTCAACCTATACTTTGTGCAACTTGAACACCTCAACAACACAAACAGAGTCATGAGAGCATATGCATGATTCATGAGAACATATGCATGATTCTTTATCAACAAAGCACGTTGATTGATCATATTAAAGAGTATACATGACTATAGTTTTTGACAGCATCAAAACACAGGGACACAACAATCTCCCCCTTTTTGATGATGTTAAAACTATGAGTCATTATTAGTCATGTCCATCAATGAATCATCAAAGACCTCTATGCATTATATATCATGCAACTAAATAAACAATCAATGACCTCTCTATGACTCAACCAACCAAGCTATTCTCCCCCTTTGACATTATAAAAAAGGAAATAATAGTTTGATAAAACCAGTAAAGAGAAATAGAAGGCATGCATGATGTGGGAGAGACACTAGCTATTCTCCCCCAAAGTAAATGAACTATAAACACCCGATCATGCAAATCATGGAAGCAAGAGAGAATATTTAGCAAGTCATGCAGAATGCTGATGAAGTAGTCTCCACCTTTGACAAAACAAAGGGATTGGAATTGAAGAAATGATCCACATATATCAACAAAAACACAGGGACAGTTGGACAATTCAGGCAATGAAAGAATGACTCAAGAGGTAGTGTAATCTGCAGAAAATATCAACCAGCAAAGTCTGAAATTATGCAGTCAAGATGTTTCCAGCAGAGGAGAAAGACCGAGCACAAGAAATCAACATATCTTCCAAAGGAGTAAGGAAGATTTTCAATGAGATACCAATGCCATAAATTCAATTTTAAAGATGTTTCAGAGTCTTCAATTGTAAGGGCTTATGAAGGAACTTTACTGAACTGCATGGTTTAAATATAATGTATTCATAGATTATCCAAAAAAAATTTATTTATTCATATCTGAAATCAATATTTAATAAAAAAAGAACCAATCTGTCATACACACATCAAGTTTAACTTTTATATATATATATATATAACACCGGCTCACAGTACCATGATCTGGTCGAGTGCACGTTTCCCCAGAAGGGAAACATGTTCTCACTCCCCCAGGATGATACCGTAGCCAAATTTTGTATTAACACTTGAATGAGTACATTTTCAAAGGGGCATACCCCTGAATATGTCAACCTCCTAACAGGAGGGAGGAAAAACAATCAAATTTTGACAGGGCTGCACAGAGCCAACAAACAACAAAGCAACCTCGTGTTGTTTTTAACTGAACACCATCCTTGCACGAAAGATGCTCAAACTGTAGACAAGTTGTTATGAAGTGGACAATGCACAACTTTGCAGCAGTCACCAATTAGATGAGCACTATACATTTTTAACTCGAAAATTTGGCAATCCTATTGCATCTGCAATAGCATAACATTTAGCAATCAAAGGTAACTCCCGAACTGACAGAAATTCCATATTTCTTCCCATTGTAGTTGCATAGTTTGCCAAGGCATCTGCAAGTTGGTTTGCCTCACTGTAAGAGTGTACAATGGAGCATTGCAAAGATATATGCAGCTTTAATAAATGTTGCCACCAAGGGAGTAAAGATCATGGAGGATCTTTCTTGGATTTCAGCAAGCCAACTAGAGTAAGGGAGTCCCTTCATCTTAATCATTCATATTCAATGACCCCTTTAGGTTTTGCATGAAGTAGTATTGAGATTAAATAAACTTGAATCTAACTAATTTTGTTCAAGAATTCAATAATTTTTCTATTTCAATTATTTTTCTAATTTCTTCTTTAAACAAGATATTTTTCAAGAGCAATCTAGTTTAGTGCACACTTTGTAACTAGAGGATACACGTTGTTTAGACGCCATTATCCCTAAGCACTTAATGTGATTAACTATCATGCTTCATTAGGAATAGAAATTACTAGGGCAATTCATGACATAGGTTGACTCCATTTCTTTGATGAATGTCCCAGTTTCTCAGTGCAACCTAATTATTGCTCTGCCTTAACCTTTCACAGATTTGTTATCAAATTTTCAGCAGAGATAACTATGACACTTCATGACATAGTCCTTTGGACATAGTTTCTTAGTGATCAAAGTCATTGCTCTGACAAAATATAGCCTTTTGGAGATACCCAGAATAAACAGATGTTTAAAGACAATACATCCATCATGTAACTTAACCAAAGAGTGCCATTGTTTTAAAACTTTCATATTTCAGACGGTCTTACATGATGTATCATAAATCAACTGGTTAAAGTTTATTAAAAGGATTGACTCAGATATTTTCAAGATGATCAAGTGTAAACTCAGGAAATACATTAGATTTAAACCACATGAGTCTTTCAGACCATCATAATTCCCTATAATAGAAGACTCCTTTCCTAGATCATTTTCAAATTTATGAACAAGGTATATAGATTGAAATCTTCATGAGTTTTAGACAAAACAAGGGAATTTCAGAAGTACCCAGAACATCAAGCAGTAAAGAGCATTAAGCAAGAGTGGTAGAATCTGATGTAGTAGATAAATCTAAGATGATAGTTGATAGAGAGCATCACGCCCCGAGATTATGCAGCGGAAACAATCGGGAACGCAAATAGTCGGCATGGTAAGCCTCGAGCAATCAATATAGTCAGAGCGCAATAACAATCACACAAAGTAATTGCACAATAATTAACTCAAACCTCTATCTTTATTTCATCTCAAAATAATCATAATTCAAATACATAATATTCCACTCTTTCTAGACTCAATAAAATCAAAAATTACTATTGTGGACTCAATCTAGACATATTTCAACAAATTCTAGGTCTTCTCTCGATTCATGACTAGAATGACCTGAATCCGAATCCAACCCACTGGTACTTCCTAAAAAGATTGGAAAATAGGTAATGAGCACACTTGCCCAGTAGGTATCTTCGCATCAACATGATTGGCAATGTTAAAGTAATTAATATCTTTAGCTCTAAAGAACAAGATAAAATCATGCAGATACGATAAATCACGTGAGTACAACCAAAGTAACAAAACATGATCATGTTCAAGATATGGAAATATGATTGAGCTAGTATAATCAAGCAAGAATGTAACAATGGCCTTTCAAAAACAAGAATGTAACAAGAATGACTAACAAGTCATGTAACAAGCACTTAAGTACTTTTTGCTAAATAGCAAGTACTTCATATATCAAGTCCGTGAGATCCGTTGATTTTCACTTATTTATAAAGAAAGTACTCCCAACGCAATGCGACGCCAGTCGCATCATACCCCATGGTTTACATAGTATGTTTCCGACAATCAGTCGAGGGGACTAGCATAGAGCCCTTGAACACAATCAGTGCTCGAACTGCATCTTTAAGTATAAATCAAGCTACTTCCACGTATATAACAATAAAGTTTAGCCATGTGTGTAACAAGTTCAATGATGGCTTTCAAGATACAATGTCAATGAAAGAATGCACAATATGTGATTATAAGAGTTCAAGAAATACATTAATAACTAGGTTATGCCATGATAACAAATCGGTAGCATAACGGAACATTCTTTATTTTTCATAATTATTTCAAATGTCTTGAACAATGTGACAAGTCCTAGACAATCAATAGTCCATCTAGGAACATAGGAATATTAACCCCAGGGTCCAACCTTGGGTTAACAGTACTCGGGAAATTTAGCGATCTATAACTGGGTCATTTCATGCAGAAAGCGGTCTAGCTCTGGACCGTTAATGACAAGACTATTCGATATTTAAATAGATTATCTGGAATCTCCAACAGTCAAAGAAAGAACCGTCAAGGATCCGTTAGCGGTCTAGTGAAGGTCCGCTAGCAGTCTCTGGCGGTCAACAATGAGGTCGCTATGTTCCAGAAATACAACACACCGGTAAAAGTGCTTTCTAGACCATGGGCTTTAATGGTACAACTAACTTGGCATCCTAGTGGGAATCCCAGGCTCGCGGAGAATTACGGAGGCCTTGAAACAAGATTTCCTAATCCGTTGGAAGAAATATCCAAAAGAGAGGTTATCAAGTCCAAGATTGTGTGCCTAATGTGCATAGGTGTAACTAATGGTCATATACTGGGATATATGCCATGTACTTATGAAAATGACTCTACAGATGAGAAAAGAGATCATTAAAGCAGTGATCGAGGTAAACCATGAATCATCTAACTTTAGAAACATGTATTTAATTACAAAAGTATATGATTTTGGCAAAAATTAACTTATGTTTAAAAATAATCCCAAGTACCATAAAGAATATGAAATCACTGTTATAAATTAGTAATTAAAACTCAAAGTAGTGAAATAACATTAAAATAGGTTGGTATATAGTTAACTAGGCTAATTTATAAGCTAGACGGACTGCTCTTGATTCTGTCTCGAGTTGACAGAAATCAGAACATTGGCGGTCTATAATAGAGCTGTTACAGAAAGTTGGCGGTTTATCGTAAGGCCGCCAGATGGACTTTAACTGTCTATTTCTGGTCCACTATAGTGTTTCATAAAAATCGCGTTTCAAGGTGACTAGCGGTTTATCGTAGGGCCGCTAAACAAGGTTGACGGTCGAAGATTAGGCCGATAGAGCACGTCTGATAGTAAATTAAATAAGAAGAAACTAATGTTTAAAACGCATCATGTCTGGAAATCATTATGTATAAACTTCCCTATCATGATAGAATGAAGATTAGGCTAACAATATGCATGGGTTTTCTGTGAATTAACAAGAAAGTTTCTCTTAACTTAATTAGGGCTAAGAATATGCATGGATGTAAACTAGATGCATAAAACATGAAATTCTTGATGCATAGTTCATGAAATATAGTGAAACAAGAGGGCTTTTAATCCTAGAATGATGTTTTAGTTGTTCATGAGATGACCTACCTTTTGGTATACTTCTAAACTCCGAATTTGAAGTTGGAAGTGAGCCCTAATTCCGCCCCTTCATGTGACAAATCAGTAACTTCACGCCCTGATATCTCTTGATCCACTTGACCTAATGACGTAAAATTTGGAGGGTAAGAAGGAGATACTAAGGGGAACAGAAAGTTCCAAAGGCACCAATGCGAAATACCTCGTTCTGAGTTCTTAATTCTTGGATCTTCACCAGACTTTTGCTCAATTTCTTGGGTCGCTAATATGAAACCAGCAACTTTGCAGGCTTCTATCTCCTTGTGTGCTTGATCTCCTAGCATGAAATTTTGAGGGATGTTAGTCCAATGTATTAGGAATAAAAATCTCAAAAGAACCTACCTGAAATAATACTTCTTTACCTTAGTTCCACGCGAGCCAAATGTAAGGGTCGCGCAAGTGAAATCTAAGGTCTATTTATAGGGTTTTTGCTAGGGTTTGAGGATTAGAACGATTCTAGAGTCCCTAGTTGGTACAATCCTGACCTCTGAGAGTCCTTAAGATGCTTACTAGTCCTCCCACCTTGGTCTCTAGGAGATAAGATATTAAAAATTCAATCTTTTTTCTCTTTCTTTCATTCACGGAACTAGCAGAGCTTAGCGGTCTATTATGCGACCGCTAGATGGACGTTGGTGGTCTTACGATAGGCCGCCACTTTGCCTGGGGGCCAAATTTGAATTTAATTCAAACTCTTTCATTTCATGTATCCATTTGATTATCTATTCAAGGTGTATTTATCTCTATATTCCGTGAATAAGCTAATTAACCTTCTAGAATATGGGCCAACTTCATGGGCTTGGTCCTTAAATCCTTTAGGCTCTATTTAAATAGGCTAGGTTAATTGGTTATCACACTTGGGCCTTAATAATGATTTATTTAACCCAATATTCATTTGGGCCTATGAAAATTCCAGAAAATTCCCAAATATATCAGAAATAATTTATAAAAATTGGGGCATTACACCCTCCCCCACTTAAGAGAATTTGGTCTCCAAATTCAATACATGGATTGTATAGAGAGTGTACTTACAGTTAAATAATTCTGGAAATCTTTTACGCATACCTTCTTCGGTTTCCCATGTTTCTCCTTCCTATGTCCACTGGATCTTGACCACATGAATAGTTTTACTTCGCAGTTGACGTATTTCTCGGTCAATGATCTTGACTGGCCTTTGCTCATATGTCAAGTCCTTTTTGACCTCCAAATTTTCGTAAGTGATGACATGGAAAGGATCAGGTACATACTTCTTGAGCATTGAGACGTGAAATACATCATGGACTTCAGATAATTGAGGAGGTAAAGCAATTCGATATGCGACTTCACCAACTCTTTCCAGAATTTTAAAAGGACCAATGAATCTTAGAGTAAACTTGCCTTTGATTCTAAATATTCGAATACCTCGACCTGGAGAAACCTTGAGGAACACATGATCTCCTACTTGAAATTCCAGGTCGCGCCTTCGATTATCAGCATATGATTTCTGCCTGTCTTGTGTCATTTGAAGTCTTTCTCGAATGAGTTTTATCTTCTCGGTAGTATCCCTAATAATGTCAGGATCGAGAAATTACCTTTCGCCTACTTCATTCTAGCAAATAGGTGAACGATAGCTTCTTCCATATAAAGCTTCAAACGGTGCCATTTGAATACTAGCTTGGTAGCTATTGTTGTATGCAAATTCCACTAAGGGTAAATGATCATGCCAACTTCCTTCAAAATCAATAGCGTAAGTCCTGAGCATATCTTCCACCACTTGATTTGTCCTTTCTATTTGACCATCAATTTGTGGATGGAATACCGTGCTAAAGTTCAGTCGGGTCCCTAAGGAATGTTGTAGACTTTTCCAGAATTGTGATATAAACCAAGGATCTTGGTCAGATATAATGCTGACGGGGAAACCGTGCAATTTGACAATTTCCCTCATGTATAATGCTGCTAGTACATCCACAGACCATCGACTTTTGATCAGTAGAAAATGTGCAGACTTAGTCAATTGGTCTATGATCACCCATAGACCATCATGTCCGCCGCTTGCCTTAGGTAAACCCATGATGAAATCCATCCCTACACTTTCCCATTTTCATTCAGGAATATTTGAGGGGTGTAATTTACCTGCAAGTTTTAAATATTCTGCCTTTACTTACTGACAAGTGAGATAGCGGGACACGAAATCTGTCACATCTCTTTTCATGTTAGGCCACCAGAAGTTCCTTTTAAGATCTTGGTACATTTTAGTACTACCAGGATGAACGGTGTACCTAGACTTATGGGCTTCTTTCAAGATCAGTTTCTTAGTATCAACATGATCCGGTATACAAACCCGGCCCTTGAATAGCAACCTTCCATCATTTGTAATAGAGAAATCTGGCCTTTGCTCTATATTGGCTTTGATCTCTAGCAATACTGGATCGTTGTCCTACAGCTTGACCAGATTTTCTATTAAGGCGGGTTGAGTTCAGATGTTGGCTGCAAAATAATCTTCCTTCTTTATGTCAACATCTAAATTCAACTGAGCAAATTGAGGAATGAGATTAGTCATACTAATCATAAGACTCGATAGCTTTCCCATCGGTTTTCTGTCGAGTGCATCGGCTACAGCATTAGCCTTGCCAGGATGATATTGGATAGCAAAATCAAAGTCTTTAAGGTATTCCAACCATCTCCATTGCCTCATATTCAGCTCCTTTTGGGAGAATAAATATTTTAAGCTTTTGTGGTCGGAATAGACCGTAAATTTCTCTCCATAAAGGTAGTGACGCCAAATTTTTAAGGCAAATATAACAGCTGCCAATTCTAAATCATGCACATGATAATTTTCTTCATGACGCTTCAACTGTCTTGAAGAATAGCAAATCACCATCCCATTTTGCATAAGAACGCACCCTAGGCCAATGCCAGATGCATCCGTATAGACTTCAAATCCACCACCCTCAACGGGCAATGATAATATAGGGGCTGTCGTGAGATGTTCCTTAATAGTTAGGAAACTCTCTTCACAGTCCTTCGACCATGTAAAAGGTTTTTCTTTTTTTGTAAGTCTAGTCAAAGGAACGGCGATCTTAGAGAAATCCTTAATAAACCTCATGTAATACCCAGCTAGACCTAGAAAACTTCTTACTTCTGACACAGTCGTTGGCCGGCTCCAGTTCTTGATAGCTTCTACTTTAGAAGGATCCACAGCGATACCTTCCTTTGAAATGGTATGGCCAAGAAATGAGACTTCCTTAAGCCAGAACTCACATTTACTAAGTTTGGCATAGAGTTTGTGTTCTCTTAGAGTCTGCAAGGCTATTTTCAAATGTTCTTCATGATCCTCTTTTATCTTGGAGTAAATAAGAATGTCATCAATGAAGACGACTACAAACTGGTCTAGATAAGGCTGGAAAACTTTATTCATGAGTTGCATAAATGTTGCTGGGGCATTGGTTAACCCGAACGGCATTACAACAAACTTGTAATGACCATAACGGCTTCGAAAAGTAGTTTTGTATATGTCTTTATCTTTAATCCTAAGCTAATGGTAACTAGACCTGAGGTCTATTTTGGAAAAATATTCTGCTCCGGAAAGTTGATCAAAGAGTTCATCGATACGCGGCAACAGATACTTGTTCTTGATAGTAAGCTGATTCAGTCACCGATAATCGATACACAGCCTGAGAGATCCATCCTTCTTCTTGATAAATAGGACTGCGCACCCCAAGGGGATGTGCTTGGTCGAATAAAACCCTTGTCTAATAACTCCTGAAGCTGTTTCTTTAGTTCCTTAAGTTCTGTGGGGGACATCCTGTAGGGAGCTATTGAAACAGGTGCTGCTCCAGGAATGAGTTCAATAAATAAATTTACTTCCCTTTCAGGTGGTAAACCGAGAAATTCTGAGGGAAATACATCCAGAAATTCATTGATAATAGGAATAATATCTAAGATGATTTCCTTGGACTCGGTGAGGATCACAGAAGCAAGAAAAGCTACACATCCTTACGAAATTAATTTGCAATCGTGCAGAGATGAAATTATAGTAGGATGCTTCCTATATTTGATACCAAGGAAGGAAAATCTTGGAAGACCAGGTTTCCGAAAGGAGATAATTCGGTTGTGACAATTGATGTAGGCGCCGTGGTCTACAAGCCAACCTACACTTAATATAGCATCGTAGCCCTCCATGTCAAGGCATACGAGGTTTACGGGAAGATTGTGACCTTCTATCCTTACTTCACTATCGGGGTAATAGTTTGTGAGTTTGGTTCCAGGACCTAAGGGTGTAGTAATAGCAAGGTCCGAAGGTAAAGGAACTGATGAAACCGGCAACGTCTTTGCAAAGGCGGTAGATATAAAGGAATGAGAAGCACCAGTATCGAATAATATAAAAGCAAGATGGGAACAAATGTGAACGGTACCTTCCATAAGCCTATCATCACTAGGTGCTTCCTCATCTAAAATAGCATTGAGACGAGCCTGTCTCTTACGTCTGCCACCGAAAGGTTGATCTTTCATAAGAGGGCAGTCTGGCATGCGATGTTCCCGGCTGCCACATCGTAAACATGCGTCGAGACGCTTCCAGCATTCTTCGGCCGAATGACCAAACTTCTCACAAAAGGTACAGGCCGTAGCGATCTTCTTGTCTTTTTCTTTGACTTTCTTGTTCTTGTGGTAGCTACTACCACTCCCATTCCGGGATCTCTTCTTGCTATCACGAGATTTATAGGGTTCCGTGATGCTGAACTTGACTTTCTTATCACACCGATCTGATCTTCGGCTTGGTTCTTTACCTTTTCCTTTTAACTTTTTGACCTTTTCTAAGGTCCTTTCACACAGATATGCCCGTTGGACCATCTCCGCATAAGTACGGATATTTTGTGTCCCGAGCTGCTGAATAAAATCGGGTCTTAAACCATTGATAAACCGGTTAGCTTTCAGTAAGTCGGTACTGACCAGATGAGTAGCATATGGTGCCAGCCTATAAAACTAAAGTTCATACTCAGCTACCGTCATCATGCCCTGGCGTAAAGAAGCGAATTCCATAGCCTTCCATTCCTTGACATGCTCCGAAAAATATTTGGCACGGAATAGCGTAAGAAAACCTTCCCATATATGAGGTGCATTGGCTGGTGGTGCCGGAACCGACTTCCACCATGTACGTGCATCTTTTTTAAGTTGAAAAGTGGCAACGCGCACTTTCTCTTGGTCAGCACATTGTATGACCTCAAATATACGGTTCATCTCATCAATCCAGTTTTCAGCTTCATCTGGATTAGAAGAACCATAGAATCATGGAGGGTTTAGACTCCAAAAGTTGCGATGTAAATCTCCAACTCTTGCTCCGGCGCCAGCTTGCACCATAGTTTGTAGTGCTTGAGTAAGACCAGCAACGGTCTCTTGCATACCGTTCCAATCCACGCGATGAGCCATTATGTGAGTTAGGTATCTGAAAAGAGTAATGGATTTGTTAATTCTATTGGAACGAGTGAGGTTAATCCTTAGAGATAATCTTAATTACTATCTCATCTCGGGTTCTACCCAATTCCTCTCATAGGTTGGGAGTTTCTTTTCTAGTTTCATAGGTGTGGGTCTTAAACCTTGGACTTAACCTATGATATGGCATTTTTCTCTAGGACTTCTAGTCCTAGTGCTCTGATACCACCTTAACTGTCACACCCCGAGATTATGCAGCAGAAACAATCAAGAATGCGAACAGCCGGCATGGTAAGCCTCGAGCAATCAATATAGTCAGAGCGTAATAACAATCACACAAAGTAATTGCACAATAATTAACTCAAACCTCTATCTTTATTTCATCTCAAAATAATCATAATTCAAATACATAATATTCCACTCTTTCTAGACTCAATAAAATCAAAAATTACATATGTGGACTCAATCTAGACATATTTCGACAAATTCTAGGTCTTCTCTCGATTCCATGTTTCCTTTAATCGCTCTCGGACCCATCACTGGAATGACCTGAATCCGAATCCGACCCACTGGTACTTCCTAAAAAGATTGGAAAATAGGTAATGAGCACACTTTTCCAGTTGGTATCTTCGCATCAACATGATTGGCAATGTTAAAGTAATTAATATCTTTAGCTCTAAAGAACAAGATAAAATCATGCAGATACGATAAATCACGTGAGTACAACCAAAGTAACAAGACATGATCATGTTCGAGATATGGAAATACGATTGAGCTAGTATAATCAAGCAAGAATGTAACAATGGCCTTTCATAAACATGAATGTACTAACAAGTCATGTAACAAGAACTTAAGTACTTTTTGCTAAATAGCAAGTACTTCATTAATCAAGTCCGTGAGATCCGTGGATTTTCACTTATTTATAAAGAAAGTACTCCCAGCACAATACGATGCCAGTAGCATCATACCCCATGGTTTACATAGTATGTTTCTGACAATCATCCGAGGAGGCTAGCATAGAGCCCTTGAACACAATCAGTGCTCGAACTCCATCTTCAAGTATAAATTATGCTACTTCCACGTATATAACAATAAAGTTTAGCCATGTGTGTCACAAGTTCAATGACGGATTTCAAGATACGATGTCAATGAAAGAATGCACAATATATGATTATAAGAGTTCAAGAAATACATTAATAACTAGGTTATGCCATGGAAACAAATCGACAGCATAACAGTGCATTCTTTATTTTTCATAATTATTTCAAATGTCTTGAACAATGTGACAAGTCCTAGACAATCAATAGTCCATCTAGGAACATAGGAATATTAACCCTTGGGTCCAACCTTGGGTTAACAGTACTCAGGAAATTTAGCTGTCTATAACTGGGCCATTTCATGCAGAAAGCAGTCTAGCTCGGTACCGTTAATGACAAGACTGTTTGATATTTAAACATATTATCTGAAATCTCTAGCAGTCAAAGAAAGAACCGTCGTGGATCCGTTAGCGGTCTAGTGAAGGTCCGCTAGCAGTCTCAGGCGGTCAACAATGAGGCCGCTAAGTTCCAAAAATATAAAACACCGTTAAAAGTGCTTTCTAGACAATGGGCTTTAATGGTACAACCAACTCGGCGTCCTAGTGGGAATCCCAGGCTCGCGGAGAATTACGGAGGCCTTGAAACAAGATTTTCTAGTCTGTTGGAAGGAATATCCAAAGGAGAGGTTATCAAGTCCAAGATTGTGTGCCTAATGTGCATAGGTGTAACTAATGGTCATATACCAAGATATATGCCATGTACTTATGAAAATGACTCTACAGATGAGAAAAGAGATCATTAAAGCAGTGATCGAGGTAAACCATGAATCATCTAACTTTAGAAACATGTATTTAATTACAAAAGTATATGATTTTGGCAAAAATTAACTTATGTTTAAAAATAATCCCAAGTACCATAAAGAATATGAAATCACTGTTATAAATTAGTAATTAAAACTCAAAGTAGTGAAATAACATTAAAATAGGTTGGTATATAGTTAACTAGGCTAATTTATAAGCTAGACGGACTGCTCTTTATTCTGTCTCGGGTTGACAGAAATCAGAACATTGGCGGCCTATAATAGAGCCGTTACAGAAAGTTGGCGGTTTATCGTAAGGCCGCCAGATGGACTTTAACGGTCTATTTCTGGTCCACTAGAGTGTTTCATAAAAATCACGTTTCAAGATGACTAGCGATTTATCGTAGGGCCGCTAAACTAGGTTGACGGTCGAAGATTATGCCGCTAGAGCACGTCTGACAGTAAATTAAATAAGAAGAAACTAATGTTTAAAACGCATCATGTCAGGAAATCAATATGTATAAACTTCCCTATCATGATAGAACGAAGATTAGGCTAACAATATGCATGGGTTTTCTGTGAATTAACAAGAAAGTTTCTCTTAACTTAATTAGGGCTAAGAATATGCATGGATGTATACTAGATGCATAAAACATGAAATTCATGATGCATAGTTCATGAAATCTAGTGAAACAAAAGGACTTTTAATCCTAGAATGATGTTTTAGCCGTTCATGAGATGACCTACCTTTTGGTATACTTCTAAACTCCGAATTTGAGATTGGAAGTGAACCCTAATTCCGCCCCTTCCTGTGATAAATTAGTAACTTCATGCCCCGATATCTCTTGATCCACTTGACCTAATGACGTGAAATTTGGAGGGTAAGAAGAAGATACTAAGGGGAACAGAAAGTTCTAAAGGCACTAATGCGAAATACCTCGTTCTGGGTTCCTAATTCCTCGATCTTCACCGAACTTTTGCTCAGTTTCCTGGGTCGCTAATATGGAACCAGTAACTTTGCAGGCTTCTATCTCCTTGTGTGCTTGGTCTCCTAGCACGAAATTTTGAGGGATGTTAGTCCAATGTATTAGGAATAAAAATCTCAAAAGAACCTACCTGAAATAATACTTCTTTACCTTCGTTCCACGCGAGCCAAACGTATGGGTCGCGCAAGTGAAATCTAAGGTCTATTTATAGGGTTTTTGCTAGGATTTGAGGATTAGAACGATTCTAGAGTCCCTAGTTGGTACAATCCTGACCTCTGAGAGTCCTTAAGATGTTTACTAGTCCTCCCACCTCGGTCTCTAGGAGATAAGATATTAAAAATTCAATCTTTTTGCTCTTTCTTCCATTCACGGAACTAGCAGAGCTTAGCGGTCTATTATGTGACCGTTAGCTGGACGTTGGCGGTCTTACGATAGGCCGCCACTTTGTATGGACGCCGAATTTGAATTTAATTCAAACTCTTTCATTTCATTTATCCATTTGATTATCTATTCAAGGTGTATTTATCTCTATATTCCGTGAATAAGCTAATTAACCTTCTAGAATATGGGCCAACTTCATGGGCTTGGTCCTTAAATCCTTTAGGCTCTATTTAAATAGGCTAGGTTAATTGGTTATCAAACTTGGGCCTTAATAATAATTTATTTAACCTAATATTTAGTTATTAATTCATTTGGGCCTTTGAAAATTCCAAAAAAAATCCCAAATATATCAGAAATAATTTATAAAAATTCCTGAGCATTACAGGTGTCCTTCAGACAGATGACTCTCAAGCACCAAGAGAATTCCGATCAGATGATATCAACATAGCAAGCCCCCTTACAGCAAAAAATAGAAGCTGCATACAGTGGCTTTCAAGGCCATGTATTTGTGAAAATCAGAATAGTTGAGATCAAATGGGAACCCAAGGATCATAACAACTAAGTAGGCCTGAGTCCCATTTTCAAGATCCTACTAATGCTCCCCTAAGTGTATGCATGATCTAGTAAGCAGGAAGTATTAGACTGAAGAGATAACCTTCCTGATTGCAAACAATTTTCAGGTATTATTATTATGCATATGGGCAACCAAATGCACTGAGCTAGATTCTAGAATGCATGATCTCCAACTATGTGTGTGCATGCATGTCAAGCACTATTTTGGTGTTTTCAGTATGAATGATATGCAATTAACAAGACGTATGCATGTGCGTTGATTTCGCTTAGCTAAATGCATTGAATCATCATATGTGACATGAAAACTATGCAGAGGATTAATCTGACCAAGTATGCATGAATCACAAAAATTGTCTTGACAGACTCCCCCTAAGTTAATGCACTATGTGACTGAATTCTAAGTGCAATGTATGCAATGAAATCTATGCAGAGAGTTTTATGAAATATGCTCATGAAAGTCTAGACTGCTCAATGTGCAAATTTTTGACCAATGGTACTGGCTAGAGGACTTGGTCTAATGACCACCTCATACATAGTAAGAACTTCCAGACAGATTGCATCTGCCCCTTAGTAACTTACCATTTGATATACCATTATAGTCTTGCAAGACAATGCAATGCAAATGCAGTCCTCATTTGAGAAGTGTATGCAACAAATATTTAGTGACTATGTAAGATATGCATCATGACATATACCAACATTTAACAAATGCAATTGTCATATCAAATATCAGTCACATGTAGTCCGGATTTTCAGAAAATTTCAATTAAATGATGCACATATGCAATAATAAACTCAATCAGAACAATGCAAATGTCACATGAAAATGCAAACATGTATTCTAACTGATAGATCAATCAAGACATGCAGCTCTAAAGATAGAATTAAAGAAAATTTAAGTAACTGACCTAAAGAAGTGCAGGAATGAGGTTTTACCATATCCAGGTGCCTTGACTTATTAACTCCTTTTATTCCTTGGCTCCAAGGCACTCCTGCAAAATGGTTTCTCACTTTCCACATTTTGGTACCCAATATTTCTTGGGTCCAGAGAAGTTAGCTGCACCTCTTTTAGGTGCTGTCCTTGAGCTCAGGGCAATAATTTCATCATTTTTTAAGTGATGACATTCATCTATGATATGCCTTAACAATCTACAGTAGTGACATTGAATAGAGAAATCGTGCCTTTTAAAGAATTGTGCATCATGAGTCCAAGTGAAAGTAGGATTTTTTCTTTTCCTAGCATAAGTGTTGTGATTTTGTTTCAAGTGCCAACTGTCTTTGACTATATGGCCAGACTTGTCACATTCATGGCAATAGGGTCTCCTTGGAGTAGTGGTTCTCCTAGGAGCCTTGAGCTCAATCATTGTTAAAAACCAGCAATCATGCTTTACGTGGCCAGATCGTCCACAATGGGAACATTTGAGTTGCCTCTTCTGGGCAAACTGATTCTTGGGTGAGATTTTAGTAAAATGCACATATGTATCTCCTAAATTTTTCATTTTCTTCATTCTATTATGAACATTCAATTCATCAGATTTCAGGATATAACAACTATGCATCACATGACCGAATCTTCCATAATAATGGCATGAAGTTTTCTTTGCATGAATGTGTGGAGGTGCATGTGACTTGTGTGCAGTATTCTTTGTATCAACAGGAATGCTTTTGATCTTTTTCTGTGGAATTTCTTTCTTTTTTAGTTTCTGAGTTTGTTCAGTAGTTTTGGGACTGACAGTGGATTTTTGGTTCCTCTGAGCACTGAATTGGAAGATAGGTGCACTGGATGTGCTAGTCGGCTCAGAACTACACACAAATGAAGTGTGAATCTTACTGTCAAAGCCCTTTTTATTAGCTGGGTTAAAATCCAGACCCTCACGTTAGAAATTAATTTTGCTGCCAAGGAGATTATCCAAATTATCTTTTCCACTCACAAATTTAGCCAAAGATTCATTCAAACTTGAAATCTCAGATTGTAGTTTGGAAACATGAAGCTCATAGTTAGCAATTTTATCTTCATAGCACATAGCCTTTTCGTTTAACATCTGATTGATGGTCCTTAGGCTGGCAATTTCTTGTTCAACATTCAGCAACTCATCAGAGCTATCCAGGCTTACATTCTTCCCTTTTTCAAAAGTGATTAGCCTCTCAGACATAGCTATGTTTAGGTGTTTCGGCTTGTTAATTTCCTCTTTCAGTTTACTATTTTGCTCTTGGAGTTCATCATCAAACACCCAATCACTAAAGGAAGTCTGACATTCATTAAAGAATTCTTGTTGATTTTTAGATTGAAGTTTGTCAACATTTTTCTAAAGCTCTACATTTATTACTCTAACGGCCTCCAATTTTCTCGAAATCAATATATTTTCACTTTCAAGATTCATTGATCTACATTCAGATTCTTTAGACTATTTTTTGAGTTTTTCATTCTCAGATTTCAAATATTCCAGTTCTGAAGTAAGAACATCAAAATCTTTTAGTTGTCTTCTGAATATCTCATTTTCTATTTTCAGATTTTCATTGTCCTAACCAGTAGAGTTAGCATTCTCAAGGTTGTTTAACTTCTTTTTCAGGGTTTTATTTTTCTTTCTTAGTTTTTCAAAAGATTCTAGCAAGTTAGCATATGTATCTTCCCAGTCCTCTAGAGTAAAGCTAGCGAAAGGGTTGTTTACCTCTTCTTCATCCTCGCTTTCATTGCTCCCTTCAGCCATCATGCATTTTTTGTTTTCCTTTTCACGGCTGGCATTCGTCAGTTTGTTTAATGTCCTTGGCAGAACTGCATTCATAAAGACATGGAAGGAAAGCAATATCAATAGTTGCCTTCATTAAATTTAATGCCTTCAAATTAACAGCATCCTTGATCTATGATTTTCAGTCCACTTAAATTTATCTTTAGGTAATTTGTGTGGACCACATGAAATTACCTTCCATAGATCAGGATCTGTTGTTCTAACATAGCTACGCACGCTGTTAAGCCATGAATCAAAGTTGGAGCAGTTGAAAATCGGTGGATGAGACATAAAAGTAAATCAACAAACAATTCAATGCAACAGACTGAACACACTCAGAAATGCACCAAAGAGTCTGCAGGATCTACTGCGGTACGTTGGATCCGATGAGGCAGTAACCTGCTCTGATACCAATTGTTAGGTGCGTAGCTAGGATCTAGAAGGGGGGTTGAATAAATCCCCAATAAAAACTTAAGCCCAATGACAATAACATCCCAATTTGTTTATCAAACCATTCACGGCAAAATCACAAACTACAATACTATTAGCCTAAACCACAACGAGCAGTCCAAGATAATACCATATTATAGTGAGGATGAAAATTTTCAAACTGAATTAAACTCAAGCAAAATATATCCTTCAGAAAATTGCTCAATCAGAAATCAGATTAACACTTAAACATTCAACCACACCTGCTATCAAGCACATGACAGATTGAAGATGTGAACATTCATGACTGAATCAAACAGTATGAATTATCATCAAGGCAATACGGAAAACACTACAAGTGTGCCTAAGGTGCACTGCAAAGAGAATAACCTTGTGACAGAAAATGATAGACAGAACCGTGCACTTAAATGAATCACACAGCAGACAACCCTCGTGAGCGATCCTGTGAAAGGAGGTGGATGATAGGGAGAAAACGCACAAAGCACACCACGGGGCACCAGAGTTTTAGGTGGTTTAGCTAACCTAGAGTTAGCCTACGTCCACCCCTCGCTCCCACCGAGCGAGGATACCACTAGCACAAGCTAGAAATCAAAGCAGAGTCAGTCCACAACAACAGCTGCCTAACAGCTTGTACCCCAAGGGAGACAAATCCCTCGACTTGGTCTTGCCTCCCACAAGACCAGCAACCTAGCTCTGCTACACCACAGAGCTAGAACCGGAGGCCCATCCTCCCTTCCTCTAAACCAGAGGGAAACCAGAGATAACTCTCCCTTCTTCTGCTACCGCAGAAGAGACATGAACAGCAACCTACTGCTCACCAGAACCCAGAGGATTAGATCCTCTCTTCCTCTGAATCCACAGAGGGAAACCGTGAGTTACACCTAGTCACTCACAACCGGAGACCCAAGTCTCCCTTCTCCTGAACACACAGGAGGAACCTCGAACCCAAACCAGGGAATCGAAAACCAAAAAATGAATGGTAAAGAACAACGAAAAAACCAAAAAGAAGAACAAAAGATAGATATAGCTCGGCAGGAGCAACTTGGCTTGGATCTGATCCAGAGGCCAATACAAATATGATCTTCAAGGAATTTCAAGGCTCTCACGATTTCCTTCTCTCTCTGAACTGCTCTTCAGCTCTCACTCTCCGGCAGGCCTTCTTTTTGCTCTCTTCTGTTTCTTTCTCTCCTTTTCTCTCGATCTGATCTTTTCTCAGATAACCATTCTCTTTCTTCTACACACCCCTTTTTCTTCCTTTTTGTGCGTCTCACTTCTTCGAAGGATGAGGGTCTATTTATACAAAACAGAGTATCTGAACCCATTTGGATAAAATGATTTGGTGCCCTTTAATTTCTATTGGACCACGTGGCAAGAGGGGGGAAGAATATTCCTGATAAAGTGTCCTCGGATCACGTGCCAATTACCGCTCAACTGGGTTCACGTGCCACTTGCCTACTAGAGTAATGATTTGGTTGAAGCCCAGTCATGTGTCTGCCTCAAGTGACGATGTTGCCACCTGTTCACTCAGACATTTCATCAAACACTTTTCCTTCTCCTCAGATCCCAGCAGCTGCACCGACCTTGGTGAACATCTCAATGAGTGAATTGAGTTGATTGTGCTTCACCACTATATGTGCTTCGACCTTGTCAAATGGAGCTTTGATCTTCTGCTTCAAGCTACCTCATAGATACACTGACCTTCAAGATCAGGGAATGCTGATGTGCAACGACTTGTGGGTCTTGTAGTGTTGATGTGCATCGACCTTGTCGGCATCAAACACTTCATCTGCATGACTAGTGTTTTGCCCCGGGGTTATTTTAATGAAGATAATTTGGTCTATTTTCATGTGATTTGCATTGCTTAACCTTTGTTGGATGTGAGTAAAATTGATTGATCATTCATGAGCTAAGCCTGATATCACTAATGTGTTTGGTTGGTTAAATTGGGAATGGACTGAACCTGGTTTGTTTAGTCTATTTTTGGAACCCTTGGTATTTATGAATGGTTCAGTTGTATTTAATTCAGAAATGGATTGTTTGCATCCATTTGATATGTGAAGGTTCATTTGTCTCTTTGACTGATCTAGTGACTTGGCCTGATTTAATTTCCAATTGGCTCTTACATGAATGAAGCAATGTTTTGAATTGAAAGCTTGGGTTTTATTAGGGTTGAGAGGATGTGAATCATCTTTCATATGGTTCCATGTCAAATAGAACATCCAAGTTGAAGGGTTTATGGCAATTAAATGATGTTTTCATAAGAATAGCTTGAAGATTGAATTGAATGAATACTTGTTCAAGTGCAGGTTTAATTTTCAAATTGTACTCAACCATTGGATCCATGGTAAGAACTCATGCTTGAATCTATGCTTTGATTGGACTTGGTGCATTGTTATTGGTTTCACTTGTTAATTGGTTGATTTAGGCATTTTCCATATTCTGCTCTAAAAGTGTCGACTCTAAGAGTCGACACTTATTGGGCAGCCTGCTGTTTTGGCGCAGACAGAACATGTGCCAAAAATAGTTGACTCTAAGAGTTGACTCTTATGGCTGGCTGGGCTGTGTTTCACGAAAACAGAACTCAAGCTGAAAAGAGTCGACTCTGAGAGTTGAATCTTTCAACCACAGTTCAATTTTTTTTATCGGGACAGAACACCCTGAACAAAGTGTCGACTCCTAGAGTCGACACTTGTCTAGGTGCGTCCGGATCGTGATTTTAAGATTATTTTTGTATTGCCCATTTTGAGATCTGATTGGTTTTCCCTTTTACAGCCCTATCCTTAGGGTTTCTACCCTTGATTGGCTGTAGTTCTATGAGATTATTGCATGGGGCCTTCATGTCTTTTTGCATCTTTTCTTTGGGCATATACATATATCATGCGGTTCTATACGATGGATATATCTTGAGGGGCTAAAGTTTTTTTTTCTTGTAGGAAGAGGAGAGGGAAAGGGCGATGCATACTTGCTGAGGAGGAGAAAAGGGTCGCTGAGGATTGCATCTCACGACCCCGAGCTCGGATCTGGAGGCGAGCCGCCGCTACTCTCCACCGGTTGTCTGTTTGGGGGCATTTCTTCGGGGAGCCGGCCCCTTCTTCTCACGGTCATTTGTTCTAATGCACCCTTCCATACTATCTCCGAGATGTATTGAAGATTAAGGGGGAAAATCATCTTATCTTGTCTTCTTATCTCTAGCTGAGCATAGCTTTTTATCTTTAGACTGGGCTTTGTATTTCCATATAATTTTTCTTCATAGACGATTTCGGACCGTCGTCCCCGTTCGCGTGATCTCTCATCATCGTGCGAGGACACGCGCGTGTGTGGGGCCGTTGAGCCCGTGTATGGTGGTTTTTGTAACGCCTAGTAATTTTGAAATAGGGATGAGTATATTTAGGTTTTCAAGAAAAATAAATATAAAAGAAAACTTATACATAAATGATAATTACATATTCCTACAAATAAGTTTTTAATATTTAATAAATAAAATTTATTCAAATAAGTAAAGGGCTAAGTGATATTCCCTTTAGGGGATGGAAGTAAAAGTCTTGCTAAGATCGAACCTGTCTCTGATACCCAAGACCGTAATTAAAAAGGGTATTAATACGGAATAAAGAGTTATTTTTAAGAAGGCATTTAATTCATATTCTACTTCTATTTTGAATTAATAATAAATTAAAACTAACAATCAGTTAAGACCCAGATCTTGTGTATAACCCCGTGATTCCCTAATGGGCCTTACAAAAAGATCTCATAGATCCTAACCTTAAATTTTAAGGGATTATGAATTTAGCATCATTTTAAGTAGCCATTTAAAGTCATTATGTATTTTTATTTGAATTAATAATCAATAAAACTTGAATAAAACATCAATTTATATTTTGTTAATAATTTAGAAATTTTAATATTTCATATTTATCACATTATATTTTTATTTGAAGGAATTAGGGTATATTGATAAGCTTTAATGCATTAAAGATAGTTAAAAGATAATAAGAATGGGCATATTTGTAATTTTGGTCTTTTGGAGTGGTCGTGGCAAGGGTGAATAGCGCCCTTCATCCTGTCGTGTTAAGCAAATGCTATGACTTAGTATAAGTCGCTATTTCATAAGACTGTGAATAGTGCATGAATAGTGCCACTTTTTAAATTAAAAGAATTTTTTAAAACTTATTTTATGGAACAATAGAGAAAAATGGAAAAATCTTACCCATAAAATTTCATAGCAAGACCCCATCGAATAAAAAAGATAAAAATTCGGAAAGATTGCAAATAAATGTAAAGAGTTGAATAGCGCCCGTACCTAAGGCGCTGCTTGTTGAGAAACGCCTATGAGATAGGCGCGACTTATTAAAACGTGGCTTTAGCATGGACGCGAATTTCTTAAAGTAAAATAAGGAAACTAACATCCATATCTCGCTCGAACTGGGAGGTATTGTTATGGGAAGAGATTAAAAGTGGGAAGGTTTGAATTTTAATCGGATTACTACTTGAATATTAATCCCACTCAAACTCGAACTCTCCAAACCCTATAAATATCCACCCCTTCAAGTCAACCTATGGGATTTTCTATTCTTCCTCAAATCCACGACCATTGCTGCCCCATCACCAACAATAAGAATTTGTTTCTTTGAGCAAAGAGTCAAGAAGAGCCTTTTTCTATTTGGAATACTACTGCAGAGAAGCCTATTCTTCCTCCATTATTGAAGATAAGCTGTGTTGCGTGCAACTGCTACTCTTCTTCCTCTTCGGCTGATTGAGGAAGAAAGACCGCATCCTTCCCTTTCGGTTGCTAAGGAAAACATATGTCAATAGAAGCTGCTATAATATTTCGTGAAGCTACCGTATGAAGAACAATCAACTTCTTCATCTGTTGCAGCGGTTTTGGATAATCTGCTTTAGAGCATCATTTGCTCTCTTTATTCTTCAATCCCTCTGATCGATTATCAACCACATCGACACCAAAGGTAGGTGTTCTCAATTGCTATGCTTAACTTAGTAAAAATAGGAGTTTTGCATGCATATAGATCATTTAACCATATTTATATGGCTTTCTGTTTTAAAATTTCAGATATCAATGAAATAGCGACCTAGACTTAGGCGCTATATTGAATTCACGTCTTTATGTCAGTCATTGTTTTAATGATTAATTATTAAACCCGCATATTCAAAATTTAATAACTTGAAATTTGGACATCTAATCAAATACATGCGTGCATTGCTAGCTTCTTGTACTTTTCTCTATCCATTCATGTACTTGTCCTTGGAAAATCATTTTATTTGAAAAAATGACACTGTTCTTGCAATTTTTACTCTGGAATGAACAGTGACCCCTATCCTGTCGCCATATTGAAACCAGCGCCCAAGGTCTGGACCCTATTTCCTGAAACATGGCTGCGTCATGGGCGCGAATTAAAACAGAACCAAACGATGTGTTAAATGGCTATAAAAAAATCCAGGATTTCTTTACACTAAAATTGGAACATGAATTTAAAAGTAACGGCTGGGTCACAGGCGCGGTTTATGAAATACTGGATGTACCCCAAGCGCTATTTAAGAAATAGTGGCCATGACCCAGGCGCCATTTTTCTGTCATGAGAGTTTCCGTCAATTTCATGTACACCCTTCCAATGGGTTACACATGGCACTATATTCCATCCGTGAGTATAGTCCTACGTTTCTCAGTGATTTATCGATTACCCTATATTTCTCGGTGACTTATAAGCCCTTCGTTGGACATTCCATTCCTTTGGACTGGTGAGTTAGTCATAGAGACCTCCGTAAGTCTCCTCGATGCCTTGGATTCCCTCAAGGCCGATTGAGCTGGTTGTACCATAAAAATCTATAACACTTTTGTTACCATGCCCCTCTAGGAACATGGTAAACCGACCCTCATGGTATGCTAAATAGCCGCCATAAGATTAATTCTTAAGCTAATGGAATGGGAAACCATGTCATTGCTATTCATCTTGAATTGCGTGCCTCTACGTAGACACCAATTCTTTTACCTTATCATGTACAAAGAACGAGCGCTCATGTGTTTATGAACGCTTATTCGAGTACTCATGGCACCCACTAGGGAGCCAATTCCACCTAGTTTTCTGATATATTCCGTAAGATCTACCTTAAATTCCTACAAGTTTCATTCCCTTGGAGTTCTACAGTGGCTATAACTATCGTGGATGTCAAAAGTGCATTATACAATGCATGCGCATATAAGGGCCCGATCTGGTCCTGGGAGGAGCACCCGAAAGTACTAGTGTCCATGGGAGTTGTAATGATCGCGGTGTGGTATTGCACCGAAGCACTCGTCGTTCTAGAGACATTCCACAACTCTCTCTCGTGACTTTACATGATATTACTTGCATGCGTGACTCGTCGTGGTACTTGTTAGAACTCTAAATAGCCAATATCTCATGCTCGATACTATCTTTAACTTTTGCTTATCACGTTTTACTAGAACTTCCATATCTTAGTTTAATCGATATACTTACATTTTATTTTTGCGATCATTCATGTATATTATCCTTGCATTCATGTAACATTGAATTACTTAAAGCTAGCTTGTTCTTGAGATATAATTCCTACTGAGCATTCGCTCACCCAGTTTATTCCAACCTTTTTCAGGTAATCAGGTGGCTAGTGAGACCGAGACTCACACGGGAGGGACAAGTGTGCAAGCGAGCTTCGAAAACTAGTGAACCCGTGTCTTTTATCTTTTTTGAGTCTAGCTAGTATTTCCTATTAATTGTCTAGTCTAAGTTCACTAGCGTGTCTTTGGTCTTTTCTTTCCGTTATGATGTGGTTGAGTCTTCAAGTTCTGAAAATTTAAATTATAAGAGACTTATATTTGAAATAAAAATTTTATTGCTCCAAATTATTTGGTCTCATGCCATTGCTCTTGATCGTTCATGACTATTTAACTGTCACGTTCCGAGCAAACGACACGTTCCGCTGCTATCGGTTCGGGACGTGACAGAGGTGGTATCAGAGCTTCGACTTTCACATCCTCAAGTTATTAGGTTCCAATGATAGGTCAAGTATCCTTGTCAGTCATATCAAAGTTTTGGCTTTCAAATCCTTAGGTCATTGAGTCCAGAAGATAGGTTGAGTATCCTTGTCGGTCATCCTATAGGAATTCCGTGAGAGATGGGTAGAGTTTGGGGTTAAAGTTATAAAAGAAAGATAAAATATTTACATTTCATTAACATTAATTATTGAGTTAATAAAATTATCTTCCCACTTATCCTTGCACGAACCTAGATAAAATGGAAGCATCTAGGCCAAGCTTTGTCCCTGAGATGGTACTAGTCGATGTCCAAGCTTACGCGGACCTTGTCAGGAGAGTCCAGGAGTTAGAGAAGGCGGTAGAAGAAAAAGAGAGTTGAAAGGAAAGATCAAATAGATAATTCTAGAAAGTTCACCGCTACCAAGAAAAGGGTAAACGAGGGTGGCTCACAAAAGTGTAAGAAGTGCAAGAAATGTAAGAGGTGTAATAAGGAGGGAACTTCGACAGATCACTCGCTAGGTAAGTGTAAATCTTGTGAAAAATATGGTCACCAATCGGAAAAGTGTTGGTGGAGTTCGGGAGCATGTCTGCGTTGCGGGAGCTTAGATCATAAGATAGCGGAATGCCCTATTATGACTAAGAAGCTTTCAAGAGAAACTCAAGCTGTGGCCGAACTTGCCAAGAAAGAAGTTATGGAAGGTACACCTCACCCGCAATCCTAAATTCGTTCTTTTCCATTTAACATACTTAAGATTTCCGCTTTACCAGTATTGTATCATAATGAATCCCCCATCTTGAGTAGAAGGTAATGTGAATTTGGGAATCAAATTCTTTTAAGTGGGGGAGGGTGTAACGCCCAGTAATTTTGAAATAGGAATGAGTATATTTTGGTTTTGAAAAAAAATACATATAGATAAAAACTTATACATAAATGATAATTACATATTCCTACAAATAATTTTTTAATGTTTAATAAATAAAATTTATTTAAATAAGTAAATGGCTAAGTGATATTCCCTTTAGGGGATGGAAGTAAAAGTCTTGCTAAGATCGAACATGTCTCTGATACCCAAGACCGTGATTAAAAAGGGTATTAATACGGAATAGAGAGTTATTTTCAAGAAGGCATTTAATTCATATTCTACTTCTATTTTGAATTAATAATAAATTAAAACTAATAATTAGTTAAGACCCAGATCTTGTGTATAACCCCGTGATTCCCTAATGGGCCTTACAAAAAGATCTCATAGATCCTACCCTTAAATTTTAAGGGATTATGAATTTAGCATCATTTTAAGTAGCCATTTAAAGTCATTATGTATTTTTATTCGAATTAATAATCAATAAAACTTGAAAAACATCAATTTATAATTTGTTAATAATTTAGAAATTTTAATATTTCACATTTATCACATTATATTTTTATTTGAAGGAATTAGGGTATATTGATAAGCTTTAATGCATTAAAGATAGTTAAAAGATAATAAGAATGGGCATATATGCAATTTTGATCTTTTGGAGTGTTCGTGGAAAGGGTGAATAGCGCCCTTCATCCTGTCGTGTTAAGCAAATGCTACGACTTAGTATAAGTCGCTATTTCATAAGACTGTGAATAATGCATGAATAGTACCACTTTTCAAATTAAAAGAATTTTGTAAAACTAATTTTATAGAAAAATAGATAAAAATGGAAAAATCCTACCCATAAAATTTCATAGCAAGACCCCATCGAATAAAAAGATAAAAATCTGGAAAAATTGCAAATAAATGTAAAGAGTTGAATAGCGCCCGTACCTAAGGCGCTGCTTGTTGAGAAACGCTTATGAGATAGGCACGACTTATTAAAACGTGGCTTTAGCATGGACGCGGATTTTTTAAAGTAAAATAAGGAAACTAACAGCCGTATCTCGCTCGAACTAGGAGGTATTGTTATGGGAAGTGATTAAAAGTGGGAAGGTTTGAATTTTAATCGGATTACTACTTGAATATTAATCCCACTCAAACTCTAACTCTCCAAACCCTATAAATACCCACCCCTTCAATCCAACCTATGGGCTTTTCTCTTCTTCCTCAAACCCACGACCATTGCTGCCCCTTCTCCAACAATAAGAATTTGTTTCTTTGATTAAAGAGTCAAGAAGAGCCTTTTTCTATTCGGATTACTGCTCCAGAGAAGCCTATTCTTCCTCCATTGTTGAAGATAAGCTGTGTTGCCTGCAATTGATACTCTTCTTCCTCTTCGGCTGATTAAGGAAGAAAGACCTCTTCCTTCCCTTTCGGTCGCTAAGGAAAACATCTGTCAATAGAAGCTGCTACAATATTTCGTGAAGCTACAGTGTGAAGAACAATCAACTTCTTCATCTGTTGCTACGGTTTTAGATAATCTGCTATAGAGTATCGTTTGCTCTCTTTATTCTTCAATCCCTCTGATCGATTATCAACCACATCGACACCAAAGGTAGGTGTTCTAAATTGCTAAGCTTAACTTAGTAAAAATAGGAGTTTTGCATGCATATAGATCATTTAACCCTATTTATATGGCTTTCTGTTTTAAAATTTCAGATATAAGTGAAATAGCAACCTAGACATAGGCGCTATATTGAATTCACGTCTTTATGTCAGTCATTGTTTTAATGATTAATTATTAAACCCGCATATTCAAAATTTAATAACTTCAAATTTAGACATCTAATCAAATACATTCGTGCATTGCTAGATTCCTGGTATTTTTATCTATCCATTCATGTACTTGTCCCTGGAAAATCATTTTATTTGGAAAAATGACACTATTCTTGCAATTTTTACTCTGGAATGAACAATGACCCCTATCCTGTCGCCATATTGAAACCAGAGCCCAAGGTCTGGATGCTATTTCTTAAAACATGGCTGCGCCATGGGCACGAATAAAAACAGAACCAAACGATGTGTTAAAAGGCTATAAAAAATCCAGGATTTATTTACACTAAAATTGGAATATGAATTTAAAAGTAACGACTGGGTCACAGGCGCGGTTTATGCAATAGTAGCTGTACCCCAGGCGCTATTTAAGAAATAGGGGCCATGACCTAGGCGCCATTTTTCTGTCATGAGGGTTTTCCGTCAATTTCATGTACACCCTTCCAATGGGTTACACATGGCACTATGTTCCATCCGTGAGTATAGTCCCACGTTTCTCAGTGATTTATCGATTACCTTATATTTCTCGGTGACTTATAAGCCCTTCGTTGGACATTCTGTTCCCTCGGACTGGTGAGTTAGTCATAGAGACCTCCGTAAGTCTCCTCGATGCCTTGGATTCCCTCAAGGCCGATTGAGCTGGTTGTACCATCAAAACCCATAACACTTTTGTTACCATGCCCCTCTAGGAACATGGTATACCGGCCCTCATGGTATGCTAAATAGCCCCCATAAGATAAATTCTTAAGCTAATGGAATGGGAAACCATGCCATTGCTATTCATCTTGAATTGCGTGCCTCTACGTAGACACCAATTCTTTTACCTTATCATGTACAAAGAACGAGCGCTCATGTGTTTATGAACGCTTATTCGAGTACTCATGGCACCCACTAGGGAGCCAATTCCACCTAGTTTTCCGATATATTCCGCAAGATCTACCTTAAATTCCTACATGTTTCATTCCCTTGAAATTCTACATTGGCTATAACTATCGTGGATGTCGAAAGTGCATTATACAATGCCTGCGCATATAAGGTCCCGATCTGGTCCTGGGAGGAGCACCCGAAAGTAATAGTGCCCATGGGAGTTCTAATGATCGCGGTGTGGCATTACACCGAAGTACTCATCGTTCTAGAGACATTCCACTACTCTCTCTCGTGACTTTACATGATATTACTTGCATGCGTGACTCGTCGTGATACTTGCTAGAACTCTAAATAGCCAATATCTCATGCTCGATACTATCTTTAACTTTTACTTATCACGTTTTACTAGAACTTCCATATCTCAGTTTAATCGATATACTTGCATTTTGTTTTTGCGATCATTCATGTATATTAGCATTGCATTCATGTAACATGTAATTACTTAAAGCTAGCTTGTTCTTGAGATATAATTCCTACTGAGCCTTCGCTCACCTAGTTTATTCCAACCTTTTTCAGGTAATCAGGTGGCTAATGAGACCGAGACTCACACGGGAGGGACAAGTGTGCAAGCGAGTTTCGGAAACTAGTGAACCCGTGTCTTTTATCTTTCTTGAGTCTAGCTAGTATTTCCTATTAATTGTCTAGTCTAAGTTCACTAGCGTGTCTTTGGTCTTTTCTTTCTGTTATGATGTGGTTGAGTCTTCAAGTTCTGAAAATTGAAATTATAAGAGACTTATATTTGAAATAAATTTTTTATTACTCCAAATTATTTGGTCTCATGCCATTGCTCTTGATCGTTCACGACTATTTAATTGCCACGTTCCGAGCAAACGACACGTTCCGCTGCTATCGGTTCAGGGCGTGACAGTTTTGCTGCCGTCGTGCAGCATTTATTAGTGAAATCCTCTCGAGTTAAGAGGGGTGGACGTAGGACGGCACTCGGGTGCATCCGAACCATCTAAAAAATCATTGTGCCGTGGGTTGCTTTCTGTGAAAACGTTGTTTCATTTTATCCGTCTCATTTCCAAGTGTGATCCGGTGAGCTGAGAGCTTATATATATATACCGTCTGATCTTAAATTATCATCCGAGTGTTTATCATATGCGCTGGGAAGTTGTGAGTGGTTGGATGATCCTCATTCAGTTAGTTCACATCAATCTGAATTTAGAGTGGTCCATCATCTCATATTAATATCTCTGCATTTTTCAAGGAAGTTTCATTGTTGCCCAATCATCTCTGTGATTTATTTTTAAATTTTGTTAAAAAGGGGGCGTAATCAATTCACCCCCCTCTTGATTGCATTCCTAATCGGGCCAACAAGTGGTATCAGAGCCTCGACACCGTTTTATTTTTAAACCTAGCGGTTTAAAGAGATCTGTTAGGAATGGCTAACAAGGGGTTAATGCCCGAAGGGCATTCTATTCATAGGAATCCCTACTTTGATGGTACCAATTACACATATTGGAAGAATACGATGACTGTTTTCCTTCGTGCTCAATACCATGAAATATGGACCGTTGTTAACAACGGCCCACATACTTTGCCGGAGGATGAAACGAAGTGGAATGAAGAACACATTAAGAAGTCCACTGTGAACTTCAATGCTTTAAATATTATTCAGTGTGCCATTCACCCGACTGAATATGCTCGTGTGTCTATGTGCAGGAATGCAAAAGAGATGTGGGATAAGCTAAGGTTGATTTATGAAGGTACTTCTGAAGTCAAGGACGCGAAGGTGAACATGCTTATCTGGGATTACGAGCTATTCCACATGAAAGAGGAAGAGACCATCTCCGAGATGTTCGCACGTCTCATGGAGATTACCAATGGTTTGAAATCACTCGGCAAGGATTTCAAGGATACAGATCTTGTTAGAAAGGTGTTGAGGTCATTGTCACCTAGTTGGTACACAAAGGCAACGATCATAGAGGACTTGAAGGATCTTTCTACACTTACTGTGGATGCTCTCATAGGGTCTCTAATGGTCTATGAGATAAATATCAAGAGGACGGAAGATGACACCAAAAAGAAGAAATCAATAGCATTGAAGGCAAACCCCGAAACTATCTCAAGTCAAGAGGATTCGATGGACAACACTAATGATGAAGAGGTTGCCATGATAACAAGGAAGGTCAGACAGTTTCTGCGGGAAAGAAGAAAATTTGGTGGAAAGTTCAGAAAATGGAAGAGGCAGCCCAAGCAGAAGAATGGTCCATCCAAAGCGGCTGAGATCATGTGCTATGAATGTAAGAAGATGGGACATATGAGAGGTGAATGTCCCAAATTGAAGAAAAAGGGGAAGAAAGACAAGGGCAAGAAGCCAAGGGCCATGAAGGCCACTTGGAGTGACGAGGACGAGGATGAGCCTTCGTCAGAAGAAGAAGAAGACATTGAGGAAATTGTGAAGAACTTCTGCCTTATGGCTCAGGAAGATGAGGTGCAGGTAAATTCTGACTCTGAACCCATTACTAATGATCAATGGGAACTTGCTTATGAGGAGTTGTATGAAAAGTACAAAAAGATTAGGAATGAAAACAAAAACTTGAGAAAGAACATTCATGGAATTGTTCATTCAACTAACCCCTGTAATAGATGTAGTTTGTTTGAATTGCAAGTTCAAAAATTCAAAACTGTCAATGAGTCTCTAGAATCAAAATTGGTCATGTTTGAAGATGAAATATCTTGTTTAGAAGTAGAAAAACATAATGCATTCAAAGTTAAAGAAGAAATTCAAGAGAAAAATGAAATGTTGAAAAAGGACTTGGAAGAGATGAGTGAGAAAATACATGAATGTGAGAAAATCAAAGGAGAGTTGAAGAGTAAAACTGAATTGTTGGTTACAGAATTGAATGATTTGAAAAGTGCACATGAAAAATTGTTGAAAGCAAAGGAAAATTCAAGCTTCATGCATGGCAACAAAAATCAAGTTCATTATAACATCAAAAATTCACAAGTTCATGGAGAATGTTCAAACACACACACCAATCCACAAGCTATTTATTCTCGGTTCCCCTCTACCTTTAAAAATGTGAATAAAAGAAATAATTTTGATAAGAAAAGACCCACTTATTTTTATTGTGGGAAAGTAGGGCATGATATGTACATATGCCAATTGATGAAGTATGATGATGATCTATTTTTCAGCAAGTATAGTCAGAATTCTGTGAATGCTAACATCAAGGGACCCAAGTTTGCTTGGGTACCCAAATCAAAATGAGCCTGTTTGCTTATTGGTGCAGGTCTACGTGAAGGCGACAGAAAATAAGTGGTACCTGGACAGCGGATGCTCCAGGCACATGATAGGAAATAAAGACCTTTTTGCAGACCTAGCAGAGAAAAATGGTGGAACGGTAATTTTTGGAGGACAGGACGGAGGTAAGATTGTTGGCATTGGGAGAATTGGTAAGGATCTCAACCATTGCATCAAGGATGTTTTACTTGTTAGAGGTCTAAACCACAATTTGCTTAGCATTAGTCAACTTTGTGACAAAGGTCACAAGGTTATTTTTGAATCTTCTCACTGTTCTATTGTTGATGCAAAAACTCATGAAATTAAGTTCATAGGAGTGAGAAGTAATAACACTTATCTTGTTGATTTCGATGAAATTGCTTCTGAAAATTTATGTTTGGTTGCTAACAAAAATGATGATGCTTGGTTGTGGCATCGCCGTCTTGGGCATGCCAGTTTTAATGTCATCAGGAAATTGTCTAGACATAGTTTAGTTAGTGGTCTTCCTTTCTTAAATTTTGAATTTTCAAAAATCTGTGAAGCATGCAATGAAATAAAACAAACCACAACTTCTTTCAAATGCAAAAATATTATTTCCACTGAAAAACCCCTTCAGTTATTACACTTGGATTTGTTTGGTCCCACCAGGACACACAGTCTTGGAGGGAAACTTTATGGCTTTGTGATAGTCGATGATTTCTCAAGATATTCATGGGTTTTGTTTTTAGCTAACAATAGTGATGCATGCAAAGAATTTATTGATTTCTGTGCAAAGGTTCAAAATGAAAAGGGATATACTATTCAGAAAATCCAAAGTGACCATGGAAAAGAATTTGAGAATTTTGAATTTGATGAATATTGCAGGAAGCAGGGGTATGAGCATCAATATTCAGCACCAAGGACCCCTCAACAAAATGGAGTGGTCGAAAGGAAAAATAGAACGCTCGTGGAGATGGCACGTACAATGCTAGCGGAGAATGGTCTTCCAAGGTATTTATGGGCAGAGGTAGTGAATACTGCCTGCTATATCACCAATCGGGAAATCGTAAGACCTATCCTTAAGAAAACTCCTTACGAGTTGTACAAAGGTAAAAAACCCAACATATCTCATTTTAAACCATTTGGATCTATCTGTTATATTTTGAATAATGGTAAAGATAATTTGGAGAAATTTGATGCTAAGAGTGATAAAGGGATTTTCCTCAGGTATTCTCTAACATCTAGAGCTTACCATGTTTACAAATCTAGAACTCTTGTTATTGAGGAAAGTCCGCATGTTGTAGTTGATGAATTCACCTTGAGAAAGCCAAATGATGATGATCATTTTTTGGTTACAAGTGAAAGTAAAGTTGAGAAAGGAGAATCGAGCAAACAAGGTGAGGCAGAAGGTCAAGAAAAGGAAAAGGAGCAAGTGCAACAAGAGGAGCAAGTACAATCAACTCTACCACACCAATGGACTACACTTAAAGATCATCCCTTGGAGAATGTGATTGGTGGTGTGGATGAATGGATAAGAACCCGGGCTTTAATCAGGGAAGTTGAACATCATGATAATTTAGCTTTACTTTCCAATATTGAGCCTAAATCTTTAGATGATGCTCTTAATGATAATTCTTGGGTTCTAGCCATGCAAGAAGAACTGCACCAATTCTAAAGGAATCGGGTGTGGTTCCTTGTGCCCCGGCCTGATGAACATCCCATAATCAGAACTAAGTGAGTTTTTTAAAACAAACTTAGTGAAGACGGGGTGATTGTGAGGAATAAGGTAAGATTGGTAGCCCAAGGCTACTCTCAAGAATTTGGTATTGATTTTGATGAATCTTTCACTCATGTGGCTAGATTAGAGGGAGTAATGATTCTTCTTGCTTATGCTTATCACAGGAACATCAAGCTTTTCCAAATGGACGTGAAGAGTGCCTTCCTCAACGGGGTTATCAAAGAAGAAGCATACGTGGAGCAACCACCGGGCTTCGAGGATGAAAAATTTCCGGACCACGTCTACAAATTGGACAAGGCACTGTATGGGTTAAAACAAGCTCCCCGGGCATGGTATGATCGCTTAAGTTCATTTTTGATTGATAATGGCTTGAAACGAGGTAATATAGACCAAACGTTGTTTACTAAGACTTGTGATAAGCATGCCTTACTTGTGCAAGTTTATGTAGATGACATTTTATTTGGAGCCACAAATCTGAAAATGAATGATGATTTTGCTCAACTTATGCAGGGAGAGTTCGAGATGAGCTTGATGGGCGAACTAAACTTCTTCTTGGGGCTTCAAATGAAGTAACTAGACGATGTTATCTTTATTAACCAGAAGAAGTACACACAAGAAATTTTGAAGAAGTTTCAACTAGAAAATGCCAAGCCGTTTGCTACACCCATGTCCACTTCACTTAAGTTAGAAGATGATAAAGGTAATGTCATGGATCAGAAACTTTTTAGGGGTATGATAGGCTCATTGTTATATCTTACTGCTAGTAGGCCTGACATACATTTAGCGTGTGTCTCTGTGCAAGATATCAATCTTGTCCCAAGGAATCTCATTTGTCGGCCATGAAAAGGATTCTTAGGTATTTGAAAGGTTTTGTTGATCTTGGTTTGTGGTATCCTAGAAATAATTCATTTGATTTGCTTGCTTATACTAACTCTGACTATGCTGGGTGAAAAATGGATCGTAAGAGCACGAGCAGTCACTGTCAGTTTCTAGGGGGCTGCATGGTTTCATGGGCCTCAAAGAAACAACAGTGTATGGCTTTATCAACTGCTGAAGCCGAATGTGTGGCTGCAGGCAGTTGTGCGGCCCAAGTACTCTAGATCCAACACCAGTTGTTAGATTTTGATATCTCTTTGAAAAAGACTCCCATTTTGTATGATAATGCTTCCGCGATTAATCTGTCCAAAAATCTTGCCCAACACTCTCGCACAAAGCACATAGAAGTTAGACATCATTTCATTAGAGATCATATAAATAAAGGTGACTTTGAATTGTCTTTTGTAGATACAAAAAATCAACTTGCTGATATTTTTACAAAACCTTTGAATTCTGATCAGTTTTGCTTTCTAAGGAAAGAATTAGGAGTGCGTAGATTAGATAGTAAAAATCTTTTTGAGTTGCTTTATACATATTCTCTCAAATTTTCAATTAAAGCAATTGTGCATACCACTTTATTTTCTTGCACATAAGGAGATTTTCCACAGCATCTAAGTTTCAATACTTTCTGTTTGTGCATAACACTTTGAATAACATTTGATCCTCTTTCATAGCTTCATTCTCTTGCATCCGCGTGTATATAACTTCATACACTCTATACTAATGCGCGCATGAATGCCATGATTATCCGGTATATCAAATACCGATTGTGGAAGGTTGGATTATGTCCTGCTGGAAACTTTCTCCATGCGTGAGGGTGGTCTTCGAACCTACATTCTTTGCCACGTACTGGTAATCAACCTGTGTGAAAAATTCATCTCAGTGCATGTCTGAGTGTATATAAAATAGCACCCTTCTTTTTTATTCCTCCTATGACCTTTTCCCTTACTAAATAAAAATGCATTGGTTCAGACATGTTTGTCACATGGCACACATTAAGAGGGAGGTTCTTTTTATAATAGTGCATACACTTAGGGGGAGACATGACAATGATTAGACTAATTCATCTATTACATTCAATACAATCTCTCTACATGTGCTCTTTTGAGATAAATGACTCTGTTTAATAAGGATTTCAGTTATTCCACTCAACACTTTTGAGAGCTCTTGAATTCCTACATTAAAGTCTCGTGTCTCGTGAGGAAAAAGCTGTCAGCCCCATCAAAAATTTCAATAAGTGGATTTGGAACTGAGTAGCCGGGAATCCCCCCTGAGACAAATGAGGAAAGTCGGATCGAAAAGTGACAAATAACCACAATTCAAATAAGTGACGAAACTGAGTAACTGGGAAATGCCCCTGAAACAAAGGGTATAACTCGTGTCAAAAGTTAGTCATCTTGTTAATAATTTAAAAAAAATTAGGGCTATGCAAAGCTACCAAAAGTCGAGTACTGTGCAAGGAAGTGTAGGAAAGAAAGGTTCTTTCCAGTGTTCCTTAGAAAATCTGAAAATCTATATTGTTATGGATTTCAATGCTCATCTTACACTTCTAGCTTGATTGTGTGAATGTACCTTATGAATCAGTCATCCTTCATGGTTAATGTAGTACCATTTCTTTGTAAGCACATCCTTCTTAATATTGCTCATGCACATCATGCTCAAAATCGATTGCATCTTTCCTTATCCTATCCATACTGGACTTGCTTGATACTATATCTTTTTATGGCTGTGTGCCTGCTTGCGTGATCACTTATTTCCTTCATAGGCATCTTACTGAGTTAATTGTACATATGAGGCATAAGAACTTTTTCCATCCTTCCTTCATCCCCTATTTGACTCTGACAAAAAGGGGGAGTAATAAATGTTTTGCATGATTGTGAATTGTGAATGGTGAATGGTCATTAATACTGTGTTTTGAGATGGCTATTTTAAATGGGTGATAGTTGATGGTTGTTTGGTCTCATTCATGCAAATCTTTGTGTTATTTAAAGGAGTTTTATCTTCGTCAAAAAGGGGGAGATTGTTGTGCCCTGGGATTATTTTAACGAAGATAATTTGGTCGATTTTCATGTGATTTGCATTGCTTAACCTTTGTTGGATGTGAGTAAAATTGATTGATAATTCATGAGCTAAGCCTGATATCACTAATGTGTTTGGTTGGTTAAATTGGGAATGGACTGAACCTGGTTTGTTTAGTCTATTTTTGGAACCCTTGGTATTTATGAATGGTTCAGTTGTATTTAATTCAGAAATGGATTGTTTGCATCCATTTGATATGTGAAGGTTCATTTGTCTCTTTGACTGATCTAGTGACTTGGCCTGATTTAATTTCCAATTGGCTCTTACATGAATGAAGCAATGTTTTGAATTGAAAGCTTGTGTTTTATCAGGGTTGAGAGGATGTGAATCATCTTTCATATGGTTCCATGTCAAATAGAACATCCAAGTTGAAGGGTTTATGGCAATTAAATGATGTTTTCATAAGAATAGCTTGAAGATTGAATTGAAAGAATACTTGTTCAAGTGTAGGTTTAATTTTCAAATTGTACTCAACCATTGGATCCATGGTAAGAATTCATGCTTGAATCTATGCTTTGATTGGACTTGGTGCATTGTTATTGGTTTCACTTGTTAATTGGTTGATTTAGGCATTTTCCATATTCTGCTCTAAAAGTGTCGACTCTAAGAGTCGACACTTATTGGGCAGCCTGCTGTTTTGGCGCAGACAGAACATGTGCCAAAAATAGTCGACTCTAAGAGTTGACTCTTATGGCTGGCTGGGCTGTGTTTCACGAAAACAGAACTCAAGCTGAAAAGAGTCGACTCTGAGAGTTGAATCTTTCAACCACAGTTCAATTTTTTTTATCGGGACAGAACACCCTGAACAAAGTGTCGACTCCTAGAGTCGACACTTGTCTAGGTGCGTCCGGATCGTGATTTTAAGATTATTTTTGTATTGCCCATTTTGAGATCTGATTGGTTTTCCCTTTTACAGCCCTATCCTTAGGGTTTCTACCCTTGATTGGCTGTAGTTCTATGAGATTATTGCATGGGGCCTTCATGTCTTTTTGCATCTTTTCTTTGGGCATATACATATATCATGCGGTTCTATACGGTGGATATATCTTGAGGGGCTAAAGTTTTTTTTTCTTGTAGGAAGAGGAGAGGGAAAGGGCGATGCATACTTGCTGAGGAGGAGAAAAGGGTCGCTGAGGATTGCATCTCACGACCCCGAGCTCGGATCTGGAGGCGAGCCGCCGCTACTCTCCACCGGTTGTCTGTTTGGGGGCATTTCTTCGGGGAGCCGGCCACTTCTTCTCACGGTTCATTTGTTCTAATGCACCCTTCCATACTATCTCCGAGATGTATTGAAGATTAAGGGGGAAAATCATCTTATCTTGTCTTCTTATCTCTAGCTGAGCATAGCTTTTTATCTTTAGACTGGGCTTTGTATTTCCATATAATTTTTCTTCATAGACGATTTCGGACCGTCGTCTCCGTTCGCGTGATCTCTCATCATCGTGCGAGGACACGTGCGTGTGTGGGGCCATTGAGCCTGTGTATGGTGGTTTTGCTACCGTCGTGCAGCGTTTATTAGTGGAATCCTCTCGAGTTGAGAGGGGTGGACGTAGGACGGCACTCGGGTGCATCCGAACCACCTAAAAAATCACTGTGTCGTGGGTTGCTTTCTGTGAAAATGTTGTTTCATTTTATCCGTCTCATTTCCAAGTGTGATCCGGTGAGCTGAGAGCTTATATATATATACCATCCGATCTTAAATTGTCGTCCGAGTGTTTATCTTATGCGTTGGGAAGTTGTGAGTGGTTGGATGTTCCTCATTCAGTTAGTTCACATCAATCTGAATTTAGAGTGGTCCATCATCTCATATTAATATCTCTGCATTTTTCAAGGAAGTTTCATTATTGCCCAATCATCTCTATGATTTAGTTTTTAATTTTGTTAGAAAGGGGGCGCAATCAATTCACCCCCGTCTTGATTGCATTCCTAACTGGGACAACAAGTAGGAAGGGCACATGCATCGACCTTGTAACACAGCGCTCAGAGAATGTGCTCAGACCTAGAAGCATGCGCAGACCTTCTACATGCACAAAGGAAATATGCATCGACCTTCTTTTGAGGTTGCTTAAATGTGCACCGACCTCTCTTCTTGAAATCACACAGGTCCATCGACCTTCCTTCTTCGTTGCCAGGATATGCTTCGACCTTTGTCCCGTGCAGACAAAACTGTGCACCGACCTTCCTTCGCTGAGGAACCAAAGGTGCATCGACCTTGTTCTGGGTTGGAAGGATGTGCATCGACCTTCTAACGGACCAAAGGTGCACTGACCTTGTTTGCTGAATGAGTCAAGGTGCACCGACCTTGTAAGCCAAATTTCAAAAGATGCACTGACCTTGTAAGCACATGTACATCGACCTTCATCAGTCCCGAGTTAACTAGCATCGACCTTCATTGGTCCCCAGCCAACTAGCATCGACCTGCATTGGACATGTGCACAAACCTTGTGTACTTGAAGCAGAACACGCACTGACCCTCTTTTTAGAGTTAACCAATGTGCATTGACTTTGGTTCTGCAATAACTGAGGTAGCATCGACCTTGGTTGCGTGCAGATTGAAGTAGCATCGACCTTGTATATGCACAATGCAAAATGTGCATCGACCTTCATTCTGTGCAAGGTTAACTAGCATCGACCTTCATTCATCAACCACAGAAGCTGCATCGACCTTAGATGTCAGCTTGCACTGTCTTGGACTTTGACTTGCCAACCAAGACTATTGACATTTCTCATTGACTGTGCATTGACTTCTGATTTTAACTAGCTTTCAACCTGTACTTTGTGCAACTTGAACACCTCAATAGCACAAACAGAGTCATGAGAGCATATGCATGATTCATGAGAACATATGCATGATTTTTTATCAACAAAGCACATTGATTGATCATATTAAAGAGTATACATGACTATAGTTTTTGACAGCATCAAAACACAGGGACACAACAGAAAACTACCCTGTGCATGATCTGGAACTAGGTACTATTATATTCACCTTGAAAATTTGGCAACATTACCTCTATGGGGAGAAGTTCACTATATTTTCAGATCATAAAAGTCTGAAATATCTCTTCACCCAAAAAGAACTAAACATGAGGCAACGCAGATGGTTGGAGTATCTCAAAGACTTCTACTTTACTATCCAATATCATCCAGGTAAAGCATATGTTGTAGCTGTCGCTCACCTATATGCTGGAATGAAGTAGGAGAAAGGTAATTTCTCGGCCCCGACATCATCAGGGATACTACCGAGAAGATAAAGCTTATTTGGGAAAGACTCCAGATGGCTCAAGATAGGCAGAAATCATATGATGATAACAGAAGGCGCGACCTGGAATTTCAAGTAGGAGACCACGTATTGCTTAAGGTTTCTTCGGGTCGAGGTATTCGAAGATTCGGCATCAAAGGCAAGCTCACTCCGAGATTCATTGGCCCCTTTGAAATTCTTGAAAGGGTTGATAAAGTCGCATATCAAATAGCTTTACCCCCTCAATTAGCTGGAGTCCATGATGTATTTCACGCCTCAATGCTCAAAAGGTATGTCCCCGATCCATTCCATGTCATAACTTATGACAACCTGGAGATTAAAAAGGATTTGTCATATGAGCAAAAGCCAATCAAGATAATTGAACGGGAAGTACGTCAACATCGGAATAAGACTATTCCTATGGTCAAAGTCCAATGGACCAAATTATGGCCACATGAAGCAACATGGGAAACCGAAGAAGTCATGCGCAAAAGATTTCTGGAGATATTTGAATGTAAGTACACTCTCCTTAGCAAATCTTATTACGATGAATTTGGGGACCAAATTCTTTTATGGTGGGGAGGGTGTAACGCCCGAGATTTTTCTAGGAATTTTTCGGATTAAAAATATAAATTACTAAGCATTTTTAAAGGCTTAATGGGTTATTAAGAAGAATTAAGGATTTATTTAATCCCTTTAAAAGCCCTATATCAACTAAAGGGCTAGGCCCAACTTAAATAGGCCCAAAGACCCATTTCAAGACTTTTTAGACCCAAGCCCATTAATAGAAACGTAAATTAAGTAATTTACTGATTTAAGTGGGATATGTACATCAATTGGGGGATAAATGGGAGATAATATGAAAAATCAAAAATTTCGGATCTTCTGAAGCCTAGCAGTCTATCGCGCGACCGCCAGACCCACCTTAGTAGTCCTGATATGACCGTTAGGCAACCCCAGTTCCGTGAAACAAAGAAACATGATAAAGCTTGGATCTTGGTCGATCAAATCACCTTAGATCGAAGCTACCCGACATGGAAGACTCTCTAGAACTCTCTAGGGATTTACTCTACTCCAATTTAGGACTCTAGGTTCGATCTAATCCCTTAAACCTAGGTGAATCCTATAAATAGATCCTAACTTTGACTCATGCAAACCCTAATGTTGGCTAGCATATTTTGAAGATAAGATGGCGTCAACTCAGGTTGGTTCCTTAGAATAAATTGTTCTTCTTAGTTTTATCTAACTACCCTTAAATTTTCATGCTAGAAGACCCATCCGTTGGAGAGTTAGAGCCTATGCAAGTCGCTGGATCGCAACAGATTGCACAGGAACCAGTGCGACGGCCCAGTTAAGATCTGAAAAATAGAAGCCCTAAATGAGGTATTTAGAAGTAGTGTCTTTAAAACTTTTTGTTCCCCTTTCTATCTTCTATCTACCCTCCAATTTTACAGTTTTAGGTCAAGAGGTTACGGAGAACGAAGGGTGAGATGTTACTGATTTGGCACAGAACGTGCAGAACTAGGGCTTCCTTCTAGTCAGAAATTCGAAGTTTAGGAGCACTACCAGAGGTAAGTTATCTCATGAAAAGGTTAAATTCTTATGTTAGGAATAAAAGCTCTCTCTTTCCTCTTGTTTTCATTGATTGTACATGACGAATTTAATGTTTTACTATGACTGTGCATATAGGGTTAACTTAGCATGCATGAACCTTGCCTTAAATAAGAAAATAGTAATTCTAGTTTATCTCACTCAAACCTTTGCATCTCCATGATTTAATATGATTTTATCAGGCCATATTTACTTATTGGTATGTTTTACTATGCATCTATCTACCTTAGATCAGCATATATTTCAGTTTTATTGTTGTTTTCAGTAAACAAGAAGAAACGGTCTTCCTGAGACCGCCAGAGTCTCCCTAGTGGCCATAAGATAAACCGCTAAGGCCCATAAAACGATCTTCCCACGGCCGTTTTCATTTTCTGAGTTTCTGTATTTATGTTAACCCGAAACATAAAGCAGGAAGCCTTATTTATCATATGGTAAGCCTAGATAATTAGGTTTTATCCTTGTGTTAAGTGTTATATCTATAAACTTGGATCTATGGATGGTTTATTTTTAGTAGATTTCATGTCACAAATACTTAGAAATTATTTTAACTTAAGTTAGTTTCATGCCAAACACTATACTCTTGTATTAAATCCATATTTCAATGATAGATGAACTTGGTTTACTGGTGGATTTGATCGCTATTTTACATGATCTCTTCTTATCTATGAGTCATTTTCTTATGTACATGGCACGTATTACGGTACGATGTCATTAGATACACTTTGCACATTAAGCACACAATCTTAGACTTGTGATCCTCTACATTGGATATTCCTTCCACCGGACTAGGTGATCTTATTTCAAGACCTCCGTAAGTCTCCGCGAGCCTAGGATTCCCACTAGGATGCAGAGCTGGTTGTACCCTCAAAACCCAAATTGTCTAGAAAGCACTTACACTATCGGTGTTTTTCTGAGTTCTGGTTCTAAAAACGGTCCTCAGACGATCGCTAATCCTTGTCTAGCGGTTGGCCCAAGACCGCTTTTTCCCACAAACGGTCCGTCTATGACCACATGTGTTCCTGAGTCAAGACCTTTTGGTTATGGCTATAACTCGACTAAAACGGTCCTGACTAGACCGCATGCCTCTCTTAAACGGTCATGTCTAGACCGCATGAGTTCTTAAATGGCCCAGTAAACGACCGCTTGGTCCCGGACTGTCTAACCTGAGGTTTGACCGTTGGGTTGGATTTTTATTAGTTCCTAGGTGGTCTAATGATTTCTTGGAACTTAACACTTGTCAAACAATGTATTAATAACTTATGGAAAGTAAAGAATATGTTGTTATGCTGCCGATTTTTCTTCATGGCATAACCTTGTTCTCAATCAAATCTTTGAACTCTCATATTCTTGTTAGCGCAGCAAGAGTGATATAGAGGGGGGGGGATGAATAGATCACTCCCAATTTGTAGAAACTTAAGCGGAATATATTTTCTACTGCTAACGCACCTCCTTAAACCGTACACAGAGGGATGTAAATGAGAATGAAGAGCGAATCACATGGAAGCAAAGAGCCGAGCAGATGAAGAGCGTAGAGAACAATAGCAAACCACAGAGGAGGCACTCGGTTTTTTAGGTGGTTCGATTGCAGTCCGCAATCTACATCCACCCCTCACTCCAACTAGAGTGAGGATTCCACTAGACGATGCTAGATCAATGCAGACTCAGTCTGCGAACAACGTGCTGCCACACAGCTTGAACACCAAGGGAAACAAATCCCTCAATCAAGTTCTGCCACCCACAGAACCTGAAACCTGTTCTAGCTCCCAGCTAGAACACAACCGGAGAATGCTCTTCCTTCCTCCACACACCGGAGGGAAACTGTTAATGACAGCCAGTCACTAACACCACCAGAGATCACCGATCTCTCTTCCTCTGCAACACAGAGGGAAACTGGAGTAATACTCCCTTCCTCCACACACCGGAGGGACAACAATTCAGATCAGAATAGAAGGACGAAAAATAAACGAAAGCAAAGTGGAAAACGAAAAACAATGAGAAGGAATCGGTTCTGAAATCCAATACAAATGTAGCTTCAAATGAAGCAATTCATCAATCGGCACACACTCTCTCTCTCTCTCGACCAAACTCCTCTCAGATATTGAACTCTCTGCTCTTTTCCTTTCTGTTTCTTTCTCTCTGCACTTTTCTTTCCTTTTCTGGATCGAAGGACGTATATGCTCTCCAGGCTTCTTCTTCGATCAACCTTCATCTTAAGACGAAGGCTCCATTTTATACCTGGAGTAGCAGCAGGGTGTGTGTGGCTTCCACAGTTCCCACCCTAAGAGTTCCGACTACGTGGCAACATCCAGCAGGCTGTCAGACCACGTGTCCTCATCTGGGCATTTTCCTTATCCTCGGATCACGTGCCCAGCACCAGTACGCTCAGCAACTGGAGGTAGATGGCGTCAACTCACTTGCTCCAAAGAGTTGACGCAGTCATCAGAAATCTTCAAACTTCTTAACCGCTGCGTCGACTCCATCAGCCTATTGCGTTGACGCAACGGTATCGGCAGTCCAGTGTTCAAGTCTTCTACAGATAGGCGAGCTGCGTCGACGTTATCAGCATATTGCGTTGACGTATTGAAGGCATCCAGAGATAAGTCGTCCCTTTCTTGGACTGCTGTGTCGACGCTGCCAGTTGGTGGCGTTGACGCACGAACGTGTACATTTCTATACTGGCATCTCTTAAGCCGCTGCGTCGACGCTGCTTGTTGATGGCGTTGACGCAGTGGAAGATTTCGTGAAGGCTTCATTGCTTGTAAGAGTCTCTATTTCTTTAACTGCTGCGTCGATGCTGCTTGCTTGTGGCGTTGACGCAATAGAAGACGACGTGAAAGCTTCGTCTACTGATGCGTGGACGCTTTAAGCTTCAGGCGTCGACCCTGCTCCCTTCAGCAATAAGAAAGAAGTGTATAGACTTAGTGTTAACGTTGAGCTCAATGTACAGACTCAATCAAATGAGGAGTTTCCAGTGTATGGACTTGCAATTCAAACAACAATGAATAGACTTTAGAGAAATGAAGTCTAGTGTATAGACATGGAGAGCTGTTCAATGTGTTGGGTTGGCGTTGTATAGACTTGGCTTTGAGCACTTGGGCTGAAGGCAATGTGCAGACTATGCTATGTATAGACTTTGCCCAAGGAGCCGAATGTATAGACTTCGCCACAGTCTAATGAACATACTTTGCAGAAGAGAACGAACCAAGGTGTAGACTTCAAAAGAAGTAGTCCGATGTACAGACTTCAAGGAGTCTTGACAACGGACGCTGTTCAGACTTTGCAAACACGAGACGATGTATAGACATTAAGCTTGACACTCCAATGTATAGAGTTGAGGATTGGAAGGATGTATAGGGTTGAGCTGAACTGATTTTTGCAAAGTACAGACTTAGTTGGTCGGGCAGTGTACAGACTTGGAATTCTAATGCCAGTGTGTAGACTTCAGTTAGAAGGTGCCCGATGTACAGACTTGAAGGAGTTATGCCAAAGAACAGATGAGTCGACGCATCAGCAAGGTTGGGTCGACCCACTGCTGTCAAAACTAGCTAAGCAAAGTGTAGATAAAATCATAATAGCATGCTTATCTGACACCCACATAAACTGTACTTAGTCACATGATGAAACAACATTAATCTAAACATAGAGGATTGATTTATAGTGTGAGACAACATCAAAACCATCATCAAAACCATAGGGATTCAACAATTCTTAATTTCTTTTAATTAAAACTCAAATACATAGACTATGGAGCATACCCCTGAAGACAACCCAGGAAGAGCAGAAAAAGAAACGCTTTCAAAAATTTAGGGAAATCTAATGGAGGGTAAACTAGCCTTGTCCATCACTAGCACCCCTTTTACCCTAGTCGGGAGGTCCTTGTAGTAGAAGAAAACCGCATTGTCCTGAAGAGTGCAGGCATAATCTGCTAAAGCTTCCGCCACCTGATTCCCTTCCCTATAGGTATGAGACACCGGACAGTTGAGTAGCGATGCCATCCTCATAATACCCTTCCACCATGGAAGAGTCACCCAGCTAGGAAACTCTCCATTGCGAACAGCTTCGACCATGATCACACTATCAGAGTAGACTACCGAAAGGATGAAACCTCCGCTCACAGCCAAGGCCAAACCATCATGCAACGCCCTAGCTTCAGCCAGGATACTTGAACCAGTACCGTAATGAAAGGCAAAGGCGAGATGTAGGTTTCCCCGAGAGTCCCGGATACAGCCCCCACCCCCACATAGTCCTAGGTTGCCCTTCGACGCTCCATCCACATGAAGCTTATACAGGCTCTGCGACATACTGTACTTGATAATAATAGGGTGTTTGATTTTCACACGGGGCCTAAGATTATATGAATTCAGGCAAGCAGCTTGTTCCGGAGAAATGGAAGATTGGAAAATCATTTTGTCCAAAGCATGGCCAAGAGAAGACAGGATAGATCTTTTGATGTGCAAAAGATTGCACTGCTGCCCTTCAAACCGCCATGAGCATCTCGACTTCCAAATCTCCCACAGGATCATAATGGTGGTGTATAAACCACAGAAGCCAATGGCAGACTCCATATTAGTCATGTTGAGAATACTCCAAACTCAAACTGTAACCTGGTCGCTTGGGTTAACCTTATTATTAAGAAGAGGCATGACCCATCGCCATAATTCAGAAGCTACCTCACCATGGAGAAAGACATGATTTAAGTCTTCTGGCGCCGGCTCAGTGCAACAGTCACATCTGGAGGCTAAATGAATGCCGCAATCCGCAACCCTACTGTCAACGGGAATAGCTCGATGGAGCAGTTTCCAAGTGAACATGGTAGCTCTTGGCGCAATGGAAGAATGCCACAGCTTCAGCCAGGATCGCCTGACTCACCTACCAGGCTGGAGCAACCGAATAGTGGAGCTGACAGAGAACCTCCCCCGAGCATCAGTAGTCCAGACACAAATATCATTATGCAGATGAAGAGGAGGAAAGGGGGTTAAGCGATTGGCGGAAAGTAAACTTCAAGCACAGTTGTCAGGATTTGTAAGAACATCACGGACTGAAGCAGCAGGAGCTGCCCGAGAGTTATCAGAGTTCCAGTTTAGTAGTGACTAAAGGATTGGACCATCTCCAAGCCAAAAATCTCTGAAGAAATCGACTACAGAACCATTTCATGTAAACCACCGTGAGTTATCAAGGACTAGATTACGGGCTAATTGGCTATATTTATATTCTCGTGGATGTAGCTTGATTTATAACTTGAAGATGCAACAGCGGGCACGGACAGTGTCCAAGGGCTCAACTCTAGTCCCCTCGATAGATAGCCGGAAACATACTATAAACCATGGGGTATGATGAACATTGGCGTCGCATTATGCTGGGAGTACTTTTTTTATAAACTGGTGAAATCCACGAATACTCACGAGACAATCTTGTGAAATTACATGATTGCTAGTACATTCTCGTTACATGACTTTCTAGTGCATAGCCTTTATGGTTATGAAAAAGTATATTCTTGTTCATGAAAGGCCAAATTACACTCTTGCTTAATCATATCTACATGAACTCTCAAATCTCAATCTTGATCATATCTCGTTACTTTGGTTTATTCACGTGTTTCATCGTATTTTCATGATTTATCCTTACTCTAGAGCTAAAATGTTAATTACTTAAACATTGCCTTCATGTTGATACGAAGATACCTACTAGGCATGTGTGCTCATTCCCTACTTTTTCAATCTTTTTTAGGAAATTCTAGCGGGTCGGATTCAGACTATTCAAGTGATGGATCCGGGAGTGATTAAAAGATCGAGAGAAGACCTAGTAGAGTCTTAGGTCAAGTCGAGTCTATCTATTTTTCCTTTATTTGAGTCTAGTGAATTGAGTCAAATACCATTGTAATTTTATTATCATTATCAATAAAAGTTAGATTTTTGGTCAATCATTCTGTGCATTCATTTCTTATGTGTGAATGTGTTAGCGCTCTGATTATATTACTCGCTTGAGGCGTACTAGCCGACTGTTCACGTTTCTGATTGTTTCCGCTGCATAATCTCAGGGCGTGGCATGATATGCCCTTCTTCTAACACTTATTTGATATACCAAGAGTGAATGAACAAGTGTTACGAATGATGATGAACAAGGGAAACTTAGATGTGTCGACCTGTTGGCTAGATGCACTGACGCAACAAGGATGAGAGTGAGAAAGATTGATCAAACAGGTTGAAGCATCAGTTTATTGCAATGAGGCATGCAGAAAACACGGAAGAAGTTAATGGAATTCAGAATTAATGCGGATTGAAAATGCCTAGTTCTCTTCTCAAAGTAGAAAACTTATCATTATCCAAAGGCTTAGTGAATATATCTGCAACTTGTTGTGCTATGCCTACATGGATTAATTCAAAGTTTCCTTTTGAAACTTCATCCCTTATGAAATGATGTCTAATCTCTATGTGTTTGGTGCGAGAGTGCAGAACATGATTTTTAGATAAATTTATAGCACTGGTGTTGTCACAGAAAATGGATGTGCAGCCAAGGTCTACATGGTAGTCCTTGAGCTGGTGCTTAATCCAAATAACCTATGTACCACAACTCCCTGCTACTACATACTCAGCTTCAACAGTGGATAGGGCCACAAAGTGCTGCTTCTTGGATGCCTAAGATACTAAGTACCCACCTAAGAATTGGCAGAAACCACTAGTGCTTTTCCTATCTAGCTTGCAGCCAGCATAGTCTGCATCCGTATATGAGACTAGATCTAAATTGTGTGCAGCAGGATACCAAAGACCCAAGTTGTGTGTGCCTGAGATGTATCTAAAAATTCTTTTAACAACACTTAAGTGTAATTCAGTGGGTCTATATTGAAATCTAGCACATATACACACACTGAACTGTATGTCAGGTCTTGAGATAGTTAAGTATAGGAGAGAACCAATGATACCTCGATATAGTTTTGCATCCACTTCTTTACCTGACAGATCAGCATCTAATGAGATGTTTGTACCCATTAGAGTAGATATGTGTTTCAACTTGTCCAAGCCAAATCTCTTGAGAATCTCCAAGGTGTACTTTGTCAGGCTAATAAAGCATCCATCCTTTAGTTGCTTAACCTGTAAACCAAGAAAAAATTTCAGTTCTCCTACCAAGCTCATCTCAAATTCATTTGACATCAGACTGGCAAATTCATTACAAAGTTCAATACATGTTGATCCAAATACAATATTGTCTACATAAACCTGAAATATGATTAGGTGATCATAGAGATTCTTAGTGAAAAGAGTTTGATCCACCTTACCTCGGTTGTACCCATGACTAATCATAAATTCAGTCAATATGTCATACCAGGCCCGAGGAGCCTGCTTCAAGCCATACAGAGCTTTATTTAATCTAAACACATGGTTAGGTTGAATGGACAGTTCAAATCCGGGGGGTTGTTCAACATAAACTTCCTCTTTTATAAAGCCATTTAAGAATGCACTTTTAACATCCATTTGATGAAGTTTTATATTTTTAGAGCAAGCAAAAGCTAGCATTATCCTAATTGCTTCCATCCTAGCCATTGGGGCATAGGATTCATCTAAACACATGGTTAGGTTGAATGGACAGTTCAAATCCGGGGGGTTGTTCAACATAAACTTCCTCTTTTATAAAGCCATTTAAGAATGCACTTTTAACATCCATTTGATGAAGTTTTATATTTTTAGAGCAAGCAAAAGCTAGCAATATCCTAATTGCTTCCATCCTAGCCACTGGGGCATAGGATTCATCAAAGTCTACCCCAAACTCTTGACAGTAGCCTTTTGCTACCAACCTAGCCTTATTCCTACAAATGACTCCATGCTCATTTATTTTGTTACTAAAGACACACTTGGTTCCTATGACTGACACATTTTCAGGTCTTGGAACAAGATTCCAGACATTATTTCTTTCAAATTGACCCAGTTCTTCGGTCATAGCAGTTACCCAAGATTCATCATTTAATGCTTCTTCTATTGTTTTGGGTGCAATTTGGGAGACTAAAGCTATTAGATCTTCATTATTAACAGCTTGATGATAAGACCTTGTTCTTGGGGGGTCTTGCAGATTTCCTATGATGTTTTGAGCAGGATGATCTTTCAAAAATCTGAGGTTAGTTGAAGACTCACCTTGTTCAGCAGACTCACCCTGAACTGGTCCATTTTGTGCAGCTGATTCAGGTGCCTTTGATTCTTCATTCAGTTTATCTTCTAGAAATTCTCCATCATGATTTGACTTCTTGTCATCATCTTCAAGGTCAGCAGAATTTATAGTTTCATTAAAAACAACATGAGGAGACTCTTCTACAGTTTGATCAGATATATTGAAAACCCTGTAAGCTCTAGATGTTTCAGAATATCCTAGGAAAATTCCTGGGCTACTTTTTGCTTCAAACTTATAAAGGTCCTTTTTACTGTTATTGTGAAGAAAGCACTTAGAACCAAAGATTCTGAAATAAGCCACATTTGGCTTCTTACCTTTTAATAGCTCATAGGGGGTTTTCTTGTGGATGGGTCTTACCATGGCCCTATTAATGGTGTAGCATGCAGTATTGGTCGCCTCAGCCCAACATTTTCTAAGTAGTTGACTCTCCACAAGCATGGTTCTGGCCATTTCAACAATGGTCCAGTTTCTTCTCTCCAGTATACCATTCTGTTCTGGAGTCCTAGGAGAAGAAAATCTGTGAGTCAGTCCTTCATTATCACAAAGATTAAAAAACATGAAAATTTCAAATTCCCCCCCATGGTCAGATTGGATTGTACAGATTTTATGATTACCCTCTTGCTTTATTTTATTGAAGAACAGTCTGAATTTATTGAATGCATCATTTTTATGAGCTAGAAAATAAATCCATGCGAAACAGGTAAAGTCATCCACAATGACAAATCCAAATCTTTTACCATTGAAACTCAATGATCTAGAGGGGCCAAAAAGGTCCATACGCAAGAATTCTAATGGCCTAGAGGACAAAGGTTCTATCCTAAGTTTGAATGAAGTTCGGGTCTGTTTGCCCAATGCACATGCATCAAACATTTTGGAATTTTTAGTGAAATTAATTTTGGGCAGACCTCTAACTAGATCATGATTGACCAGTTTATTGATGGTACTATAACTAGCATGCCCTAATCTCCTATGCCAACTAAAGGCATTATTATCTAAGCTTGTAGACAGGCACAAATTTGAGGCAGAAGAGTCATTCAAGTCTACTATGTAGACATTGTTCACTCTATGTCCTACAAATTTAACTTTATCAGAGTTTGCTTCAAAAATTTTGCAGGTGTGATTATCAAAAATAACTTTGTGACCTTTGTCACACAACTGACTAATGTTAAGCAAATTATGTTCAAGCCCTTCTGCCAAAAGAACTTTTTCAACAACGTTGAAGGGGAGCTTAACGACAGTTCCTGAGCCAATTATTCTACCTTTATTCTTTCCTCTAAATTTGACCATCCCTCCTACCTTTAGCTGAAGCTCACTGAATTTGCTTTGATCTCCAGTCATATGTCTGGAGCAGCCACTATCTAAGTACCATCTGCTGTTCAGAGTTGCCAAACTAACCTGAAAAAACATATCAAGCAGAATAGTTTGGAACCCAAGACAGATTGGGTCCAAAGACATTACTTAAATCCTTAACCATGGTTTTTGGAATCCAAATTTGTTTCAAGGTATTTTTTTGCTTCTTGTTGACAGTTTTGTTGAAGTTATGAGCAAAATTTTGTCCACTTGGCCTATTAAAATGGAATATGTTCCAGTCTGTGGACTGTTCACTTCTTGGGTATCTTTTGTACCCATTCTGTCTAGGAAGACCATACTCATTAAAGAATCTCTGTGGATGGACAGAATTTGCCCAGTATTTTCTATATTGGCCCACGTTTTTGTTGAGTCGGATAACTAGTAGATATAGAGGGGCGTTAATAGATCTACCCAAAATTCTTTTGAAATTTAAGCACTTAAGATGTGGAATTAAAATACTAAGGCAGACACCACCAATTCAGATACACAAGCTGAAACAGGTAAGAGATTAACCAGATGATACACAGATGACTGAGATGTGAAATAAGGATTTCTGAAATAACAACAGTGATATATGATAGAATATGTAGAAGCACACAAGTTGCAGATGAGATACTTGGCGGAGATTTGACTCAGGAGTCACTTACGCAAGGGAGTCAACGTTTTAGATAGGCTTGACCTATCCTTCGAGTTACTTCTTTTGATATACCTTATTGCAACAGTTAATTCAGTCAAGAGAGAACTGCAAATCAAATCTAGGATACCAGCAGAAAGAGGCAGCAATCACATAAGCATAGTGCAAAGCAAATTTTAACGTGGTTCGATCTCAACCTTGAGATCTACGTCCACCCCTTACTCAATCGAGTAAGGTTTACCGCTGACTAACAGCTTGAACAGCTGATCCACAGCTTTGGGGATAAAATCCCTAAAAACCGTTGAGCATTATTGCTTGCTAAGACCGCTGGTTCATAGCTTAACCTGCTGAGCTTCACAGCTTGTTGACCGTTGATACACAGCTTAGGAATGATGTCAAAAACAAACGAAAACCCAAAATAACAATGGAAAGAAACAATATAGCTCACTATGGAGCAAATTGACTCTGGATCTGATCCAAGAGTCAAGATAGCAACATTTCCACTCAGACTCTCTTCTCACTCAAACGATCTTCACCATCTTATGACACTCTGTTTTTCTCTCTATATTTTGCAGCAGGCTCTTTCTCTCGATCTCCTCTCTGACTCTTCTCTCTCATATTCTAACTCTTCTCAGCCTCTCTTCTCAATATCACTAAACTCTTCTGCTCTTTGCTTCGTGTATTCCTCTTTCTCTCTGTCTTCTTCCGCGAACTCCAAAACTCTCATCTTAGAGATCCCCTCTTTATAGGCGCAGGCTGAGCCAGGTGGTCCCCTGAGCTTTTTGAATTTTGGGCGTGTGGAAGATACACTCTCGCCCAAAGATTTTCTCTATAAAGTGCACTTCGAGGGGCCACGTGTCAGAGGTGGAGGTTGTGACGATCCACGTGGCAGAATATCAATTTTGTTCCCTGCCTTGGACCATGTGCCTTTAATCTGGTTCTTTAAGTTCCACGTGAGAATGATGGAGACTGCCTTTATGCCACCCAGGTGTTCCATCATAGAACTGCGATGGTTCTTCCTGATTCTATTCAAAACATAATCCAAGATTTATGATTTTAATAAAGCATGCAATAGTTGTTAGCAAATACACTTTTAGATACTTCATGAGGTCAGGCAGTTTATTTAAGTAAATGCTCAAAAACTCTTCAAGTGCATCGAAGCATAAATGAAGTGTATCAACCTATATTAGCTAACACATGTAGTAGGTCAGAGTAACAACATCGACCTTATTGAAATACAGTTAGACTTTCAAGTCAGTGTGAAGTCAGACACACTGACTTGAAATGAAGATGCATCGACCTTACCTTATGGTAAATTCGCAAGGTGCATCGACTTTGAAAATAATAACATACAAGCATCGACCTTTCTGAGACATGCATAGACTTGACCTTCAGTCGCTAGCTCACTAGCATCGACCTTACTAAGACATGCATAGACTTGTTCTACAGTCGCTATCTCACTAGCATCGACCTTACTAAGACATGCATAGATTTGTCCTTCAGTCGCTAGCTCACTAGCATCGACCTTACTAACACATGCATAGACCTATGCAACGTTCGTCGCCTTACTAACATAGACCTCATTGAAACATGCTTTGACCTGCGCTGCAATCCTTCTACGTGTCTCACTAGCATCGACCTATGCAGCAGTCGATGACTTACTAGCTTCGACCTTCTAGTGCAGGACTTCACATGTGCATCGACCTTTCAATGCAATACTTCTACATGTGCATCGAACTTTCTAAACGATAACTCTGCACATGCATCGACCTTAAGAATTGAAATGGACATATGCACTGACCTTTGTATGCAATAATGTGAACATGCATCAACCTGCATCGACCTTGATATGCAACATGCATCGACCTTCATATCCAACAAGAACTCATTCTGACTAAATGAAAAACTTTAAGATAACAATGTTGCTAGAGCCAAACTAAGATCAAAAACACTATTGCCATCATCAAAACTTGACATTAAAATCAGAGGAGAAACAACATTCTCCCCCTTTTTGATGATGGTAACACTGCTATATTTTGATGGCAACACCTATTACTTTATGAGTCAGAATATGCAAATGTCATAGTCAAGTATAATAAGAGACAGATATGCAAAGACAGACATGCATATGCCTAGACAGAGACAAGGAAGTCTCTCTCTCCCCCAAGGCAAAGTCTCTCTCTCCCCCAAGGCAATCCTTCTTCAAGATCTCTCCCCTAACTAGAATCAAGAGATTCTAATTCTGCCATCAAGATCTCTCCCCCTTTGCCATCAGCAAACAAAAATTGATTGAGAGAGGATGAACTGGACAGGGAATTGACAGAAATTTGGGATGAAGGGTGTAAGATAGGATCAAAAAAAGAGAAGAGCATAAGTATGAATATAAGCACAATCTGATTCATCCTTCATTAGCTTAGCATAGAAAATGTAGATTCTTTTGACTGTAATATTTCACATAATGCAATTCTGATAGAAATTTGGTTTAAGAATGATGAAAGTAATATTCAGTATCTAAACTCGTTGAATAAAGTTGCATTTGTATTTAATAGCCATCAACCAGACCTACATTGTGATGTTATGTTTAATCTCACTTCATCTTACTCATTCAAACCCAATGAAATTCTTAGGATATTCTCATAACATGTATTGAGATTAAACATTGTTGACATTTCTATTTTTCATTTACCACAAGGTGATAGCATGATTTTCATTTCCTTTTCGCTCCTAATTTTTCAGAACAGTCAGGTGAAATCCATACCTTTTGATATAAGAGTACACGTTGATTAGACGCCAATACTCCTAGTTACTCAGTAGAATTTACCATTTTGTGTCATTTTGAACAGAGATAACATTAGTGTGATTTTTGACATGAGGCACAACACGTCTCAGGTGAAGTGATCCAGTTACTCATCACATATAATGTCATTGCTCTGCCTATAAAATTTTCAATCATTACAGCAATCTATTGAATCAGAGATAGCAGTACTCTTCATGACATAGGTTATCTTCATTTCTTTGATGAAGAGCCTAGTTTTTCAATGTAATCTGCCATTACTCTGCCTACATGGATGTTGATTCATAGTTTTTAACATAGCTGCCCTTTGGTTTTGTAGAAGATTTAATGTTTAAAAACAATACACAATTCAAGATTTCGACCAAGATTATCATGAATGTTAAATTTTTAGATTTAGAGAAACCTTACAAAACATACCATGGAAGATATGGTTGAAGGCTATTAAATATGAACTGCAGCCTTTTCATTGAGTTCATACTTTAGTTTTTTTGATTCATTAGACTTAAACCAAAAAAAAATTTATAGTGAATCAAGGATTCTTATAGGAGAAGATTTTTGAATTTCAAAGCCAGAATAATGAATTAAAGACCAGATTGTTATTATATTTAAGTTGGATCAGAGAGCAGTACTAAAATACAGTAGACAAAGCTGTTGTCAACCAAATATGCCACATAACTGATAGAATGTTTTTGACACAAGCTCCCCCTGTCTATATGCACTACTGCTAGACACAACATTGAATACACAGACTCATGGACAGGCATGTCAACCATAAACTCCCCCTTACTACATGCATAATAGAATGATATGCAAAATATAGATTATGCACTATTGACCCATGGTACCAGGTGGATGTGAACCTCTACACATGATGGTGGGTTTCCAGACAGACATAATCTGTCTTTCTCCCAGCGTACCATTTGATATACCTATGGGTCAGAGAGTGAAGAGCAGCACACAACCATGTAGACATTGACAGTACCATATACAACATTTATAGACAAAAGTGTGTGTTTAAGCAAATAGAGACTGTCATTTATGTTGAGAATTTACACAGACCAAGTTCTCTTCTCAAATATTTAAACCCTTCATTATTAAGAGGCTTGGTGAAGATGTCAGCAATCTGTTTTTCAGACTCAATGAAATTTAATTCAATTTCCTTTTTATTAAATTCATCTCTAAGAAAATGGTGTTTTATTTCAATATGTTTAGTCGGGGAATGGTGAAAAGAATTTTTTGTTAGAGATATGGCACTAGTGTTGTCACAGAGAATAGTAATACAACCAAGTTTAATGTGATAGTCAATAAGATGATGCTTAATCCAAAGGACTTGGGCTGCACAGTTCCCTGCAGCAACATACTCTGACTCAGCTGTGGAGAGAGCAACAGTATGATATTTTTTAGATGCCCAAGATACTAGACAACCACCTAGATATTGACAATATCTACTAGTACTTTTCCTATCTATCCTACACCATGTATAGTATACATCAGTGTAAGCTACAAGCTCTAACTCACACCTAGCAGGATACCATAGACCTAAATCCAGGGTGCCAGATAAATATCTAAAAATCCTTTTGACTGCACTCATGTGTAAATCCTTAGGACTAGCTTGAAATCTAGCACACAAACACACTAAGAATTGAATATTAGGTCTAGATGCAGTTAAATACAACAGGGATCCGATCATACCTTGATAGGTTTTGGAATCAACCAATTTACCTTCTGGGTCAACATCAAGACTGGTTGATGTACCCATTGGTGTAGCAATTTCCTTGAGATTCTGCAGCTTGAATTTCTTCAGGAGATCCTTGATGTACTTTTCTCGTGTGATGAAGCTTCCTTCTGAGGTTTGGCAAATCTGCAGTCATTAGTTAAGAGAATTCCTTACACATAGATGGTTTGGTTGAACCAAATATAATGTCATCTACATAAATCTGAACAACAAGGATATCCTTGTTATCTACCTTAGTAAACAGAGTTTGGTCAACCTTACCTCTTGTGAAGCCCTTACCTGTTAGGAATAATGTCAACCGGTCATACCAGGCCCTGGGAGCCTGCTTCAATCCATATAAAGCCTTATCCAACTTGTACACATAATCAAGAAAATCAACACATTCAAAGCCAGGTGGTTGTTTGACAAAAACTTCTTCTTTTATTAAGCCATTTAAGAAAGCAGATTGGACATCCATCTACTGAAGCTTCATTCCTAAGCTACATGCAAATGCAAGAAGAATCCTAATAACTTCAAGCCTGGCCACAGGGGCAAAAGACTCTTCAAAGTCTACCCCAAATTCTTGATTATACCCTTGAGCAACTAGCCTAGCTTTGTTTCTAACAATTTTTCCCTGTTCATCTGTTTTATTCCTAAAAACCCATTTTGTTCCTATGATGGAGCCATGTGTAGGTTTTGGAACAAGGTGCCATACTTTGTTCCTTTCAAACTGACTAAGATCCTCATGTATGGCATTTATCCAATGATTATCTTTTAAAGCATCATCAATATTTCTGGGTTCTATTTGAGAAACAAGAGCAAAAGAGTTAAGCTCATTTTCAATCCTGAAATGAGACCTAGTTCTACGGGGTTCATTAATATTACCAATGATATCTTCTAATGGGTGATCTCTAAGATTTCTGATATTGATAAGCTGATTACCTGAGTCCCCATTTATCTCCCCCTGAACTTCTGGCTCTTCAACTTCGTCTTCAGTCCCTTGTTCTACTTTTCCTCTTCTTTATTCTCTAAAATTTCTCCTTCATCCTTATTCCTGCAAAAGTCACTTTCGGACATGTTAGTTGTTTCATCTAAAAGCACATGAGGTGTCTCTTCAACAGTTTCAGATCTCTTATTGTAGACTCTATAAGCTCTTGATATTTCAGAATATCCTAGGAAAATTCCAGGTTCACTCTTTGCTTCAAATTTATCAAGATCTCTTTTAGAGGTAACATGAATGAAACATTTTGATCTAAAAACCCTAAAGTAAGCTAGTGAGGGTTTCTTACCTTTTAGTAATTCATAAGGAGTCTTTTGACTAGAAGGTCTTACCAAAGCCCTGTTGATGATGTAACATGAAGTATTCACGGCTTCAGCCCAAAACCTTCTAGGTAATCCACTCTCAACCAGCATAGTCCTAGCCATTTCTACCAAGGTTCTATTTTTTCTTTCAACTACTCCATTTTATTCTAGAGTTCTTGGTGAAGAGAACCTATGTTTAATTCCATTTTCCCTGTTGAAAACATCAAACTGTGAGTTTTCAAACTCACTACCGTGGTCAGATAGAATATTAGATATGGAAAACTTACCATCCTATTTTATTCTGTAGAAGAATTCCTGAAATTCACCAAACGCTTCATTTTTTTGAGTTATAAAGAAAACCCAAGTAAACCTATAGAAATCATCTACAATGACAAAACCATATCTTCTACCAGTTAAACTAACTGATCTAGTTGGTCCAAATAAATCCATGTGAATCAGCTCAAATGGTTTAGAAGACATGCTTTCAGTTCTGGATTTTAGAGATTTCCTAGTGTGTTTTCCTTGAGTATAAGCTTCACAGATTTTATTCTTTTCTTTGAATGATATTTCAGGTAATCTTTTTACCATGCAAAATTTATTCAACTTATGCAAAATCCTATAGCGAGCATGACCTAGCCTACGATGCCAAAGGAATGCAAGGTCATCTTTATTTACAGACAGACACATGTTCATGTGGACTTCATCATCCAAGTCAACCATGTACATGTTATTGACTCTTTTTCCAGTGAATTTTACAATTTTCGAATTAGGTTCATAAATGGTGCAAACAAGTGAGTCAAAAACAACTTTATACCCCTTATCGCAGAATTGACTGATACTAAGCAGATTATATGCAAGTCCTTCTACTAATAAGACATCACCAATGCAACAGGAAGAACATTTACCTACTTTATCTGATCCTATGATTTTGCCCTTCGTGTTTCCACCAAAAGTAACATGACCAGCATTCTTTTCAGTTAACATATAGAACTTTTCTTTGTCCCCGGTCATGTGCCTGGAGCAGCCACTATCAAGAAACCATCTATTGTGGTGGGCTGCTAGGCATACCTGCAAAATCAATTAAGTCGAGAATTTTGGAAGCCAAGAATGTTTGGGCCCCATTGCAGCAATTAACTCATGCAAGCAAGATAGCATATATTTTGGGATCCACATTTGTTTTGTTGACTTAGTTATTTTTGTGGAATTTTTATTTTTCTGGTTATTGTGCTTATTTTGGAGATTGTTTGGCTTTTTTGCAACTTTCTGAGTTTTTAGAATGTTAGAATTTTCGTGCCAATTGTTGGTCTGATAAGCATTAGGATGTGTGTATGCATCATAGAGCCTAGATTGAGTATTTCTGAGATGACCATAGAAATTCTGGTTTCTAGATGACCAAGGCCTAGACTGTATTGAAGTACCCCAAGGATTGCGTCGTTGCACCCAGTGACCTAAAGTACTCCTGCTCTGACCATTATGTGTAAAGAACTGGAGTCCAGAAGGAATGTACATTGGAGCAGTATGGCAAGTACCTCGACCTTTCTATTGAGGCTGGGTTATCTTGGTCTTGAGACGTCCTTGGACTTGAGTTCTAGTAGCTTGACTCTGATCCTTACCCTTGGGTTTAGGTGCAGTGAAGTGTGTGCTACTTTCCCTAACAACATTTACTTTTCCTTTGCCCTTGTCCTTGGCACTTATTCTGTTTTGTTCAATGTTCATTTTTATCAGGGGATAGTATTTTCCTTTTCCCTTTTCAGCAATAAATGAAATTATTTTTGTAATACCCTGGATTCTTATCGAGTCTTTTGGATCCTTTTTGGAGAGTTTCAGATCGCTTTTGTGGGTCCTGAGTTGAGTTTTATGATCCACGTGAGTTTTTCTCTCGTACTAGTTACGGAACCCTATGGTGAGTTTATTGCTCAATTCATCGACTCGTGGACGCCGCAGTTGTGTTGTACTCTTCTCGAGGATCGTTTCGACTATTTTTACGTATTTTTCTGAATTAGTGGATTTTTGGGCTAAAAATCAAAATTTTCAAAAATTAGGAAAATTCCTAATTTCTTTTCCTTTTATTCCTTTTCTTTCTTCTTCCTCTCTCCTCCCTTTCATTCGCCGCCGTGACCCTCTCTCTCCCCCATTTTCTCTCTTCTCTCCCCCTCCCGGCTCCGACTGCAGACGGAGGAGGCACGGGTAGGCTGAGGTGATGCTGTGGGGGTGGTCCGAAGCGCGATGGGGTGAGGATCGGACCATTTCTGGCGCGATCCCAAACGGTGGATTCAAAGCCGATGGTCGAGCTCGCGATGGAGTTTTCGACGTAGTTTAGTCACTACGGTGCACATAATCGTCAGTAGAGGTAGGGAAATGGATCACCTACTTCTCTTCTACGTTCCCTCAAAGTTTCACGCCGAACGGTGAGCATACGAGTGGGTTTTGCCTTGTTGGGGAAAAATCATACTTTTGGGGTGTTCGTAGGGTTCGCCGGAAAACGGCGATGGTTTTTAGATCAGTTTGTATCAATCGAACCCCTGGAATGCCAGCGTTCCAGATTCGCTGATTTCGTGTTGATTGGTTGTCATTTGGGGCCGGTACGAGCCCGGGAACCCCGGTGACTCAATTAGGGTCAATTCGATAGAATTTCCCGTTTCAAGTCGTTTTTTCATCGTTTTAACCCCTTCCGGAGTGTGGAAGGTTGGTATTGTCTTTGTGCATGTTTTCCCCTTCGACTGGGATCGAACGGGGCATGGAATAGGGCATTAGGGCTCAGTTCCGCCGGTTTTCCGCCGTAACCGGTCGACCGGACCGGGTGGGCCGGTCGACCGGCAGGCATCCGTAGGACCATGTTGGTCTAGTCGTTGGTCTGGTCGACCAACCACCCTGGGCCGGTCGACCGACCCTGCTTGGTCGACCGACCCTAGGGGTCAGGTCTACCGGAATTCTGTGTTTATGCTCGTTTTGGGTCCCGGTCGATCCGGTTGAGTCCCAATGACCGACCTATGGCCTTGCGAGTGTCCCAGACACCCTGTGAGCTCTGTGTCCGTGTTTATGGGGTGTCGGGAGGTGCCGTGTTACTTCGATTAGCGTGCCCATAGGTGTGTGTATCCTGGGCTTTGTGTTACGCTCGATCGAGTCACCGTGTATCAGTGTGAGTGCGGTGGGGTTCCCCCGCATGTGAGTGGCCTCCCTGGAGTTTCGATTTGAGGGGATGGTCTCGGTGACTCGTGGTCTACTTCGGTATTCGTGTTACCGTGGTTTTATACCCACTCAAGAATTTAAGTCGGTTGGCCTTGGCGGCCCAACCTTCATGCGTTTCTTCGCTGTAGAGCGCCTTTCTTAGGCCGCTACATGTCATTTGACTTAGGTCAATGTTTTAGGGTGGTTCGTGTGGCGGTTGTCTCTTGGACCGCCTAGTCCGTGTGGTAGATCTATATTAGACCACTTTGGTGGTTTGACTGAATAGGTCAGTTCAGGGTTGACTGGGTTTAGCGGCCTAAACCTTGACCGCGACAGTCACCTAGTGGCCCATTCTATGACTGCCAGCATATGTTCCTCTGCTTCATTCCTGCGTGTCGTTTCCCGACATGTTGGTTTCCAAGTGCCTCGGCTTGACCTCGTGGTTTGCCCTTTGTCCCGTGGACGTCTTTTGATGTCCTATGAGGGCTATAACCATGTTATCAGATAGCCAGGCGTACCCTACTATTGGGTAGGTTTCTCTATCGCTTCAGAGTCATTATTTAGGTTCCGGTCAACCCGGTGAGACCCAGTTGTTGACAAGTAACCTTATGTGTGTCTCGACTATTCTGGATAGCTCAAGACAGTGGTTCTGGATGCCTTAAGGTACTATCCTACCTCGGTTTGTGTGTCAAGGTGCTTTGAGGGTCTTGGTGCTCCCTCAGGTCTCCGTGAGTCATTTTATACGGTTATGTGGATCTGAAGATCCATGGTCGTTTCCTGTGGCTTAGGATTGGGCTGTTTGGCGGTTTATTATCACCGTCATGAGACGATCTTGACTCCGAGTCGTGAGACTCAAGGATCGTTGTGTCAGCAGGTCTAGTTGCCCTATCCGGAGTCTGTTGGTAGTTGGTGTACTGCCTTTGTACTTCGTAGTACGGGAGACAGTGCGTGCTTAGCCTGTCTGTACTCCAACACTCATGTTTCAGAGTCTCTGTGTCTAGTGAGCCTCCACTAGTCATAGCCTGATGACCTTGAGTGTCGGCCCACCCGGGAGTGGTGGCGAGGGCAGTTCCCGAGATATGATTTTTAAGCTAGTTTCCATGGGCCCCTGCTTTACGGTAGCGTCCTACTGGGGGGGAAATTAGCTAGAGGCCTGGCTCTAGGCAAGAGTCGGTGTGTGCACACGTGGTCAAGGGCATTTGGACTGGCGCCGATGGGCGTGACCCTGACTAGTCACTCATTACTGTAGTTCCTGTTCTGGTTCAGCGCGTACCTCAGTCTCCGCCGTTCTAGGCGTCCGTAGGGAGGTACCTGTGGTGCAGTATAAGACGTCAGTAGACACATCTGACTCTTCTTCTAGTGAGGAGGTGCTTCTGTCACGTGACACGTGACTCTCACATTTCTTGCGCGTCATGACCTTCCCGGGTTAGTCTCTTCTTGGCCTTACCCGAGGTCACTGTTGTGTAGCATGTACGACGCTCTAGTTGTGCATGCGATTATGTTTAGGAGAGCGTGCATAGAAATTGAGTCGTGTAGGCTTTAGTGTCCTATGTCTGTCCAGGTCTTTTCTAGGATTTTTACCTATCTTCGTAGGCCTTCGCCTAAGGCCTTGTGTTGTGTCAGCAGATCGGTAACTCCTGACTTTGTGAGATCAGGGTTCGCCTTTCTGTTACTGTTTGGAGTAGCTTAGAGAGCCGAGGTTAATTCGGCAGCCGTGTTTTGCCCGGTATAGCTTTTCTCTTTTCTTTTAGCTGTTTCTACTCCTTCCGTTCTTGGTTTTTCTTTTACAGCTTTCTAGTAGTAGTTTCCTACTTTTCCTGCTTTACTACTACTGTTGCTGTTTTAGCTGTTGTTCCGTGTTACTGCGTTATTTTTCAGTGGGGATCCGCGTGACCCCTACTGAGCCAGTGACATGAGGCTCACCCCTACTTTTTAGGTGTGGCCATCTCCGCTTCCTTTGCAGTTCCTGGTGTGGCGAGTTTGTAGTTGCCAACGGTACCTGCGTCGGGCTTCCCCCGACCTCAGTGTACGTCTTATTTATGTCGGACTGTACTTGTCTTTCCTTTGGACTGGACTCTGGTATAATTGTTAATTTTAACTGTTAATGAAAAAGTAATTTTATTTCTGCTCTTTTGCAAACCTAATTAATGAAATTTAATTACTTACTGTTATATCTGTAACTTTAATGCACTACACGATAATCCTTTTTCCCTTCGGAGCTTTACAGCTCTTGGGAGGTTTCACGGGTTCCAAGTGGTATCGGGTCTACTCGGTAGTCCTATCGGGTATATCCGATATCCGGAGTCCGGGTCGTCATAGTTTTAGCTTCAAAGCTTTTCTTGCCAGTTGGATTAAATCCTAATCCCTTTTTCCTGAAATTCTCTTTTGTTCCAAGAATGGCATTCATATTTTCAATGTCTTGTGTCATGGTCTCAAGAGATTTTTGCTTATCATTTACTTCCATGTTCAGATTGTTAATAGTTTTCTTCAATTCTTCATTCACACATTTCACAGCCTCATATTTCTCATTAGCTATCTTTGTTTCCTCTTCAAAGATTTGCATTATAATTTTCAATTCATCAATGTCATTTTTCAACTTTTTGTTTTCACTTCTAAGTTCTTTAAAAACATCTTTGTATTCATCTTTTTCAGCAATAGAGTTTTGTAAATCAGAATTTTCTTTCTCTAAATATGTAATCCTATCATTTAACGAAATATCACAAATAAGAGAATTAATTTTCTTTTTGAGATGTCTATTCTCCCTATGCATATTATCATATTTATCTAGGATTTCAACATATGCGTCTTCCCAATCACTATGAGTGTAATCTTCAAAGGGAGAACTTACCTCATCATCAGTTTTCTCTTCATCCTCTTTTCCAGCCATCAGACATAGTTTGTCTTCTTCATTACTGTCAGAAGAGTTGCTATGACTATCTTCTTCATCGTCGCTCCAGGTGCTAACCATAGCCTTTGCCTTCTTATTTTTCCATCTGGGCTAATTCTCTTTTTGCAGCTCTGGGTAGTCTGCTTTTAAATGCCCTAACTTCCTACAATTATAACAAACTATGCTGCCAGACTTTTTAACATTGTCAGATTTAAATTTAGAATGTCTTCTACCAGATGAGTATTTGCGTCTGAAATGTTTACCTTCTTTCTTCAGAAATTTCTTAAACTTCTTTGTCAACATGGCAAACTCACCTGAATCTTCTTCAGAACTGGATGAGCCTTATTCGCTAGAAGACCCTCTACAGCTGGAGTTTACCTTAAGTGCCAGTGGCTTCTTCTTCTTCTCAAAGTCATCTACCCTCTTGAGATTCAGCTCATACGTCATGAGGGATCCGATTAGCTCGTCGACACCAATAGTCGCCAGGTTCCTAGACTCTTCCACTACAGTGGCCTTCGTATGCCAGATTGGTGTCAAGGATCAAAGAATCCTCCTGACAAGCTCGTACTCACTATAATCCTTGCCCAAACTCTTCAAACTGTTAGTAAGTAACATTAACCAAGCACACATCTTAGAAATTATTTCATCAGGTTTCATCTTAAAAGGTTCATATTCAGAAACGAGCATGTTTGCTTTAGTCTCTCTTACCTAAGATGTTCCTTCATAGATTACATGAAGTTTGTCCCACATTTCTTTTGTTGTGGAGCAGGAGGACACTCTGTAAAACTCGATGGGATGTAGAGCACATTGTATGGCATTGATTGCACTCCAATTCAGAGTTGACTTTCAAATTTGCACCTGAGTCCAGACATCTTCATCTTTAGGAAGCTCGAAAGGACCTCGATTGACCACCTAACAGATTTCGTAATCCTTAGCTCTTAAGAAGACATGCATACGATTCTTCCAGTATGCATAGTCAGTTCCATTAAAGAATGGAGGCTTACTTACAGAATGCCCCTCAACTGTTAGACCTCTAGCTTCCATTTTGCCAGATCTCTCCGAGATGTTAATCCTTTAAGGAGAGTTAGGCTCTGATACCAAGTGTTGATTCGGATAACAAGCAGATCTAGAGGGGGGGTGAATAGATCTACCCCCAAATTCTTTTGAAATTTAAGCACCTAAGATGCGGAATTAAAATGCTAAGGCAGACACCACCAATTCGGATACACAAGCTGAAATAGGTAAGAGATTAACCAGATGATACATAGATGACTGAGATGTAAAATAAGGATTTCTCAAATAACAGCAGTGATATACGAAACAATATGTAGAAGCACACAAGTTGCAGATGAGATACTTGGCAGAGATTTGACTTAGGAGTCACTCACACAAGGGAGACAACGTTTCAGATAGGCTTGACTTATCCTTCGAGTTACTTCTTTTGATATATCTCGTTGCAACAGTTAATTCAGTCAAGAGAGAACTACAAATCAAATCTAGGATACCAGCAGAAAGAGGCAACAATCACATAAGCACAGTGCAAAGCATATTTTAACGTGGTTCGATCTCAACCTTGAGATCTTTGTCCACCCCTTACTCAATCGAGTAAGACTTACCGCTGACTAACAGCTTGAACTGCTGATCCATAGCTTTGGGGATCAAATCCTTACAAACAACTGAGCATTAAAACTTGCTAAGACCGACGGTTCACAGCTTAACCCGCTGAGCTTTACAGCTTGCTAACCGCTGATACACAGCTTACGAATGATGTCAAAAACAAACAGAAAACCAAAATAACAATGGAAAGGAACAATATAGCTCACTATGGAGCAAATTGACTCTGGATCTGATCCAAGAGTCAAGACAGCAACATTTCCACTCAGACTCTCTTCTCACTCAAACGATCTTCACCATCTTACGACACTCTATTTTTCTCTCTACATTTTATAGCAGGCACTTTCTCTCGATCTTCTCTTGTTGACACCTTGAAAATGATCAAGGGCGGAAACAGAATTGAAAAGAAGATCAGACTCGCAGCGAAAGATTGATGGGGAAGCTCGTCAACCATCTGCCCGGCTGAAGCCTCTTCAGGCCAAGCTGATATCTGGTGTCGTCATCAGCCAGACGGCAGCACTGATAAAGTAGCAGTCACTTGACTGATAAGATATGAGCAAAGATAAAGATGAAGCCAGAACCAACAAATGAAGATTATGAAAACTTCTGCAAAGTCAGAACGGAAGAAGAACCGTCTCCATGGACTATATACCTGGCTGAAGTCTTCTCAGGCTAAAGCTGATAATCAGTTTTGTCATCTTTCGGGTGGCAATGCTGATGAAATGATGTCCTGCCTTGTCATCGTTCAGGTGATGATGCTGATGAAATCCCAGTCCGCTGACTGATGAAAGTCTCCATGGTCCTATCAAGACCTGGGTCCACCAACAAAAGGCCTTCTGCGGTTCTAATATGCTTAGAGGGTCAGCAAGTCCACGAGAAGTCTTAAAAAGTGTCACGCCCCGAGCGCGGAAGATACTCGGATATGCGCGACGAGTTTATATCAATCATGTCAATCAGAGTAGTAGTGTATTCGACACCAAAACAGAGATGCGCAAAATAGAAAGATAACCCAATCCTTTATTTCATAATGGATAGACTATTACAAATCTAATACTCTATTCAATTAAAAAGGAAAAGTACATAGTTGACTCAAGAAAATAGGAAAAAGACTAGATGACACTTGGAAAAGCTCTAGCTCTTTCACTCTTGACCATTCCCATCCGATTGACTTCCCTCGTCGTCGGGATTACCTGAAAAGTAAGGGACAAACACGGAGTGAGCGAACACTCAGTAGGAAATTATATCTCAGGAACTAGCAAGGGTTTAAGTAGTTACATCTTTCATGAATGCACTATAGCTATGCATGCTCGCATAAAACGACAAGATAGAAAGAGAATTTATCAAGCAAGACAGCAAGATGAACTAGTCATGAGTTTTCAGAAAAAGATGACAAGATATTCAAGCAAGTACTCTTTAGCAAGTCATGTCAAGAACTTTGGCTATCATGTATCAAGCAAGCAAGTAATTACCCTTTCTCGGGTCACGCAATTCATGTCAAGTCAAGTACGAGTCAAGTACAAGATTTGTGTGGAATGTCCAATCAAGCTAGTCATGCACTCGGTATAATGCCAGATACCTTATCATTCAACTCCCATGGGCACAAGTACTTTCGGGTGCTCCTCCCAGGACCAGATCGGGCCCTATATGCGCAGGCATTTATCATGTATATTTGACATCCACTCTTGTATATATATATATATAGCCAATATGGAATTTCAACAATTTAAGCTTGTAGACACGTAGGATAACTTTGAGAGAATGGAGTCCAAAAATATGACATTGGACATAGATAGGCGATAACAATGGTACAATCACGATGAATGATGAAACTAGGTAGAATTAGGTTCCCTTAACTCGGGTACCAGGACAAACAAGTATGGACATTCTTTATATAGAATTGAGGTCCACATGAACAGTACATCAAAGGCAAGATACCCTCATTCTTATTATAGAATTGAGGTCCACAAGAACATCAACAAATGGCATGATATCATCATCCCATTAAGAATTCTCATGATATACTCTTTGCATATCATAAGGGCCGGTATACCATGTTTCTTTAGAGTGACATGGCATTCAATAGTGTAATGGATTTTTATGGTACAACCAGCTCAGTCGACCTTGAGGGAATCCAAGGTATGAGGAGTCTTACGGAGGTCTCTATGACTAACTCGCTAGTCCAAAGGAACGGAATGTCCAATGGAGAGCTTGTATGTCAATGAGAGTTGAGGGTGATCGATAAAACATCATGAAACGTGGGACTATACTCACGGAGTGGAGTAATAGTGCCTACATATATATATATACTCATATAGTGAAACCCTCGGATAACAGCAATCGGGAAAAATCAGTAATGCAGAAAGTAGCGACTCTGGTAAAGTCGTTTTTCGTAAAATTAACGCCTTAATCAGGGGCGTTTATATTAAATTTGACGACATATAAAGAGGTCGTCCTTTCCAATATTGCTATTTTACAGGATATTAAAATCTGTAATTTTGTTGAAAACGCGCCTTGGGTAGGGGCGTTACCAAGAAAAAGGCGCCCTAGTCTGGGGCGTTAGTTAAACAAGAGACGACCTGGTCAAGGTCGTGAATTCACAATTTTACAAATTTCGAGGTAATGAATATTTCAGGAACATGGTATATAGTCAGGACCAGAAAAATAGCAGGATTACAAGAAATTGACCATGCATTAATTTAGAATCATGTTTGCATTGATAATTAATTTTAAAACATGCTATTTATTAATTAACATGAATTAACGTCCGTGTGCAGGGCGTCAAATCTGGAATTGACGACCTGGGCATGGTCGTGTCTTTTAAATTAACGCCCTTGTTAGGGTCGTTTCTTTCAAAAATTCCGTAGAAAATAACCAGAACGCATGAAAACTATATGCATGAACTACCGATGATAATTATCTATAGTTATATGGTAGTTTGGGCTACGTTCCATGAGAAAATCCTACCTTAATAGTTGATCTGGAGATGAACGGATGCAGGTTCTGGGAAAAATGATACTCTGTTTATAAACAGAGTCTTTTGAAGCTTTCGATCTTAATAGCAGCAAGGGGTAGTAAGAGGATGCAGAAGAAGAACCCACATTCTTTAGTAGGTTAAGAGGACTTTCCTACAGAGAACATATATATACGATCATTAGTATTATCTTCATAATACATGACTGAAGGTGGAAGAAAGAAGAACTTACCCTTTTGTTCTTCACACGTGAATCTTCTTAACCTATAAGAAGAGAAGAATATGAAGAATCATTAGTTCTTCATGCGATGATCGAACACAATATAAGGAAGAAGGAAGAAGAAGAACCTGCTGTTCTTCGCATACCTTTGAAAACTCCGAACGCCAAATAGCGTTCTCGGTTTAAGCAGAAGGTTATTTCTAAGATATGGTAAATCCTAACAAGGTTAGTGTTCAATTGGAAGTAATACTTCCATATTAGAGTTATTACTACATTCGAACTCTTTCTCATAGTTATCATCTTACCCTGGATAGACTCCTGGGTCGAACGAAACTCAAACTGAATTAGCGACCTAGGTCAGGGCGTCGAATTTAAATTGACGCCTTGTCAAGCGTCGTTTCTTGTTGAAACGCGTCCATGCAAGGGACGTTACGCTATCTTGCCCTTTTTATTTATTTTGGTCATTTGAAATTTGACGCCTTGACGTGTGGGCATCCTTTCTTAAAACACGCCTTAGGTAAGGGCGTTTTCTTGTAAAGTAGCGCCTTTATCTGAGGCGTTATTTCCATCAGGGTTTTAATTATTTTTATTCCAAGCTCTTTCATTTATTTATTAAATCTTTTAATCTATTTTGATTTATTTATTCCTTTTAAATTTATCAGGGTTGCTACAAAAAGGGCCTAAATGGGCCTACGAAATGGGCTCGTGGAAGTGGTGCCGAGATACTCCACGAATGCCACCTAGTGCGTCGGGAGCTGCTGAGCGACTGATGCGCGCCGTGAAGATGAGAGGTCACGCCGATTCCCATCTGCCGAGAAGCCATGGGGGCGGGGTCTATATAAAGCCACTCATTCGAATATAAAAGAGAGGAGAGAGGAAGATAGACAGACAGATAGAAAGGGGAGAGGAGCGAAGAGGCGAGCAAGGGTTTGGGCAAGAGGGAACCTACCTCCTCCAGAAAGAAAAAAAGAGCCAGAGACAGAGAAGAGAAAAGAAAGGCAGAGAAGGGAAGTCGAGGCCTATCGAAGGTGGGCAACGGGGAGGGAGAGGAGTCAATGCTCCGCCCTCCCCCCCCCCATTTCTGTAGTTCATCTCTTAATTTCGATTGCTTCTATTTCTTCCTCTTCTGATGTATTCTGTGATATCATAGCCGGTTTTATGCCGCTGGAACAAGGTATAGTCCCTTCGTATTTTCTTCTATGTATTCCCTCTGATGTGCGGATGTAATGGTAATGTCCGAATGAATGAACGCTACAGGCTGCAGTTGATGCCTGCTGTTTGCTTCACCAAAGATCCATTGCCAGTTCTCTATGTTTTCTGTCTCCTCTTAGACTCAGTAGCATGCTACCCCCCCCCTTCCCAGTCAGATTAATCGCCTGCTTATTCACCCGATTTTCAAACGATGTTCGTGCTTATTCCAGAGCCAGGGACAGGCTATCCCTTGGCCTCTGAAACAAAGCAGAACTATATAGCGACCGCCGCTCGGTTATAGATGCTACGTTTTTTGCTCATTGGCTCTGCCGAGGTCATCCCCGGGGCCAGAGACAGCCATTTCTTGGCCCCCAGATGATGAAAGAGTACATTAAAATCATCCTCGGGGCTTATTACGAATGCTGGTGATAGGGGTTCTATGGACCATGATCCCCCCAATTCCACTTCGATGCCGGCCTTCCTTTGGAATTCAAACCTAATCCAATGCCAATATGAGGAATTGATCCCCTCTTATCCCACAGAAACCCTCTATCCTGGCCTGAATCATCAAGAAACCCAAAACAGGGTGCCGTAGAACTCTGAAACTCATCCCGACGCCCTCATCCATCTTGACTTCATGAACAGTAGAATAGGTGAATAGTCCTCGGCGCAAGCGTTCCCACGCCGAGAACCCCATCTTCTTGCCTGCGTCGGGAACCTAACCCCCTTTCCCCTGTGCGCCGAGAGCCTACTCCCTGGCCTTTTCTCCGTCGCACCAGAAACCCTCCATATTGAACCCGCCGAGAACTCCCTGGCCCTTTCGTCTTCCCGCCGAGAAGCTCGCGTCGGGGACTCCCTCTCTGGCTGCTTTGTCTCCGCGCCGGGAACCCTCCATTCTTCCCCTTGGCGCCGGGAACCTTTATGCCCGTTTAAGCTGTGCCGAGAAGCTGCCTTGCCATCCACTTGAACCTCCGATAGCTTGATCAAACACACCCAGGGATATCCATGAGTCACCAGACCTGTCCCGGGGATAAATTTAAAGGGAGTCAGACTCCCTTATGTTCCACCATTCCGCGTCGGATTTATGAGCAAACCCTTTAGCTCAGGTGGGCTCTGCCACTGCATGAGTGCCACCGGCTTCTATAAGGGGAGAATCGAACGTTGCCCCAGGGCATATATATGCAACGCGGGAGGTTCGGCCTCTCTTTTTCTTGGCTTTCATCCTGGCACTCCGTGGGTGATAGCCTATTCTCCCCTGGGCATAATCCAGATTATGGGGAGGTGCTGCCAAAATGTCGATCGATGTTTTAACCCCGATAAGCCCCGGGAAGTGCATGTCATACACCTCCCGTCCGGTTCGATCTCTCGGGGAATACAAACGCTGTAAGGCCCTTGGCCAGATGAGAAACGTGGAAGGGGACATGTCCCCGATGATTGTCCAGGCTCCGCCCCGCCGCTGCGTGGATGATGTCTTATTTCTATCCGGCATGACCCATATAAGAGGAGGTCATGCTGATTTAATAAGTCTGTCATTTACCTAATTACATTCTTAGAATGACAAGAGCTTCAATATCATGCACTGTTTCTTTTTTTTATTACCGCCCCGAGTGGCCTCCTATTTTGGCATTTAATCAAGGGTTGTCCTTCTTAGGAAGGGCGTAATTAACGGCATAGCCTTTATGGTATGGCGGACTTTTGGTCCCGACTCGGACTTCACAATCGACTGATTGAGTCAGATCGAGCGCATAATAAATTGTCACTCTGGTGACTGGCACACCTAACAAACCAACCAATAAACCAATAAACACACTTAATAAAAAATAAATAAATAAACGATGAGATAAAACCATCCCCACAAGTCTGGCACGCCTGGTGGGACCGAGTCTCCCTTCATCTCTACGCCAAAATAGGATGCCCGATGGGCCCCCCCTCAAATTTCTGATTCTGTGTGCTTTCTCCATTTTCAGGAAGCTAGGATGACGGCTGGAATCATGTCCGTGTGCTTTGGCCAGCAAGCGGTCGAGGCACATGTTCGAGAAGGCTACCTGGCGGTACCTCTTTCATTCGGATCGATGCCGCCTGCTGTCGGAATGCCCAATTGCCTGGGCCTCATTTTCACTGATCTGCTCGAGATTGACAACCAGGCGCCAAAAGCTGTTGTCAAGACGTCGCCACAAGCTACCGGTCCCATGAAGAACCCGGTGATGAAGGATACTCCTGGGGTCGTGTCCTGCTTTGTCCATCACGAGGCAAGGCGAAGCGCACCCTCTGCTGCTACCGAAAAAGGAAGAAGATCCGACCGGAGAACCCGATCTATTGCTGCGGGTCGTCGGATGTCCAACTCAGGGAAGACGATGCTGATTGGAGATATCCGGGCGAACCTCAATGGTTGCCCCAGGGAGGTCAAGCCAGATGTGATCGTCCCAATGGTACCTACCACTTATAGGTTCCGAGTACTGACTGCTGGGAGGGCCGACATGGAACATAGAGATAGAAGGTCACTGGCACCAAAGCTGCCCAGATTCAGGCAGATTTGGCGGTCGAAGAAAATCCAGAGCTGGGCCCCAGCTCAAGATGAAGAAAAAAATTCTGATGCTGCTGTTGCCCGCTTCAGAGCAGGGAGCAGAAGAGGAGAAAGAAAAGACGAAAGAGATGATGTTGCTGTTCACCCCAGGACTCGGGGTAGGATAGATGAGAAAGAGAATGAAGGAAGAAATATGACTGCTACTCGCCCCAGGATGAGGGGCAGAAGATATGATGAAAAAGAAGACTGCATGGTCACCCACCCCATGGCAGAGGGCAAAAGATGGGAAAGGAAGAACTATGCCGTTGCTGCCAACCGCCACCATGATGGTGGCAGAAGACTTAAGAAGGAAGAGAAAATAAGAATAAGTGAACCAGTCGCTGCTGCCATTTCAAGAAGTCCGAGAGCCTGTGCTAGACAGGCCGACATATTCAAATATTCCAAAGCCGAACATCTGACTGCTCAGGTGGCAAGACTGGCTTGTCAGCGGAAAGGTCAGGAAAGACTGATGCCCCGACCGGAGCTACAAAGACACAGCCAAGAGGAGATGAAACAAGTGGTTCAAGACTACTTTCACTACCTGGGGAATTCTTCCCTCGTGCAGCGAAGACTATCTCATGCTTTAGGCACCATAGATGATGAAGAAGAAGCCTTTCAAGAAGCAATGATCGGAGTCTCCTCCTCCGATTCCAATGATTATGAAGAAGGCCACAGAACTGGGTATGGGAGAGAAGACCTGCACGGGCAAGAAGCTGAAGAAAGAATATCGGTCTTTGACCGGCTCAAATACCCCGACCAGGTGAAAAGGAAAGTCTACAGACAGAAGGAGAAGATGCATATCTTCGCCAGCAATATGGCCGGGCTTGTCAAAGGGCAGGATATGTTACCGACTCAGCCAGATGAACTGCTCAGACTGGCAACCAGACCAGGCCCCGTCACGAGGAGAAGTCAAGCGGCCAAAGAAAAAATAAAGACTGATGATGAAGTGCGCAAGATCACCACTATGACAGTTAATGTGGTGACAACAGAAGATGAAGATAATCCCTTCGTCGAGGATGATGAAGGGACTTCAGAAGAGATACAGATCCCGTCAACCATGGATCCCATGATCTAGATGATGTTTAGAAGATATCAACAAGAGATCAATGCTCTCAAAAGACAGCTAAATGAGAGGCATGAAGCTACACCGGTCTCCAAGTAAGTCGAGCCCGTAGGGCAGACCTCCAGCTCAACAGAAATGACTATCCCAGCTAATCCTCTCCCGGCCGATAAGGGTAAAGCACCGAGCCAACCTGTTCTACAGCAAACAGCAGCTCAGCCCTCTGTGTCTCAGACACAGCCCACCGTGCCCACCTTGCGCGCAACGGTGATGACAACTCCTTACAGTCAGCAACAAGCTCACTTCTTCCCAGAAAACATAGATCCAGCCATAGCCCACAAGCTGATGATTGAAAAGATTGTGGAAATGAAGCTATCTGAGAAGGCTGGTGATGATGCTGGTACCTACGATGTGTACAAGGTACCGTATCCTCCCCAGTATGCTGCTAAGAGACTACCGTCAGGCGTCAGTAAGCCACCGAAGTTTGAATAATTTAATGGCCAGGGCTCTCCCAGGGAGCACATAGCTTACTATACCACCATTATGGGTGACTTGGCTGCTGATGAAGCTTATCTGCTTAAATTCTTCAGCTCATCCCTCACCGGGATAGCTTTTGAATGGTATTCAAGCCTGCCGGCTGGGTCGGTGGCCGATTGGCCTGATATGCAAAGAAAGTTCCGCGACAGGTTTCACGTCATAGAAAGAGAGATTACAATAGCAGAACTATATGCAACCATGCAAAAGCAAGATGAAACAGCACTGGACTACATCAAAAGGTGGAGGAACTTAGCTATGAGATGCAGAAGACCTCCTCATCAAGAAGATGCAGTGCAAATATGTAAGCAGAGCCTCAGGAGAGAGGTACTAGAAAAGATGATTGGTGCAGATGTCAAAACATTTGACCGGCTGAACAATATAGTGGCGGAAGTCGAGACATTCCTGTCCAAGCGTCCGACGGCCAATGCTCCAATTGTGCCGAAGGGTAAATCTAATGATCGACGACCATCACACTCTGAGGCTAACACCGTCGATTTCAGAACCTTCGAGCAACAGAAAGGGAAGAAGGGGGCAGATGAAGCTCCCCCGCCAGCAGACACAGCGGAAAGAAAAGATAAGGTCTCTCTGAGAAACAAAATGAGAAAGCCATACTCTTTCCCGAAAGATAAGACAGCCGCACTATTCAACTGGGCATACAAGTTCAACAAGGTAACATTGCCTGAGCCAAAGAGACCCGATGACGCGGCAAAGAAAGGTGATCCACTGTTCTGTCCATATCACCGTGCGCTGGGGCACGCAATTGAAGATTGCTACGTCTTCAAAGATATTATGGAAAGCATGGTCAAACAGGGCGAGCTACAGTTGGGAGATTACCAGGTAGAGCCACCTCGTCCATATGAGCCTCCGGCCTTAAAAATGGCCACCAATATGATTTCAATCTACCAACAGCTGCCTAAGGAAGCCGTCGAGGAATGCACCAGGCATACTTATGAAGCTTGCTTCCTTACCCCACTGAAGGATCAAGAAGGGTGGCAGATAAAGCCAATAAAGAATAGAAAGAAAACTCCCGCAGCCAATACCAGTGGAGCAGTTATCCGCAGTGTCACACCAAAGCCCGAACCACCTCCAGTAAAGCCAGTATGGCACACAGCTGAAACAGGGCCAGTCATCCGGATCCCCACTCATAACCGGAGAAGACAAGTCCCCCTACCTGCACATAAGGAAGTAAGTCCTGCAGCCAGGCGTTTACAGCAGTATATTAATGGGCTCGATGAATATGAACAGAAAAAGCTCGGGCACCTACTGGTGAAAGACTGTATACTCTGGGAACAGCTCAAAGGATTGAAAATTAAAGAGCAACCGGGGGCAGAACAGGGAAAAGACGAGGCTGAGCCTTTCTGGGGGCAAGAACCAAAGAAGCCAAATTCCCAGAAAAAGAAGAGATGGTCTAAATGCAAAAAAGAAAATGGAGTTGTGACAGTACAATGCAACACCCTGTCGGCACTCTTTACCTCGCCCGGGGAGAACGATGAGGATGAAACATCAAATGCCCCGCTAGAAGCCAACCATGCCGAGGCCTCAACCTCAGTACATGCAACACGCTCCGGAAGAAGGTGGGGGCGCCCACCACCAGCCAATCATAACATTATGTTCAGAGGGGAACAACCCTACCAGATTCCTGAACCAGAGGTGCGGGGTGTTCAGATTCCTCCCCCTGTTAGCTTGTACCAAGAAGAGAAGAAGGGAGGTCAAACTCCAACATTTCTGGAATTTCTGTCCAGTCTGGAAAATGGGCAGTCGATACAGGCTGGGCCAGATAAAGGCAAGAGACCTCAGCAATCGGCATCTGTAGCCTACAAGCAGAATGAGAAAGAAGAGGATAACTCTCCGACGACACCAGGGGCCGTTGCTATAGAAGAAGCCCCCTAAGAAATCAGTCTAGAGGATGAAACCAGCACTGGGCAGCAAAGGCCACGGGCACCACTTGAACCTCCAAAGCCCCGATGGGCGGAAGAAATGAGACTGTCTAATGTCCGGGTGGGCAGTCGGATCACAAAAATGTTAAAGAAGCTCCCTACCAGATTCTCCATCTGGGAGATTCTCTCTCTGAGTGAAGAAGCTGGCCAAGCGATTGTTGATGCCCTACAGTCGCCGGCACAGTATGAGGCACTCTTGACAGAAGTGAATTCTGGGCCGTCAGTCACATTCACAGAGGATGATATGCTGATTCGAATTCTGGCCATAACAGACCGCTGTATATGAGGGGCTCCCTGAACTATCAGCCACTGAGCAAGATACTGATAGATCCCGGGGCTGCTGTGAACATTCTCCCATACCGCATTTACCAAAAATATTACTTTGATCTGCAGCTTACCAAAGTCAGAGACATGAAAATTGTGGGATTCAACCAGAAATGTGAGACGCCCCTTGGGGTGGCTGATTTCAACCTCACATTGGGGAACCTCACTACAGTGGTACGATTCTATGTAATCGACTCCAACACCACATATAAGGCCCTGCTGGGGAGACCGTGGCTGCATGAATATCAGATAGTGCCATCCATGCTGCATCAGTGTATTAAATACTGACATGAAGGGAAAGAAGAAAGGGTGTTTGCGGATCTGCATCCCTTCAAAGTATTCGAGTGTCACATGCTCGATGCATCCTACTACACGGAGGTGTCGCAAAAGGGTGAAGAGAAAGAGGCTGGGGTCAACCAGAAGAAGCCGGTGACAAAGGCAAGAAATTGGTCTCCACCGCCACCAAGGGGCTACATTAAGAAACATGAAGTATCTCACATTTCTTATGTTGGTGACTTTGCTCGGATCACCCCTCCTAGTATCCACCCAGATGATACTGGCGAAGAAATGAAAGAAAAGTACATACAAGTGGGGGTTCCGTAGGGTTTAGTCAAGCCCATTGCCAGCATAGAATACCAGACGGTGCTACCATTAAAGACTATGGAAGTCCCTCGCTTCTACGAGCCTCCTATCATATTCTACACCGGGGAGTCAGTCGAAGACGATGATCAAGACTGCATGGTCCCTGAAGAATCTACAAACCGGATGGTGCCGATCACGGGCTTGGACTATACTACCCGACGGGTTTCGCAGATGTTCTCTAAGATGCAGATGCCATCACTACAACCTGTTGCCCAAAAGAAGGCGTTCCAGGAGCTATGGGATCTGCCCCGGGATAATAAAGAACTGAGGAAGATCACTCAGCACCCGGGATTGGGTTATACCCTTCAAGAATACTATGAAGCTGAGGTGGACGTCATCTCTGTCTCCTACCAGCATGAAGACCCTCCCGAGGTGGGATATGACAAGTACCCCTCGGAAGATGAAGAAATCATTTATCAATCCGTAATGAACAATGAAGCCCCAGACAGTCAACCAGAGACGGGGACATCTGATGAAACGAAGAAAGGTTGGTGCTGGGAAGACCTACCCTGCAAAGAGGATCTGTTCCATGCTGAAGCAAAGTTTGATACGGGAACCCCGGATGAAGACCAAATAGCCAATGAGCTAAGAGAGCGCCTGGAGTTTGAGCGCATTCTAGAAGAAGTCCGGGCCCTACAGAATGATGATCTCTCGGGGGAGCCTGCACCAGAAGAACCTCTAGGGGCGGAACAGTCCACCTTTGGGTTTTCTGCTGAACCGGTCACGTCCTCGGGGCAGACCAAACAGAATCCGACAGTATCAGCCTTATATGATGAACCAACATGTGCTGATGACCAGTATGACGGAACCAAAAATCATGAGACCGAAGAGGACTATATCCCGGGAGGCTTCATTGACTTGCAAGAAGCCCCGCCCGAGGTCGAAGATGGAGGTCAGGCCACCGTCGATGAGCTTGTGGAAATAAATCTGGGGACTGCAGATGAGCCAAGGCTGACATTCCTCAGTGCACTGCTGGAGCCAGCTGCCAGGGAACAGTATATACAATTCTTGAAGGAATTTTGAGACTGCTTTGCATGGACATATGATGAAATGCCGGGACTGAGTTCTGATGTGGCACAGCATCGGTTGGCAATAAACCCATAGGCTAACCCCGTAAAGCAGCCGCCCAGGAGAATGCGCCCTGAATTGATAAATCAAATTAATAAAGAGGTCGACAAGCTGATTGATGTAGGCTTTGTTGAAGAAAATCAGTATACTACATGGCTAGCCAACATAGTGCCTGTAAAGAAGAAGAATGGGCAGATCAGAATATGTGTTGATTTCCGGGACCTTAATAAGGCCTGCCCGAAAGATGATTTCCCAGTGCCAATCACTGAAGTGATGATCGATGCGACTACTAGTCATGAAGCCCTGTCATTCATGGATGGGTCATCCGGATATAACCAGATCTGGATTGCTGAAGAAGACAGAGTGCACACTGTGTTCCGCACTCCGAAGGGGATATTCCACTACAAAAGGATGCTGTTTGGCCTCAAGAATGCCGGCGCTACCTACCAAAGAGCTATGACCAAGATCTTTGATGATTTGCTCTTCAAGAAAGTAGAGTGCTACATTGATGATCTAGTAGTAAAAACTAGCAGAAGAGAGGACCATCTGCAAGACCTGAGGATAGTATTCCAGAGGCTGCGCAAATATGAACTCAAGATGAATCCTATGAAATGTGCCTTCGGCGTGTCCAGTGGAAAATTCCTCGGGTTTATTGTCCGACATAGGGGCATTGAAATCGACCCATCCAAGATTAAGGCTATCCAGGAGCTCCCTCCACCAAGGAGTCTGCCTGAGCTAAGATCTCTCCAAGGGCGGTTGGCCTATATCCGGTGATTTAGATCGAATCTGGCGAAAAGATGCCACCCCTTTCACAAGCTCATGATGAAAGATGTACCGTTCCTCTGGGACGATGGATGTTAGGAAGCCTTTGATAAGCTGAAAGAATATTTCAAGACCCCTCCGGTGCTGGGGGCACCAATTAAGGGCAGGCCATTGATACTGTATATCGCGGCCACATACTGTTCCCTGGGGGCAATGCTGGCACAGATAAATGAAGAAGGCAAAGAACAAGCCTTGTACTACTTGAGTAGGAGGCTGATTAGAACTGAAGAAGGCTACAGTTACATAGAAAAGACATGCTTGGCACTAGTCTTTGCTGTCAAAAAGCTCCGACACTATATGCTGTCACATGAAATCAGGTTGATATCTGTAGCAGATCCGCTCAAATACATATTGACTCAGCCAGTACTGAAGGGCCGGTTGGGCAAATGGGCAGTGATCCTGATGGAATTTGATATTACCTATACACCCCAGAGGGCGATAAAAGGACAGGCTGTGGCTGATTTCTTCGCGGAGCATCCCGTGCCAGAAAATGACATGCTAGGGACTGAGTTGCCCGATGATAAGACACTCGAAGCTTGCCAGGCTCGGCCAGTTATGTGGCAACTATTCTTCGATGGGGCATCTAGAACAGAGACAGACTCCGATGGAAAGACTAGAATACGGGCCGGGGCCGGAATTGTGCTGAAGTCACCAGAAGGGGAGGTCGTGCATACTTCCTGTTCTATAAACAAGCCATGCACCAATAATGAAGCTGAGTACGAAGCTCTGATAATCGGTCTGCATATCAGCCTCAACATGGGTATCCAAATGCTCCAAGTATTCGGGGATTCGATGTTGATAATAAAACAAATCCAAGGGGAGTTCGAAGTGCGGAAGCCAGAATTGAATCCCTACCACCAAAAAGTTGTGCGCCTTATCGCGAAATTCTATCATATTGAGCTCAAGCATGTGGGCCGGGGGCATAATGCCCAAGCTGATGCACTGGCAAAGTTGGCCAGCTCACTAGCAGTCCCACCAAATGAGACACTGAACATTGTTGTTATGAACCGGCGGCAGGTCCCCAGTATGCTAGAAGGGTGCCCCGAAGAAGATGAAGTTGCTACTATCAGCACGGTACAGGCGTCTGATTAGAGACAGCACCTGCTGCAGTGGTTTCTACACCAACAGCTGCCGCAGAAAAGAGAAGAAAAGATAAAACTTCTGAGAATCAAAGATTCTTATGAATTCAGGAATGGAACTTTGTTCCGAATAATGGCAGATGCACGCAAGAAGATTCTACACCGCTGCCTATCCACTGAGGAAGCTTGGCAAGCAATGAAAGAAGTACATGCCGGAACTGCAGGTGCCCACCAGGCTGGCCCCAAGATGAAGATAGAAATCAAGAAGCTGGGCTACTATTGGCCCACCATGTTTGAAGACTGCTGTAAATTCACAAAGTCATGCCACAAATGTCAAGAGCATGCTACTGTGCCTAGAAGGCCTCCTACGACTCTGCACCCTACAGTTCCCAGCTGGCCATTTGCGCAATGGGGAACTGATGTAGTCGGGCCACTGCCGACTTCCTCGGCCGGACATAAGTACATACTGGCCATAACAGATTACTTCTCCCGATGGGCGGAGGCTGTGGCATTAAGAGAAGTGACTGGTGAGCTGGTCGCTAGATTCATCAAGCAGAATATTATCTTCCGGTTCGGAATCCCCAGCCGAATAATATCTGATAACGGAAGCCATTTCAAAAATCAGAAGGTCTATCGGCTTGCCGAGAAATACAAAATCGAGTGGAGGACTTCCACCCCTTACAATCCTCAGGCAAACGGGTTAGCGGAAGCTTTTAACAAGACTCTCTGCACCCTGTTGGCCAAGGTCGTCAGTTCCAATAAAAAGTACTGGGAAGAAAAAATGTATGAAGCTCTGTGGGCGTACCGCACCGTCTTCAAGACACCTACAGGGTGCTCACCATACTCACTGGTATACGGCTCAGAGGCAGTGGTTCCACTAGAGCTGGAAGTCCCGTCACTCAGAGTGGCAGTCCAATATGACCTGGCCCGTGGTGAACAGACCAATGCAGAAAGAAGATTAGAAGAATTGGCTGAATTGGAAGGGAAGTGCCTCCAAGCTCAGAAGAATATCCAAATGTATCAGGCCCGCATGGCTAATGCATTTAACAAACTTGTAAGAGGATGAGAATTCAAGAAAGGTGACCTCGTCATGGTCAAGAAAAAAGAAGTCATGGCGTCCAACCCAAAAGGAAAGCTGAACGCTAATTGGGAAGGTCCTTATGTGATACAGAGGGTCTACGAAGGGGGAGCCTACGTGGTTGTCAACCATCGAGGGGAAATTCAATTCTCGCCACTCAACGGAAGGCATCTAAAGCTGTATCATGCAGCACAACCGACATTCCCCGAGTGATCAGGCAAAACTACCCTTTCTTGGTCTAGCGACACTCCGCCCTAGCCGAGCTACCCATTTATTGGTTTAGCGGCACTCCGCCCAAGCCGAGCTACCCTTTTCTTGGTCTAGCGGCACTCCGCCCTAGCCGAGCTACCCATTTCTTGGTTTAGCGGCACTCCGCCCTAGCCGAGCTACCCCTTTCTTGGTCTAGCGGCACTCCGCCCAAGCCGAGCTACCCATTTTTTGGTTTAACAGCACTCCGCCCAAGCCGAGCTACCCTTTTGTCGGTCTAGCGGCACTCCGCCCTAGCCGAGCTACCCCTTTCTTGGTCTAGCGGCACTCCGCCCTAGCCGAGCTACCCCTTCCTTGGTCTAGCGGCACTCCGCCCTAGCCGAGCTACCCATTTCCTGGTTTAGCGGCACTCCGCCCAAGCCGAGCTACCCTTTTCTCGGTCTAGCGGCACTCCGCCCTAGCCGAGCTACCCCTTTCTTGGTCTAGCGGCACTCCCCCTAGCCGAGCTACCCCTTCCTTGGTCTAGCGGCACTCTGCCCTAGCCGAGCTACCCATTTCTTGGTTTAGCGGCACTCCGCCCTAGCCGAGCTACCCCTTTCTTGGTCTAGCGGCACTCCGCCCTAGCCGAGCTACCCCTTCCTTGGTCTAGCGGCACTCCGCCCTAGCCGAGCTACCCATTTCTTGGTTTAGCGGCACTCCGCCCTAGTCGAGCTACCCATTTCTTGGTTTAGCGGCACTCCGCCCTAGCCGAGCTACCCCTTTCTTGGTCTAGCGGCACTCCGCCCTAGCCGAGTTACCCCTTCCTTGGTCTAGCGGCACTCCGCCCTAGCCAAGCTACCCATTTCTTGGTTTAGCGGCACTCCGCCCTAGCCGAGCTGCCCCTTCCTTGGTCTAGCGGCACTCCGCCCTAGCCGAGCTACCCATTTCTTGGTTTAGCGGCACTCCGCCCTAGCCGAGCTACCCCTTTCTTGGTCTAGCGGCACTCCGCCCTAGCCGAGCTACCCATTTCTTGGTTTAGCGGCACTCCGCCCTACCCGAGCTACCCCTTTCTTAGTCTAGCGGCACTCCGCCCTAGCCGAGCTACCCCTTCCTTGGTCTAGCAGCACTCCGCCCTAGCCGAGCTACCCATTTCTTGGTTTAGCGGCACTCCGCCCTAGCCGAGCTACCCATTTCTTGGTTTAGCGGCACTCCGCCCTAGCTGAGCTACCCCTTTCTTGGCCTAACAGCACTCCGCCCTAGCCTAGCTACCCCTTTCTTGGTCTAGCAGCACTCCGCCCTAGCCGAGCTACCCCTTCCTTGGTCTAGCGGCACTCCGCCCTAGCCGAGCTACCCATTTCTTGATTTAGCGGCACTCCGCCCTAGCCGAGCTACCCCCTCCTTGGTCTAGCGGCACTCTGCCCTAGCCGAGCTACCCATTTCTTGGTTTAGCGGCACTCCGCCCTAGCCGAGCTACCCCTTCCTTGGTCTAGCGGCACTCCGCCCTAGCCAAGCTACCCATTTCTTGGTTTAGCGGCACTCCGCCCTAGCCGAGCTACCCCTTCCTTGGTCTAGCGGCACTCCGCCCTAGCCGAGCTACCCATTTCTTGGTTTAGCGGCACTCCTCCCTAGCCGAGCTACCCCTTCCTTGGTCTAGCGGCACTCCGCCCTAGCCAAGCTACCCCTTCCTTGGTCTAGCGGCACTCCGCCCTAGCCGAGCTACCCCTTCCTTGGTCTGGCGGCACTCCGCCCTAGCCGAGCTACCCATTTCTTGGTTTAGTGGCACTTCACCCTAGCCGAGCTACCCCTTTCTTGGTCTGGCGGCACTCCGCCCTAGCCAAGCTACCCTTATCCTGATCTAGTGGCATTCCGACCTGTCACCCTCAAAAAAAAAAGGGAGGAAGGAAGAAGAAAGAATAAAAAAAAGTAAAAATGGGGTTAAAAATAGAGATACCCCGCCAGACTTGCTCCTATATTAGGGACAAGGGTAAAAATGGCCCAAAACCCAGCTGTGGTGAAAACCTGAAAGGGCACTGCAGGCAAAATCGGGTACCCCGCCACGTGAAAACCTGAAAGGGCGCGTGGGCAAAAGCAAGAGGGGGCTGGCTTCGGCGAAAACCCGAAAGGGCGCTTAAACCAGTAATGTAGTAATTTAAAGTTCCCTTTTTCACCCTGCCTGATAAAACTCCGAGAAGGACGATCATCATAAAGTCCCACCTGACGATGAAACCCCGTTGATCACAAGGCATATTGCCTCGATCAATGCAAAAAAGGGGGCCCACCTCGGAATAGACCTTTCGTCTGTTCTGATGAAACACTTCCACTTGTCTTTGTCTAAGATCCACCACGATGAATCCCATCCAGTCTAGATCTTATATCTATTCTGATGAAGCCTACCACACGTCCCGGTACCGATGATGAAACCTGCTGTTGATCGAGTGGCGCACTGCCCGATCGGCGATGAAACCTGCCTGATTTAGACCTTACGTCTATCCCGATGAAACATATGAAACCTTTGCATTGGTATGAGCCCAATACCAATGATGAAATCTGCTATTGATCGGTTGGCAGACTACCTGATCGATGCTAAAACCCATCCAGGGTAGACCTTCTGTCTGCTCTGACAAACACGACACAGCTGTTTGGATCGATTCAGACCCTTCATCTGGATAGATCACGAAACTCTATTCCTTTGCGTTAGTATCAAGCCTTATATTAACGATGAAACTCACATTTCCAGCAAATGGCTTCGTGCCCGAGCTGCTATCTATATCCTCTAAATCAATTCGGACCTTTCGTCTGGATAGATCATGAAACCCTATTCCCCTTTGCATTGATGTTGACACCCACATCAATGATCATGTATCCACAATAAACATATGGCCCCATGGTCCATAGAATGAAAGTTCTAGTTCCAGGAAAGATGATGACAAAAGAAAAGAGAAAGAATAAAAACATATATATATGAAAAGTGGGGTTAAAAATAGAGATACCCCGCCAGACTTGTTCAGGCATTCTGGACAAGGGCAAGAATGGCTAAAACCTAGCTGTGGTGAAAACCCAAAAGGGCACTGCAGGTAAAATCGGGTACCCCGCCACGTGAAAACCCGAAAGGGCGCCTGGGCAAAAGCAAGAGCGGGCTGGCTCCGGTGAAAACCCGAAAGGGCGCCTGGGCCAGTAACGTGGTAATTCTGAGAAATTCCATACTTCCTTCCCTTGATATGGCCTTCCGTTAACCGTTCGGCTCCTTGCCCGGTCAACGATGAAACCTTTCCAGGGCAGACCTTACGTTTACCCTGATATAATCTGCATACCCTCTTACAAATGTCCCACCAACAATAAAACCCGTCACCATTCTGATAAAGCCTGGCCAGTTCAGACCTTACGTCTGTCCTGATGGAACTCTTAAACCTTCTCTTGATCGATCGGCTCCTTGCCCGGTCAGCAATGAAACTCTACCAGGATAGACCCTACGTCTATCCTGATGAAACCTACGTATTGCTTAGCAAAATCTCACATGCGATCAAATCCTATCCAGTCTAGACCTTACGTCTATTCTAATGAAACCTATGAAACTTCTGTGCATCGATATAAACCCAATGTCAATGATGAAACCAGCTATTGATCGACTGGCACCCCGCCCGATCAATGGTAAAATCCTATCCAGTCTAGACTTTACGTCTATTCTGATGAAACCTATGAAACTTCTTTGCATCGATATAAACCCAATGTCGATGATGAAACCAGCTATTGATCGACCGGCACCTCGCCCGATCAGTGATGAAACCCTGCCAGGATAGACCTTACGTTTGTTCTGATGAAACTGCATATCCTCTCATGTCTCCCTTGCGGCACATATGGCCAAAGAAGACGTTTGCTACTACCAATAGAATTCGGTTTAAGCACACCCCCCAGATGCCGTCACGCGGTGGAGCGCGTTCCCCATCCTTTCTATGAAGGGATGGACGCTCTCCTGCCAGGTACAGGCCATTCACGGGAGGGACTGCTAGAACCACTACCCCACTTCCCAAAGTGATGAAGCCACATAGAAAAGAAGATGGATACACATGAAGCCGAAGATTCCTTTTCATTAAAATAGGAGTACATAAAGAGCCCCGAGGGGACACTGTATCACAAAAGAGGGCAGAAGAAAACAAAGAAGAGATAATTCAAGGCCGCCGGAAGATATCTTCGAAGGCCAGAAGACCCACATCGGGAGCGGCTCTTAGCTCGTGAAGGCGCGCCTCCTCTTCCTGAAGCTTCACGGACATACCCTGGAGAGACATCACCCGTCCCTCCAACAAGGCCACCTCCTCGGTGGACTGTGGCCGAATAGAGGATAATTGTTGCAGCTCGGCTCGAAGTCCAGCGAGTTCCGCTTCCAGAATGGCTATCCGGTCCTGGACAGCTTCCTCCCGCTGAACAACACTCTGTAGCTCAGCTTGGCGTTCGTCAAGGGCAAGCGTCAGCTTCTCCAGCTCAGATTTGCACTCTGACCTCTGCAACTTCAATGCCGTTAGCTTGTCGGTCATAGTCCGTGCTAGGAAATCCCTCCGATGCACGAATTTCAGTAGAAGCAGAACACGCTGAACCCATATGTCCAAAGGGCAGCCCATGGCCTGTAGGCCGGCAGTGAAGCGATCAGCAATTTCCTTCAGCTACAAATGTGTCAAGCCAGGCTGAGATTCTACCAGCTGGCGCAGCATATCCAGGTTCTGCCAGACAAAGCTCTCAGACGATGCGAAGCCAAAAGAAGCGGAGGGGATCACTTCAAAGGTCACTTCACTATCAATGTCCGCCCACAGCGCAATAGCCGGCCGGGAGGACGAAGACGGCAAATCTGCTGGGAAAGCTGGCTGGTCCCTCTCTATACTCTCCTGTCGAGCAGAAGACTCCTCTGCTACCGCTGCCTCAGGAGTTATGGCTTGAACACCCGCAGGAGGAGAATCAATAAATGAGGGAGCTATCTCTTCATGGGTCTCCTGAGTGGGGGCTTCATCTTCAACTGCTCTTTCTAGTAATAGGGACGAAGGCGCCCTAGCCTGTGGAGGCAGAAATCCAGTCTCTATAGCCACTATGGCAGGGACTGCTGACTCGGGCGCAATGGACATTACTGCGGCCGGTATAAAAGCAGAGCTCCTGGCTGGGTCTGCTTCGGCTCTAAAATCTGAGGCCCTGACAGGGACGGAAATCTCTCCTGATGCCCCCAAGTCCAATGATGCTAAGTCAGTTGAAGATTGTATTCTTACTGGCACAGGGCGGATAACCTCAGAAATTCCCATGCAAGTTAAAGGTAAAGTAGGGATAATGACCAAGTCTGCAGAGGAAACATCCATAGAAACTGCGGCCGCGTCTGAGTTGGTGATGACAGGGTCCTGAGAACAAAGCAGAATGACCTTCAGCAATGAATGAGAGAAAATAAATAGAACAGCAAACAAAAAAAAGAGAAGCTTACCTTTAAAGTGGGGTCTATATCCTCGAAACGAGACAAAAGGGGAGAAAGCTCCGTAGTTGAAGCAGCAAACGGAGGGGTTATGTCAACCTCGGTGTCGAGCCCGTCAAACTCCTCTTGCAATTCCTCCTCAGAAGATAGCATCAGCAGCTTAGGAGGCTGAAAAGGTGGAAGGCCTTTTGCAAATACGGGCAAGGCTTCTGATTTTAGAACTTCCTCCTCACTACCACTGAAAGTCACTTCCTCCTCAATATCAGGGACGATCTCAGAGCTGCCCGAGGATATCTCCACTCTAGCTATATGCTGCGAGGTCGCCTCTAGAGCATGCCGGGATGCAGACCGGGTGATTATGCGTCTGGCCGGAATAGGGCTCCGTTTTGTTTGAGTCCTGTCACTCTCCTGTGGCTGAGGCGACTCTCCCGCTGCTATCATGGCCTCAGTCTGCTCCCTGACTGCCACCTCAACAAAAGGGGACCTCTGAGGGATATAACAAAAAAAAACAATGGAAGTATAAAGAAAAAGATGAGAAAGCACATTTACCCTCCTCCTCGCCAGCCGGGGTAGGAGAAGGCAGCCTCGTGTCCCTTTCCACAGGCATTGCAACCTGCTCCGGGGCTGTATCAGATAAAGAGAAGCTCAGTCTCGAAGGACTCCTTAAAAGATCAGTCAAGAAGACAATGAAGATTGCATCTACAAGCTATGTACCGCCACTCTTGGCAGGTTCCTGAGCGGCCTCCCTCTGAGACCTGAACTCGTCAAAAGAGGGGATGTCTGGAAGAGGGGTTCCGGCATCCGTCGCAACTGGAGCTGACTGCTGGACCCAAACAACCTTGGCCCTCTTGGCCTTGGCAACTGCAGCTTTCACCACAGAAGGCTTCCTCTTCTTGCCCGGAGGCAAGGGAGTGGTCGTAGGTGCCGCTGCAGGAATTTCAAAGTAAGCAAGCTTCTCAGCTTGAGCAATAATCTTCCTGTAAAGTCCCTGCCACTTTATGTCTGATCTATCTGTGCAAGACACAAGAAAGGCAGTCATAGTCGACAGATGCAGAACATAACAATAAAAGAAAGATGCCATGAGCGCACAAGAGGGGTCATACCTGCTGGGCCATCATAAAATGTGAAAAGCGGCCAATACAGATAAGCCACCTCCTTCGAGCGGGAAGCAGCCTCCTTCACGAGCCAGCATATGTCACCAATGGTCTGGCACTTCTCTGTCAAGGTAGCCAAGTCTTTATGCCCGTGGAAGTCGAGGTAACAGGCCAAGATAATCCATACACCAACTGTCGGCATAATGAAAAGAAACAAAAAGCGGCTTATTCAGAATGCCAGCTATCGGGTTCTCTACTGATAGCCCGTGAACATTTAGCAGTACAAAAAGCCAAGAAGTGTGCTGATAATATGTCTGGGTGCGGTCTTCCCTCCGCACAAACGTCCTATAGGGGTGAAACCTGTCCACCAGACCCCTCCAGGGGGCTGCTGTCGGGAGAGGTTCCTCCGAGGGGAACGGATATTATACATCCAAATGAACACCCCCTATATGGCCCAACTACCTCAGATCCTTTGTAGAAGCGTCTTCATTGATTTCAGAGAAGACGGGAGTGGGTTGTTCAGAACCTTCCTCTTTCAAAGACCGATGCGTGGCAACATATGTTTCCACCTCCTTCGGGTGCTGTGAATAGAGCCTTTTCAGATGAACCTCATCAATTTCAAACACAGGCCCTGATTGCCGCTTTAAGAAAGAGCGCTCGGCCACATCCCAAAAGGCGCCTCTGCCATCTTTATAAAAGTTGGTGCGTGTATTCCACCACTTAATGTATTCTGATGTGACATGGGGAATACGATTAGAAATGGTCGGGACCCTGAAAGTTACACCCTCTCGGCGATGAAAGAAATCCCACCTTGTTCGACCGTCACTGGCAATGGTGGACCCATGCTTGGCACGGCTGTCCAAAGGAAACTGGGCAACCGATGGAGGAATATGCTGATCATAGCCAAAGTTTCTGCTGAAACGGAATGGATAATAGGGCTCCAAAATGAGCAAGCCTCCCTTCCTGAAGACCAATACACTGGGTCGAATAACCATAGCCCACCTGACCAGTTCTGGTTCTAATATGGGCCAGGTGGCATTGACCCCCGAAACAGGATGAACGTAAGTTTCCACCTTCTCCATTTTGCATTCCCTCTGAGGGTCCACTAAAGGAGCCGAACCTACTGCCAAGCTCCAAAAATGAATGCTGCCAGGAGCATCTACAGGCACTTTTATCAACTTGCCCCTTATCTTAAACAGCTGCTCTGAGAAAGGACCAGGTTCGGCGCTAGCAAATTCAATCATCCGAGGAAGCAACGTGTCCGACTGTAGAGTCCTCGGGGCCAACTCCGGGAAAATGCTGCAGACCCAGGCATTAAAGAAATGAAACAGACCCACAGTCCTTAAGGAGCGGGGAACCTGATGTTTATGCAAATCCCCCAATGATTTGTAAACTAAACACAAAGCCACTGGGCACAGAGACAGCCTCATCCCCCAGGCCATCTGACAGGCCGGATATATAGCTTCCTGCCTGATAGTTGTCTCGTCCCCTTGAGGAAGAGCGAAGGTGCACAGCCAGAAGGTCAGATAAGCTGCACAGTGAGTGATAGGGTCAACCCCTGCTGGGTTCGGGCCGTCTGCACCTGCTCGGCGCAGTGAAGCTGGCAATGCTGATTTGTAACGAGGGGCCCTGATTTGCTTGCCAGAAGTCGGCCCCACAGAAGGGGAGTCCGCATACTTCAAGGGACCCCCGAAGAAGTATTGTATTCACTGTCCTACACGGACCCTCAATCTGCTGCTCTTCTCCCGGGGTTGATAGCCTTTGGAAGATCCCCTGCTGTAAGCCAGACAAATGGTACGATAAGCTTTCATTAAATACCGGTATGCATAGCCGAAAGAATATCTGCCCTCTCCATCGGAGGCATCCTTGACAGAGTCGTCTAGACAGACCTCCTCATATGGCTCCCCATCAATAGGTAGACCTGAAAGCTACGAAAGGCTCCAGAGGTCGAGAGATGTCTCGCCTTCTGCTGTGTAGAATGTGTTAAACTGTGGGCAGAATACTTCAAACATGCTGCAACATAATCCCCGAGAGATGGGATAGCGGAATCTGGAAGCGAATACGCTATGGTAGACCCCAGCTCTAATCAGTGAAGGGGCGTACTCCTTCAGAACAAATTCTATGAATTCCACTGCTCCTACCCTGAAGAGATGAGCATCTGTCACTTTAGCGTCTCCAAACCAGCCGGCAGCTAGCTGATATTTAAATTGAACGGCCAGACAGTTTAGAATAAATGGCTCGTCCTTGTAACCCCACTTCACAGGAGCTAGAAAAAGTCTGAAGTTGGTCTTTTCCCGGTGGACGCGACCGGCTGCATGGTCCCACCTCGCCGGGGTGAACTCTGGAGCCCGGATCAACATTTTCTTCTCCGGCTCTAATTCAAAAATACCCAGTACGGCATTCCAGTCCCGCTGCTCGCCCAGAAGATATATAGCTCGGGCACGATAAACAGAACCCTTCATGTTGTCTCTGTCAGCAAGTATTGCCGCTTCCACAGACCGAGCAAGCAGAAGATCCCTCATTCCGCCTATGGTGAAGGTCCGGATAAATGGCAGCAGATGATGATCCTTCGGCAGGTTCGGACGGTAGTCAGCAGCCCTTCTGAAATCAATACCTTCTAGGGAAGAATAGACCCCAGAAGTCGGCACTGTGTCAGTCTCAGAATCAGAGGACTCATCGACAGTAGCGATTTGGTTATAGCTAAAGCTCAGGCTGTTCACATTCAGCCAGTTGACTGAAGCCCGAGATATGTCCGGCCGAGCCGACGAACTTGCCCCCACAGTCATGGAAGCCGCAGTAGAAGAGCCGGAAGCCATGTCAGCACCTGCAATCAGGGAAAGATGAGAAGATAAGCATCGGGAGGATGAATGGGCATGTAATGATGAGATAAACAATTTTCGATAAATTTCGGCAGCATCCCCTCTTGTCCGGAGTCTACCCAAGAAAATTAGGGAATCACCCACCAAGAGGGAGTGATCCCGAACATAAAATGGGACTTAGTCCCATATAGTGAACCTACCCCGAGAAGAAATCGGTCGAAAGGGGGGGTTAACGAAGGCTCTCGGAGGGGGAAGCCCACCGCCGCCGCCGAGATGAAGAGAGAGAAGGGGCAGATGAAAATGAGGGTAAAAAACCCTCTCGGAGGGTTAAATAGGAGAAGGAGGAGAGGCTTCTCGGCGCGAAACAATGCGCGCCGAGAACCCCCCTTCAACCGGAAGAACAATGCGCGCCGAGAACCCTGCAAAGGGGACGCGCCGAGAGGGGCCATGCCGAGTCAGGGCGCGCCGAGAACCTGTAAGGTGGCCGCGCCAAGAAGCAGCCCAACCTCGCGCCGAGAAGCCTGTGACCCTCGTGCCGAGAAGGTTTCGAAAGTGCTGAAAAGAAAAGAAAACTCATTAGAAAAGAGCATAGAAATAAAAAGTATGTGTGCACAATATTGCTACAGCAACATGGTCAAGCTGAAGGACAATGTCAAAGAGAAATCGAGGAAGATACCCTCGAATGCCAAAAAGGCACCTGCGGACCCCGTGCCGCTTGCTTTGCGCTTACGCTGTCTGCAGGTGGGGGGCATTTGTTGACACCTTGAAAATGATCAAGGGCGGAAACGGAATTGAAAAGAAGATCAGACTCGCAGCGAAAGATTGATGGGGAAGCTCGTCAACCATCTGCCCGGCTGAAGCCTCTTCAGGCCAAGCTGATATCCGGTGTCATCTTCAGCCAGACGGTAGCACTGATAAAGTAGCAGTCACTTGACTGATAAGATATGAGCAAAGATAAAGATGAAGCCAGAACCAACAAATGAAGATTATGAAAACTTCTGCAAAGTCAGAACGGAAGAAGAACCGTCTCCATGGACTATATACCTGGCTGAAGTCTTCTCAGGCTAAAGCTGATAACCGATTTTGTCATCTTTCGGGTGGCAATGCTGATGAAATGATGTCCTGCCTTGTCATCGTTCAGGTGACGACGCTGATGAAATCCCAGTCCGCTGACTGATGAAAGTCTACATGGTCCTATCAAGACCTGGGTCCACCAACAAAAGGCCTTCTGCGGTTCTAATATGCTTAGAGGGTCAGCAAGTCCACGAGATGTCTTAAAAAGGGCCTAAATGGGCCTACGAAATGGGCTCGTGGAAGTGGTGCCGAGATACTCCACGAATGCCACCTAGCGCACCGGGAGCTGCTGAGCGACTGATGCGCACCGTGAAGATGAGAGGTCACGCCGATTCCCATCTGCCGAGAAGCCAGGGGGGCGGGGTCTATATAAAGCCACTCATTCGAAGATAAAAGAGAGGAGAGAGGAAGATAGACAGACAGATAGAAAGGGGAGAGGAGCGAAGAGGCGAGCAAGGGTTTTGGCAAGAGGGAACCTACCTCCTCCAAGAAGAAAAAAAGAGCCAGAGACAAAAAAGAGAAAAGAAAGGCAGAGAAGGGAAGTCGAGGCCTATCGAAGGTGGGCAACGGGGAGGGAGAGGAATCAATGCTCCGCCCTCCCCCCCATTTCTGTTGTTCATCTCTTAATTTTGATTGCTTCTATTTCTTCCTCTTCTGATGTATTCTGTGATATCATAGCCAGTTTTATGCTGCTTGAACAAGGTATAGTCCCTTCGTATTTTCTTCTATGTATTCCCTCTGATGTGCGGATGTAATGGTAATGTCCGAATGAATGAACGCTACAGGCTGCAGTTGATGCCTGCTGTTTGCTTCTCTGAAGCTCCATTGCCAGTTCTCCATGTTTTCTATCTCCTCTTAGACTCAGTAGCATGCTACCCCCCCTTCCCAGTCTTATTAATCGCCTGCTTATTCACCCGATTTTCAAACGATGTTCGTGCTTATTCCAGAGCCAGGGACAGGCTATCCCTTGGCCTCTGAAACAAAGCAGAACTATATAGCGACCGCCGCTCGGTTATAGATGCTACGTTTTTTGCTCATTGGCTCTGCCGAAGTCATCCCCGGGGCCAGAGACAGCCATTTCTTGGCCCCCAGATGATGAAAGAGTACATTAAAATCATCCTCGGGGATTATTACGAATGCTGGTGACAGGGGTTCTATGGACCATGATCCCCCCAATTCTACTTCGATGCCGGCCTTCCTTTGGAATTCAAACCTAATCCAATCCCAATATGAGGAATTGATCCCCTCTTATCCCACAGAAACCCTCTATCCTGGCCTGAATCATCAAGAAACCCAAAACAGGGTGCTGTAGAACTCTGAAACTCATCCCGGCGCCCTCATCCATCTCGGCTTCACGAACAGTAGAATAGGTGAATAGTCCTCAGCGCAAGCGTTCCCGCGCCGAGAACCCCATCTTCTTGCCTGCGCCGGGAACCTAACCCCCTTTCCCCTAAGCGCCCAGAGCCTACTCCCTGGCCTTTTCCCCGTCGCGCTGGAAACCCTCCATATTGAACCCGCCGAGAACTCCCTGGCCCTTTCGTCTTCCCGCCGAGAAGCTCGCGCCGGGGACTTCCTCTCTGGCTGCTTTGTCTCCGCACCGGGAACCCTCCATTCTTCCCCTTGGCGCCGGGAACCTCTATGCCCGTTTAAGCTGTGCCGAGAAGCTGCCTTGCCATCCACTTGAACCTCCGATAGCTTGATCAAACACACCCAGGGATATCCATGAGTCACCAGACCTGTCCCGGGGATAAATTTAAAGGGAGTCAGACTCCCTTATGTTCCACCATTCCGCGTCGGATTTATGAGCAAACCCTTTAGCTCAGGTGGGCTCTGCCACTGCACGAGTGCCACCGGCTTCTATAAGGGGAGAATCGAACGTTGCCCCAGGGCATATATATGCAACGCGGGAGGTTCGGCCTCTCTTTTTCTTGGCTTTCATCCCGGCACTCCGTGGGTGATAGCCTATTCTCCCCTGGGCATAATCCAGATTATGGGGAGGTGCTGCCAAAATGTCGATCGATGTTTTAACCCCGATAAGCCCCGGGAAGTGCATGTCATACAACTCCCGTCCGGTTCGATCTCTCGGGGAATACAAACGCTGTAAGGCCCTTGGCCGGATGAGAAACGTGGAAGGGGACATGTCCCCGATGATTGTCCAGGCTCCGCCCCGCCGCTGCGTGGATGATGTCTTATTTCTATACGGCATGACCCATATAAGAGGAGGTCATGCTGATTTAATAAGTCTGTCATTTACCTAATTACATTCTTAGAATGACAAGAGCTTCAATATCATGCACTGTTTCTTTTTTTTATTACCGCCTTGAGTGGCCTCCTATTTTGGCGTTTAATCAAGGGTTGTCCTTCTTAGGAATGGCGTAATTAACGTCATAGCCTTTATGGTATGGCGGACTTTTGGTCCCGACTCGGACTTCACAATCGACTGATTGAGTCAGATCGAGCGCATAATAAATTATCACTCTGGTGACTGGCATGCCTAACAAACCAACCAATAAACCAATAAACACACATAATAAAAAATAAATAAATAAACGATGAGATAAAACCATCCCCACATCTCTCTGACTCTTCTCTCTCAAATTCTAACTCTTCTCAGCCTCTCTTCTCAATCTCTCTGAACTCTTCTGCTTCGTGTATTCCTCTTTCTCTATGTCTTCTTCCGCGAACTCCAAAACTCTCATCTTAGAGATCCCCTCTTTATAGGTGCAGGCTAAGCCAGGTGGTCCCCTGAGCTTTTTGAATTTTGGGAGCGTGGAAGACACACTCCCGTCCAAAGATTTTATCCATAAAGTGCATTTTGAGGGGCCACGTGTCAGAGGTGGAGGTTATGACGATCCACGTGGTAGAATATCAGTTTTGCTCCCTGCCTTAGATCACGTGCCTTTAATCTGGTTCTTTAAGTTCCACGTGTTAATGATGCAGACTGCCTTTATGCCACCTAGGTGTTCGATCATAGAACCGGGCTAGTTCTTCATGTTTCTGTTCAAAACATAATCCAAGATTTATGATTTTAATAAAGCATGCAATAGTTGTTAGCAAATGCAATTTCAGATACTTCATGAGGTCAAGTAGTTTATTTAAGTAAATGCTAAAAAACTCTTCAAGTGCATCGAAGCATAAATGAAGTGTATCAACCTGTATTAGCTAACACATGTAGTAGGTCAGAGTAACAACATCGACCTTATTGAAATATAGGTAGACTTTCATTGTCAGACACACTGACTTGAAATGAAGATGCATCGACCTTACCTTATGGTAAATTCGCAAGGTGCATCGACTTTAAAAATAATAACTAACAAGCATGGACCTTACTGAGACATGCATAGACTTGACCATCAGTCGCTAGCTCACTAGCATCGACCTTACTAAGACATGCATAGATTTGTTCTTCAGTCGCTAGCTCACTAGCGTCGACCTTACTACGACATGCATAGACTTGTCCTTTAGTCGCTAGCTCACTAGCATCGACCTTACTAACACATGCATAGACCTATGCAACGTTCGTTGTCTTACTAACATCGACCTCATTGAAACATGCTTTGACCTGTGCTGCAATCCTTCTACCTGTCTCACTAGCATCGACCTATGTAGTAGTCGTTGACTTACTAGCTTCGACCTTCTAGTGCATGACTTTACATGTGCATCGACCTATCATTACAATCCTTCTACATGTGCATCGACCTTTCTAAATGATAACTCTGCACATGCATCGACCTTCAGGGTTGAAATGGACATATGCACTAACCTTTGTATGCAATAATGTGAACATGCATCAACCTGCATTGACCTTGATATGCAACATGCATCGACCTTCATATGCAACAAGAACTCATTCTGACTAAATTAAAAATTTTAAGATAATAATGTTGCCAGAGTCAAACTAAGATCAAAAACACTGTTGCCATCATCAAAACTAGACATCAAAATCAGAGGAGACACAACAACTTTTGTAAATTGATGGGTTTCTGTTCTGGGTCACATGCTTTGACCTGTTAACAGTTTTGTTCTGGGGCATGAGAGTGTTGCGTCGAGGCAAGGTAGCTTGCCCAGCTGAGTTCTTTTGAATTTTAATTTGTTGTCCGGCATGGTTTGTTGAATTAGCTTTTATGAACCTCATTGTCCTTGGTTGCTGGGCATTCTGATTATCATTGGAGCAGGATGGTGTATCCAGTTTCTCTTTCCCTTTTCCTGGACAGAATGTGACGGTTGTAAACTCAAAGTGTTTTTTGTGTGTTGGGTCATAGCCTAGACCCTCTTTGTTGAAGTTAAATCTCATACCTAGCATGGTATCCAAGTTGGTTCTTCCTTGAACAAATTTCTCTTGAATGGTTTACTTATCTTCCAATTCTCTTCACAGTTTTTCACAATTTTCCTGAAGTTCAGAGTTCACACTTTTAACAGCTTCGTTTTTTCAGTGATCAACTTGTTTTCATTTTAGATTTCTTGAAGTTTTAGCTAGAATTCATCGAGTTGTTTTTGAATCTTTTTGTTTTCAAATTCAGGTCTTCGTTTTCTTTCCTGAGTGAACTCAACTCATCTAATTCTTCCTTGAATTTTGGTTTTTTATTTACATTCTGAACTTGATCTTCAATTGCAGTATTCAGTTTCCTTTTTAATAGCTTATGGTCTTTACATAGTGTGTTAAACTTATCTAGAAGTTCACCATACACATCTTCCCAGTCATCAATGGAAAAATTCTCAAAGATGTTGGTTACTTCTTCGTCGATGTTGGCCATAAGGCATATCCCTTGCTCTTCCTCTTCTGAAAATCCGCTTTCAGGGTCTTCCTCCTTGTCACTCCATGTGCAGACCATAGCTTGAGGTTTCTTCTTCTGCACTTTCTCATTCGTCTTCACAAGCTTCGGGCATTCATTCTTCATATTCCCTGGTTTCCTACAATGAAAACAAGTAATCTTGTCAGTATTTTTATTTTTATCAAATTTAAAATTGTTACTCTTGCTAGCCTGTTGCGGTCTCCTTCTCCTGAAGTTTTTACCTCTGAACCTCAGAAATTTCTGAAACTGTCGAGTGAGCATAGCCTGCTGCTCATCATCTAGGTCCGAGAAGTTCTTATACTCCTCACTACTTTCACTACTACTTATAGACACCTTAAGAGCTATAGTTTTTCCCTTTTTGTTTTCTTCATTGCTCCTCTTAAGATTGATTTCATAGGCCATCAGGGAACCTATCAATTCTGTGACAGTCATGGTGGATAGGTTCCTAGACTCTTCTAGAACGGTGGCCTTGGTGTGCCACACAAGGGTTAAAGACCTTAGAATTTTCCTAACAAGCTCACTTTCTTGGATCTGCTTACCCAGAGACTTCAGGCTATTGGTGATCAGTGAAAGCCTAGCATACATCTCTGATATGGTCTCTTCAAATTTCATCTTAAACAATTCATAATCAGAGGTAAGCATGTTTACCTTCGTGGCTCGCACTTGTGATGTACCATAATAGATCAATTGAAGCTCATCCCACATCTTCTTGGTTGTTTTGCATGTTGAGATTATAGAATACTCCTTTGGATACACAGCACATTGCATGATGTTCATTGATGTCCAATTCACCATTGATACGCGGATCTGCTCCTTGCTCCAACTGCTTTCATCTTTAGGAAGCTCGAATGGTCCGGTGGTGATGACCCTCCATCGTTCATGGCTCTGACCGCGTAAAAATACCTCCATCCTGTTCTTCCAATATAAGTAGTTAGTACCATTGAAGAAAGGAGGCATCTTCATTGAGTGCCCTTCAATTATGTAGCAACGTGGATTGCTCGTTTCATGTCTTTCCTGGTCGTTGGACCACGTGATGGAAAACCTACACTGATACCAATTGATAGTTTGAAAGACAGATATAGAAGGGGGGGGTGAATATGTCTGTCTAAAATTATTTATTGCAAATGCAAACTAATCTGAATGATATTGAGCAAGCAACAGTAGACTAAGAATATCTCACGCATGGAAGGAACCACCCATCAGACATGTAGAGTGTGTTGCATCTCTGTAGTTTTGATGATGACTAACACTATGAATCAAATTATTTTGATGCTCCTTGATGAATGATAAAGATCCTGCATTGTCTAAATATTCTTAGGACCTAATGTTGTTGTCTTGCATGCACATCTATGGATCAAATGCTTTTTCATCATGCTTTTCTGATTTAATGCTCTCTATCATGTTCACCCATGAGCTCATACTTATTTGTCTTGTTTATATGGGTTCTGTGCACTTAGTTCATTGACGCACTTGGCTGGCTGCGTAGACGCAATAGTGCGTCTTTTGCTTGCTGTTTTGTCCACTGCGTCGACGCTGTCACTGGATGCGTTGACGCATTGGCTTGGTGCCAAGGGCTTGAGCGTCTCGCCTATGAAGCTGAGTCGACGCTGTCACCTACAGCGTTGACGCATTGGCTTGTTACCAAGAGATTGTGCGTCTCGCCCAAGGAGCTGAGGCGACGCTACACAATGGAAGCATCAACGCCTTGAGCTTATGACCCAAGGTCTTATGATCATCAACCAAGCAGACGCGTCGACTGCTGTCACTAAGGCGTTGACGCATTAGTGTGTTTTGCCAGGGGACCTGTTCTCCATTATATCCATTGCGTTAACGCCTTAAAGACAAATTGGAACTTTATTCCAATCATGTGAGCACGTGATCCGAGGGAATAATTGTCTAATACGTGGCTCGGTTCATCTGGAAGCATGACTTCGCGCATGTCTCCCAAACCCTCACTCTCTCTCGTGAGGTTGGATATATATATGAAGGTTTCTGCTCCTGAAAAGCTGCCGAAGCCACAAGGAAAAGGGTAAGGCCAGAGCGAGAGGAAGGAGAGGAGAAGCCATCCTGATCCATTCGTTGAGCGTAGTTGGAAGAGAGAGAGTGATGAAGGAGAGGATGGTTTTCTGCTATGTTTTGTCTATGCTTCCTTAAGAAGCTACATTGGTTCTCCGTTCGATTGTCTTCGATATTTCTTTATGTTTTCAGTTGTTTGTTCTTAAATTCCGATACTCTGTTTTATCGTTCCCTCTAGGTGTAGAGGAAGAGAGGTGAATCCTCTGGGTTGCATAGTGGTTCCCTCTGAATCAGATCAGAGGAAGGGAGGTGGTCTCCGGGGTTGTTGTGTTCAGATAGTGAGGAGGCTATCTGGGTTGTTCCCTCCGGCTGTGGAGGAAGAGAGACAGCGTCTCTGATTTGCAGTGAGTGTGGGTCACTGCTGGGTTCCCTCTTGTCTAAGAGGAAGGGAGAGTTATCTCCGGGTCAGGTCTTGGGGTGTGAGACCTGGGTGCAAGCTGTGTGTTCAGCGTCTGTAGGGATTTCGATCCCCAAGCTGTGAATCAGCGTGTTGTTGGCAGACTGAGTCTGCGGTTCCTTCTTGTGAAAGGGAAGCCTCACTCGGCCTTGAGTGAGGGATGGACGTAAGTCTGCAGGTTGCAGACTGAACCATCTAAACCTCTTGTTCTTCGTGGTGTGATTGTGCGCATCTTTTCTCTTTATGTTTTTGTCTGGTTTCATGAAGTAAGTGTGATTGTTGTTGATCGAAACCTTGGTCTGACTGCTCGCTTAGTGCTTGTGCATTTGTGCTGATGAAATTCCGAGTGATATATGTTCTGCGCTCGTGACCTGCTTTATCTTGGTTGAGGTTTCGGATTATTTTACATATAGTCAGTCTTCCTAGCCCATCTCATCCTCTAAGATTACCTCGGCTAGGACAAACATTTTTTAAAAACAGTGATCTATTCATCCCCTCCCCTTCTAGCTCACCGTCCTCCTGTTTAACAGTTGGTATCAGAGCGGGTTTACCCGAGATGTGGTCCAACGACCAGGGTAATCCTGGAACCAATGGTCCTCGCAGCTACATAGCTGAAGGACAGTCAATCTCCCGTCCCCCATATTTTGATGGTTCTAATTATTTCTTTTGGAAAAACAGGATGGAAGTTTTCATCCGATCTCAGAGCCACAAGCTGTGGAGAGTCATTACAACTGGACCTTATGATTTACCTCCGAATGAGGAGATGTGGTCTGAAGAACAAGTCCAATTATCCGAACTGAACTGGTATGCGCTCAACATCATCCAGTGCGTAGTTCACCCTGAAGAATATGCCCGAATTTCAGCGTGCAAGACAGCTAAGAAGATGTGGGATGAACTAGCACTGATTTACGAGGGTACCTCTCAGGTCAAAGCTACCAAGGTAAACTACCTAACCTCTGAGTATGAATTATTTAAGATGAAGTCAGAGGAGAGCGCGACTGATATGTACGCTAGGCTGTCACTGATCACAAACAGCCTCAAGGGGTTTGGACAGGAAATATCTGAAGGGGATATAGTCAGGAAGATCTTGAGATCTTTGACTCCAGCGTGGCACACAAAGGCCACTGTGATAGAGGAATCGAAGGATTTAACAACCATGACTGTCACTGAACTCATAGGGTCTCTTATGACCTATGAGATGAATCTCAAGAAAACAGGAGAAGGAAGTGACAGAAAGGGCAAGAATGTTGCTCTTAAAGTTGAACGACATAGCAGCAGCAGCAGCAGTAGCAGCAGCAGCAGCAGTGGAGACTCTGATGGAATTCCAGACCTTGACAGGAGTGAAAAAGCTTTGCTCACACGACAGTTCAGGAAATTTCTGAAACTGAAAGGAAAATCATATGGGAGAAGAAGAAACTACTCATCAGGTAAATATCCGAACAATGGCAATGACAAGGATAGGAATGCTAAAAGTGTGATGTGTTATCATTGCAGGAACCTTGGGCACATGAAGCAAGATTGCCCTGAGCTTCAGAAGAAGACACTGGATTACCATAAGAAAGGCTCCAAAGTGTACAAGAAAAAGCCAAAAGCTATGGTATGCACTTGGAGCGATGAAGAAGAAGACTCAGAGGCTAATTTCTCAGGAAAGGAGACTGAAGGAGTATGTCTGATGGCCGACAAGGAAAATGAGGTAATCAATCCCTTTGTGACTTACTCTATTGATGACTGGAAAGATAAGTATGGTGAACTGCTAGATATGTACAATGCCTTAGCTAAAGAACATAGAGTCACCAAACGCAAACTCAATGTGGTTAACGAAGAACAAGAACTCATCAAGACAGAAATTTCCAAACTGATAGCTGAATTAGCTCAAATGGAAAATGTAAGAAATGAGAACAATCTTGTTAAAAATGAACTTGAAAAACTTAGAAAACAGCTTGATGAAACCAATCAACATACTGAAGAAAACCTGAGACAAAATGACTTACTCAGGGAAGGGTATGAAGCTGTTAAAAGAGTCAATGATGAATTGCTGGAAAACAATATATGTCTGCGGAAGGAGTTGGAAGATAAGAAGAAAACCCTTGAGAGGTTTGTTTTGGGAGAGAGTAATTTGAATGCCTTGTTAGGCACCAAAGTAAACTTTAACAGAGAAGGGTTGGGTTTCAACCCAAGTAAGAAGGAAGCATTTGGGGTAAAAATCACTACTTTCTGCACTGAGAAAAGAAAAGAGAAACTGGACATTCCATCCAGTTCCAAAACTACTGAACAACAAAAGAACATTCATAGACAACAGGCTGATTTTGGAAAAAATATCTTCAAGAAACTCAACAAGCCCACGCACCAGAAGCAAGGTGTCTATCAATTCAACAACTATGACTCTAATAAAAGAATGGGCTATTTTAAAAGAAACATGGGAACGTCTAACTACACACAGAAGACTGTCAATAAAATGCCTTCATCTAGACAGGTTAAAAATTATGGTCTGGCTGGGACCCAAACCTTTATCAACAGAAACTGGACACACCTTGAGAAACAAAAAGAAACAAATGAAATGCACATCAATAACAAAACTGTCAACTCTCAGCACAGAAAGAAAAAGGGGTTGAAACAGATCTGGATTCCCAAGACTGTGATTAATGAATTGAACGGTATTTTTGGACCCAACTTACCTTGGGTTCCAAAGCACACAACTTAAATTGTTATTGTGCAGGTGAGCCTAGCAGCCGAGAACAACAAGTGGTATCTCGACAGTGGCTGCTCGAGGCACATGACAGGGGATCAAAGAAAGTTCAGCAAGCTTGAATTGAAAGCAGGAGGGTCAGTTAAGTTTGGAGGTAAAAACAAAGGTCAAATCATTGGGACCGGAACCATCGGTAAGAAAACCTCCAACTCTGTTGAAAAAGTCTTGTTGGTTGAAGGTCTGCAACACAATTTATTGAGTATTAGTCAGTTATGTGACAAGGGTCACAAGGTTCTTTTTGATGAGCATGCTTGCAAAATTTTAGAACCAAACTCCGATAAAATAAAGTTCATTGCAAATAGAGTCAATAATATCTATATTTTGGATCTTGATGATGATTCTGAGTCTAATCTGTGCCTCACTGCTGACTCAGAGAATAACATGTTTGACTGGCATAGGCGACTAGGCCATGCTAGCTTTAACACCTTGCATAAATTAGCTAAATTTGAGTTAGTTAGAGGTATGCCTAGCTTGAAGTTCAAATCATTCTCTAAGCCTTGCGAGGCCTGTGCTCTAGGCAAGCAAACTCGAGCTTCTTTTAAAATTAGGTCTGAGAGCTTGTCAACAAAGATCATGGAACACTTGCACATGGATCTCTTTGGTCCTACCAGAACCCAGAGTCTAAATGGTAAGAGATTTGGTTTTGTCATTGTCGATGACTACTCTAGATTTGCATGGCTGTTTTTCTTGGCAAATAAGAGTGATGCTTTTCAAAAATTTGAACATTTTTTCAATAAGCAAAAACATATAGGGCACAAGATCACTGTTATCCAATCAGATCATGGAGGAGAGTTTGAGAACTCCTCATTTTCTAGCTTCTGTGACAAGGAGGGACTGACTCACAAATTTTCTTCTCCCAGGACCCCAGAGCAAAATGGAATTGTGGAGAGAAGGAATCGAACAATAGTGGAAATGGCAAGAACACTACTAATGGAGAGTCAGCTACCTAAGAGCTTTTGGGCAGAAGCGGCAAACACAGCCTGCTACATACTTAATAGAGCTTTGGTAAGACCCATACATAAGAAAACACCATATGAACTCCTGAAAGGTAAGAGGCCTAATGTCTCATATTTCAAAATTTTTGGTTCAAAATGCTTTATTCATAATAACAACAATAGAGACTTAGATAAATTTGATGCCATAAGTATTCCAAGAATATTCCTAGGATACTCTGAAACATCTAGGGCCTTCAGGGTCTTTAATAAAATTGATAGAACTGTAGAGGAAACCCCTCATGTTATTTTTGATGAAACAAAAATCTCTAACAGTCTAAATGATGATAACAGGTCTACAAGTCATGATGGAGAGTTCCTAAATCAATTACAAGAGGAGGAAGTACAACCGGCTGAAGAACCCACTGATCTGAACCCAGTAAGTACAGCCGAACAAGGTGAGTCCTCAACAAATGTCAGAATTTTAAAAGACCACCATGTAACCAATATTATTGGTAGTCTTAATGATCCCCCTAGGACAAGATCTCATTTCAGAAATGTTCAGAATCAGGACTTAATTGCTTTAGTTTCTCAAATTGAGCCTAAGACCATTGAAGAAGCCTTAAGCGATGAGAATTGGGTAACTGCCATGTCTGAAGAACTAGGGCAATTTGATAGAAACAATGTCTGGGAACTTGTACCTAGACCTGAACATCTCAATGTAATAGGAACAAAATGGGTTTTTAAGAACAAACTGAATGAAGAAGGTGTCATCTCTAGGAATAAAGCTAGACTTGTTGCTAAAGGCTACAGTCAGGAGTATGGAGTGGACTTTGATGAATCCTTTGCTCCAGTAGCTAGAATGGAGGCTATCAGAATTCTATTAGCATTTGCTTGTTCAAACAACATAAAACTTCAACAAATGGATGTTAAGAGTGCTTTCTTGAATAGAATTCTAAAAGAAGAAGTTTATGTTGAACAACCTCCTGGTTTTTAGTTTTCGACTAAACCTGATCAAGTTTTCAGGTTAAACAAAGCTCTTTATGGATTAAAGCAGGCTCCTCGGGCCTGGTATGAATGGCTGACCAGTTTCTTACTAAATAAAGGATATAACAGAGGTAAAGTTGACCAAACCTTATTCACTAAGAACTCAAGACAAGATCTCATCATAGTTCAGGTATATGTGGACGACATCATCTTTGGATCAACAAATCCTGAACTGTGTAAAGAATTTTCACAGCTTATGTCAGCTGAATTTGAGATGAGCTTAGTTGGGGAATTGACTTATTTCCTTGGCTTGCAGATAAATCAAATGACAGATGGATGTTTCTTCCACCAAACCAAGTACACGCTGGATATCCTAAAAAGGTTTGGAATGACTAACCTGAAGCAAATATCCACCCCAATGAGCACAAGCATGACCCTTAATGCAGATGAGTCAGGTAAACAAGTGGATGAAAAACTCTACAGAGGTATGATCGGATCCCTCTTGTACTTAACTGCCTCTAGGCCAGACATACAATTCAATGTTGGTTTATGTGCAAGATATCAGTCTAGGCCTACTGAACTACATTTGTCTGCTGTAAATAGAATCTTTAGATATCTGTCTACCACACATACATTAGGCTTATGGTATCCTGCTTCACGCACATTAGATTTAGTTGCATACACTGATGCAGACTTTGCTGGATGCAAACTAGATAGGAAGAGCACCAGTGGCCACTGCCAATTCTTAGGAGGATGCCTAGTTTCTTGGAGTTCAAAAAAATAACATTCCGTGGCTCTTTCCACTGCTGAGGCTGAATACGTGGCTGCAAGCAGCTGTGGCACTCAGGTTATCTGGATCAAGCATCAGCTTCAGGATTACCAAGTAGAGACAGGTTGCACTCCCATCTTTTGTGATAACACTAGTGCCATAAACATTGCACAGAATCCTGTTTTACACTCACGAACAAAACACATTGAAATCAGGCACCACTTTATCAGAAATGAAATTGTAAATAAAACATTTGAATTAATTCATGTTGGGACTGCAGATCAAATTGCTGATATTTTTACAAAACCTCTAGATACTGAAAAATTCACCTCTTTGAGAAGAGAACTTAGTATTTACAAACTCTGACTGATTTGAGGCAATGATTTCTGGTTCATGTATTTCCCTAAATTTAGTGGTAGTTTTGTCATATTTTTTCTGGTGGGGGTCCCTATGTGAGGGGGAGCGGGTGTGTGCTTTGAGTAAAGTCAATTCTGCTTCTCTGCTGTTTTCTGGGTAGAATGGAAGATATAGCTACTAGAGAGGGGGAGCTTGACTAATTAGAAACGCTTGAAAGATGGTTGTTGTTACTGGATTAAATGTTAGAATTGATCTTGAATATTCCTCTTAATAGAACCTCATTCCTCTCCTACATTCTTAAGTTTGTGCAATTAAAGTCCAGCTAGAATCCTCTTCTAGTAAATATTAAGAGGCTAAGATTAACCTTCACAAGTATATCCTCTTACTTTGTTGCATGACTCATAAACAAGCTAGACTTGTAAGAAATGGTTTCTGTTTATGAGCTTCTCATTGGACATCTTGATAAGACCTCTAATATTTGCCCTGGTTTTTGTCTTCAAACAACCCCCTGTTGAGCTAGTTAAACTGATCTGTGCTTAAAACTGCATACTGAGAAACTAGGAATCCCATCAATGAAATGAGAATTTCCTATATCATGAGGTATCAGTTCTTATAAACAAAATCAAAAGAAAGAAATACAATTCAAAATTATGCTTGGCAGAGCAATGATGACAATATGGTGAGTAACTGGGGATTCTGGCCTCTGATCAAGGTGTCTCCTCATGTAACAACCAATGGTCACTATCTCTGTTCTCTAATTGAGAAGTGATGAGGCTCTTACACTGAGTAACTGAGGATGCTGGCCTCTGACCAAGGTGCATACTTAATGTCAAAAGTGTAACTGGCCAAATACACTCTATAATTGTGCTTTCTCTGCCTGGACTGTTTGTCCTCATTGCCTACAGGCTGTCTTAGTGGTTCAAACTCTTGTTGTCTCTTTGACAAGCCTTAACATCTACCTCAGTCATACTTGTTGCCACTTGTTCTTCTCTCGTAATCATAGTAAGTTGATAAACTTCCAGTTTATTCTGAATCTCTTTCTCTTACCAGAACTCCAAGATTCTTCACTGGACCTTACAGCCCCACTTAAGCATCTAAGATTTGATACTGAGTGTCTACTGTTGGAATCCTCTCCATCTTTTCTCATCAGTCCAGCGTCAACATCTCTCTTCCTCCTTGTTTTGATGATGTCAAAGGGGGAGAAGGTTGAAAAGTCTGAAAAGGGGAGAAGGTTGAAAGGGGGAGTAAAGAGGTTGAAAGTAGTGGAAGGAAGGTGGAATGGTTTTAGGTAAAAGATGATGCAGGCTGTGAGTTCAGGCCTTGAGAGGTCACCATTGCTGCCTTTATTGAGAATGTTTTAAGTTGGTGCTTCTTCTTTCACTGAATTTGACTCATGGTGTTGCCATCATCAAAAAGGGGGAGATTGTTGCATCTCTGTAGTTTTGATGATGACTAACACTATGAATCAAATTATTTTTATGATAATTATTTTGATGCTCCTTGATGAATGATAAAGATCCTGCATTGTCTAAATATTCTTAGGACCTAATGTTGTTGTCTTGCATGCACATCTATGGATCAAATACTTTTTCATCATGCTTTTCTGATTTAATGCTCCTCTATCATGTTCACCCATGAGCTCATACTTATTTGTCTTGTTTATATGGGTTCTGTGCACTTAGTGCGTTGACGCACTTGGCTGGCTGCGTAGACGCAATAGTGCGTCTTTCGCTTGCTGTTTTGTCCACTGCGTCGACACTGTCAGTGGATGCGTTGACACATTGGCTTGTTGCCAGGGGCGTGAGCATTTTGTTTAAGCAGTTGAGTCGACACTGCACGATGGAAGCGTCGACGCATTGGCTTGGTGCCAAGGGCTTGAGCGTCTCGCCTATGAAGCTGAGTCGACGCTGTCACCTGCAGCGTTGACGCATTGACTTGTTACCAAGAGATTGTGCGTCTCGCCCAAGGAGCTGAGGCGACGCTACACAATGGAAGCGTCAACGCCTTGAGCTTATGACCCAAGGTCTTATGATCATCAACCAAGCAGACGCGTCGACGCTGTCACTAAGGCGTTGACGCATTAGTGTGTTTTTCCAAGGGACCTGTTCTCCATTATATCCATTGCGTTAACGCGTTGACTTTAGTGCGTTGACGCGTTCTTCAGTCCTTTGATAAGTCCCGCGCAATCTGTGTGAACAATGTATGACTTGAATATTTCTTAGATTGACTGAATGTTCTCTGAAACCTTACAGGGACTTGAAGACAAATTGGAACTTTATTCCAATCATGTGAGCACGTGATCCGAGGGAATAATCGTCTAATACGTGGCTCGGTTCATCTGGAAGCATGACTTCGCGCGTGTCTCCCAAACCCTCACTCTCTCTCGTGAGGTTGGCTATATATATGAAGGTTTTTGCTCCTGAAAAGCTGCCGAAGCCACAAGGAAAAGGTTAAGGCCAGAGCGAGAGGAAGGAGAGGAGAAGCCATCCTGATCCATTCATTGAGCGTACCTGGAAGAGACAGAGTGATGAAGGAGAGGATGGTTTTCTACTATGTTTTGTCTATGCTTCCTTAAGAAGCTACATTGGTTCTCCGTTCGATTGTCTTCAATATTTCTTTATGTTTTCAGTTGTTTGTTCTTAAATTCCGATACTCTGTTTTATCGTTCCCTCTAGGTGTAGAGGAAGAGAGGTGAATCCTCTGGGTTGCATTGTGGTTCCCTCTGAATCAGATCAGAGGAAGGGAGGTGGTCTCCGGGGTTGTTGTGTTCAGATAGTGAGGAGGCTATCTGGGTTGTTCCCTCCGGCTGTGGAGGAAGAGTGACAGTGTCTCTGATTTGCAGTGAGTGTGGGTCACTACTGGGTTCCCTCTTGTCTAAGAGGAAGGGAGAGTTATCTCTGGGTCAGGTCTTGGGGTGTGAGACCTGGGTGCAAGCTGTGTGTTTAGCGTCTGTAGGGATTTCGATCCCCAAGCTGTGGATCAGCGTGTTGTTGGCAGACTGAGTCTGCGGTTCCTTCTTGTGAAAGGGAAGCCTCACTCAGCCTTGAGTGAGGGATGGACGTAAGTCTGCAGGTTACAGATTGAACCATCTAAACCTCTTGTTCTTCGTGGTGTGATTGTGCGCATCTTTTCTCTTTATGTTTTTGTCTGGTTTCATGAAGTAAGTGTGATTGTTGTTGATCAAAACCTTGGTCTGACTGCTCGCTTAGTGCTTGTGCATTTATGCTGATGAAATTCTGAGTGATATATGTTCTGCGCTCGTGACCTGCCTTATCTTGGTTGAGGTTTCGGATTATTTTACATATAGTCAGTCTTCCTAGCCCATCTCATCCTCTAAGATTACCTCGGCTAGGACAAATATTTTTTAAAAACGGTGATCTATTCATCCCCTCCCCTTCTAGCTCACCGTCCTCCTGTTTAACAGAGTGCGTATAAAGGAGGAAACGCAACCAGAACTAGATCATCAAGGAGATACCAAATGTAAACACAATCAGTCTATCACGCCCCGAGCGCGGAAGATACTCAAGGTCATGGCCAGCTTATATAGAACCATTCAATCAGAGCAGTATACATAAAAATTTTTTTTGACAAAAGACAGAGTGCACAATTTATCTAAATCATAACTAAGATTAAATTCCTAAAATAATACCATTGTCCAAGGTGACAATTATCCAATTAACCAAATGGTGATTATTCTAATCCATGACATTTCCTTATTCAAATCCAACACTAGGCTACAAGTCCTAACAAGCTTCAATCCACTAGACTGACATAATTTGGAAATACAAAAGGGGACTCAAGAAAATCGAAAGACACGACTAGCTGACAATAGATGATCAGTGACTCTAGCACTCTTCACTCGGTCTCATTCTGTGGATGCACTTTTCGACAAGCTCATTTGTTTGTTTCTTTAAGTCAGTTTATTCGGTGGGTTTATTCGTTTATTAAGTACGTGGGCGTGCCAGTCACAAAGTGACGATTTATTATGCGCTCGATCTGACTAATCAGACGATTGTGTGATTCGTGTCGGGACCAAAACCCGCCGTGCCATAAAGGCCACGGCGTCATTTACATCCCCTCGGAGAGGGGAACACCCTTGATTAATCGCCGAGAATCAGGGCCTCATGGCCGGGAAACTATATCGAGAGAAACAAATCGATAGCGGTCTCGAATCAATCGGAAAGCTCGATGTCTATGGAAGCGAGCATTCGAAATATGTCGGTCACTCAAGGGACCATTTTGATTTTTGGACGAGCGTCCGGCTTCATAAAATCATGATCGTAACGGGGAAAATCGGATCATGTGTACGTCGGAATACGACAAATTTATTGTTCAAAGGAACGGGAAACGTTCAGTTAAATCCCGGCTAGAGCGGTCGGAAATCGATAAGTTTGTCGGCCCGGTGCAAGATCAAGCTGTGACCATACTGCGGTGGGCCCCCCGTGGTCGAAGTCAGGCTCGCGTGGGCATCGTCAATGTTTTCGGTGCCAAGGGGGGAGCAACGGGATGATGTCATGGGACCTGATCTGAGAACCAATATGCGTTCAAAGGGAGCGGGCTATAGGCCGAGGATATGGGTCAGGCAATGACCATGTTCGGGGCGAACCCGAGATCTAAGCATGGCCCACGGAGGCCTTATTGATATTCCCATGCAAAGGGTCCGGGGATGATGAGAGCCTTCTCGTTCCATTCAGATTTTGTCGGTCACTAATGGACCACTTTATGTTCGGACAAAGGTCCGTGTTTATAGCGTAAGAGACGGTGACAAACCGTGCAAATGTCTGTCGTGAGTGCGGCAGGTTTAATGCAAGTGTGGGATTAGATCCCGGTATATATGTCGGTCACTAACAGACCATTCATTGTTCGGACGAGAGCCCGCATTTGAAGCATCGAAGACGACGACAAAACCATACGAATATCTGCCGTAGGTACGGCAAGTTTAATGTAGGGTTGTGGGTTTGGATCCCGAGAGAAGCGGGTCAAGTTAGCAAACTATTGGCCCGAGATGTGTTCAGACTATGGCCATATCGGGAGTTCCGAGACCCACGTTTGATACCACAAGGCATCATTGATTTTCTCTTTGTACCTAGTCTGGGAGAGAGATTTATTAAGTATAAAGCCAGAACTCACCATCGTGCGCCCTCATCACGGTTTACCTTGTTTGTTCTCGTGAGAGTGGTTCATAGTCTTTTATTTCATTCATTTGTTTGGGTCCTTTCTTTTAATTTATTTATGAGTTTTAAGCTTTTCTTCCATTTAGTTAATTGTGTTTTTTTTATAGGAGGCACGCCGGATTAGGATGGCAAGGGAGCGCGCCGAGCATGGAACCTCAAGGAGGGCGCCGTATTGAGAATGGGCAAGGGGCGCGCCGTGTTAAGAAGACTATAGGGGCCACGCCGTTTTAATGCAATACAAGGGAAATGGGCGCGCCGTTTTAAGGGTGGCAAGGGGAGTGTGCCATTTTAAGGGTGGCCAGGGGAGCGCGCCGTTTTAAGGGTTCAATGAGGAGGGCACACCGGTTAAGGCCACGCCAGATTAGGATGCCAATGGAGGGCGCGTCGGATTTGGCAACGCCGTAATAGAAGTTGCAAAGGGGGGCCCCGGGGAAGGTAGTAAGGAGAAGCGCGCCAGTTAAGGGTTCAATGAGGAGGGCGCGCCGGTTAAGGCCACGCCGAGTTAAGATGTTGAAGGCGCACGCCGATTTAAGGTTCAAAGAGGGAGATGGGATTCTGAGAGTGATGTTAAACCGGCGCGGTGGAATAGTCACCGCGTCGTATTAAACTCTCCCGAGGGTTTATTGCTATGACTGTGTGTTTCTTTTCTTTTCTTTCACCCGTAGGTGGATTTTATGATCTGCTTGTTCATTCATTTGGTAGATTAAGTAGGTAATGAGGTGGGGTGTAAGTGATTTGTTCGGAGGACTTTATTGTGTAAGATTTTAGGGGGTTAATTCACAGAGGGTTTACTGTGTGTTTCTTTTCTTTCACCCGTGGGCAAGTTCTATGAAGCGTTTATTCATTGTTCTTGGTGTTCTTATATGTTCTTGGCTCTAGCAAAAATCGGGCAACACCTCCCCCAGACTGGGACTTTCCAGAGAGAAGCGAAAGCCACCACACGGATTACTCCCGAGTAAACTCTCAAAATGCGGAACGGCCTCACGGCGGTCCGTTAGCCCAAGCGTGAGTGTGGAACGCTCGAGGGCCAGCCTACGAGAGCGACCATGACTCACGGGCGATGAGTCTTTCAAGCGGGACAATGTTTGCCATAAGATGGCCACGAATGTTCATCCCATGCCGGACTCCTTCGAAGGACATGCTACGGAGAAGCAAGTCTTGAAGGGCTCTAGATGAGGAGAGGGCGGAGAGGAAGCAGAGGTTGAAACCAAGATCACCTTGCAAAAGGGCTTTTCTTTTTATTCATCCACACAAATAGGGGAAGAAGTTGACACAGGGGAGATTCATCTCCGGGTTAGAGAAGTACATAGCTAGGGGGGAAAGAGGGAGATACACCGGTGGGGGAGAGGGGACGGAGCACAAGCTCCCCCCCCTCCGGACTCACCTTCCCTTTCTCACACACACTCTCTCTCTTTCTTCACCTTGCCGGCGTGGACGACTGGAGCTTCCTCCTCTCTTTTTCTTCTTCTCTTCAATGCACACAGTCGAGAGCACCCCTTTTCCTAGGAAAATGGCCAGCCGGGGGGGGGAGAAGCCAGCCTCTCTTCTTTCTGCTCTATCGAACATGTAGAGTATATATTGAATGGGTTGCCCTTTTCATTCTTGAACGGAAGAAACTCCGGCCATCTTCCTCCTCGTTCGTTGGGACATCCGGAGTTGACATGCTGCGGTGTCGTCCGTTGATTTGTGCAGTACGCTTCTGCTCGTCCGAGGATGGGATGTTCACGGGTTTGCTGGGGCCTGCTTCGCCGCTGCCGCTTCTGTGCTGTCGAACGGAGGCAGATGCAGAGCTTCGAGCATTAAATGTTATCTGCGCAACATATGATGCAGAACAGAGCATCAGAGTTTCTATGGGATGGCATGAGGTTAAAACGGCGCGGTGGAACAGTGCCCGCACCGGTTTAAACCCAAGTGCAATTGGCGCGCCGTATTAAGATTGCAAATGGGCGCGCCGGTTTAGCTTTTGGGCAAGTGTGGCGCCGTTTTAAGCATCAAAGGGGGATGGCCCCTTCAACAGGAGCGCGCCGGATAACCAAAGCAAGGAGGGGCGCGCCGTTTTAATGCAACACAAGGGGGGGCGCCGATTAAGGGCTTTATCGCGCCGTTTTAAGCACCGAATGAATTCTTTTTGAAGTCATGGCTATTTATACGAACGTTGGCGTCCCCGGAATGTTTTAGTTGCGATGCATGGCTTCCGTAATTTTCCGTTCGCAGCTTCTGGGGCTCGGTCCAAGGCTTTGCGTGACTTCTGGCATATGTCGAGACTGTGCCATAGTTCTCGACTTTTCTTTGATTCAGCTCTCGGCACGGCCGTCTGTAGAGTTGTGGCCGTATCTTCCGCCCGGGGGGGGGGGGGGGGGGCTCCCTCATCGGCTAGCGGACCACCAAGCGAGTCCTCGTCTTGATCGGGTGATGTATGAGGTTTATTCGGCATTTCTATCTTCGGCTTGCTCTCGAGTGTCGAGACGTGCATGCCATATGATCATCATCGACATTTTTCAACGTCCACACATTCCCATTCATGTGGATGTCTCTATCCGAATTACCTGAAAAATATTAGGAAGCAACTGGATGAGCGAATTGCTCAGTAGGAATTACATCTCAAGTTCGAGCAATCTTTAAGTGGTTTACATGTTACATGTAATGTCGGTATAGCTATGCATGATGTACAAGTAAGAAAATCAGGTATACAGGTATGTCTATGCATGATGAACAAGTAAGAGATCAAGAAATGTATAGAGAGAGTATCGCATGATTTCGAGTATCTGACAAGCAAGACATCAAGAACTTATAGATGTTGATGCCACTTTTCAGGCAAGCAAGAGCTCATATACAAGCAAGAACTCATGTACAAGCAAGTAAGAATCATGTTCAAGTAGTAAAATTCATGGTCAAGCAAGTAATGTCAAGTACGTGTCAATAGGATTGGCTATTAAAATCAAGCAAGTACTTTGCCCCTTTTCGGGCCACGCAAGTCAAGTATTGCCCATTCTGGGCCATGCAAGCCAAGTCAAGCAAGTAGAGAGAGTATGTATGGAATGTCTCAAGTCAAGCAAGTACTTCGGTGCAATGCTTAAACACCGTGGTCAATAAACTCCCATGGGCACAAGTACCTTCGGGCGCTCCTCCTAGGACCAGACCGGACCCTATATGCACAGAATTTTCATGTATTTCTTTTGACATCCACTCTCATTTATAGTCAATATGGAATTTCAAGGGTTGACCATTGTAAGAACATAAGGTAGATTCCATGAATGGAGTTTAAAGGCATATATCATGCACGAGATGAACTAGGGTTATATCTGTATAAATCAATAGACTAATTCAAAAATCTAAACGAATGACTCTGTCACTGAATTGGCGCCTGGGGGATAGGGGTTCTTTCAGAAAATGGCACCTGGGGGACAGCCAGTCTTTCAATCAAATGGCGCCTGGGGTTCAGGTACCCCTTTCAATCAATTGGTGCCTGGGGGTCAGGTACCCTTTCAAGGAATTGGCACCTGGGGGTTAGGGCTTCTTTCAATTCATATATATATATATATATATATATATATATATATATATATACATACATGCAAATGGCACCCCTGCAGAGAGTCTCCATTTAAAGGACAACTCTCTGGAGGCTCACTATTCGACTAATTGGTGCCCCAGGGGCTGTCATGTCTCAGGAAATGGGCGGCTGCTTAAGGGGCGCCCATTCAAGTTTCAGCATTTTTCTTTTCTTTTCCTTTTGATGCAAGGGAAATTGCACCCCTCTGCAGTGTCACCATTTAAATGGCGACCCTGTAGGGGGTCTTCAATTCTTTAAATGGCGCCCTAGATAGGGGCGCCCATTCCTCAGGCTCACATATGCACCGGGCAGGTATGTTTTGGGACACAAGTCCCTATTCATGAATTCTAAAGTTCCCGGAATCAAGAAATAAGGATATGGACAGGTAGAGGAAAATATCAGGATCATAGAAACATATTCATGCAAGAATTTTATGGCTTAGTTCAGTAGATATAGATTTTTGAATGCGTTGATCATTATTGGCTGGAAAATGAATTGATGACACTGTAAAGTGTCTTCAATTAAATGGCGCCCTGGACAGGGGCGCCCCTTCAAGAAATGGCGCCCTGGTCAGGGGCGCCCTTTACCTGAGGGTTGGATTTTCTGGGTTTTAAAAATATATATGTATCTCTTGTAAAATAGGTTATATACTAGAGCTAAAACATGATTATTTGAGGCTGCAAAAATTGGCGTAATGAGATATATTTGAATCCCGTGAAATCAGTATAACAGACTATGTAATAGACTATGTAAAAACTGGTGTAACAGGCTATAGTTGTTCTACTTAAAACCCGTGTAACATGCTATAGAGTATGTTCTACTTAAAACTCGTGTAACATGCTATAGGAATAGGCTGCATGGCATCACAGATGGATTATACTAGCATGTTATGTTACCCTATTTTAGCCACGGGTTGGGCTAGATCTTGAGAACACCTACCTTTTTGGAGTGCTACACATAGTACAGATAGAGAAAATAAAGAAATCCCCTTCACGTTCTCTTCAGCAGCAAGAAGAAGCACGTGGGAAGAAGAGCTCCAGTAGCATGACGTACAATGTAGGAAGAAGATGTCCCTTCACGTCTTCCGAAGGAAAGAAGAGAAATATTCCCTTCTATAAGAAGCACTGATAATGGCAGTAGCCTCTGCCTGTGCTTCGGAGGGAAATAGTTATAGGAAATCTGGTTGCCAACGCAAAGCATTGGTTTATTGTCTTGTGGGTTCGGTTGGGGAACAAGATCCTAGATTGTTGCTGTCCATGGTCAGAGAATGGTGCTTTGCCAGCTAAATGAGGTTGTCCGTGCCTCAACCTTCTAGAAGCACTTTGGAAATGGCGCCCTGGTATAGGGGCGTCCTTTAAATGGGAGACTCATGTTCATGTAAATGATGCTTCTACATGAGGGCGTACATTCTTCATGGCTTTAGACACTAACTGCAACCTTCACGTGTTGGTCTTTAAGATGTATGCATATATTAATATATAACTGGTTGGTGGCCCCTGAAGGAAATGGTGCCCTTGCATGGGGGCTCCATTTGGTGAATGGCGCCCTGGTAAGGGGCGCCCATTCCCTTTGGGTTGGAAAAAGAAAACCCCACTATGAACTATCCATGTTTTGGTATTTAAGTGATGTTGGGCTTTGTATATTTATATATTAGCCCTCATAAGGTATGATTCTTTTTATAAGGCCTTCATGTAGGATTCTTTATTTAAGAAGTTCAACTTCTCTATTATTTTATCGGGGGTGCTATACAGTCTCTGAATGCGTTTGCAATCGAAACCAATGGTACTGGGCAGAGGGTTGATCAGAAGATCTCCTCACGCAAGGAGTAGCCTTCCAGATAGGTGTAATCTATCCTTTTAGCCAAGCCATTTGATATACCATGTAGGTGTTGCAGCTCATTCAGAAGGCAATGCTAAACACTCAACGCAGTAGAATCACAAGTGAAATACCAAATTAACGAACCATCAGACAAAACACCATCAATTTTTATAGTGGTTCGGTCAGACCCAAGGTCTGCCTACATCCACTCCTTCCCTCGAACTGAGTGAGGTACCTTGCTTATCCAAGAAATCAAGCACAGCAGACTTAGTCTGTAACAACGGTTGTCTTATCGCTTCCCCAAAGAACAACTCCTTGCTTCTCCTACAACCCAGGAGGAAATCCCGGAGGTTCAACCTCCCTTCCTCTTAATCAAGAGGAAACCCAGTAAATTGCTCCCAGCAATTCACCCAACCAGAGGTCACTGAGCTCTCTTCCTCTTAATTCAAAGAGGGGACACTGGAGTTAGACTCCCTTCCTCTGAATCAACAGAGGGAGACACTAGATGAAATCGGAATCCAGAAGAACAAGAGAAAATGAAAATAGAAAAGGAAACTCTGATCGGAAAAAAATGACTGCAATGTAGCTTCAGATTCGAAGCAATTCGACGATGAACTTGGCTGGTTGGCTTCTCACCCTCTCTCTTGCGGAATTCTCTCTTTTTCTTTCTTTTAGAAGGAGCTCTCAGATGGTGGTTTTTTTTCTTTTTTACATTTTTCCAGCTCCTCCTCTCAACGAGCCCGCTCCAATTTATAGAACATAGTATCGTGTTTCTCCTTTCCGTGATCCAGATCAGCAGAAAATTGATTCGTCCACGTGGGTTGAAGAATATTCTGATAACAATAAGAATTATGGAGAGAAATGCCACGTGTGCTAAGTGATTTCGCGCCATTTCTTTGTCAGTATAGCCATCACGCACTCTTCCTTTGAGTAGTCACGTGCCTGGATCTAAAATCATCTATGCAGCTCATTTTTCCAAATCAGCCCTCCATTGATATTCCAAATATCATTTTCAACCTTCAACATATCAGCTGATACTTTAATCAATCCAACTAATGTCAGATAATTATCGTTGCTCATAGACAAATAATGTGAATTAAGGCCCAAGGTAGACAGGTCGATGTTGGTCTCTGATGTGTCGAAGCATTGGACCTTGACTCAGTCTTTAATCATGGGTTGTGGCCTGATGCGTCGATGTTGTTACTGGAGAAGGATGACTTACTGCATTGATGCGTCGATGCATTGTGCTGATGCGTAGACCTCAAAAGTACTATGGGAGTTCATCTTCTTGATGCGTCGGGGCAGGAAGCTCCAGTGACATGCTGAATGCCTGTGCATCATCCAGTTGCGTTGATGCGCTTTCTGGATCCATCGACCTTACTAAGTAGCTTCTTGTTCTTATCCAAGTGTCTTTCATGATGCATCGAGTCATCCTTTAAGACTTAGCTACATAGCTCTGTGAGTCTTTCTTCATAAGAGTAACTGCACCGAGGCATCTGTTGGGTGCATTGATGCATCTATTGTTTTTATGGTGGTTATGTCGATGCACTAAGCTGAGGTTGCTTCGGTTGCTTTGACTGCATCGAGATATCATCCAGATGCGTCGATGCATCATGCTGAGGTTGCTTTGGTTGTCTTGACTGCATTGAGGTATCATCCAGATCCGTCAATGCATCATGCACTGAATCTGCTGACTGTGTTGATTCACCACTTCTATCCTTGCTTCTTCTTTTCATTTGGCCCATGCTCCTCAAGATTCTTCTTGAAATGTTCTGCCATTGATTTTCTGCAAGTATTAAGGTTAGTATTAGTCCAGAAAATACACAATATATTGACATCATCAAAACCCAGAATTCAACACTAGCTATGTTTTGACAAATTCATTTTCTACATGCAACGTAATTACCCCCACACTCTGCACATGATGAAATCAATGGCTTTGATTGATAAGGATTTTGGATATTCTTCTAAACACTCTAAAGAGAAATCGAATCTCTACATGGACATTAAGAGCAATCGTGAGGATTGCATGGTTTCTGCAATCTATGCTGGTTGTGATGCTACAGCCCGGAGGGCCCTTTTTGATGATTTACTGTCCTTGTCTGATTTTATTAACTTACCTTGGTTAGTAGGGGGTGATTTCAATTGCATTGCAGAACCTTCTGAGAAGTGGGGTGGTCTTTTGCACTAAAAAAAATAAAAATAAAAGAGCAATCGTCAGGAAAAAGCTACCTACCCCGTAAAATAATGAATAAGTGGAATGCCGATCTGAGTAACAAGGAATCCCCACTGAAACAAATGAGGAGACTTGCGTGGAATGGTAAAATAAAAAAATTCCACCAGAATTGCAATAAGTGATAAATCCACTGAAACAAATGGAGAAACTTACATCAAACGGTGTAGTCAAGTTCAAAAGAATAAAATTGGGGATGTGCGAAGCTACCGATAGCCGAGGATCTAAAATGGAAGTGTAGAGAGGAAATAATCTTCTAGTGTTCCTAAGAAAATCTAAATATCCATATATTTTGAAGTTCATTATTCATTGATTCACTATTCACATCTGGGTATCATTGTCTTGGATTTATACTATGAATCTGTTTACATCCATAGTTTATGTAGCACTTCAAGTTTATGAATGCACAACTTTTTTAGTTATGCTTCATGTCTTACATTTTCATTATGAATCACATGCCCATTTCTTATCTTATGCCCCACTTAGGGGGAGTTATGAATAGATAAACATATTCATGCTTGATTGAAAATTGTGCTTGCATGCCTGCTTGAAAACATTCAGAAATTCTCCAAAATGGCATTCTAAATAACCCCTTGTCAGTCAGTTTTTTTGTTGATGACAAAAGGGGGAGAATAATATGGTGTACGGAAAAGGTGTTAAGGTGTTCATTCTTATACTGCATAGCTTGCATAGTTTCCACAGTTTCATTTCAGAAGTTCTTTTCATTCACCTCTTTGCATTCACAGTCCATACTACTCAGGTCAAGATGTTATTCAATGCCAAATCTATACATAGTCTCAATGATGATTTTGCTGTGAAATTTTGAGATGAATTAATATCGGCTTTGATTAGTTACTCTTGTGACTAATTACTGCTATATCAAAAGGTGTTGCTGGAATGGTAGGTTAGGCCTATCAGGAAAGCATAACTTTACGTGAGCTGGTTTTCGGGCTAGAACCTCCACCTCGTACCAGATTTGGGCTCAATGTGATAGATCATCTCTGATATGATTTAATGTGACTTGTTTTGAGTAGTATTTGTTCATAGTAGTCAAAAGTTCATTTTTGAATGAAGGATTGAAGTGTATATAGAGTATCTTGTTCACAAGGTTTCATTATGTTCATAATGGATTTCAATGAGTGAATTGTTTTTATACTACCTCATGAAATTCACGCACATTTCATTTTGTCATCATCAAAAAGGGGGAGATTGTTGGATCCCCTGGTTGATTTTGGTATTGAGTTTTAATGATAACAAAACATGTGTGCTTGTTTGAAGAGTTTGGTTTACTTCAAGAATTTTGTTATGTGTTTTGACCAATGCATATTTGAATGTCTGGTCTCACTTTAATTAAGACTAGTTGGAGTTGAATCAAATCATCTTAAATGAGTTCATAAGTGTTTGCAGTCATCAGTCTATTTTTCTGAAATACCAGAAAATTCAGTCGACTGATATTAGATTCAGTCGACTGATATGAATCCAGTCGACTGATATGGGCACTCGACTTAACTATTTTAGCTGGCCGATCGACCGACTGATAGGAACCAGTCGACCGAATTTCCCAGAGTGCTTTGACTAAAACTGTAACAGGTTTCGGTCGACCATCCTTGGTAGCTCGGTCGACCGACTGGCTTTCATGATCATGACTTAGGCTAATGCTATCTTCTTCATGTCTGGCAGAGATATTTGTTCAGTGTGCATCGACACACTTGCGAAATGCGTCGACCTGGCTTTATATCTGGAAACAAAGCAAAGAATTCTTTTAGTAAGTCTTAATTCATGATTGATTAAGAATGAAATTGACCCAGTTTTAGATGCTTTTGTAGGTCCTAAAGGAGGCTTTTATATTTTACAAATCAAAGGACACTTGGTGAGATCAAATCAACTTCTTCACAGTCTGCATTGAAGGTGTCGACCCCAAGGGTCGACCCTCTTTAATGATGTTTCCGTTCTGCAGGCATTCAGAACTTTTCAGGAAGGCATTCTGAAAGGGTCGACCCCCTTGAATCTTGGTTTTGTTTTGGGTTTAGCAGACACAGGGTGTCGAACCTTGAGGTCGACCCATTCCATTCGCACCCATGTAGCAGGTCTTACGAACTAGGCTTGAGACCTAATAAGCTCAGTCCCTTTGCCCTATGTTGATTAGGTCCGAGGATGTCTTTCTCCCACACGTGTAGACTATTCTAGAAGGGGCATCCATGTCTTTTAGCCCCTCTCATGGGTATATAATGTATTGTTGCAAATTTGGGAGATTTTATCTAAGGGTTTTTCTTATTTTATGTGTGCAGGAGAAGAAGGAGGAGAAAGATGAACGTGGGGATCCTTCAACCTCTTCTTCCCCTAATTTCAACCCCTTAGGTCCAAGATCAGAGTGCGAGATCAACATCTACCTAAAATCCAGGAGCTGATGTGCCATCTTCTTCATCGGAAAATCGAGATACACGCACTAGAGATTCGGATCTGGGCTTCAATCTCTTGAACTTCAACGAAGTGTAGTCCAGCGAGTTGCTCTACAAGAGAAAGAGAATTTCTACCCACTCCTTTAATTTTTCTTGGTTGATTTTCATCCGAACTTATATTTTGGGGTGATCAGATCTTGTACATCCTTTGAATATTTATGTCGATACACTGTGGTGTGTGTGTGTGAGCTACGTGTGAACATCATTTTGTTGACATTGTGCTGCGATCTGTGCAGCGTGTGGAGTCAAGCTACATCGTGTAGCGTATGTGTGTTGGAGACGTCGTCTCCGTGGTTTGTAGGAGATTTTAACTCCGTTTGCTTCATTTTGAAGTGTGTGAAGCCTCACCAAGTTGGTGAGGGGTAGACGTAGGCGGACGTGTAGGTCTGGCCCAACCACCTTAAAAATCCTACATATTTTATGGTTAATTGATCATTATTGTGATTGCTGGTTGTTTCTCGAATGTGGATTTATGAACATAGAGTTTGAGAGGATTTTTATTCCATCAATTTGATTGATCCGTGAAATTAATAGAATATCATTTTAATAGTTTCATTTGTCCGCGCGATTTGAGGGTAAACAATTCAACCCCCCCCCCCTTCTTGTTTACTTTTAGTCTGGGCCAACAGAGAAGTTCTTGATGAACCTTCTGTAATATCCATCGAAACCCGATAAACTCTGAACTTCAGTTACTCCAGTAGGTCTCTCCCAATTTCTTATGGCTTCCACCTTTGAAGGATCAACTGCAATTCCTTCTTTAGAAATTACATGCCCTAAAAATGACACTTCTTATAACTAGAACTCATACTTGCTAAATTTAACATATAGCTTGTTATCCCTTAGCAATTGTAAAGCCTTCTTCAAATGTTCTTCATGCTCCTCCATCGATTTGGAATAGATCAAAATGTTATCGAGAAAAATCACTACAAATTGATCGAGGTAAGGCCTGAATACACTATTCATCAATTGCATAAAAGCTGTAGGTGAATTGGTTAGTTCAAATGGTATAAAATTCATAAAGCCATACCTGGTTCTGAATGTTGTCTTGAAAAATATCATCTTCCTTAATCCTCAATTGATGATAGCCAGATCTAAGATCAATCTTCGAGAAATACCGAGCTCCCGCAAGTTGGTCAAACAACTCATCTATTCTTGGCAACGGATATTTATTCTTAATCATCAATCAATTTTTCTAAGCAATAGCAGTCTTTATTGTATTAAAAATGGAATGAAAAGAATACAAAAAAAATAGAGCTACAGCCGCACAGAGGGGCATCCCATTTTATCCAGACGGAGTGACCCTTTAACAATGATTGGCAGTTGCTCCTAGTCAAACCAGCAAGCTAAAGAAGACATATTAAAACCACAATTAGCTAGGCCATCAGCCACCTGATTGGCTTCCCAAAAAATATGATGTATTTGGAGAGACATGGAAGTCGCAACCTAGAGGATGCTTTGAAGGATCAACAAGAGCCGCCATGGGGGGGTAAAAACACCATTCAGAATCCCAACCAACATACCCGAGTCAGACTCAATAAGGAGCCTGAGGAAACCACAGTCCCTACGCATGCGTAGCCCATCGCGCAACCCTAAAGCCTCAACCTCCATGCTTGAGTAGATGCCAACATCCCAAGTAGCAGTACAAATGCCATATGGACCAACAAAAGCAAACACCATCTTGCCATCTGAATCACGAAGAACACCGCCACCCCCGGCGAGTCCTAAGGATCTTTTGAATGTGCCATCCACATTGAGCTTGAGGGTGTGACAAGGAGGGCGCATCCACCGCACAATCACCAGTGACTTTCCATGATGAACATGCGGCCTAATGGACTAGGACACAAGTAGGTCACAGTGAGATTTGCCGAGGACACGGGCATTGGCTGGTAGCATTGGTATAAGAATGTGCATATGATAAAGAACCCGCTGAACAATGGACTCCACCATCATACTCTAGCCTTCAAAGAACGAGCGATTCCTACTCAGCCAAATTTCCCATAGGATGCATAGAAACATCTGACACGAGATCATACCATGAGCTGAAGAAGTATGTAGTTGGGCCACATAATCCTCCATAATATGCACACAGACAGTCCCCCTTGCCAAAATAAAATTTAGAAAATAGGCGAAGTGTCACCAAACCAACAGAGCAATGTCACCATAAAAGAATAAATGAGCACACGTCTCCACAATCGAAGCCGAGCAACAAGCACAGTGAGAGCATAAGGAGATCCCGCAATGTCGAACCCGGTCATCGATGGGCAAGCTATTGTTGGAGACGTGCCAAGCCAAAATAGACCATTTGGAAGGGCCTGCCTTATCCCACAACCAGGACCACAGTTGGGAGGATGCTCTTTTGTGCAGCAAGGCGCAAGCAGAAGTAGAGGAGAAAACTCCATCCATCGACGGGCACCAGATCCACTTGTCATAGTTGTGAACCACTGCCAAAACAAAGGAGAAGGTAGTGGCAAAGGTGAATTCCATAGCAAGTTGAATGTGGGTCGACCCCACAGTGCTAAGGGCCTTAGAGACTGAGATAAACTTATCTTGCAGGGAGTTCCAAACAACCTCAGGGAGAAAATTCCTTAGAGGAGAATATCCCGCCCACGCATCAAGCCAGAAGGATGCTTTGGACGAAGAAGTGCCCACAATCACTATGTGATGTCCATGGACCAAAGCGGCCACCTTAATCCAAGACCTACAATCTACCACATTAAAGTGCCGAAAAAATGCAAGAGAATAGTGCTCCTGAGATAAATGTTTCCCTCGGAAGTAGGCAGCCCACAAAGAACTGGAAGAAAGGGCTGACCAAAGAAGCTTGGTGCGTTGGGAAATTTACATATCATGCAGGCTAATAATGCCTAATCCACCACTCTAAATCAGTTTGCAGAGGCGATCCCAAGCCATCCAATGCCACTTAAAGCCATGTTCTAAATTGCCCTAGAAGAAATTAGACAAGAGTCTTTCAATATGGCTGATGGAGGCAGAGGGCAATGACATGGTTGCACAGGTGTATATCGGAATGGAGGTTAGAACATGTTTAATGAGCATGAGTCTACCACATGAAGAGAGGAAAGCTGCCTTCCATGACTATAAATGGACATGGATTTGAGCAGCAACACGGGCAAAGTAGCACTGCTTGGATCTACCTTCAAAGAGGTTAACACCCAAATACATAGCAGGAAGACTTTTCTTTACAAAACTAGTGATGGATTCGCTCAAGGAAGCTGTGGTGCATAATGAAGCTACTCTTATGAACATTAATCTTCTGGCCAGAGGAGGTTTCATAGACCCGAAGAAAAGCCATCAAGTTTCGAACAGAAGCAGCCGCCCCATTGGAAAAAATAATAGTATCATCCATGAAAAGCAAATGAGTGACCCGCGGACAGCACCGCAGGATAGCATAGAAACCAACTCCACCAGAGTGGAACAAACATTACAGGCCCCTACAAAATAAACAGAGTCAGAGCCAACGGGTCTCCTTGGCGCAATCCTCTAGAAGATTTAAAGTACCCATGCTGTCACGTCCTGAGATTTCAGGGGAAACAAGTCGGGAACATGAACATCCAGCAAAGTAAGGCTCTAGCTAGCAAGACAATCATAGTGCCACATTCATTCATACAAAAGCATAAATAATGTACGCAACATCATAAGATCAAAAACCTTCAACTTTATTGACAAATAATCAGAGTTTACATCGACTCAATTGACTCTCTTGACAACAAGACTTACTAGACTCAAGAAAATAGAAAATTACATAGACATGATCAACTTCACCGCCTATTACAGTGAACGATCTAAATTGACATAATAGACTCAAGACTTGCTAAGGTTCTTCTCATTCTTCAATCACTCTCGGACCCATCACTTGAATGATCTGACTTCGATCCACTAGAGCTTCCTGAAAAGTTGGAGAAAGTAGAGAGTAAGCACACTCGCCCAATAGGTATCTTCATGTCATCATGTTGGCATAGTCTACATATTTCATGTTTTAGCTCTAGAAGGTTGTTGACATCTAAAATATTAATGGGCGATAATTATGTGCCCGAAGGAGCCAAATGAAAGTCAACGACGAGTCCACTCGAACCGCTGAAGCCTCAGGTCACCTCATAAGAAGTACCAGAAACTCCACATTTCATTATCTTGGGATAAAATGTCTACGAAAGCTCACCAAGGTCTTATGATGGTTAGAGCCAATGAACCGGCGTCGAAGCAGTCATGCCAAATGCATCTCCACACCCCGTCCGATCAGGATGAGAATGTACCAAGTGGTTCCCCACCAGATAAAGAAACCCTCCTGAGATGAAGAAATGTCCCCGTTTCCTCAGAATACGGAGCCGAAGGCCAAATTAGCGGAAAACCCAGGTGAGCCGACTAGGATACCCAGAGTTCCGAAGTGGTCTGCAAATGACTGAAAAGCAGCTCCGTAGGGATAAAAATCTCCAAGATGGATGCCCACTCAACGAAGATGCTTTCCATAAGCATAAAGCAGGCCCAAAAGCACGACATCTAGCGCCGAGGGTGATAACAGCATAAAACCCGGGTTACCCAATTCGGGTACGCACAGCACCAGAAAATGCCCGTAGATGACCTAAACGATGCCCAACAAAGACAAAATGCCTCGAGTGGTGGCTCACTCGACGAAGAAGCCTCACGTGGCTCTAAAGAAGGCCTGGCATCACCAATCATAGTGCCGAAGGCCGAATCAGGACAAAACCTGAGAAAATCGGTGCGGGTTCGGCACGTGCCAAAAATCACCAGAAACCACAAATCAGGGCTCTGAAGCATACTCCAAGGCCACTACATAAAGGACCGCAGGCTCCCGTCAGAGTCAGTTTCGAGACAAAGAGTCAAAATTATGGAAAATGACCGCCATTGAGTTGGTAGCGCCTTGAATGCTGATTCGGTGGCGCCTTGCGGGTTAAGTCGGTGGCGCCCAAGTGCTCCAAGATGTTGGCTCTAATGCTTTGAGTCGGTGGTGTCCCCTTCACAGCTGAACCGGTGGAGCATGGGAGCTGAGTCGGTGGGGCTTCGCATGCCCGAATCGGTGGCACAATGGGCTTGGGCGGGCTGGTGATTTAGTGGTTCACCGTCCATCCCATCGCCGCACCGATCCCCTGTTTCCATTCCTCTATAAATTGGGCATTCTCCCTCGAGAAGAAGGAGAGAATAGATCAAAAAAAGACAAACAGAAGAGGAGAGGGGGATAGAAATCGAAGAGGATCCATAGAGAGAAGAGAGCAAAGCAGAAAGAGAGCAGAGAGAAGACAGAGAGCGAAGGAAGGGAGAAAGACCTGAAGGAGGTGGGCACCGATCCTGGAGAAAGGCTCTTCGTACTTTTCATTTCTCTTTGAATTCTATATTTTTTTTGGGTTTCCTTGAGTCTCGTTCCTCTGTCCCCTCTACAATCGTAGAGAAGAATAAAGGCTTCATTTATTTATCTGCTATGTGTGCATTGTATCTCTATTCCTTTTCATTGTCCCTCTAATTTCTCTCTGTCTCTCCCCGAGCGTGAGGAGGCCTTTGAGGGCTATAATTATTCCAGATCCTAGGATCGCTCGGTGAGGAGTAATGTGATGTTTTGTACGTGAATGGCCTGCGGCCACGCCCGACAGGGTGATATCAAATTCCCTCCCCGGGATTTCCTCGTTATTCGTCAATTTGTGTGTCTACATGTTTGATCGAGCAGGGTGCGTGCGTCCGTTGTGATGAATGAAAAGTCGGCGAATGATTTGATAACGGGAAACACCAGACGCCCTTTCATTCCCCTTCTAATGAGTTGTAGGGGCGTCGATCGACTCTCACATGTGTTCTGGTCACCGTATGGTTTGCTGTAGAGGGTGATGATACACCTCCCTTGGGGTGTTTGATATATTGCCTTTGAGGGCCTTCTTCATCCATTGAATTCCCTCCAATTATCTTTGAACTGGGCATAAGCTCATTCTCATGAGCGAGGATTGCCCATCCTGGTTCAAAGAGAGGTGTGACAACCCATTTGTTTCAGTGTTCTTGTTTACTGTGTTGTGGCACAGGGTAGAACATGAGTTTTTCGTCAGTGTTCATGCTTCCTTTAATTAAGCCTCTGAATTAGCTATCGGGGAGGGGAATAGCTCTGTTGGTGATTCTCATTCCCTCATCCACTGCTCACTGTGGGTTCCAGGGGGTCTATCGAATCATGATACGTCCCCCTGGAAACCCACTGCACAAAGTGAGAAATGAACGCCACTCAGCTGGCTACATACTGACCCTTTGTGATATTTGATTTCCCTGGATCACCATGAACCCTTAGTAGGCTAGCCCCTAGGGTTCCTGAAGTGGTGATCCCAGGTTCTGAGATAGTCTCTTTGAGCTTCTCAGTTTTATATGTTTTTACACCAGTCTCCCCGTGTGTGTAAGTCCATTTGTTGAATTGAGCATCCCCCTGTCATGGGGAGATGCTGCCCGATTTTCTCCGGAGCTTCTCATTGTTTGAGGTTTATGTTTCTGTGGGTATTTTTTGAAATCTGCTCATCTGCAGTGCCACACCCCATGTGTATGGCCCAGAAGATCTCATCATCCAACTGTGAGCAAATAACTCGTTCATCGGTGCTTGAGTAGGAACCTTGCACAGTCAAACTAAAAGATGATCAATGAACAAAAGAGAATCCAATTTCCTTCAACATATGGGCATTCATACTTTTAGGACCCTTAAAAACCACTCAAACATCCATTCAAATGCTCCCAGGATGATGTAAAGGTATAAATTTTACTAAAATCCTTGAATTGGGTTTTCTTTTCTGAACTCTGTAAAGCTCACTCGGTAAGAGTCTCTATGAGTTGGTGGCGACGCCACCGACTCCCCTCCTTCAGGCCATGAATCGGTGGCGATGCCACCGATTCACTATCCTCTTCATCGCCTGCACCACCGACTCCCCTCCTCCCTATCTTGAGTCGGTGGCAACACCACCGGCTCACTCCCTTTTCTATCACCCATGCACCCTGCTCCGCATTCACTGTTGCACCGACCTCCGTCTCTATTGCATCGACGCACCCCTTCCTCTACCGCCATCGCCTCGACGCATCCTATGCCACCACTGTTTCACCGACTTCCCATCTCTACTGCACCGACGTAGCCTAAACCCCCAGGCCGACCTCATCTACGCCCGAGGTCGACCTCATTCATTTCCTAGGTTGACCTTGTTTGACCCCCCACGTCAACCCTTGCCTTTTGTCAAAAGCCTAACAATCCCTTAAACAAATAATTGATAATTAAACCTCGATAAATCATGAGTCTAATAAAAAGAAGATTGATAATCGAATCTATCTTCGATCATATTTTTCGTTTGAATATACAACTGCGTATAAACATATATATATCTTTGTTGCTTGCTTTGCATGAATAAATAAATAAGCAAATCATGCACATTATTACTTTAACTTTGCTTTGCATGCATTCTTATTATCTCAGCCCCGGATGGCATCTTATCTTAACAATTAATCAAGGGTTTTCCTCCCTCTCGGAGGATGTAATTACCGCCATAACCTTTATAGTATGACGGACTTCTGGTCCCGACACGGACTTCACAATCGACTGACCAAGTCAGATCGAGTGCACAATAAATTCATCACATATGTGACTGGCACGCCCACGCATTAATTAAAATAAAATGATGTCACCAAAGGTATGATAATGAAGAAAGTGCGATAAATCATGAGATAAAAATAATAGTAACCAGTAGCAAGATATGAGTATTTCAAGAATATACGAGCATGATCTAGTAAGAATATAAATTGGCCTTTCAATCAAGAATGTACTTTCATAACCTTAAGAAGGCTATGAACAAGAATGTACTGTCATGTAACAAGCATGTAATTTCATGAATTACCTCATGGACTTGACTAGTTTATAAAAAAAGTACTCCCAGCACAATGCGACACCGGTAATCATTATACCCCATAGTTTTTAGTATATTTCCGGCCATCTGCCGAGGGGACTAGACTGGAGCCCTTGGACACCATCCGTGCCCACACTTGCATCTTCAAGTTATAAATCTAGTTATTTCCACGATAATGTCAATAAGTTCGGCCAAGAATGTTGAATTCAATAATGTCTTTGGGGAAATAGTAAGCAAGGTAAGAACGTATCGAAAAAAGAGGTCAAGAATAAATTAAAGGGACATTGTGCTATGGAAGGAATTCGGTAGCATAACGACATCTTCCTTAATTTCATAGTTAATTAATGACTTGGTAAGTACTATTTCAAATTCCAGACAATCAGAAGATCGTCTGAGATTGAACACAATCAACCCTTGGGTCAGGCCTGCGGGTTGGGCAGGTTTTGATATAACGCGGTTGCCAGGAAACCGCGATTTGGAAGACGCGGTCAAGTAGATGTCCGCGATCAGAACTTTATCGACCTAGGAAAACTCAGTGGACTGAAATGAAAATCTGTCAACTAAAAAGCAAGAATCAGTCGACTGATAATAGCCAACACGCTGGGATGAACGCAGTCGTTTGGCCACCGCGATCAAGAGAACGCGGTTGATCGACTAGCCGCGATCAGGACAGGTCACAGAATCGTGAAGTGCTCATCTAGTTTTTGGGTTTTGAGGGTACAACCAGCTCAGCATCCTAGTGAGAATCCCAGGCTCGCAGAGACTTACAGAGGCCTTGAAACATGAATACCTAGTCCGACAGAAGGAATATCCGACGGAGAGGCGTTCAATGTCCGAGAGGGTGTTCCTATCATGTGCAGGTGAGTAATAACAAACATACCGGAGTACGGGCTATGTACAAGTAACTATGACGGAAAGAAAGCAAGAGTGATAGTGTCAAAACAGAGATCGATGTGTAAGAATTTCCATGAAAATCCCTTTAGTACAAAACTATAGGGCCTTATTTGTGAAACTAGCATATGATGAAAATAACCTTTTAAAATATGGTATGGCACAAAAACTTATATGACATGGCACGAAACATAACCAAAATGAGATATAGCCACTACAAGAAAAATGGGAAATACCGACGTAATTTTTCGACGGCAATATATCCGTCGGAAAGACGTCGGAACTATTATAACTTTCCAACGGAAACAATTCTGTCGCAAATCCGTCGGTAAATACAGACTGATTTCTGACCTATTAGTTCGGGTAGAAATCTGTCTATAAAAAGAGACAACTTTGAGAGAATTTAAATTTCTTCGGAATTACGTTGGTAATTACCCACTGATTTTCGACAACAAAATTTCTGTAACTAATATTTACATATATTTATGTAATAATTATCAGAAATGAACAGAAATATGTGTGTAAATTCTGACTTATTTTTGACTGAATAAGATTCCGTCGGAAACACCTGGAATAACTTATGTTTAACCGTAATATGTATATGTAACAAATAACAAAAATAAATATAAATATATCAATAGTTTAGCTGGATAATATTCGAACTTGAATCCGTATTAATTAGCGGATAATATTCAAAATCGTATTTATTATTTCGGATACGGATAATATTAGAATTTGAATCGGACCGGATACGGATATTATAATATTCGTTTCATAAAATATCCATTTGTAATATTATATATCATATAATAGATATATGTAAATAATATATTATAAAATATAAAATATAAAATATAAAAATAATGATAAGATGGAAGATTGTTACACTTCCCGAAACTATAATAACTACCCCATTTTAACTATTTGACTTCTATAATTAAAACCAGCCGTAGTGAGACCCTTCGTCTTTAAAAATCTCAACTCATGAGTAGTTGGCATAAGTTGGGAGAGACCCTTCGTCTTCCACCGACTTTAGATCTTCCACCGACTTTAGTAAACAAATATGAATATTTTACCAACAACAGGAGTGCAGGACAGCAGGACTGTAGGAGGGAGAGACGAGTGCCAGGAACCACCATTTTTTCTGTTTGTTAATGCCTCTCTCTCTCTCTCTCTCTCTCTCTCTCTCTCTCTCTCTCTCTCTCTCTCTCTCTTTCATTTGTCACAACTATAACTATTTTTCACATTTAGACACCCATTTGTTACCCTTAGAAGCTATTTGTCACGCTTAGGACCCATTTGTTACCCTTAGAAGCATTTGTCACCCTTACGACCTATTTGTCACCCTTACGACCTATTTCTTACCCTTAGAAGCCATTTTTCCCCCATCCCTTGCTTTTCCCCCCTCGCCGCAGACCATCGCCACCTTGTCCTCGTGTGCCCACGGGTGCCCTGCGCACCCTCCCTCTCCTCCGTGAACCAGCACCGTTGTGAGTGCCGGCCAGCCCACCGTCACGCTCCCCCTTGCAGCCACTCCGACAGAGCACCGTTGCCCCTCCGGTGCAGTGCCGTGGCAGCCGGCCGCTGTTCCAGCCGGACCCGCCCACCGGCTGCCGTCCAGCACCACTGCAGCCGCCGTCCTCGGCCGCCCATCGCCATTCTGCCACCGCCGCCCGCGTAGGGCCTCTATAACATCACATCCAAAGTGTCACTGCCATGGTTTAATCCCTCATGTCATGATTCCTAATTTCATCTCTCAGTTCACATGTTGGATGTATTTTTATTTTGTTTAATATAATTTTTCAAGATGTACAAAAGTGAAAAATAGTCAATTTTTAAGGGAGATGCTGTCGAAATTTTTTAGAATACTCACTCCATTCAAACCATAATTTTGAAATAAGCTCTTTTCTGAAGCAGGTATCATGATCTCTCTCTTCTGGAGAATCAGCAGCGACCAGCCTGCATGTGTAAACCTTCTTGGTCTGTCCTGGTCTAAAAGCAGGACCAATGGCTTGGTGAGATACCAAAGCTATTGTTCATGCTTTTAGACCAGGACAGACGATGAAGGTTTACACATATAGGATGGTCGATGCTGATTCTCCAGAAGAGAGAGATCATGATACCAACTTCAGAAAAGAGCTTCTTTCAAAATTGTTGTTCGAATGGAGCGAGTATTCTAAAAAATTGGTGTCTCAGGAGATTCTAGTGTCGAAACTTTTCAATCAGACGAGGGTGACACTGCATAGTTGATTGCTTCTAATCTTCATCTGATCGAATCAGCTGAGCCACTTCGGTTGTGTATAGAGGACGAAGTGGAAGAAGTCGATCTAACTGAGCTAAATGAAGCAATTGTTGGGCAGGAGGAGTCATCTGAGAGAGGGGATTCTTCTGCAACTGGTGATGGTGAAGGATGATCCAACAGATATTTGTTGATTTATAATTATAATTGTAAAAAATGACACATTTTAATTAATGTAATTATAATTTCTTTTATTCATTGATTTATATGTTTTATGAATTTTATCAGGGGATGTGTGTTTTATGTTGAGTTGTGTAGGTTGTGTGTATAATTGTAGTTTTAAAGGGTGATAAATGGATAATAGAAGTAAAAGATATGTTTTAAAGCGAAACAAAGGCGATGACTGGCGAGTGATAAGAGTGACAAATAGATGTCGTGAGTGACAAATAGCCGTTAGCAGTGACAAATAACTCTATAACGGTGACAAATATCTCATGGCAGTGAAACTTGAAGAAACTCAAGTTCGTTTGAAGAGTTTAACCGTGTATGGGTTTCCTAACTCTACCAACACGGATCTGAAGCTTTCCTAGTCATCAAACGACACTTATTAAATGAAGCAAAACGTTTATATTATTTTTGTATTATTTTTCACAATTACGTGATTTTATATTATTGTTATAGTGTTACATTTATTAATTATCAATTTTATATTTTTTTATCAATTTTATAATTATTTTATTATTTTACCTGTACATTTATTAATTATCATTTTTATCGTTTTTGTCATTTTCATAATTATTTTACTATTATTATGCTGTTACATTTATTAATTATCATTTTTATGTTTTTTCTCATTTTCAGTTATTTCATTATTATTTTACCATTACATTTATTTATTATCATTTTCAATTTTTTTAGTTTTTGTCATTTTCATAATTATTTAACTATTATTATGATGTTATATTTATTCATTATCATTTTATATGGTTTTATCTTTTTTATAATTATTTTATTATTATTATTCTGTTATATTTATAAATTATTAATTTATATAGTTTTTTGGTATTTTTTATTTATTTTATTATAATTACAGCATTATATTTATTAATTATCACTGTTAGATAGAAAGAAGAACAAGTTTTGAAGTTTTGGAGCCAGTAAGTCAGATAAGCCAAAATCAAGCGCGACGGCTAACACCGCATAGTGGTGACAAATAGTCATCAGTGGTGAGAAATAGGTTTCAGGGCTGACAAATGTCTCCTAAGGGTGATAAATGGATAACAGAAGTAAAATATATGTTTTGAAGCGAAACAAAGGCGACAGTTGGCGAGCGATAAGGGTGACAAATAGATGTTATGAGTGACAAATAACTTTGTACATGTGACAAATAGTTTAGAAAAATGGAAAATACCGACGGTATTATCCGACTAAATAGTTTTCATCAGAAATACGTCGAAATGATTCGACTTTCATGGTTTGTTTGTTATTTTCTTGCCTATGTGAAAAATTATTTTATTTATTGATTATCATTTTTATGGATTTTTTTATTGTTATATTTGTTTTCTCTTTTGGGTTCACCTTCCGTATGTGAGAGCAGCGAGTAAAATGAATGATAAGGGTGATGAATGCATATTATTGGTGACAAATAAGTTGACAGAGGTAACAAATGCACATTAGTGGTGACAAATAGGTTGACAGGGGCGACAAATGAGCATGAGGGGTGACAAAAGGCTCTTAACAGTGAAAAAATGCACAAAGGCGACGGCTCCCAGGGGCAATAGCGGATGGCTCCTACATGCTATAAGAGTGAAAGATGCCTATTAGTGGTGACAAATAGATCAACAGGGGGGACAAATGCGCATGAAGGGTGACAAATAGATCCTAACGATGAACTATGAGCATGAAGATAAGCCCTACTAATATTAGAACCATCGACAAACCCTGCTACTTATAGGGGAAGAACTCCCCTTCGTAAAGGTAACCCCTACCTACGATGGATGGTATCCTTCATTTGACAGCAACCACATCACACAAAGATCAAGCATCCATCCTGCAAAGAAAGGTTGCAGAAAAAGAAATTATATTGATAGGGGAAGAGGGTACAAGCGGTTACTCGTCCTCTTTAGGACAGAACCTGTCAGGTTGGAGGCTCAACACCCCCTTGTTACAAAATAGGCGGTCCACCTTCGCCAAGGCGTCCTGCCACCCTTGCAGGTACCTCTGCTTGTATTCCTCCAAAAAGTCACCGCCGCTGCTTTCCCCTTATGGCTGGTCCGACACCGGCAGGGCTTCCTTTTGGAAGCACAACCTTTTGGCGGGAACCTGCTCTGACGAAGAATCTGACTTCTCAGACGACGACATCTTCACGAGAGTGTCTTTGATCGCCAAAGGAACTCAGGATGTCCTTAGGGTTCCCCACAGAGTCTCTATTTATAGGAAGGAGACGAAACCCCCAGAGGGAAAAAGAGTCTCCGTGTCTCCCCAACTTTATGGAAATCGAAGCGACGAGACCGTGAAGATCGTTCCATCTCCCCCAACTTTTCTGACTCTCGGTCCTTCCTTTTTGTCGGTCATGAGATCGCATGGACCGAGGTTCCTTTCGTCTAGATACATCAGCCGCATAGTAGACGAGAGGCCAGAGAGAGATACTGCAACGGCTAACACCGCATAGTGGTGACAAATAGTCATCAATGGTGACAAATAGACTTCAAGGCTGACAAATGTCTCGTAAGGGTGATAAATCGATAACAGAAGTCACAATATGTGATGAAGCGAAACAAAGGCGATGCCTAGCGAGCAATAAGGGTGACAAATAGCTCGTTATGAGTGACAAATAGCTATTAGAAGTGACAAATAGCTCTGTAACGGTGAAAAATAGCTCATGACAGTGAAACTTGAAGAAACTCAAGTTCGTTTGAAAGATTTAACCGTGTACTAGCGATCCTAACTCTACCAACGTGAATCTGAAGCTTTCCTAATCATCAAACGACACTGGTTAAACTCGACCTGTCTTTCTAACTCGACCTACCTTTCATATGTTCAGTCCTAAAATTGCACATATGCTCATGCTTAAAATTGCACATATGCTCAGACCTTAGTGTGCGCTCATGCACATATGCTCAGACCTTAGTGTGCAACAGTGACAATGTGCACCGACCTTTGCATGCAGCATTTTGTTCATGTGCACTGACCTAAAATGCAACACTGAACATGTGCACCGACCTTATGTACTTACATGCAGATATGCACTGACCTCCATATGCAACATGCATGAACATGCACCGACCTGCATATGCAATACTATGAGCATGCACCGACCTTCATATGCAGCACTATGAATATTCGCCGACCTTCATATGCAACATGTATGAACATGCACCGACCTTCAAATGTAGCATGTATGAACATGGACCGACCTTAGTGATAAACACATACACACTAGCATGAGAGGCTATAAGATACTAACAGTGTTGCCATAATGAAAAGTAGATTCAGAATATCACAATTTACCAATATCCAAAAGCTGAAGGCAAAATGTATTATTGCCAATCATCAAAACTTAATTACAAATTAAATTCAGAGAATCAAGTTAAAGGAGACACAACATGAGACACACATTATCCCACACAATCTCCCCACAACATCCGTCTCCAGATAGGTGGTGCCATCTCCTCATCTTCTAGTTGGTCTAAAATAGCCTCCTCAATGTCGTTGAACATTTCATCATCCTCCATTACAAATTCCATTACAATCCGATCAAAGTCTACACATCACACAAAGCACGTCCATCACCAAGACATCAAAGATGAAATAACCAAGTCGTTGTCAATGAGTAAAATGTCCAGTACATTATTTCCCTATGCAGACCAAGCGTAGTACACTTCCTTACCTACAACAACAGTAATAACAAAGCAACTAATATGAAGAGGAGCAACACTACTAGAGTACATAATAGAACAATAACAATACAAGGCACATTTGACATTTATGTAGTCTGTTGGCGTAGTGTCTGGTTCCTTGAATCATAGTCAGGCTCGGGACTTGCATGATATGTAGGCGTGGGCCTTTCTTGTAGTTGAGGATGATCAACATACGTATGCCTGCTATTGCCAACCCCATTTATAGTAGCATGTGCTTCCTCTACCGAGTGAAAACCCTTATAACGAGCTCCAGGGTATCCATTCACTTGGACAAAGCATTCGGGCCAACTATAATATACATCGGGTTCGCGACCAACCCACACTACATAGCATTTATACCTTCCCATTTTCTGAACCTCAATTCTCTGCATGTAAGGTGTTATAAAAGACAATAGGTATGAAAGACATAATAATTACAGCAAATTTAATATGAAGTCCAATCCATAAGAGCAAGTTTGTAGATCAGAAAGCATGTAGGTTTAAGGTTACACTGCATGAAGCATGATATAGTGGGGTAGGGGATTTAAGTCTGCTAGTTCAAGTGCATGAACAAGGTTTATGTCATGTGAATTAACACCCAATCAACCCTAAGTAATAGTATGCCTTAATGTGGTGGAATAAAATTTGAACATATTTACATGCTTTCCTGGCAAGTAATAACAATATGGAAGTCCATTTCCGTGTGCTCTTATCAAAGCAAGGTAGATGTTAGGCCCAATACAGTGTACAGAGCATACACAAAGCAATAGTATAGGTCCAACGAAAAATAATACTTGTGCAGAGGTTAAGAACAAAAGAACCACTGCATCCGTTTAATATGAAACTACCCAGAGCATATCATATACGAATATATGAAAGGCTTGTAAAATGCATAAACATGGAAGAAGATTAAAAAAAAGGAAGAGTGCATCTGTAGCAGGGACCAGTGACGACAAGGGACCGAGGAGGATGCAGAGGAGACGTGCTCTTCTGTTGGGGAAGCCACCGCTACGCGCACTGATGAAGGGGATGACATTGCGGAGGAGCCTTAAGAACCTAAAATAGAAGAGCGGGTGTCAATGTAGGGTCATGAGCGGGATCGGTGTGTCGATTTAACACATCGCTGCAATGGAGGTGGTAACACAGCCCCTTGGGAGTAGAAAAAAGGGGAACGTAGGGAACCCTAGCCAAACGACCGTCACTCGATTGGAGCATATTGCAGAGGTGATTGGACAAGAGAGGCTGTAGGCAAATACACTGGATAAGGGTGAAAAATACCTATCAGTGGCGACAACTAGATCTGCAGAGTAGACAAATACACTAGTAAGGGTGAAAAATAGATCCTAGAGCTAACCAATGAAAAGCAGAAGCAGCTGAAAGGAGGAGTCAAGTTCACAAGAGGATAAAAATATGAACAGTTTATCAAGAGTTTATAGAGCAATCAGAAGAAGAACAAAGGGACTTGGTCAATGCCAAGATAGTCAATGTTGACTCCTCAAGGTCAACGCCAGTCAAAGAGGACTCCAGATAGCTTAACTTTTTCTTGACTACAGTCATGAGGTCCCAGTCAAAGTGAAAGGTTATTGAATAGATTAGTCAGCTACAGTGATCCAGGTCAAAGACAAGCAGCTAATGGAGAGAAAAGAAGGCAACGGCTGGTCATGTGGTAAGATAAATGTGATAAATATGCGGTAAGGGCGACAAATAGCCCGTATGACTGACAAATGGACGATAAGCGTGTAAATTAGCCACTAAGGCTGAAAAATGGGTTGAAAGGGTGAATCACAGGCTCGGTGTGTTTGGCACACGCTCAACTCGAAGGCCAGGGGCCCAAGCTTTGCACGTGATCCGAGACTACCCTGTCATAAGTATATTCTCTCTCATGGGACAAGGATATTTCCATATTTCAGCCTGATCATCTATTATTCACCATTTGTCACCTCTTTTACACCAGTAAGGCCTATTTTTCACCATTGGCCACATATTTGTCACCCATAAAGCGTAGCCAAAGCCCTTTTCATCCAGCGGGTGACTTGGGTTTTTCTCTTCAGCAGTCTGAACTGGAGTAGGCTCCACGGTCGACTCTAGTCGACACTTGTGCAAGTAAAGCCTTCATCTTTTTACACTCAGCCTAGTTCTTTAACCAAACTTGAATCTGTCTTCAGAAAACTCATTGATATTCATGAATAAACATTATCAAGCACACACATTAACAGCATTAAAACATATAAAACTTTGAATATCAAAATGTATGACAAAAGAAATATCAATGAAGACAGGTATGCCACATTCTGAGGTTTGAGACGTGAAATATTTAAGATCTTGTATTTCCAAAGGTAATGAGGTCGGCCCCAAATCGGGCTCTAAACATATTACAATCACCCTCATTAAATGTCCATGATGTCTCCCCCTTCCTTGACAATTCATCAACATATTTCAGTACATAAATGGCACAGTTGAGGCTTCCATCGGCCTATTGGGGACATTCATTGTCGAATATAAGATCCCATTTCTCAACTCCCTCGAATGTCCCATAGAGCTTCAGAGACCCCTGTACAATTGCAGCCTACAAATGAAATATTTTAAATTATTAAGGAATAATTAAAAGATAATATAACTATCTATGATTTCGGGTACATGGATAAGAAAAAGTACCTAATTTCTTGTAGTGGCATCATGGATGGCCATGCCTCTCATGGAATTGTATGAGACAAAGCGGCGATTCTCCATGTCAACAGCAAATAGAAGCCAGTGATTACTTGAGTATAACACAAAGAATAAATATTTGTTCTTCTGTAGTTCTGATAATTCAACATTCTCGTAGGCGCACTCCAACAATTCATTAGATTTTTCGTAGTTGGCCGCTGTCCTGTTGTTTATGTGATTCACTAAAGTGGTGGGAAAACAAACTGATGGGAATCGACGCCGAGCATGTACATTTTCTTTTACATTTATGTCCTTTTAGTTTGTGTTCATATCCTTGGGAAAGTATGTACGCAAATGTACGGCTTTGTAAGTCAATGCGTCATTCCCTTGGATTGTGTGGGTTTTTGTGCAATTGTGTAGTAGGTCCAGCTAGGGGGCCCTCAGCCCTTTCCCATTGGTCCATGTCACTTATGTGGGGCTGGTCAACCATCCTAGGTGGCCATCTAGAAGGGTTGAATGTCAATTGACCACATGGGAGACAAATGGGTCAAAATTTCAAAGGTTGGCCACCAACCTACCCCTTGGTCAAGGGGGCGCCCCCTTCCACTTGTAGTATTTTATTTTTTGTGTGTGTGATTCACACTTAATCCCAGCCCTCCATTTCCCATCCGTAGATCCAAGGGTCTACATTTGATTTGATGTGAATCATATAAAAGGATGTATTTTCATTTGGAAATTATTGAAAGTTAGAAAATTTGTTTAATGCCCAAGAGCCTCTTGCGCCCCTGCCCTCTCTCCCCCTGGTTTCATCTCCTCCAACCCCCAATTCTAAAGTGGATATCTTCTATCTCCTCCCCCTCAATCTCTGAGTTCATCTCCGGTGCCGCCGCTGCCGTTCGTGCCGCCTTCGAGCTGCCGCGGAGTCGACTTCGGTGTTCTGTCCATCCTGGGAAAAAGCTTCTTCTCGAAATTCCTGTTATCAACTCCGACATCCTCTTGATCTGAAATTTTCAGAGGTTGTTCCTATCGTGTATCCCCATCTCCAAAAAAAATTTCACGTCCAAAATCCTTCTTGTGATAGTTTTACATTTTTGGTCTTCAATCTTTCCCAGATCTGTCAGTTGTCTGTCCACTGTAACAGTCCGCCTGAGTTTCCTATCTTCGGCCCCTTTTCTGATTTTTCCTAGGGCTCCCAATTTTACTGGGGGTTCTGTCCATCAACCCCTCCACCCATAATTTTTCTTGATTTTTTATCCGCCCTCCACCTATTTTATAAAAATCGTTTCTAGAGCTATCTACGGTGCTATCTGCCAGTTTCCAGATCCGACCACCCTCCAGTGTTAAATTCGTAACAAATCACATCCACCTCCAAACTGGTCACCAAAACTATTGCCGTCTTCCTTGTTCCATTTCCTACAACTTTGATGAAGAATGCAACTTCAGATTCTAGAGTCTATCTATCGGTCAACGGCAGTTCTCAGACAAGTTCCCTGCTAATCTGAGAGTTCGGGTACTGTACAATAGCAACCTTCAAAATTCGCCAATAAGAAGTACAGGCCTGGTTATTTTTCTGTAATCCCATAGGGTTCAAGCCCTTCAAAGTAGCTTTCCAACGGCGCTGGTTTCGTCGCATTTCGACGTAGGGGCTGGTCGCAGTGAGTAATCTCGTCGGGTCGCGCGCTGAAAGATAGAACCGGCAGATCCGCAGCCGGTTATTCCGACCGGTGCCGATCGGAGCCGCCCGGCCTCCGGCCGGCGAACCAGCGTGCCTCCACTCCAGGGAGCGCTCATCCAGGCATCCCCCACTACATCGGTGCCACCGGGTCCCACACGGCCCCTCCGGACAGCACGTGGGCCCCACCGTCACGAGTTCGGGTGCTGCCGAAGCTACGTGAGAAGCCGCCTGTCAACCTGAATTCGGTCCTCCCGGGCCCATTTGTGTAACCCTTTACCTCCCTGCGTGGAGTGGGTAGTGAGTCATTGCTGTCATTATTGTGTATTAATTGTTCCGGGAGCACGGTTTTCGGCCGGGTCCATCTTCCCCACGTCGGGAGCGTGGAGGTATCATATTCGCTCCTTGCTTGGCATTTCGCTTATTTCCATATATGCTTGTTTATGCCGCTGCTAGAGAACATGTGTAGGGATAATTAGCTCGCTTTATATTTATATCACCGCTGCTGCGAGAGAGAGCGTTACCGTCCCGTGACCCGATCCAGGCACGAACGTGCGAATTGACCACCCTAGCTCTCGCCGGTTTCTCAACCGTGCACGTCCGACGCTTCCCTCGTTAAGGGACAATCACGAGCTTGTTTAGAGTCCGAGGGTCGCATATCCATTCAGAGTCGAGTCTGTGGTCCGTCCCGCATCAATTTGGTATCAGAGCGAGTTTGAGTCTAGGGTGTCAAAAAAAAAGGAGTGTGTCATTTACGTCTAGTCATTAATCATTATCTAAGTCGTGTTTAGGGTCATCATTGTTTTAAAATAAAAAAAAATGTGTCTTTTTGCATTTACATCCCTTTACTCGGTATATCAAAAGGTGTTGTCCGAACGTTAGGCTACGCCTATCGGGAAGGCCGCACACTTGCACGAGTGAACTTCGGATCGGTTATCTCCGCCACGTACCGAGTTTTGGTTAAGTCTAGGTGCATCATTTTGCATTAGTGTGTTTGCTTTAGTCGGCGTCTTCTAGTCGGTGTGTTTGCATGCCCACTCGTAGGGGTACTCAGTACTCACCCCCACCACCACCTATGGCGGATCCCCGAGCCACTAGTCTCGATGCGTCAGCTGTGGTCGAAATGTTCCAAAATCTTATGGGACAAGTGCAAGGATTGCACACGCGTCTTGATGGGTTGGATACGCAAATGGGTGATTTAAGTACCCGGATGGATAGGATGGAAGGAGTGAGTACCCGAGTGAATGGTCTAGGCCCCCGCCTAGAAGAGAGGATGAAGGCCGTAGAGGATAGGGCCGTCGGGTCGAGCCAGTCCGTTCAGGGATTGGTCGGGAGAGTCGCCGCACTAGAGAAAGGACCAGCCGAAACACATCCGATTGCCCCCGTCCAGGCACCCATCCCACCTACACAAGGTCAACCGGAGCCGGTTCAACAACCTGCGACTCCAAGGGTTCAAGGGGTACCTGTTAGGAGGCATGAAGTCCCCAAGGTGCATGACTATGAGTCTGATAATAAGCATCGGGGACATGGTCGTGATCATCGCCCTACACGGCGTGCCCACGACCAAGATATGGATGAACGGGCCCTTCGGACCGTTCGGGCCGACCCTCCCACCTTTGACGGGTCCTTAGACCCAAAGGTCTATCTTGATTGGGAGGCTTGTATGGACCGATATTTTGAGTGGTTCGAGATGTCGGACCAATGAAAAGTCAAGTATGCCAGGATGAAACTTTTAGGCCAAGCACAAACCTATTGGAGGAACATGGAGAACCTATTGTTTCATCGTCAAGAACCCCAGATCGATACGTGGACCGATATGAGGGAGAAGCTTAGGAAGAAGTACCTCCCTACCTCCTACTGCCAGCGTCTTATAGAGAGGTGGCAAAGCCTCACCCAAGGAGACCGGTCCGTCTCTTATTACATCGCCGAATTTGATGAATACTACTTGCGATGTGATGCCACTGAGGAAGATTCCCTTACCGTCTCTCGGTTTCGGCATGGTCTACGCCCGCGCCTACGGTATGAGCTTCTCCGCCGCAAGGTGGACAAGTTGGAGGATGCATATCAAGTTGCTCTCGAGATGGAGCAATTCGAGGGAGAGTTCGAGTCTATTCCACGGTGGAGCCCCGCTCCTCCCCGTAGTGATTCCCGTGGCTCCTTAGGTTCATACCCGAGGGGACCCATGGCTCGTCCTCAGGAGTCCGCCCGTCAGGAGCACTTCGCTCCTAGACCTCGACCTCCCCCACCACAGGATCTACCTCCACCCCATCCACCGGCACCCATTGCCCGTCCCCCGGCACACCTAGCCCGTCCCCTGGCTCCGACACTTCCTCCCCTGTTGCCCACGGAGCCTACACCTCCACCCTTGTTACCTACGCCCCCTACCCGTCCGGAGGATAAGGGTAAGGCCCCTCTTATCGGAGAGAGCAGTCGGTCCCGGCTGCAATGTTTCCATTGTCATGGGTTTGGCCACTTCGCCAACCAATGTCCCACTCGTGCCACACTAGCCCTAGGGGTTGAGGAGGCCTTGCCACCTGAGCTTGAACTTGTCACTTATGAGGCCGATCAGGCACTAGCCGATGAGTACTATGCCTTGGGAGAAGAACTGGACGGTTCTCCTGCCGCCCAGGATGCAGCCACCTAGTGGGATTGATGCTACCATCTTAAGTCTAGGGTCATATATGTTTTCTTAGCGTGGTTTGTTTGTGTGGTGTGTTTTGAGTCGATTATTTGTGTGTATTGCATGGTGAGTCTGCATGTGTCTTGTGCAAGCTCGTTGTCAGTCTCTTATGAGTAAGAGGCGAGTGGACTCGCTTGATGAGTATGGGATCGGTTCTACATCTATACCCGGATCAGTCACCTACAAGGACTCAGCGGTGATTCCTAGTGAGTCTTCGAGCTGCTTCCTTCCTTTTTGAGAGTGCCTCACTCGGAGTGTCCACCTCTAGCCCATAGCAGCTTGTGCATATCGAGTATATATAGAATGAGCAGGTGACGGTCACTTGGAGTAGAGCATACCCGCGCTACTTGGCACGGTGACGGATCCGCCGGAGTACTCGACCACCCCTACCCCTACTCGACGGGGTCCAGTTCCTCCCACCCGGGGAGAGTTGATGGGAATCGACGCCGAGCATGTACATTTTCTTTTGCATTTATGTCCTTTTAGTTTGTGTTCATATCCTTGGGAAAGTATGTACGCAAATGTACGGCTTTGTAAGCCAATGCGTCATTCCCTTGGATTGTGTGCGTTTTTGTGCAATTGTGTAGTAGGTCCAGCTAGGGGGCCCTCAGCCCTTTCCCATTGGTCCATGTCACCTATGTGGGGCTGGTCAACCATCCTAGGTGGCCATCTAGAAGGGTTGAATGCCAATTGACCACATGGGAGACAAAGGTGTCAAAATTTCAAAGGTTGGCCACCAACCTACCCCTTGGTCAAGGGGGCGCCCCCTTCCACTTGTAGTATTTTATTTTTTTTGTGTGTGATTCACACTTAATCCCAGCCCTCCATTCCCCATCCCTAGATCCAAGGGTCTACATTTGATTTGATGTGAATCATATAAAAGGTTGTATTTTCATTTGGAAATTAATGAAAGTTAGAAAATTTGTTGAATGCCCAAGAGCCTCTTGCGCCCCAGCCCTCTCTCCCCCTGGTTTCATCTCCTCCAACCCCCAATTCTAGAGTGGATATCTTCTATCTCCTCCCCCTCAATCTCTGAGTTCATCTCCGGTGCCGCCGCCGCCGTTCGTGCCGCCTTGGAGCCGCCACGGAGTCGACTTCGGTGTTCTGTCCATCCTGGTCAGAAGCTTCTTCTCGGAATTCATGTTATCAACTCCGACATTCTCTTGATCTGAACTTTTCAGAGGTTGTTCCTACCTTGTATCCCCATCTCCACAAAAAATTTCACGTCCAAAATCCTTCTTTTGATATTTTTACATTTTTGGTCTTCAATCTTTCCCAGATCTGTCAGTTGTCTGTCCACTGTAATAGTCCGCCTGAGTTTCCTATCTTCGGCCCCTTTTGTGATTTTGTCTAGGGCTCCCAATTTTACTGGGGGTTCTGCCCATCAACCCCTCCACCCATAATTTTTCTTGATTGTTTATCTGCCCTCCACCTATTTTATAAAAATCGTTTCCAGAGCCATCTACAGTGCTGTCTACCAGTTTCCAGATCCGACCACCCTCCAGTGTTAAATTCCTAACAAATCATAGCCACCTCCAAACTGGTCACACAAAATATTGCCATCTTCTTTGTTCCATTTCCTACAACTTTGATGAAGAACGTAACTTCAGATTCTGGCGTCTATCTATCGGTCAACGGCAGTTCTCTGACAAGTTCCCTGCTAATCTGAGAGTTCGGGTACTGTACAACATCAACCTTCAAAATTCGCCAATCAGAATTACAGGCCTGGTTATTTTTATGTAATCCCATAGGGTTGAAGCCCTTCGAAGCAGCTTTCCAACGGCGCTGGTTTCGTCATATTCCGACGTCGGGGCTGGTCGTAGTGAGCAATCTCGTCGGGTCGCGCGCTGAAAGATAGAACCAGCAGATCCGCGGCCGGTTATTCCGACCGGTGCCGATCGGAGCCGCCCGGCCTCCGGCCGGCGAACCAGCGTGCCTCCACTCCAGGGAGCGCCCATCCAGGCATCCCCCACTACAGCGATGCCACCGGGTCCCACACGGCCCCTCTGGACAGCACGTGGGCCCCATCGTCACGAGTTCGGGTGCTGCCGAAGCTACGCGAGAAGCCACCCGTCAACCCGAATTCGGTCCTCCCGGGCCCATTTGTGTAACCCTTTACCTCCCTACATGGAGTGGGTAGTGAGTCATTGATGTCATTAATGTGTATTAATTGTTCCGGGAGCACAGTTTTCGGCCGGGTCCGTCTTCCCCACGCCGGGAGCGTGGAGGTATCGTATTCGCTCCTTGATTGGCATTTCACTTATTTCCATATATGCTTGTTTATGCCGCTGCTAGAGAGCATGTGTAGGGATAATTAGCTCGCTTTATATTTATATCACCGCTGCTGCGAGAGAGAGCGTTACCGTCCTATGACCCGATCTGGGCACGAACGTGCGAGTTGACCACCCTAGCTCTCGCCGATTTCTCAACCGTGCACGTCCGACGCTTCCCTCGTTAAGGGACAATCACGAGCTTGTTTAGAGTCCGAGGGTCGCATATCCATTCGGAGTCGAGTCCGTGGTCTGTCCCGCATCACAAACCCACTGATGAAAGGTGTCAGATTCATTGCATCGTGAGTGGAGGAGGTACATCATGGCGTCGTTCACCTGTAAATTAACAATCACAATTCTATTAGTAGTAGAAACACTAGTTCAGGGTAGGGAGAGGCGTAAAATTTCACAATTAATGAAAGAAAGTACTGTATCATCTATCATCTGGCTGTATAATAGATCAATGACATGACGACGTTTCAAAACAATCATGTTCTGTAATTAAAATATGGGGCCACTATATTGGATAAAAAATGTCATGGTAGTCAGAGTAAGGCAGATCAGGATAATTACAAAAACTATAAGAGGACAACTTACTCAATATCCTCCGAGGCATAAGCATTAATGAATTCATTCACAATCGTGTTATCTGTCGACTTCAGCCGGCCTTTGCAGATCCAATAAGTACTATGTATGAGCTTTCTGTAAGGGTCGGCTTCATCTCCCTTCTACATTTATGCCAATATACCAATCTTAGATTCTATACTGTAAGAAGTAGGAACAATGCAGACTCACCTTCTTCTTCCCCCATCCTGCAGTTTTCTTTACAGGTGCCCGCCATTTCCTCACGGGCTTCTCGTCCCATTGATGAAGGGAATGAGAAAAGACACCTTGACGACGGTCACCATACCCATTGGTCGCCTCCATCTGAGCTTGGATATCGACTTGCACATCCTCTTCCGGTGCTGCCTTAGATGGCATAGTATCATCTGTACTTTATTAAAGGGGCCTTGGAGGTGGGACATCGGTGGCAATGTCCATTTCAGAGGTTTGACATATACTTTACTCAATATTTTCAGCCCCTTGCACTTCCTTGACAGGGGCTGCTGGAGGTGGCATGACATCAACCGTCACCAGTTCGAAGAGCCCAGGAGGTGCTGCATCAGCGGCAATGTAAGCCGCCCCTTGCACCCTAGTCAGAAAGAAGGCCCTCATTTCTCAAGTAGCCGCTGCTGGATCTTCAATGTTGCGGCAATATCCTGTAGCACAGGCATGCATGGAGCTGATAAGGACGTCTCCTGAGCACTGGGTCGGGTCATCATCTGACCACCGTACACCGTGTCCCTTTCACTAGGCCCAACAAGTAGCCCTTCGATCACCTGCATTTCAAACCACATCACTTCGGTTATTCATTAATGTTGAATGACAAAGAAGAAGTTTTTAGTACTCATAATACATGTTGGCCTCGTAGGGATCCAATGGAGAATTTTAATTTCCTATCTAGAAATGTCCCCCACCTAAATAGTCGGGGGAATGCCACCTGCCTTAGTGGCTGCCGCACCCGCGTGTGCTCAAAAAACCAGACCTGTAATATGAAGTATATCAAGTTATTTTACAATGCAATAGAATTAATGATTGACACATTAATTATTACACAACAAAAATAAAAAAACTTACAGCAAGTGCGGCAGAACAACCAAATATAAATGTATGGGCCTGGGATGCATCCCCGGCTCTTCTCTTAACACGGTCAATTATACCTGACCGTCGTTTCTGGACCGCCAACACTAATTGCTCAAACTTGTGCATCGTTACCTGTTGCACGGCGGCTGCCCAATTGTAATCTGAAACTCTGTCAATGTCATCTAAGCATGACAGCATCTGTTGTGGACAAGAATACGCCGACCGTGGGCAAAGGAAAGTGGATAGTAAGAGTACAATCCACAATCGGACAGTGTCGGCCACATCCTACTCTTCATCGGACCCAACAATTTGCTGGATGAGAGAGGACACTTTCTTCCGGTCAAATGTTGATGCAAATCTAAATCGATGCTGCAACTTCGACTTCTGTTTCACGGATCCATAATGTTGAACCGGCTGACCGGAGCAATGTAATCATAAAATTATGCCCACATCTTCCACACTGAATGCGACCTCCTTACTACCCCTACGGAAGTAATTTCCTCTACTATGGGCGCAAATAATCTCCTCCAATAGTGTCATGGTGAAGGTGATGGGAGAAGCATTGTCAACATATGGACCAAAGGGTGTGGTCCTCACCAATGACTTGTGGCATTCCGGAAATGCCATCTGATCCCTGTCCTTCATGTAAATGTCCATAGAACACCGGGCGGAGATGACCCTTGTGTTCACTAGATTCAAAAAAATGTGTAAACAAGAAATTCAGTTAAATGACTGGTCAAAAAATATAAAAAATATTAAGAGTAAGACAACGGTGACAAATGTATAGACAAGAGAGTTTAGGTGTGGCAAATAGGTGCTTAAGGGTGACAAATGTATGAAATTCGGAGACATGTAGGTCTAAATCTGACACAAATAGGTAGATATAAGCATGATAAATAAATAGGTCGATAAGGGGGGCAAATAGATATGTAAGGGAGATAAGGAACCACACTACCTTTAACTTGTCGTCCTGAAGTGGAGGCCTTAGAAACATAGGTATGTGAAACGTTTCTTCTTCGACCGTAGGAACCGGTACAATTTCCTGAGATGCAGGTGGGACATCTAGTTTACGGCGGACGGAGCGTTGCATGGGTGTCTCCTTCGGCTCCATGGCTGTCACGGATGAAAGAGAGCTCGCAATTCAGGAGTGCTCAAATATCAAATGACGGAGAGGTCACAAATGGCACCGTGAGGAAGACGAGATGCCGAGCACGATGGAGAGACGAACCGGCTTCTGGTAGGTTGCGTAAGAGCCAAGACATGGCGGGAAATGTAAATAAGTAATTGGGGATTTTTAATTTCAAGGATCTAGTTCGGCGTCATCATTTCTGTTGATGTGGCCTGCGACCTTGGATCGGCGGCAATACGCGAACAACACCCACGCGTGGCCGACGTGTCCCATTTTCCACGTGGACCAATTGGAGCTTAAGGGCGACAAATGTGTCTACACGGGTGACAAATACGTTAGCAAGGGTGAAAAATACCATGCTAATGGTGACAAATAGGGCTCATTAGAGACAAGGCTGACGCGCGGCTTTCAAGGAAGTATAAGAGTAAGGGCGACGTCTTGTGGACTTTAGTGGTGATAATTAGGTGAGTGTGGGTGACAAATGCTCAACTGGAGTAGCAAATAACTTCCTTAAGTGTATCGCTGTTAATCGTAAGGTGCCGGGTTCAAAACAAAGTTCTGCCGTGTTTTCATTTAAATTTTTAAATAAGTTATGTTTAAAAAACTTAAGGAAACCTTAAGCTGAAGCTAAGATTTGAACCCGGAGAAACCCGTTCAAACGGCAGAACAATAAACCAAATGATACAACATGTCATTTCAATTTGTTTATTCCATTATATATATATATATATATTATAGTTTTTTGTATCAGTACACAATGTCCAATCTAGTCTCGAGCCGTGGTTGGGACGACCGGTTCGGCAGGGACGGCCACACCTGCCCCGAATGATGTGCACGTAACTCAAGGGCGACGTTGATTATTATCTTGAGTGCTTCCACGTGGCATTCCCCGCGAGGAGCCCTAGCTCCCAAAAAATCATTATAGACGTGACGGTAAATTCAAGACACATGAGTTTGGCGGGGGCACGGAACAATAAGGAAATGGTCAACATGTGACCGATACGCCTCTGAGTACCTTTTCGCACCCCGATGTGGGCCTTTCAAGGTAGCTAGGCTTTTCAACACGCTGTCTCTTTTTTTTATAGGAATCGACTTATCAGCCATGCAGCCTCATTACTTGGCGATTAATCAAACGGTTTCCCCTCTTATCGCCGTGATCGACCTTTATGGCACGGCGGGTCGCCAGTCCCGACCCGATGCCCACCATCGTCTGCTTAGTGATCAGAAGGAGCACACCTTCGATTAGTCCAGACCATCCCAGTCTTGGAACCTGAACACATTGTCACACACATGATTGGCACGCCCTATCGTGAGTAAAACTGATAAAATATACAATGATATTTGATTATTATCCTAAGTGCTTCCACGTGGCATTCCCCACGAGGAGCCCTAGCTCCCAAAAATTCATTATAGATGTGACGGTAAATTCAAGACACATGAGTTTGGCGGGGGCACAGTACAATAAGGAAATGGTCAACATGTGACCGATACACCTCTGAGTACCTTTTCGCACCCCGATGTGGACCTTTCAAGGTAGCTAGGCTTTTCAACACACTGTCTCTTCCTTTTATAGGAATCGACTTATTGGCCATGTAGCCCCATTGCTTGCTGATTAATCAAATGTTTTCCCCTCTTATTGCCGTGATCAACCTTTATGGCACGGTGGGTCGCCAGTCCCGACCTGATGCCCACCATCGTCTGCTTAGTGATCAGAAGGAGCGCACCTTCGGTTAGTCCAGACCATCCCGGTCTTGGAACCTGAACACATTGTCACACACATGATTGGCACACCTTATCGTAAGTAAAACTGATAAAAGATACAATGATATTTGATTATTATCCTGAGTGCTTCCACGTGGCATTCCCCGCGAGGAGCCCTAGCTCCCAAAAATTCATTATAGACGTGACGGTAAATTGAAGACACATGAGTTTGGCGGGGGCATGGAACAATAAGGAAATGGTCAACATGTGACCGATACGCCTCTGAGTACCTTTTCGCACCCTGATGTGGGCCTTTCAAGGTAGCTAGGCTTTTCAACACGCTGTCTCTTCCTTTTATAGGAATCGACTTATCGGCCATGCAGCCTCATTTCCTGGCGATTAATCAAACGTTTTCCCCTCTTATCGTCGTGATCGACCTTTATGGCACGGCGGGCCGCCAGTCCCGACCTGATGCCCACCATCGTCTGCTTAGTGATCAGAAGGAGCACAACTTCGATTAGTCCAGACCATCCCAGTCTTGGAACCTGAACACATTGTCACACACATGATTGGCACGCCCTATCGTGAGTAAAATCGATAAAAGATACAATGATATTTGATTATTATCCTGAGTGCTTCCACGTGGCATTCCCCGCTGTTGTGCCCCTGGTTTTGATGATGACAACCATGAGATGTGTGTGTGTTGAGTTCAACAGAACTGATGAATTAACCCTTGATTCATTAACGCATGTATATACTTTATTCTTGATGCAAGGAAGAAATAGGGTCTACGCAGGATGCTCACGGCGTCCACGCAGCCATTTGAATAAAAGGATAGCGCCAACGCAGGATGCTAATTGCGTATACGCATCAGTACAAGAGGCAGAAGTATCAAATCATTGGCATAGCTCAGTGCGTCAACACCACAGTTCAGCAGCGTTGATGCAGCAGTTCAAGTGGCAGAATCATTGTTCACTGGAAATACCCCGGTGCGTCAACGCTACAGCATGATAGCGTCGACGCAGCAGTTCATTCTGAGATAAAGATCGCTCTGGGTCAGTTCAGTGGGTCGACGCAGTGACCCCATGCGTCAACGCATCCAACTTTATACTCAAAGACATGTGGGGCATTTCAAGGCTACGTCAACCTCATGGTCTCAATGAGTTGACGCCATATGAATTTCATCAAGAGATGATTGGGTGGACCCCAGTCGTAAGTGGCGTTAGATGCCACGTCATCTAAAAGAGCATGCGCTCTCTTTCCCTCGCGATTTGAGAAGCCTCAAGGACAACAATCATTGGGCTAACCAGAAAATCTAGTTGGGACCCACAAAAAGGAATATTCACGTGAATAGGTAGAGCGCGCGAAAATAGAACAATAAGAAGGAGTAGCAGTCGAACAAAAAGAACAGGAGAGTTCTGCAGAAGAAGCAGAAGAAGGTCTGCATCATCGGCTTGCTGAGTGCGTGTTGTTGCATCCACTGAAGATCAGTGGAAGCCCAGTGGCAGTTGATCATTGCAAGATTATCTACCATCCAGAAGGAGAAGGCGAGCTGATCGACGAAGCCGTTCCTCTCCGATCTCTACGTTCGAGATTTATTAATCAGCACCATCATATATCTGAGGCTCCTTCCATTTTCAAGTGATTTCGTTTATTGTTTTTCATTTCAGTTTGAACTTTACTACTGTAATTCTCCCTTGTACTTATTGAGTAGAGGGAGGGGTTTTGATCCAGCAGAGTGTGCTTGGGTCAAGGGGTCTGGGCTTGTATGCCCTCAAGCTATTTGTCAGCGGGTATCTGGTGAAGAGGATATGTTCCTCTAGTCAACCAAGCTGTAGTGGTCAGTATTGTCGAGGGGATTGTTCCTCTGTTTAGCAAAGCTATAAGGCTCAGCAGGGATCCTCACTGATCTAGTGATGGGTGGACATAGGTCTCCACAGGGAGACCGAACCACCATAAAAATCTGTGTTCTCTTGTGGTTTGCTATCTCTTGCTATATCTGTGTGTCGCTAGATGATTGATTAGGTTTGATCTCCACACCGTCTGTTTATTGAATTCTGAAATAGTATTCTGGTTCTTAAAAGTTGATTGTGATTTTTCGCAAAAGATTTCAAAGGGTCAACCTATTCACCCCCTCCCCCTCTAGTTTGACCATCCACTTAATCCAACACGTGGTATCAGAGCTTGGCTCTCTTGTCAAGGGTCTCACAACCCAGAGAGATTTAGTGGAATGGAAAACAAGGGGCTCATGCCTGAAGGGTATGCAGTGAATATGCCACCCTTCTTTGATGGCACTAACTATGCTTACTGGAAAAATCGGATGCAGGTATTTCTGAGAGCTCAGGACCATGAGATTTGGAGAGTCGTGAGCAAGGGACCCTATCAGTTACAAGGAGATGAAGAACTATGGGTGAAAGAGCAGATTCGGAAGTCCAACGTCAATTGGCAAGCTATGAACATCATGCAATGCTCATTGCATCCTAAGGAGTTTTCACGAGTGTCCTCATGTGCCAGTGCCAAGGAAATGTGGGACAGACTTCAAGTCATCTATGAAGGTACGTCAGAGGTAAGAGAGACAAGAGCTAATATGTTAATTTCTGAATATGAAGCTTTTAGAATGAAGCCAGAGGAAAATATATCTGAAATGTATGCTAGACTAACCCTATTAGTGAATGGTCTTAAAGGTCTAGGAAAGGTTTACACTGATTATGAACTGGTCAGAAAATTCATAGATCCCTAACTCTAATTTGGCACACCAAGGCCACTGTTGTTCAGGAATCTAGGAACCTTCCTACCACTACCCCTGATGAGCTTATTGGATCACTGATGGCTTATGAGCCGAATTTCAAAAGAACTGATGAGGATGTGAAAAAGAAGAAGCCACTTGCTTTGAAGGCTGGTCCTAGCAGTAAGGAGAGTTCATATGACAGTCAGTCATCTACTTCAGATGATGACTCAGGTGAGATAGCAATGCTCACCAAGAAATTCATGAAGTTTCTAAGGAAGGAAGGTAAATTTAGAAACAACAGAAGACCAGATGTAAGAAAGAGTTCAAAATTCAAATCAGAAAACTCTAGGAAATCTGACAAGGTTGTATGTTACAAATGCAGGAAACAAGGTCATATTAAATCTGAATGTCCAGAGAATGTGAAGAAAGTCCAACCAAAATGGAAGAACAAGAAGCCAAAAGCTATGATGAGTACTTGGAGTGATGAGGAGAAATATGAAGACGAAGAAGAGAATACCTCTGAAGAAGAAAGTGATGTTAAGCTGTGCTTTATGGCTAAGGGAGATGATCAGGATGAGGTAACCTCCTCTTTTGAAAACTTTTCTTGCAGTGATTGGGAAGAAGCATTTAATGAATTGCTAGATAAGTATGATTATATGAGGAAAGAAAATAAATCACTGAAGAAGAAGAAAAATTTGACTAGTCAAGATAATTCCTTCAATGAGAAAATCATGTGCTTAGAAGCTGAAATTACTCATCTAAGAGAGTCTCTTTCTGAAAGTGATATGTATAAAGATCAATTAATAGAGATGAAAAGAGAAAATGAACTTTTACTGAAAGTACATGATGACCTGAAACTCAGAATGCAAAAATTGGAGAGTGATGTAAAAATTGCTGAAGAAAAATATGAAGCCATTCAAGGAGTAAATATAGAACTCCAAGAAAACTTGAAGAGACTGGAAGTTGAAAACTCAAATAAACAAGTCTCCCTTGAGAAATTTACACAAGGCAAAAACAACCTAGAAGCTGTTATGGGAATGAAAAGTAATTTTGGAAAAGAAGGACTTGGATATAATCCAACTAAAAAGAAGAATCTAGGGATAAGGCTAATAACCTTTGTTCCAGAACAGGGCACATCTGAGCAAAACCCAATGGCTGCAGTGAAGTCCCATGAGAAAAATCAAGAAGAAGTAAAACAGACATATGAAACCAGAGAGGAAAAGGGCAAAGAGAAAATGAATGTCACCTTAAATGCCAATCACCATAAGAATGTGCCTAAGCTTAGAAGTAAACCCTCAGGTCAGCCTATAGACCCTAGTTCATCAACCCAGCATCAGACTTATAAAAATTTAGGGAGTCATAGGTCTGGTACAAGACAGTTGCGTCAACGCACTGGGTACCCTGCGTCCACTAAACCCATGTCCCAGGGGTTCTACAGAAATAATGCTAGAACAAACCATTGGCCGCGTCAACGCAGTGTCCATACTGTGTCAACGCATACACCCTTCTAGGATGGGTATTCTTTCGGAAATACGAGAGTGAGTCGACGCAGCCACTACAGTGTGTCAGCGCATCCTATGCACCAGAACCCATATGACAGAAGGGTTAGATGGATGAGTCAACGTAGTCAGGTGAGAGGGTCTATGCAGCGAACCTTCATTCCTTCAAGAGTTCAGTATTCTTCTAGAACTTCTCATCCTAGATTCCCAGTGCTTCTTGGAGTCACAATAATCACTGGAATGGGAACAAGAATAAAACTTTATACTTCTCTAACAACAGAACTGATTCAAAAAGGTCATTCCAAAGGGTACCACATATCAAAAACCTCCAAAACAATAAATATGGATTCCCAAAAGCATGTTGTCTTATTTAACACAATCCTACTGTGTGATGGGACCCAAGTGTATTTGGGTTCCAAAATCTCTTGTTTAATGTGAATTGCAGGAGTGCCTTGCAGCTGTACACAACAGATGGTATCTTGACAGCGGCTGCTCAAGGCATATGACGGGAGATAAGGCAAAATTTTATTTCTTGGTTGAGAAAGAAGGAGGGCATGTCACGTTTGGGGGCAACAATAAAGGTAAAATTATTGGAAAAGGTAAAGTTGGCAAAAATCCCTTGAACTCCATTGATGATGTGCTACTTGTTGAAGGACTAGAATACAATCTTCTTAGTATAAGCCAACTGTGTGACAGGGGACACAAACTTATGTTTGATTCTCATGCATGCACCATTCTTGAAATGCATTCTGAAAATGTTAAGTTCATTGGAAAAAGAATAAACAACATGTACATGGTAGACTTGGATGATCCTGCTCACAAAAATCTCTGTCTTTCCGTTAATAAAAGTGAGCTGGCTTGGCTATGGCATCGTAGACTAGGACATGCTAGCTATAGTGTCATGCATAAGTTAGCTAAATTCAGCATGGTAAACGGCTTGCCTGATGTCTCATTTAAACAAAATGATAAAGTTTGTGATGCATGCACTCAAGGTAAGCACACTAGGAAGTCATTTAAATCTAGAATAGAAAACCAGTCTTCTAGACCTCTTGAACTTATTCACATGGATCTGTTTGGACCCACCAGAACAGCAAGTTTAAGTGGGAATAGATATGGCTTTGTTTTGGTAGATGACTTTTCTAGGTTTACTTGGGTGTTCTTTTTATCTCATAAAAATGATGCGTTTGAAAATTTTCAGGCATTTTTCAGGAAAGTTCAGTAGGATGGTAAGTATACTATTTCATCTATCCTGTCAGATCATGGAGGAGAGTTTGAAAATTTAGAATTTGATGGCTTTTGCAGGGCAAAAGGAATATCACACAAATTTTCGTCACCAAGAACTCCTGAGCAGAATGGAGTGGTGGAAAGAAGAAATAGAACTCTTGTGGAGATGGCTAGAACAATGCTGATCGAAGGATAGCTTCCAAGGAAATTCTGGGCTGATGCGGTAAACACCTCGTGCTACATTGTAAATCGTGCAATGGTAAGACCCCTGTCCAAAAAGACTCCATATGAGTTAATGAAAGGTAAGAAGCCATCTGTTGCTCACTTCAAAGTTTTTGGGTCAAAATGCTTTGTTCAAAATGATGACAAACGGGACTTGGATAAGTTTGAACCTAAGAGTGAACCAGCCATTTTTCTGGGATATTCTAATCACTCTAGGGCCTATAGAGTCCTAAATGTCAAAACTCAAAGTGTAGAAGAATCTCCACATATTGTCTTTGATGAAATGAATGTTAGATCTGAAAATGAACAATCTTGCAGGGACAAGGATGATGGGGAGTTCCTTGAAGTAAAGGAAGAACAAGATCTTCAGGAGAAAGAGTCAAGGCCAGGTGAGAGTCTGGCAGAATCAAGCACTCAAGGTAATGCAGATGCTAATGAAGGTAATTCTCTAACCAATGTTAGAATGTTAAGAGATCATCATTTATCAAGCATTATTGGTAATCTGCATGACCCTACAAGAACTAGATCTCACTTTAGGATGATTGAGGAAATGGATAATTTGGCTCTTGTATCTCAAATTGAACCTAAAAATGTAAGTGAAGCCCTAAAAGATGAATGTTGGATAAATGCAATGCATGAAGAACTAAATCAATTCAAGAGAAACAAAGTGTGGCACCTTGTACCTAGACCCAATGAACATTCTATAATTGGAACTAAGTGGGTCTTCAGAAATAAATAAAATGAAAATGGAATTGTGATAAGAAATAAAGCAAGACTGGTAGCACAAGGATATAACAAAGAATTCGGCATTGATTTTGAAGAATCCTTTGCTCCAGTAGCTAGATTAGAGGCCATTAGATTATTACTTGCATATGCTTGCTGCCATGGAATAAAACTACAACAAATGGATGGAAAAAGTGCGTTTCTTAATGGTCTAATAAAAGAAGAGGTGTATGTTGAACAACCCCCTGGTTTTGAGTGCATAGATAGTCCTAACCATGTTTACAGATTAGACAAAGCTCTCTATGGGCTTAAACAAGCACCTCGAGCATGGTACGACCGACTCAGCTCATACCTCACTGAAAAAGGATATTCAAGAGGTAAAGTGGACCAAACTTTATTCACCAAGGTAAGAAATAATGACATTGTTCTAGTTCAAATTTACGTTGATGATATAGTCTTTGGATCCACTAAACTAAGCATGTGTGAGGAATTTGCACAATTGATGACTACAGAATTTGAAATGAGTCTAATGGGTGAGTTGCAATTTTTTCTAGGACTTCAAATCACCCAAAGCAAAGAAGGATGCTTTATCAACCAGGTAAAGTATATCTCTGAACTATTGAAGAAATATCAAATGGAGACTCTTAAAGCAATCAACACTCCCATGAGCACCAACACAACTCTAGATGCATATCTGAAAGGTAAATCAGTGGATGCCAAGACCTATCGAGGTATGATCGGATCACTCCTCTATCTTACTGCATCTAGGCCAGATATCCAATTTTGTGTATGCATGAGTGCTCGGTTTCAATCTGATCCTAGAGAATCCCACTTGAGCTCTGTTAAGCGTATCTTTTGATACCTTGCCGGAACTCGAGATTTAAGGATTTGGTATCCTGCATCTTGCACTCTTGATTTAGTATCTTATTCTGATGCACACTATGCTGGTTGCAAACTTGACAAGAAAAGCACAAGTGGCTATTGCCAATTTTTGGGAGGGTGTTTGGTTTCTTGGGCACACTATCCACTGCAGAGGCAGAATATGTCGCTGCAAGGAGTTGTGGCACTCAAGTGTTGTGGATCAAACACCAACTTCAAGATTATCAAATTGATCTTGGGTGTGTACCAATATTGTGTGATAACACAAGTGCCATTAACCTGGCAAAAAATCCAATTCAGCACTCTAGGACCAAACATATAGAAATTAGGCATCACTTCTTGCGAGATGAAGTTAATAAAGGAAGCTTTAAATTGATTTTTGTAGACTCAGAACATCAAATTGCTGACATTTTTACCAAGCCTCTGAGTAATGAAAGATTTACTTGTCTTAGGAGAGAGCTTGGACTATGTAATTTTCATCCTGTTGCCTAACTTGATAGCTCAGTTTATTCTCTGGAATTTGATTGGTTAATTTTACTTAGCAATGAATTGATTACATGCCTTGCTTGAGTTGAAAGTGCTTGGTTTCTAAATAAGTCACACATCTAGGGGGAGCTCAGTTTTTGGTCATACTCTCTGTCTTGAAAAACAGATGATGAATAAAAAGCCCATCATGTCAATCACTGCATTTTCATCAAAACTTTTTGCCATGCATGATCTGAGGGGGAGCTTGTACTAGATTTTTCTTGCTGAGGAGAACAAGTTACCACCTTGAGATTAATATTTTGTGAACCTGAAGTGTGGCTCACTCAGTTGATTGAACTGGCTTTTTGGAGAAGAAGTCAGAGTTAACGCAGTGATGAGGCTGGGTCAACGCACCGATAGAAACCTGGTGTAAACTGTTCTTGAGTCAGCTTGCTCACATGAGAGGGGTTAACTCAGTACTGACGTTGAGTCAACGCAATCTGGAAATTATGCCTACTGTGGACATTTTTGGTGAGAAGAAGCTGTCACAATGTCTGTTGTGCTTTAAAGTCTGCTACTATGATAATGTGTTCTGAAATGGCACTTCCAGTACCTTAGATTGTCTGAATCCTGGAGCCTTGTCAACTTCTCATCAATTCGTTTCTTCCTCACATACTTCATCCATTCATCTTTTTAGCTAGTTGTTGAAGAACTCATCAATCTTCAAGTATGAGGTAAGGTTCATGAGCTCTGGATTTGAATTGATGCCATTGATTCAGGGGGAGTTAAAATGATGATTCCTTTATGAAAGGTTTTGGTCTTCACCGACCGACTCTATATAAATTTAATGGCTGGAGACTTATAAATCTTATGATCCTTGAAGGTTACAAATCCTTGAACTTAAAAGTGCTTTGCATATGGAATAGCTAGAACTATTTAATAAAACTGTGAACTCTTTCACTCTAGAACCATGATGATCAAAAGTAAAGAGACCACTTTGTGCAAAATGAATTTAATCTCTGTATTGACCTTAAACTCATAATAGGTTTAATAAGAGCTGAAGGAATAAACTATATATATATATATATATATATATATGATATAAATTGCAGAGCAATGGATAGTTCTCACTGAGAAACTATCTCTATGCACCAGGGAAGTGCTAAGGAGCATGTCATGATGTGAGTTCCTATCTCTGTTCCCAAAGAAAAATAATTCGTTACAGAGCAATGGTAAACTTTCACTGAGAAACTACCTTCATGCACCAATGAAGTGCTGAGAGGCATGTCATGATGTGAATTGCCAACCCTGTTTCATTGGAGCAGAATAGTTAGCTATGCTGAATAACCGGGGACTCTGGTGTCTGATAAACATGTGTACCTGTGTCAATATGCTAGTTACACTTGACTGCTAATGAAAATTAAAAATTAAAATTAAAAAAATGTGAATAAATATATATATATATATGTGTGTGTGTGTGTGTGGTTGTTCTTAAGCTCACATAAAATCCTACCGAGTTCATCTTCAATACTCGTTAAATTCACTTCTATAAGGGTCTCTTGAAATTGAACAATCTAGGGGATAGTTTTGAGAAAGTTCCTGGTGTGCAAACTGTTCTATCTTTATTCCATACACATACTCTTCTCATTCATGGGCTTAACTCAAACTCATAAGTTTGTCTTTCTCCACATCATTAAATGAATTAGGGTCTATTATCATATCTCTCATAAGAGAACTTCAATTTTATCAATTAAAAATCCCTGAATGCAATCCTTATCTTTCATGTTTCAGTGTCTTTTGAATGCCTCAATACTGTGGCTCTTAAATTGATATTACCTTCATATTCCTTTTGGTGGCGTCGCTTCAGGCCTCCAATGCGTCAACGTAGTCGCGTGGTCGCTCCATCAACCCAGTCTGGTTCATCTCTTTGAACCGCATCTGTCTCTTTGAAACCAAGGGGTCATCTCTTTAAAACCCCTCTGCGTAAATGCTTCTGTCTCCTCGCCTCTTTCAAAAACCCTGTTGGCTCCTACCTCTCCGCTTCCCTCATCTTCTTTCCCACAGCACTTCTCTTCCCTGTTGCCGGGTGATTCACCTCGCTACCATGGCTCCTCTGGCAAAAGAGAAAAAGGTGAAGAAGGGTTTAAAGAGAAGAGCTCCCATCTATGCTGAGGGCAAGATTGAGCCTCAAACCAAATTTCAACGTGCTCAAGAGGAGACGCCGTCTCAGTCAGCTCCAATACAACGGAAAGGAAAAGAGAAGAGCTCGCTGGCAAAGCCAAGAAATTTCTCAGAATCGAGGGCAGCGAAGCGAAAGGATACTCACGATGCTCCCGTGGTAGATCCTCCAGAGGAGATACCATCTTCTTCAGCTCCAAAGAAACGGAAAGGAATAGAGATAGAGCTACCTCTTCGGAAACGTCGTCTCCATCGGAGCCCGCCGTCCAAAAAGAGGAAGCTCTCTAAATCAAGGGCAGAGGAGCAGTCTACATCTTCCACTGCTGCGAAGGGGAAGCAAGGTGTGGATAGCTCCCATGCAAGGTCTTCTGATACCTCTCTCACCATCAATATAGAAGAACCTCTGAAAGTCCTTATTCCACGATATATTGTTGCTACCGATGTTGAGATGCTTGAGGTTTTTCCACAATTATTTCCCACTTTGGATTTTCAATGTTGGTGGTCTTTTGTCACAAATCATAAGATATATTACCCCACCCTCGTTCGAGAATTTTACCAAAATTTGAAATATGAGCCTCAAATCCCTAAAGTTTCTTCAACAGTCAGAAATGTCCGTTTTGAGTTAACAAATAAACTGTTCACCAGATCATGGAAAATTTCAATAGATGGGGTTCAGCTACACAGTTTTCACTTGATGAACATGAAGCTTATGCTCTTCTGACTGAAGAGCCTAGTGATCCTACTGTTGTTAAGCAGACATATCTATCTAGTCTGAAAGCCAATCGGTTCCCTCCCTTCAACAGACTGCTACATTATATCTGCACATCCATCATTACACCCCAGAGCAGTGGTAGGGAACGAGTTACTGAGATGCAAAGATTTTTGCTATACTGTATGCTGAAACAGATCAAGATTTCATTGACTGATGTTATCATTCAGACCATGGGTACATGTCTGAAACAGTCTAGGACACTTCCACATGCTGCCCCATTTACTGCAATTTTTAGAAAAGTTGGAGTGAACTTTGGAAATGAAAAGAAACTAAACATTCCCAGAGGGAATAGATACTCCTTATCATACATTCAGAAGTTCATGGGATTTAAAATTGTGAATGGATAGCCAGTCGGAGTACTACCAAGTCAGAAGCATGCCTCTGCCTCTGGGACCCCTGTTGTAGAATTGAGAGACACAGCACAAGAAAACCCAGAGGCCAGTCCAGCCAGAGTAGACAGACAAGAGGTTAGTCCTGCCAGAATAGACCAACAAGAAGCCAGTCCTCTCCAAGCTGATATTGTCACAAATACTGCTCCAAATTTCCCAGCTGTCACTAGAGATATTATGATCATACATGGTCCCTTTTAGGAACCCTCTCCTCGAAGGGAACATGAATCTACCTACTTTCCTGAGGAAGAAATGCTAGGTAATTTTCATCATGATGCTGGCATGCATGATCAGACTTTTGGCATCAATCCCACCTTGATTCAATTTCTGGAAATGAAATTCAAGAACATTGATTCTTCCAAAATGCACCTGAGCTCAACTATGGAAATGAGGATTTCCCATCTTGAGCAGAAATCAGACAGCAGATGGGAACAGTTCAAGCAAGACAAATTCAAGTTAGACAAGAAGCTTCATAACTTCATGGAATCCCTCCTTCAAGTTTGTCAGAAAGCTGGATCAGTAATGCACAATTTGAAAAGCTTGCATCAATAATTTCTGAATAGGCTAATGGCTGTACAGACATATAACTATGAAGTCAGGGAAAACCAGTCCAAGCTGAATTTGAAATTTTCCACCCTGATTGACAAGAACAATGAGTTCAGTGAAAAGGTTCAGACCTTATTTGAAAAGATTACATCTTTTGGTACGGACCTTGCTAAACTGTTTGAATGAACCACTCTAGTGGGTGATGAGGTAATGGATGTTTTGCACATTCTAAAAGAAAATTTCCCACCCACACTTGAAGATCGACGTGATGTGTACTTCCCTCCACCAACAGAAGCCTCCTCTTCTGCACCTGAATGGGGATCTCAGCAGAAAGCTCAAGTGGACTATCTGTTTGATATTTTACACAGCTGGTTTGATAGTATCACTTCCAAAGTACAGGATTATCATAAGTCTATCCTGCAAAGAAATCAGCAATTTTCGGACAGACTAGACAGTTTAGCATCTTCTATGACTCAGCTTCAGCAACAACTGGATACTGTGTCTGCAAACATCCTTCAGTCTCACTCTTCCTCACCTACTCCCCTTCCTGATGATGTCAAAGGGGGAGAGACATGAACTCAAGTTGGAGCCTGGAATTGCATTGCATCTGCATCAAATGTGATTGAGTGAAATTTTCCTTCGTTTACATATTTTATGAAATGCTCGAAAGAAATTGTCTGTGAGATTGCCCAACTTTTTGTTAGAAAAAGTTCTTTTGCTCCTCTTATTGATGTTAAACCTTGGACTTAAATGAAATGAACTGGTGTTCTGGTCTCTGAAGTGGATTACTTGTTTGATCTGAACAATGCATTTTTATGTAGATGCAATGGCATACACCTCATAGTTGCCATCATCAAAAGGGGAGAGATTGTTGTGCCCCTGGTTTTGATGATGACAACCATGAGATGTGTGTGCGTTAAGTTCAACAGAACTGATGAATTAACCTTTGATTCATTAACGCATGTATATACTTTATTCTTGAATGCAAGAAGAAATAGGGTCTATGCAGGATGCTCACGGCGTCCACGCAGCAATTTGAATAAAAGGACAGCACCAACGTAGGATGCTAATTGCGTCTACGCATCAGTACAAGAGGCAGAAGTATCAAATCACTAGCATAGCTCAGTGCGTCAACGCCACAGTTCAGCAGCGTCAACGCAGCAGTTCAAGTGGCAGAATCATTGTTCACTAGAAATACCCCGGTGCGTCAACGCTACAGCATGATAGCGTCAACACAGTAGTTCATTCTGAGATAAAGATCGCTCTGGGTCAGTTCAGTGGGTCGACGCGGTGACCCCATGCGTCAACGCATCCAGCTTTATACTCAAAGACATGTGGGGCATTTCAAGGCTGCGTCAACCTCATGGTCTCAATGAGTTGACGCCATCTGAATTTCATCAAGAGATGATTGGGTGAACCCCAGTCATAAGTGGCGTTAGATGCCATGTCATCTAAAAGAGTATGTGCTCTCTTTCCATCACGATTTGAGAAGCCTCAAGGACAACAATCATTGGGCTAACCAGAAAATCTGGTTGGGACCCACAAAAAGGAATATTCACGTGAATAGGTAGAGCGCGGGAAAACAGAACAATAAGAAGGAGTAGCAGTCGAACAAAAAGAACAGGAGAGTTCTATAGAAGAAGCAGATGAAGGTCTGCATCATCGGCTTGCTGAGTGCGTGCTGTTGCATCCACTGAAGATCAGAGGAAGCCCAGTGGCAGTTGATCATTGCAAGATTATCTACCATCCAGAAGGAGAAGGCAGCTGATCGACGAAGCCATTCCTCTTCGATCTCTACGTTCGAGATTTGTGAATCAGCACCATCATATATCTGAGGCTCCTTCCATTTTCAAGTGATTTCGTTTATTGTTTTTCATTTCAGTTTGAACTTTACTACTGTAATTCTCCCTTGTACTTATTGAGTAGAGGGAGGGGTTTTGATCCAGCGGAGTGTGCTTGGGTCAAGGGGTATGGGCTTGTATGCCCTTAAGCTGTTTGTCAACGGGTATCTGGTGAAGAGGATATGTTCCTCTAGTCAACCAAGCTGCAGTGGTCAGCATTGTCGAGGGGATTGTTCCTCAGTTTAGCAAAGCTGTAAGGCTCAGCAGGGATCCTCACTGATCTAGTGAGGGGTGGACGTAGGTCTCCACAGGGAGACCGAACCACCATAAAAATCTATGTTCTCTTGTGGTTTGCTGTCTCTTGCTATATCTGTGTGTCGCTAGATGATTGATTAGGTTCGATCTTCACACTATCTGTTTACTGAATTCTGAAATAGTATTCTGGTTCTTAAAAGTTGATTGTGATTTTTCGTAAAAAATTTCAAAGGGTCAACCTATTCACCCCCTCCCCCTCTAGTTTGACCATCCACTTAATCCAACACCCGCGAGGAGCCCTAGCCCCCGAAAATTCATTATAGACGTGATGGTAAATTCAAGACACATGAGTTTGGCGGGGGCACGGAACAATAAGGAAATGGTCAACATGTGACCGATACGCCTCTGAGTACCTTTTCACACCCCGATGTGGACCTTTCAAGGTAGCTAGGCTTTTCAACACGCTGTCTCTTCTTTTTATAGGAATCGACTTATCGATCAAGCAAGGTTTGACGTCCCGCTCTGGGATGCCTCGACCCGTACGTCCCGACCCCACCCAAGTGGTGGGTGGGACGCCTGGGTCGTGGGTCGTGACCGGGATGCTTCATTATTTTAATATTTTATTTTTTATTTATTATATATAACGAGTCTTTTTTACTTTGTTGTATTATTATATATATATTATATATATAAAGAGTCTTTTTCATTTTAACATTTTACAAGATAGACCGACACGCAGCGAATATGCACCGACCCAACCCGTCCCGGGTCGTGATCGGGACGGGCGGGTCGGTCGAGACCACAAACCCTGCTTTCAAGGTAAACAACACGCTGTCTCTTCTTTTTATAGGAATCGACTTATCGGCCATAAAAAAAGTTGAAAATTTCTAAATTACAGATCTCAAAATATTAAATCATAATTTTTTTAGATCTAATGATATTTTTTACTAAGGGAGATTTTATCCTATTAGAAGAAATGAATGAATGATAAAAAATCACGGAATGATACAAAATCACGATTGAATGAATGAAAATATGGCGCCAAATGAAAATATGGTGCCAAATAAAAAGAGACAAGAACAGGTAGACGACCCCTCTTCTATCCTCCTTAGTCCTTCCCCCTTCCTCCTCCTTCAACCACTGCATCCCTTTCCTCTCTCACAATCGCACCCGCCTCTCAATCTCTCACCGACGGGCGACGGAGTGGCGAGGGCGGGCGGAGGTGAGCTCTGGCAGCAGCGGCGGTCAAATTATTTCCGGCGGACACCCCCCCACCACAGGTATTCCCCTCTCTCCCTCTCCCGTTGGCCCCCCTCTTGAGTACATATTATCCCCCAAGTATTATGTACTCAAGAGTTGCATAGAGATTACTTATAAGAAAACCAACTACTCCTTTGAGAATTTTAACCTTCATGCCTGATCTACAAGATGAACCTTTTCTCAGTATCACCTGGTGTACTCTTACAACATCAGATGAAATTCCAAGCCCCTGTTTTTATTGGGAGGGTGGGAAGAGGGATGTGGGTATAAATGTGTGTGCGTAAATGTGGATATGACCTTTTTTTCATTTTTTCCTGTTCAAGACTTTTGTTATGATATATGTGATAGTATGCTTGGATGTGAATTAAATTGGTAGACAGGTGTGGATGCCGATATGTAAGAAAAAGTGTATGTGAATGCGAGTATGTTAATGATTTTTTCCAGATGATGATGTCGATGTCAACCATGGTGTGTGAATATGGAAGTGAAAGTGGATGTGGATATGGATGTATATGTGACCAAACAAGATGTATAAGTGTGGAAAATAGTCAATATTTAGGGGAGATGTACACTATATTTTCTTAGATGTAGTTATAAGACATATTGATATGAATTTTTTAATATGTTAGGTAAATATGGCTAGAATTGATCATTCATGGATGAATCACAGAGTAGTTGACGGAGTTGTGTCAGAGGAGTTTAAGGATGGAGTTGATAGTTTTATTCAGTTTGTATTGGGGCATCCAACAGCAGTGGACCAGTGTGGTAACATCTGATGTCCTTATTTACGTTGTAAAAATAAGAGATTTCATTCGCTATGGGATGTGCAAGTTCATTTATACAGGAAAGGGTTCACGAAAGGTTATATGAATTGGGTGTGTCATGATGAGGACTTCTGGTCGTATGAGCCCGGCAATGTTTCAAGCACAAGTACCTATGCAGACATGGTAATCGATGCTACTGGCCCTAACTTTAATGTACAAGGGGAACACATGTACAACGAAGAATCACCAATCAAGTCGGGTGAAAGATTTTATCAGTTACTTCTGGATGCTGATGAACTGCTGTAGGATGGTTGTGAAAATCACACTCGGTTGTCTACTGTAGCACCCCCAATGAAGCAATGGAGAAATCAAACTTCTTCCTAAAGAATACTACATGAATGCCTTATATAAAGAACCATATCTTGTGAGGACTAGTATGTAAATGTACAACCCAACACCACTTTATGCCATCATGCGAAGTACGTAGTGAACTTTTTCCTAAAGAATTCCACATGGAGTTCTTATATAAAGAACCAAACCATAAAAGGACTAGCATTTAAATGTACAAGCCAACTTTATTCACATGGGTAGTACGTAAGTGTGTGTTCTTTTCCAACACCAAGAGAATGGGCGCCCCTTACCAGGGCGCCATTCAACAAATTGAAGACTGTCTGAACAAGCGCCATTTGCCTTCGGGCCACCATCCCACTATAGTATTTATATATATATATACACCATGAAGGCCAACATGTGAAAGTTGCAGTCTTGTCTAAAATGGACGTCCTCTTACAAGGGTGTCATTCTCATGAATAGGGCCACCCAGATTAATAGACGCCCTCATGCAGAGGCGTCATTTACATGAATAGTACCACCTAGACTAATGGACGACCCCTTACAAGGGCATCATTTAATCTGTGTTTCTAGAAGGTTGAGGCACGAACAACCCCATTTAGCTGGCAAAGCACCATGTCTAGATTCTTGTCTACTCAACCAGACCAGCAAGGCAATAAACCCATGCTTTGCGATCTCGTATAACTAATTCCCTCTGTAGCACTGGCAGAGGCTACTGCCATCATCAGTGCTGCTTACAGAAGAGAATATTTCCCTTCGTTCCCTCGGAAAACGTGAAGTCTACATCCTGCTGCTGGAGCTTTACGGCGGTGAAGAACATGTGGCTTCATCCTTGGATTTCTATTCTGTCATCTGTACCTCGTAATCACGTCAAAAGGTAGGTGTTCTCAAGATCTGGCTTTACTAGTAGTTAATATAGGTTAACATGCATGCTAGTTAAATCTGGTCATTTAAGGCAGGGGTATATCAAAAGACTTAGTGGGAAGGTTAGGCCACGCCTATCTGAAGCACTAAATCTTGCATGAGTAGATTCTCCGCCAAGTACCCCCTATACAGCACACGGTTTATACTCATAATATGTCCCGATTCTTGTAAATTAATCCATGTTTGAAAATTGATATCTATGAAATTAAACTCAAAAATTATTGCATGAGCATGATCGTACAATCCTGTAAATTTCCATGTCGATCTATGTCCTTGCTTCCTGATTCTGTGAACGTGTTATAAATCATGAACAGTAAGTACGTGATTAGTAGCCACCATGTTCAGAAATTTATATCTATTGAACAAGACCATAAAATTCTCACATGAACATAGTTATGTGATCTCAATATTTTTCTCTACCTGCCCATGTCCTTATTTCCTGATTCGGAGAAACTTTGAAAATATGAATAGTAACTAACCACTGTGTTCAGATATTTATATTTATTGAACCAGACCATAAAATTCTCGTATGAAAATAGTTCTATAATCTGATATTTTTCTCTACATACCCATGTCCTTACTTCCTTATTCGGAGAAACTTTGAAAATATGAATAGTAACTTGTATCTCAGAATGTACCTCCCTGATGCGAAGCATGACTCACTTCAAAATGGTTCAATTGGTGACTCTCCGCAGTAACGTCAATTAATTGAAGACACTACAGAGGGACGCCAATTGACCAGAGCCTTTACAACAAATAGCAACACCCCGAGGTGTCTTCAATTAAATGAAGACACCTTGTGGGGGCGCCAATTATATTTTTTGGAAAAAAATATAAATACCGCATTAGAAATTTTATATCTATGGAATCAAAACCCAACAATTTTGCATGAGCATGATTCTGAACTCCCAAGAATTTTCTCTACCTGTTCATATCCTTGCTTTTTGTTTCTGAGAAACTTTTACGGTATGAATAGTGTATGAATAGTATTTTGAGTCACAGAATGTACCTGCCCGGTGTAAATCCCCCTAATTTATTGAATAGCGAAACCCAATAATTTTGCATGAGCATGATTCTGAACTCCCGAGAATTTTCTCTACCGGTTCATATCCTTGTTTTCTATTTCTGAGAAACTTTTACGGTATGAATAGTGTATGAATAGTGTTTTGAGTCACAGAATGTACCTGCCCGATGTAAATCACCCCAATTCATTGAATAGCGACACCCCGGGAAGACTCTAATTCATTGAATAATGACACCCTGGGAAGACTTCAATTCTTCAATTAGCGACACCCTGGGGTGACTTCAATTAAATGAAGACCACTCAGAGAGACGTCATTTACTTTTGGTTATTTTATTATTTTTAAATAGCGCCCACCCCCTATGTCGCTAATTCGTTTTTGATTTTTTTATTTTCTTATTTTCCTGGTGAAAGTGCTTCTGGTTGAGACGATTCCAAATATATATTTTCCATATTTTTCTTAAACCCGAAAGGCCATCAAAATGTCTCGAAAAGGGCAAAAGAATTAGAGAACGGGATATAACTGAAATCCATTCTTGATTTAAATGAACCCCAAAGAGGCATCATTTCCATTTGTATTTTGTTATTATTTTTATTTTTGTGAAATAGCGCCTCCCCTTGCCACTAATTCTTTAAAAATCTGAAAAAATGGAGAAAAATACCCGAAAATCCAAAAAATAGGGGAAAATATAAAAAAGTATAAAAATGTGAGAAACCCAAGAAAAGTGGAAAAACCACTCAAGCAAGGTCAAATTGAAGTATTATGTGGTAATATGAGATGTACTCACAATAATGTCAATTTTAACGTGTCTACAACCCCCAAGCGCCAATTCAGTCTGTTAGCTGCCAATCTTCGTTCTGATTACTGATTTGTCTCGTGATTCATGCCGATATAACCTTAGTACATGTTCCTGCATCATATATGCCCTTGAACTCTATTCCTGGAATCTACCTTATACTCTTACAATGGCAACCCTTGAAATTCTATATTGGCTATAAATGAGAGTGGATGTCAAAAGAAATACATGAAATGATGTGCATATAGGGCCCGGTCTGGTCCTGGGAGGAGCGTCTGAAGGTACTTGTGCCCATGGGAGTTTATTGACTACGGTGTTTGGCATTGCACCGAACTACTTGCTTGACTTGACGTGCTTGGCCTAGAATGGGCAATACTTGACTTGCGTGGCCCAGAATGGGTAATACTTGACTTGAGGCCCGTAGAAGGGCAAAAGTACTTGCTTGACTTGATTTGAGACATTTCACGCTTACTGTCTCTCTCTACTTGTTTGACTTGACTCGCGTGGCCCGAAAAAGGGCAATTACTTGCTTGAATGAAATGAATGAAATAGCCAATTCCATTGCATTACTTGTTATTATATGAGCTTGAGATTACTCACTTGATCATTGATTATTACCTTCTTGAAAGGGACTTGCTTGAATATTGATTATCATCTCCTTGGAAAGACTTGCACAATTACTTGCAAATTTCTTGCTAGTTTCCTTAATGAAACATTTTATTGGAATTCATGTGATACTCTCTCTCCATACAGTTCTTGCTCTCTTATTAATCATCATGCATAGATTTACCTGTATACCTTATTTTCTTACTCGTACATCATGCATAGTGTCACGCCCCGAGCCTTTATAACAGTGAAAGACTCGCTCGAGGAACGTGAATAGCCGGCATGATAAGCCTCTTGCAAGCAAGAATAATCAGAGCGCAAGACAATCACACACATAAATGCAATTGCACAATACTTTAATCAAAACTCCAACTTATTTCATTGATAATCAATATTCAAATACAATAACTTTCATCTTCTTCCAATCTGTCAGACTTAAGAAATGGGAAATTTACATAGACTCAATCTAGACAAGATTGACTTCCTCAGTCTTCACTCTCAATTTGATATGACTTTCATTCGCTCTCGAACCCGCAACTTGTATAACCCGAATCTGAATTCGTATCACTTCCATCTCCTGAAAAAGATTGGAAGTAGGTAATGAGCATACTTGCCCAGTAGGTATCTTCGCATCAACATGATTAGCACTAGTAAAGTGATTAACATTTTAGCTCTAAAGAAATAAGGTAAAATCATGCGAATGCGATCAATCACGCGATTAAACCAAAGTAACAAAGATGATCGTTAAGATAGAATGAGAGCAAGTATGAACTAGCAAGTACGTGACCAGAACATGATATTGGTCTTTCGTGAACAAGAATGAAACGAGAATGCACTTTCACTTTTCACTTTCATAACCATAAAGGTTACGCACGAGAACGTCAATCATGTAGTAATTCACTAGATTTTCATGAGTGCTCATGGATTTCACTTATTTATAAAGAAAGTACTCCCAGCGTAATGCGATGCCAGTAGCATCATACCCTATGGTTTATAATAGTATGTTTCCGGCAATCAGCCGAGGGGACTAGCATAGAGCCCTTGGACACAATCAGCGCCCGAACTGCATCTTCACGTATAAATCAAGCTACTTCCATGAGTGTAACAATAACGTATGGCCAAGAATGTAATAAGTTCAACAAGTTCATGATAACAATAATTCAATTGAATGAATGCTTTAATAAGAATCATGAGAAATCAATAATGACTTATACTATGTTATGCTCATGGAAGTAAATCGACAACATAACGGTACATTCTTTATTTTCCATTTATTATATTAGGTTTCTTGATCTATATGATAAGTTCCAGATCATCAATAGTCCATCTAGAAACCTTGGAATATCAACCTTTGGTCAAACCTCGGGTTAAAATATTCAAGCAGTGTGACGGTCAAAGACTGGGCCGTTACACTAATGTGACGCTCCAGTATTGGGCCGTTACATTGGTTTGAATCCAGAACGATAGAAGAGACTCAGTAAAATGTGACGATCGTATAGTGGGCCGTTAGATGCTCCTGACGGTCCAGTATAGATCCGTTACATCGCTAGAACCAGAAAACATCGATAGTGCTTTCTAATTAATTAGGTTTTAATGGTACAACCAACTCGGCGTCCTAATGGGAATCCCAGGCTTGCGGAGAATTACGGAGGCCATGAAACAAGATTTCCTAGTCCATTGGAAGGAATATCCAATAGAGAGGTCCTCATGTTCAAGAATAATGTTCGTATAGTGCAAAGTGAACTAATGGACAACGTACCGGAATATGCGCCATGTACTTAAAGAAATGACTCTATCGATAGAGAGGATGTGTAACAATAGGAAATCATGATAAAACTCCGTCAATACATCTTTGGAAAATCATGATTTAGATACAAAACTATAGAATTTTGGCACATGAAATTAACATAACTTAAAATAACTTAAGATTCCTAAATTATGATATTTCTATTATGAATCAGTAAATAATCTTAAAGACATGAAATCAGGTCAAAACTTAGATAACTAGGCTTATTTATAAGTTAAATTAACTAGTTTCCCATTCTGTCTACAGTTACCCTAACGGTCGAGAATGGGTGCGTCACAGTGACTGTGACGGTTTATCGTGAGGCCGTTACAGTAATATAACGCTCCATCGATGGTGCGTCAGAGATAACAGAGAACTTTAAACACCACAGAAGGTGTGACGGCTTATCGTAAGGCTGTTAGATCATTGTGACGGTCTTACCTTGATGTGTCAGAGCGTCTGCTGGCACTACAATAAAGTAAAAGTTTATGAAAACATAACATGCCCGGAAATCAAAATACTATAATTATTCTAGGCATGATAAACGATGTATGGGCCAACTACATGCATGGGTTTTAGTGAATAGACAAGATAATATCTTTGATCTTTGATTAGGGCTAAGGATATGTATGTATGCATGAACCCACTAAAACATGAAATTCATGATCTATGATGCATGAAATCAATCAAAACCGGAGGGCTTTTATCCCTAACAAAATGTTTTTGCCAATCATGAGATGACCTACCTCTTAACTAGTCTTTAAGCTTCTAATTTGAGTCTAAAAACCGTGCCCTAGTTCTTCCTTTCCAGTGAGTTTTCAGCAACTTCACGCTGCTCTAGCTCTCCAACCTCTTGTCCTAAGGACGTAAAATTTTGAGGGTTAGAAGATGAAACTAAGGGGGATAAAAAGTTCTAAAGGACTAAACTCTAATTATCTCGTTTAGACATCCTAATCTCTTGATCTTCAGGGGTCTTGCGTTCAGTTTCCTGGGTTGCTATGACTGAATCAGCGACTTTGGAAGCTTCTATCTCCTTAGTTGGTTGATCTCCGAGCACGAATTTTGGAGAACTATTAGTCTAAAGTATACTAAACAAAATCTTCTAAAGAACTCGCCCGAAATTATGACTCCTTACCTTGATTCCACGTGAGCTAAAAGTAAGGGTTGCTCAGTTCAGAACTAGGTTCTATTTATAGGGTTTTGGCTAGGGTTTGAAGATTAGATCGATTCTAGAGTCGTTAATTTGCCAGAACCTAATCCCTAAGAGTCCTTAGTAATGTTATAAGCTCTCCCAAGTTGATCTCTTACAGATATGATCCCAAAGTTCCAATCTTTCTACTCGTTCTTCCATTCACGGAACTATCAGGGTGTAACGCATCAATCTAGGTGCGTTACGTGGCTGTGGCGGTCGCACGATCGACCGCTACATCCAACGTGCACAGAATTCAACATAAATCAAACTATTTTGTTAATTATCCATATCATTATCTATAAAAATAGTATTTATCATTAAAATACGTAAATAGGCTAAATAACCTTCTAGAATATGGGCCAAACTTAATGGGCTTGGTCCTTTAACCTATTGGGTTTCAATTATCAAAGCTAGATTAACTACTTAACATAAATTAGGTTTTACAATGATTTATTTAATCCAATATTTACTCATTAATCCATTTTGGGCTTTTAAAATTCCCAGAAAATAAGTAATTATATCAAAAAAATAATTTATAAAATTCTGGGGCCTTACACCCTCCCCCACTTAAGAGAATTTGGATCCCAAATTCAGTATATGAGTTTTTACGGAGAGTGTACGTATTTTAATGTATTAATAATTAACGTAAGGCGAATGGGTTAAGATGGTACCTTTAATCATCTCACCTCCCTTGTCTAGAATGGCATTTAATCGACCTCGCTTCCCGCGTCCGTTGTTATCCCTTGATGATTGTCCGTTGATGAAAGGACATAGGGGCAAGCGATGTTCCCGGCTTCCACACTTGAGACAAGCACCGAGACGTTTCCAACATTCTTCTGTCGAGTGCCCAAATTTTTCACAAAATGAGCAAGGTACCACGGCTCGCTCCTTCTCTTCTTTAACTTTCTTGTTCTTTTCATTTCCATTTCCATTTCTTTTTCCATTACCGTTCCCATTACGGGACCTCTTAATGTGACGGTTTTCACCCTCATCCACTTCTTGTTCTTCTTGCCTATCATGTTTTCGGCTTGACCTTTCTCCTCGAAGCCTTTCCACCTTCTCCATGGTTCTTTCACATAGATGCGCTCTTTGTACCATCTCTGTATAGGTGCGGATATTCTGGGTTCCAAGTTGTTGGATAAATTCGGACCTTAAACCATCCATAAATCGGTTGGCTTTCAATAAATCTGTGCTCACCAAGTGAGGAGCATACGGTGCTAGTCGAGAGAATTATAATTCATATTCTGCCACGGACATCGTGCCCTATTTTAAGGAGGCAAATTCCATAGCCTTCCTCTCCTTTACATGCTCGGAGAAGTACTTGGCTCGGAACAGGGTAAGAAAACCGTCCCATGTATGAGGTGCATCGGCCGGAGGTGCCGGAACTGACTTCCACCATGTACGGGCATCTTTGTTGAGTTGAAAGGTTACGAGACGCACCTTCTCTTGATCGGTGCATTGGATAACATCAAAGATATCATTCATTTCGTCTATCCAGTTCTCCGCTTCGTCTGGATTAGAAGAACCATAGAAACGCGGAGGGTTTCAGCTCCGAAAGTTGCGATGCAAATCACCAGCCCTTGCTCCTGCGCCAGCTTGCGCCATGGTTTGTAATGCCTGAGTGAGGCCAGCAATCGTTTGCTGCATGCCATCCCAATTTACGCGATGAGCCATGGTAATAATAGGGTACCTGAGGGAAAAATAACAACTTGTTATTTCTCGTGGAATTGGAAGGAAAATCAATCTTAAAGCTAATTAACTATCTTATCCCGGGCTCTACCCAATTGTCAGATGGGTGTGGAAATTTCTTCCTTAGTTCATAGGTAGGGGTACTTAAACCTTGGACTTATCCTATGACATAACTCTTCTCTCTAAGTCCTGAGACTTAGGCTCTGATACCAACTTAACTGTCACGCCCCGAGCCCTTATGACAGCGGAAGACTCGCTCGAGGAACGTGAATAGCCGGTATGGTAAGTCTCTTGCAAGCAAGAATAATCAGACCGCACGACAATTACACACATAAATGCAATTGCACAATACTTTAATCAAAACTCCAACTTATTTCATTGATAATCAATATTCAAATACAATAACTTTCATCTTCTTCCAATCTGTCAGACTTAAGAAATGGGAAAATTACATAGACTCAATCTAGACAAGATTGACTTCCTAAGTCTTCACTCTCAATTTGATATGACTTTCATTCGCTCTCGGACCCGCTACTTGTATAACCCGAATCTAAATTCGTATCACTTCCATCTCCTGAAAAAGATTAGAAATAGGTAATGAGCACACTTGCCCAGTAGGTATCTTCGCATCAACATGATTAGCACTATTAAAGTGATTAACATTTTAGCTCTAAAGAAATAAGGTAAAATCATGTGAATGCGATCAATCACACGATTAAACCAAAGTAACAAAGATGATCGTTAAGATAGAATGAGAGCAAGTATGAACTAGCAAGTATGTGACCAGAACATGATATTGGCCTTTCATGAACAAGAATGTAACGAGAATACACTTTCACTTTTCACTTTCATAACCATAAAGGTTACGCACGAGAACGTCAATCATGTAGCAATTCACTAGATTTTCACGAGTGCTCATGGATTTCACTTATTTATAAAGAAAGTACTCCCAGCGCAATGCGACGTCAGTAGCATCATACCACATGATTTTTAATTGTATGTTTTCGGCAATCAGCCGAGGGGACTATCATAGAGCCCTTGGACACAATCAGCGCCCGAACTGCATCTTCACGTATAAATCAAGCTACTTCCATGAGTGTAACAATAACGTATGGCCAAGAATGTAATAAGTTCAACAAGTTCATGATAATAATAATTCAATTGAATGAATGCTTTAATAAGAATCATGAGAAATCAAGAATGACTTATACTATGTTATGCTCATGGAAATAAATCGGCAGCATAACGGTGCATTCCTTATTTTCCATTCATTATATTAGGTTTTTTGATCAATATGATAAGTTCTAGATCATCAATAGTCCATCTAGAAACCTTGGAATTGAATATCAACCCTTGGTCAAACCTCGGGTTAAAATACTCAAGCAGTGTGACGGTCAAAGACTGGGCCGTTACACTAATGTGACGCTCCAGTATTGGGCCGTTACATTGGTTTGAATCCAGAACGATAGAAGAGACTCAGCAAAATGTGACGGTCGTATAGTGGGCCGTTAGATGCTCCTGACGGTCCAGTATAGATCCGTTCCATTGCTAGAACTAGAAAACATCGATAGTGCTTTCTAATTAATTAGGTTTTAATGGTACAACCAACTCGGCGTCCTAGTGGGAATCGCATGCTCGCGAAGAATTACGGAGGCCTTGAAACAAGATTTCCTAGTCCATTGGAAGGAATATCCAATAGAGAGGTCCTCATGTTCAAGAATAATGTTCGTATAGTGTACAACATACAGGAATATGTGCCATGTACTTAAAGAAATGACTCTATCGATAGAGAGGATGTGTAACAATAGGAAATCATGATAAAACTCCGTCAATACATCTTTGGAAAATCATGATTTAGATACAAAACTATAGAATTTTGGCACATGAAATTAACATAACTTAAAATAACTTAAGATACCTAAATTATGAAATTTCTATCATGAATCAGTAAATAATCTTAAAGACATGAAATTAGGTCAAAACTTAGATAACTAGGCTTATTTATAAGTTAAATTAACTAGTTTCCCATTCTATCTACAGTTACCCTGACGGTCGTGAATGGGTGCGTCACAGTGATTGTGACAGTTTATCGTGAGGCCGTTATAGTAATGTAACGCTCCATCGATGGTGCGTCAGAGACAACATAGAACTTCAAACACCACATAAGGTGTGACGGCTTATCGTAAGGCCGTTAGATCATTGTGACGGTCTTACCTTGATGCGTCAGATCGTCTGCCGGCAATACAATAAAGTAAAAGTTTATGAAAACATAACATGCCCAGAAATCAAAATACTACAATTATTCTAGGCATGATAAATGAAGTATGGGCCAACTACATGCATGGGTTTTAGTGAATAGACAAGATAATATCGTTGATCTTTGATTAGGGCTAAGGATATGTATGTATGCATGAACCCACTAAAACATGAAATTCATGATCTATGATGCATGAAATCAATCAAAACCAGAGGGCTTTATCCCTAACAAGACGTTTTTGCCAATCATGAGATGACCTACCTCTTAACTAGTCTTTAAGCTTCTAATTTGAGTCTGAAAATCGTGCCCTAGTTCTTCCTTTCCAGTGAGTTTCTAGCAACTTCACGCTGCTCTAGCTCTCCAACCTCTTGTCCTAAGGACGTAAAATTTTGAGGGTAAGAAGATGAAACTAAGGGGAACAAAAAGTTTTAAAGGACTGAACTCTAATTACCTCATTTAGATGTCCTAATCTTTTGATCTTCAGGGGTCTTGCGTTCAGTTTCCTGGGTTGCTATGACTGAATCAGCAACTTTGGAAGCTTCTGTCTCCTTGGTTGGTTGATCCCCGAGCATAAAATTTGGAGAACTATTAGTCTAAAGTATACTAAACAAAATCTTCTAAAGAACTCACCTGAAATTATGACTCCTTACCTTGATTCCACGCGAGCCAAAAGTAAGGGTTGCTCAGTTCAGAACTAGGTCCTATTTATAGGGTTTTGGCTAGAGTTTGAAGATTAGATCGATTCTAGAGTTTTTGATTTGCCAGAACCTAATACCTAAGAGTTCTTAATAATGTTATAAGCTCTCCCAAGTTGATCTCTTGCAGATAGGATCCCAGAGTTCCAATCTTTCTACTCGTTCTTCCATTCACGGAACTATCAGGGTGTAACGCATAAGTCTAGGTGCGTTACGTGGCTGTGACGGTCGCACAATAGACCGCTACATCCAACGTGCACAGAATTTAACATAAATCAAACTCTTTTGTTAATTATCCATATCATTATCCATAAAAATGGTATTTATCCTTAAAATACGTAAATAGGCTAAATAACCTTCTAGAATATGGGCCAAACTTAATGGGCTTGGTCCTTTAACCTATTGGGTTTCAATTATCAAAACTAGATTAACTACTTAACATAAATTAGGTTTTACAATGATTTATTTAATCCAATATTTACTCATTAATCCATTTTGGGTTTTTAAAATTCTCAGAAAATAAGTAATTATACCAAAAAATAATTTATAAAATTCTGGGGCCTTACACATAGCTATACTGGTAATAAATGTAACTTGTAAATCGCTTAAAGATTGCTCGAACTTAAGATGTAATTCCTACTGAGCGATTCGCTCATCCAATTGCTCCCTAACATTTTCAGGTGATGCGGATAGCGACAAGAATAGGATTGAGACCAAGTGAATAGTGCTAGAACGCCAATCGCCTATCATTAGCTTGTCGCGTCTTTGAAGTTATTTGAGTCCTACCTTGTATTTCCAGTATGTCAGTTTAGTTGTCTAAACCGTGTTAAGGCATGTAGCCTAGTGTTGGATTTTTAATTTGGAATTGTCATGGACTATCTTTATCTCCTTTGTTAATCAAATAATTATCACTTTGGACTATTGGGATCATTTAGATTTTTATTAGTCTTTTGCGCACTCAGTAATTATGTATGTCAAATTTTATCGCTCTAACGACACTATCTATATAGACGCGTCACGCATCCGAGTATCTTCCGCGCTCGGGGCGTGACAGTGTTCGTGGTATCAGAGCCTAGGATTTCGATTCCCTAGGAAATTGGAAGGAATAAGAAGTCAGGAAATTAGGAGTCATGATCGAAATCTAGGAAACCTCAAGTCAAACCCAAGTCTAAGGATAGGTTTACACCATACCCGGTGAGATGGATAGAGCCATGGGTTAAGTTCTATAATGACTTTTGACCTTGTAATTAAACCTGATCTTTATTATGCTTAAACTCTTTTGTAGGATCATGGCCGCTGAAAGAGTACAATGGCGCGAGATGCAGCGCACCGTGCAAGACCTTACACAGGCACTACAGCAAGTGGCTCAAGGCGGAGCTACCCGTGGAGCTGATGATTTCCACAAGAGTTTTCGTAACATGAACCCACCAAGGTTCACGGGTTCGTCTAACCCCGAGGATGCTGAGAATTGGTTAAAGGAGATGGAGCAAATTTTTCATGTGATGCAATGCACGGGCGAGGAGAAGGTTCTACCGGCTGTATTCCAACTGGAGTGGGACACTCAATGCTGGTGGGAATCCATAGAAGCAACACTGCCAGAAGGTCATGTCACATGGGATGAATTCACGGAGCATTTCAATAACAAGTATTTCTCCGACCATATCCAAGAAAAGAAGGCCACGGAATTCACTGTTCTAAAACAACGGGGCTTGAAAGTGGCCAAGCATGAGGCCCAGTTTTCGAGACTGTCAACGTATGCACCCCACTTGGTGTGTACGGAAAAGATGAAGGCTAGAAAATTCCTCAACGAGCTTCGGCCCCACTATATTACACAACTTGCACCGATGGACATCCAAGTCTACTCGGAGATGGTTCAGCGTGCTCAATTGCTAGAAGACGCCACCGAATTATCTGAAAGGATTCGAGGAAGGGACAAGAAGAAACCCATCACAAGCCCAGAAAAATTCAAACAATCATTCAATAAGAAGTGGTTCTTCATGGGAGGGGAGCCCTCTAGGGAAAATAAATTCCAGAAGAATGACAGGCCATTCTCCACTGTCACACCCTCTAAGGAGATTTGCAAGTATTGTGATAAAGTTGGTCATAAGACTGAGGAATGCTAGAGAAAGTTAGGAGCTTGTCTTCGATGTGGGAGCCAAGAGCATTGAATCCCAGACTGCCCATTGATGAAGGAGCAAGTAACCAAAGACGAGAAGCGTCCGATAAAGAAACAAGGCCGTCTGTAAGCTCTCCATGAGACGGAACTCACATAAGGTGGAATTGTGGAAGGTACTCTCACTATTTGTTCTAAAACTGCTCAAGTTTTATTTGATACCGGAGCAACTCATTCATTCGTTTCCAAGAAATTTGCTACTTCAGTTTCTAAGAAACATGAACTATTAGATTTGGTCATCTCTACACCTCTTGTGAATGAGTCCGATATCACTTATCACTATCCAAACTGTGAAGTGATGATTAAAGGAAACAATTTACATGCTGGCCTGATATGCCTAGATATGAAGGGTTATGATGTCATACTAGGTGCTGATTGGTTATTCACATACCAAGCAACTGTAGATTGCCGACATGGCAAGGTAACTTTCGTGGATTTTCCAAAGCTGGTTTACACTAGCCCTCGGAGTAGATCACCTCTTATATCAGCCCTCCGAGCTAGTAAGCTTATGAATAAGGGATGTATAGCTTTCATAGCATTCGTGACTGCCACAGAAGTCGAGGAGATTAAACTTGAAGACATTCGTGTAATTCAGGATTTTCCCGACGTGTTTCCAGAAGAATTGCCCAGCTTACCCCCGAAAAAGGGAAGTGTCGTTCACAATTGACCGTGTCCCTGGTGCTGGTCCTGTTTCCAAGGCACCGTACAGAATGTCCCCCGCTGAGCTGAAAGAGCTAAAAGAGCAGCTAATTGAGTTATTGAAAAAGGGTTCCATCAGGCCAAGTGCTTCCCCATGGGGAGCACCCGTGCTATTCGTCAAAAAGAAGGATGGATCGATGAGACTATGCATCGATTATCGGCAGTTAAATCACCTTACAATCAAGAACAAGTACCCGCTGTCGAGAATTGATGAGTTGTTCGATCAATTATCTGGAGCTACATATTTCTCCAAGATTGATCTTCGTTCTGGTTATCACCAACTGAAGATCAAAGAAGAAGACATTCATAAAACTGCATTCCGAACCAGGTATGGGCATTATGAATTTACTGTTATGCCTTTTCGGACTAATGAATGCCCCCGCAGCTTTTATGCAGTTAATGAATAGCATATTCAGGTCCTACTTAGACCAATTTATTGTGGTCTTTATTGATGATATTCTGATCTATTCAAAGACCGAAGTGGATCATGAAGAACATCTAAAGAAGGCGTTACAGATATTGAGGCAAAACAAATTATATGCCAAATTCAGCAAATGCGAGTTCTGGCTCGAGGAAGTGTCCTTCTTGGGCCATATAATTTCGAAGAACGGAATTGCTGTTGACCCATCAAAGGTCGAAGCCGTGAAGAACTGGGAACGACCTACAAATGCAATGGAGATTCAAAGCTTCTTGGGTCTAGCTGGTTACTACCGGTGTTTTATCAAGGACTTATCCAAGATTCATGTTCCTCTGACCAGGTTAACCCGCAAGGAAGTGCCATATGAGTGGAATGAAGACTGTGAAAAGAGTTTCCAAGGTTTGAAGGATCTCTTGACCACTGCTCCAGTCTTATCATTACCAATTGAAGGAGAAAAATACGAGGTATATACCGATGCTTCTGGTATTGGCCTCGGATGTGTATTGATGCAAAATGGAAGAGTCATTGCATACTCTTCTCGACAATTGCAGAAACATGAAGAGAACTACCCGGCGCATGACTTAGAACTGGCTTTGCCTTGAAGATCTGGAGACACTATCTCTACGGAGAACAATTCACTGTATACTCCGATCATAAAAGCCTCAAGTATTTATTCTCCCAAAAGGAGCTAAACATGTGGCAAAGGCGTTGGCTCGAATATCTTAAGAATTTCAACTTCACTATACAATACCATCCTAGCAAGGGTAATTTCGTAGCTGATGCCCTTAGTCGAAAGCTGAGAGCAATATTGGCCAACTATATGATACAAGAATGGAAGTTGCTAGAGAAATTCTCTGAGCTTGATATCAATACAGATGAGAAGAACGGGTGTATTATTTTATCTCATATGAGTCTACATCCAGATTTGCTACCAGAAATTAAGAAGCTTCAAGAAGAAGATCCCGCACTAGTGGAGATAAAAAGCAAGTTGGACGAGAGATTTGATTTCAAGCTGGCACCTGATGGCAGATTACTATTTCATGAACGGACATGTGTGCCCGACTGTCCCGAATTGAAGAAGAAGATTCTTGAAGAAGTGCATCGATCGAGGTACACGATCCACCCCGGAGCCACTAAGATGTACCAAGATTTGAAAAGAATTTTCTGGTGGTCTAACATGAAAAGGGAGGTAGCAGACTTTGTATCTCGTTGCCTCACATGCCAACAAGTGAAGGCGGAACATCAAAAACCCGCCGGAAAGCTACATCCGCTAGATATTCCCAAGTGGAAGTGAGAAGATATTGGCATGGACTTTATCATGGGTTTGCCCAAGTCTAGGAGCGGACATGATGGAATTTAGGTAATCATCGATCGCCTAACTAAATCGGCCCATTTCTTACCCATTAAAAGTCGATGGTCAGTCAATGTACTTGTTGCCCTGTATATTAAGAAGATGGTTAGATTGCATGGAGTTCCCGTGTCGATTGTATCCAACCGAGACCCACGCTTTACCTCTCTTTTTTGGAAAAGTCTACAACACTCTTTGGGGATGAAACTCAATTACAACACTGCTTTCCATTCCCAGACAAATGGACAGACCGAAAGGACAAATCAAGTTGTGAAAGATATGTTGAGAGCATGCATTATAGACTTCGGCGGAAGCTGGCATGACCACTTATCCCTAGCCGAATTTGCATATAATAACAGCTATCAAGCCAGTATACAAATGGCACCTTTTGAGGCACTGTATGCCAGGAGTTTCCGATCTCCAATATGCTGGGATGAAGTTGGTGAAAAATAAATTCTAGGCCCCGATATGGTAAGAGATTCTACCGAGAAGATACACCTCATTAGAGAAAGGCTAAAGATATCACAATCCAGGCGGAAATCTTATGCTGACAACAGAATACGAGATCTGGAATTTCAAGTCGGAGATCATATTTTTCTCAAGGTATCTCCCGGCCGAGGCATTAGAAGACTCGGTGTTAAGGGCAAACTAACACCAAGGTTTATTGGTCCATTCAAAGTGCTGGAAAGAGTAGGCGAGGTGGCTTATCGCGTCGCCCTACCTCCATAACTATCAGAAGTGCACAACGTATTTCATGTTTCTATGCTGAAGAAATACGTGCACGATCCTTTTCATGTCATTGACCACAATGACTTAGTGATACAAAAGGACCTTACTTATGAGTAGAAGCCAATGAAGATCCTCGACTGAGAAGTTTGAGTTCTAAGGAACAACATGATCCCTATGGTGAAAAGCCAATGGAATCGATGCTTAGAACACGAAGTTACATGGGAGACTGAAGAGTCTATGAAGAGAAGATTTCCGTAGTTATTCTATTGTAAGTACTTCGCATCCTTCCTATCTCCATATATACAGTTGAATTTGGGGACCAAATTCTTTTAAGTGGGAGAGGGTGTAGCACCCCCAATGAAGCAATTGAGAAATCAAACTTCTTCCTAAAGAATACTACATGAATGCCTTATATAAAGAACCATATCTTGTGAGGACTAGTATGTAAATGTACAACCCAACATCACTTTATGCCATAATGGGAAGTACGTAGTGGACTTTTTCCTAAAGAATTCCACATGGAGTTCTTATATAAAGAACCAAACCATAAGAGGACTAGCATATAAATGTACAAGCCAACATTATGCACATGGGTAGTACGTAAGTGGGTGTTCTTTTCCAACACCAAGAGAATGGGCGCCCCTTACCAGGGCGCCATTCATTCAACAAATTGAAGACTGTCTAAACAGGCTCCATTTCCCTTGGGGCCACCATCCCACTATAGTATATATATATATATATATATATATATATATATATATACACCATGAAGGCCAACACGTGAAAGTTGCACTCTTGTCTAAAATGGACGCCCTCTTACAAGGGCATCATTCTCATGAATAGGGCCACCCAGATTAATAGAAGCCCTCATGCATAGGTGTCATTTACATGAATAGTACCACCTAGATTAATGGACGACCCCTTACAAGGGCGTCATTTAATTTATGTTTGTAGAAGGTTGAGGCACAAACAACCCCATTTAGCTGGCAAAGCACCATGTCTAGATCTTGTCTACTGAACCGGACCCGCAAGGCAATAAACCCATGCTTTGCGATCTCCTATAACTAATTCCCTCCGTAGCACTGGCAGAGGCTACTGCCATCATCAGTGCTGCTTACATAACGGAATATTTCTCTTCGTTCCCTCAGAAAACGTAAAGTCTACGTCCTGCTGCTGGAGCTTTACGGTGGCGGAGAACGTGTGGCTTCATCCTTGGATTTCTATTCTGTCATCTGTACCTCGTAATCACGTGAAAAGGTAGGTGTTCTCAAGATCTAGCTTAACTAGTAGTTAATATAGGTTAACATGCATGCTAGTTAAATTTGGTCATTTAAGGCAGGGGTATATCAAAAGACTTAGTGGGAAGGTTAGGCCATGCCTATCTGAAACACTAAATCTTGCGTGAGTAGATTCTCTGCCAAGTACCCCCTGTACAGCACACGGTTTATACTCATAATCTGTTTCGATTCTTGTAAATTAATTCATGTTTAAAAATTGATATCTATAAAATTAAACTCAGAAATTGTTGCATGAGCATGATCGTACAATCCTGTAAATTTCCATGTCGATCTATGTCCTTGCTTCCTGATTCTGTGAACGTGTTATAAATCATGAACAGTAAGTACGTGATTAGTAGCCACCATGTTCAGAAATTTATATCTATTGAATCAAACCATAAAATTCTCGCATGAACATAGTTCTGTGATCTCAATATTTTTCTCTACCAGTCCATGTCCTTATTTCCTGATTCGGAGAAACTTTGAAAATATGAATAGTAACTAACCACCGTGTTCAGAAATTTATATTTATTGAACCAGACCATAAAATTCTCGCATGAAAATAGTTCTGTGATCTTGATATTTTTCTCTACCTGCCCATGTCCTTACTTCCTGATTCGGTGAAACTTTGAAAATATGAATAGTAACTTATATCTCAGAATGTACCTCTCTGATGCGAAGCATGACTCACTTGAAAACGGTTCAATTGGTGACTCTCTGCAGTAACGTCAATTAATTGAAGACACTGTAGAGGGGCGCCAATTCACCAGAGCCTTTACATCAAATAGCGACACCTCTAGGTGTCTTCAATTAAATGAAGACACATTGAGGGGCGCCAATTCTATTTTTTGGAAAAAAAATATAAACACCGCATTAGAAATTTTATATCTATGGAATCAAAACCCAACAATTTTGCATGAGCATGATTCTGAACTCCCGAGAATTTTTTCTACCTGTTCATATCCTTACTTTCTGTTTCTGAGAAACTTTTACGGTATGAATAGTGTATGAATAGTGTTTTGAGTCACAGAATATCCCTACCCGGTGTAAATCACCCTAATTTATTGAAATACGAAACCCAACAATTTTGCATAAGCATGATTCTGAACTCCCGAGAATTTTCTCAACCTGTTCATATCCTTGTTTTCTGTTTCTGAGAAACTTTTACGGTATGAATAGTGTATGAATAGTGTTTTGAGTCACAGAATGTACCTGCCCGGTGTAAATCACCCCAATTCATTGAATAGCGACACCCCGAGAAAACTTCAATTTTTCAATTAGCGACACACTGGGGTAACTTCAATTAAATGAAGACCCCTTAGAGAGACGTCATGTACTTTTGGTTATTTTATTATTTTTAAATAGCGCCCACCCCCTATGTCGCTAATTCGTTTTCGATTTTTTTATTTTTTGATTTTCCTGGTGAAAATGCTTCTGGTTGAGATGATTCCAAATATATTTTTTTCATATTTTTTGGAACCTGAAAGGCCATCAAAATACCTCGAAAAGGGCAAAAGAATTAGAGAATGGGATATAACGGAAATTCATTCTTGATTTAAATGAAGACACCCCATAGAGATGTCATTTCCATTTGTATTTTTTTATTATTTTTATTTTTTGAAACAGTGCCTCCCCCTTGCCACCAATTCTTTAAAAATCTGGAAAAATAGAGAAAAATACCTAAAAAATCCAGAAAAATATGGAAAAATATAAAAAAGTATAAAAAGGTGAGAAACCCAAGAAAAGTGGGAAAACCCACTCAAATAAGGTCAATTTGAGGGTCAAATTGAAGTATTATGAGGTTATATGAGATCTACTCACAGTATTGTCAATTTTAGCGTGTGTACAACCCCCAAGTGCCAATTTAGTCTGTTAGCTGTCAATCTTCGTTCTGATTACTGATTTATCTCGTGATTCGTACCGATATAACCCTAGTACATGTTCCTGCATCATATATGCCCTTGAACTCTATTCCTAGAATCTACCTTATACTCTTACAATGGCAACCCTTGAAATTCTATATTGGCTATAAATGAGAGTGGATGTCAAAAGAAATACATGAAATGCTGTGCATATAGGGCCCGGTCTGGTCTTGGGAGGAGCGCCCGAAGGTACTTGTGCCCATGGCAGTTTATTGACCACGGTGTTTGGCATTGCACCGAACTACTTGCTTGACTTGACTTGCTTGGCTTAGAATGGGCAATACTTGACTTGCGTGGCCCAGAATGGGCAATACTTGACTTGAGGCCCGCAGAAGGGCGAAAGTACTTGCTTGACTTGACTTGAGACATTCCACGCTTACTCTCTCTCTCTACTTGCTTGACTTGACTTGCGTGGCCCGAAAAAGGGCAATTACTTGCTTTAATGAAATTAATGAAATAGCCAATTCCATTGCATTACTTGTTATTATATGAGCTTGAGATTACTCGCTTGATCATTGATTATTACCTTCTTGAAAGGGACTTGCTTGAATATTGATTATCATCTCCTTGGAAAGACTTGCGTAATTACTTACAAATTTCTTGCTAGTTTCCTTAATGAAACATTTTATTGGAATTCATGTGATACTCTCTCTCCATACAGTTCTTGCTCTCTTATTGTTCATCATGCATAGATTTACCGGTATACATGATTTTATTTCTTGTACATCATGCATAGCTATATTGGTAATACATGTAACTTGTAAATCACTTAAAGATTGCTCGAACTTGAGATGTAATTCCTACTGAGCGATTTGCTCATCCAGTTGCTCCCTAACATATTCAGGTGATTTGGATAGCGACAAGAATGGGATTGAGACCGAGTGAAGAGTGCTAGAATGTCAATCATCTATCATTAGCTAGTCGCATCTTTGAAGTTATTTGAGTCCTACCTTGTATTTCCAGTATGTCAGTTTAGTTGTCTAAACCGTGTTAAGGCATGTAGCCTAGTGTTGGATTTTTAATTTGGAATTGTCATGGACTATCTTTATCTCCTTTGTTAATCAAATAATTATCACTTTGGACTATTGGGATCATTTAGATTTTTATTAGTCTTTTGCGCACTCAGTAATTATGTATGTCAAATTTTATCGCTCTAACGACACGATCTATATAGACGCGTCACGCATCCGAGTATCTTCCGTGTTCAGGATGTGACATTTGTTGTCTCATAGTTGTTGAATTTGAAATCCGAATTTCACCTTAGTAAGAGTTCTTTTGACTGTATGCTCCTCCTTATCAAGAGTATGCTGCCTCGAGATGAGAAGCTGCCTGAAAATTTTTACCGTGCAAAGAAGATGGTCAATGAGTTAGGGCTTGAATACAAAAAAATAGATGCATGCCCTAATCATTGTATGCTATATTATGAAGATAATGTAGATAAAAGATCATGTGATATTTTTCATCATGATAGATTTAAACCTAAGAGAGGGGACAATTCAAAGCAGAAGGATGTGCCTTGCAAGTCACTGTGATACTTCCCTCTCACGCCCAGATTGCAGCGAATGTATATGTCGTCAAAGACAGCTCGACATATGATATGGCACACGGAGAGAGTAGGTCGTGTAGATGATATAATCAGTCATCCCGTTGACGGTGAAGCATGAGCCACACAATGTTAGGTTAGGTTTATGCACAGACGGCTTCAACCCATTTGGAGGTTCAGTGGCATCTTACTCATGTTGGCCAGTGTTCATGACGTCGTACAACCTTCCGTCGAGCATGTGCATGAAGCAAGAGAACCTTTTCTTAACTTTGGTTATTCCAGGTCCAAAAAATCTAGAAAAAAATTTGGACATATATCTCAGGCCACTGATTGATGAGTTGAAATGATTATGGAATGATGGAGTTGTTACTTATGATACATATAGAAAATAAAATTTCACTATGAAGGCTGCATTGATGTGGACAATAAGTGACTTCCCTGCATATTGAATGCTATTTGGCTAGAGCACACACGGGAGGTTGGCATGTCCTTACTGTATGGCTGATACCAAATCCTTTGTCCTGAAATATGGTAAGAAATCATGCTGGTTCTATTGTCATCGACGATTTCTACCAATTGACCATCCTTTCCGAAGGCAAAAGGACTCATTCATTAAGAACACAATTGAAATGGATGAAGCAGACTTAGAACGGATGTCTGGTCGACAAATGACAGCACAGGTGCAAAACTTACCAGATATAGTACAATTGTTGGGTAGTACACGACATCTTCGATGATTTGGATAGGATCACAATTGGGTGAAAAAAAGTATCTACTGAGAATTGCCTTACTGGTCAGCCCTTTTGATACGGCACAACCTAGACGTCATGCATGTTGAGAAGAATATCTTTGATAATGTGTTCAACACCATCATGAACGTGAAAGCCAAAACAAAGGACAATCCCAAGGCGCGAGCGAACTTGAAGATACTTTGCAAATGACCAGAGTTGGAATTGTGGTCGGTACGAGGCAAAGCTGTGCAACCTAAAGCAACTTACATGTTGAAAGACACACAGATCAATGAATTGTGCTAGTGGCTGAAGCAATTAAGATTCCCTGATGGATATGTGTCTAACATAGCCCGTTGTGTGAATGTCAATGAGGGAAAAATATATGGATTGAAAAGTCATGATTGCCATGTGTTCATGGAGAGACTTCTACCCATTGCATTCCGTGACATATTGCCAAAGCCTATATGGGGAGCATTGACTGAGTTGAGTCAGTTTTTCAGGATTCTATGTGCATCAGAACTCAATGTGGTCATGACGGTATGCAAGTTGGAGAAGAAATTTCCCCCTACGTTCTTCGATTCCATGGAGCACCTGATTATCCATTTGCCATGCGAGGCCAAAGTTAGAGGACCGGTACAATTTCGATGGATGTATCCATTTAAGAGGTATTCAGTATGTATTTACTGATTATTTGACAATAGTTACATGTGTCTATCATTATCACTATATGTCATTGTCATATGAATTGTTGTCATAGGTGTATGCATGACCTGAAAATGAAGGTTCGCAACAAGGCTAAAGTAGAGGGTTCGATTATCGGGGCGTATATTATTGAAGAAATTTTAAACTTCTGTTCGATGTACTTCGAACCCGAAATTTAAACGCGCCGCAATCGACCTCCACGTAATGATGATGGAGGAGAGGTGGGTCCATCCGACCGATGTCCATATTTAAGTATTCAGGACGTGCATTCGGACGTTGTTCGAATCGCATATTAGAGGACAGAGAGTTGTTGGCCGCAGAGATATATGCTCTCCTGAACTGTGCTGAGATTGAACCTTATGTTGAGTGAGTCGTCAACTCCGCAGCTCCCAAAAATTTATAAGCATCTTCATGTTCTTCCACCCATTTACAGTGATGTTGCATTCATCATTGCAGGCAATTTGATTTAGAATTAATTACTTAATGTCCACACCTCAATGACATGGAGGTTCAAAATGAACGAGAGAGATCTTTTGCCAGATGGCTTAAAGGTCAAGTAAGTGTCAATCTACCAATTCCACAAAGCTTGAGGTGTATGCAAGTATCAAAAGAAAAGTAACGTGGTTTATATTCCTAGGTTGAAGAAGGTTATGTTACTGATGAAAGAGTCCGGGTGATAAATTATGGACCTTCGAAGATCGAGCATGCCTATCCAGGATTTTTTATGAATGGTTATAGATTTCACACCAGAGATTATGAATGAAATAAGTCTACGATGAATAGCGGCATTTGCGTGAAAGGTAGTACATACAATGAAAATGATCTTGATTACTATGGTATTCTTGAGGAGGTCATAGAATTACAGTATCTCAGACAAGACAAGCATATATTCCTTTTTAAGTGTCATTGGTTTGATCCTCATTCAGTTCGAAACGACGCAATATATGGGATTGTCGATGTCAAACATAGATCAAAATTGAATACCTATGAGCTGTTCATTTTGGGCGCACAAGCCCAGCAAGTGTATTATTCAAGTTATTCATCATCCAAGAATAAAGATTGGTGGGCAGTTTGTAGGGTAAAACCAAGGCTTGTGCCTAATGATGAGTTAGATCTGATTGAAGCTGTCTTAGAGGATTCTAGTGTCAAATTTTTTCAATCAGACGAGGGTGACATCGCAGAGTTGGTTGCTTCTAATCTTCATCTGGTCGAATCTAACGATCCACTTCGGTTATCTATAGAGGACGGAGTGGAAGAAGTTGATTCAACTGAGCTAAATAAAGCAATTGTTGGGCAGGAGGAGTCCTCTGAGGAGGAAATGTATGAATCTTGTGAGAATGGGGAAGATGACGAAGATGACAATGAGTTTGATATATCTTCAACGTCTAAAGATGAAATAGATACTAATTGAATATTTTGTAAGAAATTTAACATATATACACTTCTTATCATTATTACTTACCACCTCTCCTCGTAATTAGTTGTGGACTAATATGCACTACTTTAATTGCTGTCAATAATTAGATGGTTCGAGGTCGTACCAGATCTTCGAGGAGAGGTGGTTCCGGGAGGGGTTCTACAGGTATGTTTATTTAAATTCTTAGATAAATGAGTAGTGAATATATGCACTTTATTTTGGTAATGATACTTTATGTCTCTGCACCAGGTACACAGAGTAGACCGCCCCCACCACCTGCTGTGGGTATGTTTATTTAAATTCTTAGATAAATGAGTAGTGAATATGCACTCCCATTTTGGTAATGATAGTTTATGTCTCTACACCAGGTACATAGATTACACCGCCCCCACCACCTACTACTGGTATGTTTATTTAAATTCTTAGATAAATGAGTAGTGAATATATGCACCTTGTTTTGGTAATGATATTTTATGTCTCTGCACTAGGTACACAGAGTACACCACCCCCACCACCTGCTGCGGGTCTGTTTATTTAAATTCTTAGATAAATGAGTAGTGAATATGCACTCCCGTTTTGGTAATGATAGTTTATGTCTCTGCACCAGGTACACAGATTACACCGCCCCCACCACCTGCTACTGGTATGTTTAGTTAAATTCTTAGATAAATGAGTAGTGAATATGCACTTCGTTTTAGTAATGATAGTTTGTGTTTATGGCACTAGGTACATAGATTACACCGCCCCCACCACCTGCGGTGGGTCTGTTTATTTAAATTCTTAGATAAATGAGTAGTGAATATGCACATTATTTTGGTAATGATAGTTTATATCTCTGCACCAGGTACACAGATTACACCGCCCCCACCACCTGCTACTGGTATGTTTATTTAAATTCATAGATAAATGAGTAGTGAATATACACTTCGTTTTGGTAATGATAGTTTGTGTGTATGACACCAGGTACATAGATTACACCGCCCCAACCACCTGTTGTGAGTCTATTTATTTAAATTCTTAGATAAATGAGTAGTGAATATGCACTTCATTTTAGTAATGATAGTTTATATCTCTGCACCAGGTACACAGAGTACACCAACCCCACCACGTGCTGCGGGTATGTTTATTTAAGATCGTTCATGAATGAGTAGTGACTTAGCACTTTGTTTTGCTCACGATATTTTAAATATATGCACCACGTACACAGAGTGCACCACCCCCACCAACTGTTGCGGGTATGTTTATTTAAATCCTTAGTGTTTCGACTCCATATTTTGATGCTGTCAAAATTTAGTTCATGTATACTCTTCATGTGGATAGTCAATGTGTTTTGTTGATGTAGAATTATCCATGGAGCTATAATGATTTTGTGTGTGTAGTTTACTTCTAAATTGCACAAAGAATAGGTTGACAGTTGCACATAGAACAGGCTGAAAGCCAGTTATTTTATCAAGAAATGAAGAAAAGTCAACGTGGTAATGTAGTCAACGCACAGTCAATGGAGCTAAGACAGTAGTCAACCCAAGTCTGTGCAGTCAAAGTCTGAATTCTTTAGAAATGATGAACAAATCTATTAAGATTCATACAAGGGAAGGCAGGAAGATAAGGCAGACAAATGACTCATTAGTGGTGACAAATAGGGAGGTAAGGCTGACAAATAGCTCTCTACGGGTGAAAAATAGGTTGTAGCAATGAATATGTGTGAAGTGTTAAAGCTGCATGAAGGGGAAGTCCACTTGTGTTTACCCGCCAATAGAAGAAGCTAAGGACGACAAATGCACACATAAGGTTGACAAATAGACTGCTATGGGTGACATATACCCTCTTAAGGGTGAAAAATAGGTATCAACGGAGACATTAGCTTAAGTGCTTAAGTGTTCGACGTATGTTCTATGCAAAGTCTTGTTAACATATTGTTCATTATGTTTTAAAATTGGGTAGTGCCAGATTTTTTATTTTAATTTGGGAATAGTTTTTAATCAGGAGATATATTCACCACCTCTCTATATCCTATCCTTCCACACATCACTTAGATAAATGAGTAGTGAATATGCACTTTATTTTGCTCACGATATTTTATGTCTCCGCACCAGGTACACAGAGTGCACCGCCCACGCCAACAACTACGGGTATGTTTATTTAAATTCTTAGATAAATGAGTAGTGAATATGCACTTTGTTTTGCTCACGATATTTTATGTTTACAGGTTTGAGTGCCTCTACATCAGGTCTACAGAGTACACCGCTTCCATCACATTCTATTGCTATGTTTATTTAAATTCTTAGTTAAATGATAAGTATTCTATATGTTTACTTGTTGAATTTTTTTTTTAATAATGAGCTAAATTCTGATTAACTACTTCTATTTTACTTGCAACAGGTACGTCGGGCACACCACCTGCGATAGTTGGCTCGTCCGCCCACATGGGCACACAATAGGCAGACGATACTGTTAGCCATCACGAGGGTGAGCAGGTGGTGTTGCAGGAGGGACGCAAGCCATGTTCGGTCTCTGGGTAAATATTTAAACTCATGAATTATGTTCGTTATCTATCCATCAACTATATATATAATTGTTGGCTATCATTTTAATATTTGTAATTGCAGGGATAAAGTAGAGCCCAGTAAGGCTTCTCGTTTTATTACCAACATTATTGAGCGACATGTGACCAGCCCATATAAGTCATTTCGAAAGTTTCATCAGGATATCCGTGATCGATTGTATGACGAGTTCCTGGTATACGATTTAATCTTTTAAATTACATATTTCCCAACTCTGCAATTTTAACCGACTAACTTATAAAATTTGAATTCTTGACAGCTAGGATATCAGTTTGTGAGGCGAGCTGACGCCAGACGAACTCGACGTGCATGGGAGGCCACAGGAATTGTAAATTATAAGCATCAATTACACAGCTGTCGGGAACCTGCCAAGGCTCTAGCCGGGGGGAGCGAGGACCGTGGCCTTTGGAAGGCACATGGCCCCGCATGGATGAGGAGGGAGCACTGGGAGGACCTCTGTGATAGATGGGCCAAGCCTAATTGGATGGCCAAATCTGCAAAAGCCAAAGTCGCACGTGCGTTACATCCAGACGTGCATCTCCATACTTCTGGATCTGTTTCCTTGTGACCCAGAAGAAGAGATTGGTAAGTAATCATCTTAATTTTATTATAATTTATTTCTTATATGTCCTTATTTATTCACGATAACATGTATAACCGGAAAAGAAGAGGGGTGGTACGGTCTCGTACTGTGATTTATTTGCTACAGTTCACCAAAAGAAGGGGACGGATCAGTATGTGAGCGAGAGAGCTCGCTCGATAGTGGTAAGATTATATACATACACATTTATTTTCTATTTCTATTTCTAAATATGATTGATTAATATGACATTTACAATATTTTTTATTCAATTTGCAGGAGTCATATGACATGCATATGACTGAAAACTATGGGGACGAGGAGACACAGCGGCCGTAACTAGATCCTGAGGCATGGGTAGCAGCAGCCGACCCACCGAAGAAAGGACGAGTATACCGTTTTGGGCAAAGCTTGGACACCAACCCGATTCTAGCATCTTCTCCAGGCTCAGCTTCGTCCTACCCCTGTAGCAGTTCCTTCTCTACTCCCTCCATCGGCACTTCTACGAGCCAGATTACATCCATCGTCGAACATGCGGTAGACCTAGTCGAGGAACGCATGGAGGCACGCTTTACTCGGGTGGTTGCTACCCTCCTGGCCCAGGCAGGGATTTTATCTCAGGGAGCACCCTCGAGCACACCACAGCCCTCTCATGTGAGTATTTAATTTAATTTTTAATTTCGTAGACTTTAGAGTTAAAATAGAGGAGTATCTGTGATACCAATGTTGTGTGCTCTATAGGCAAAGCTGAAAGTAAGTATATGAATATGTGTGTGCAGCTAGATCTAAAGGGGGGGTGAATAGATCTTATAAAAATTTTAACCTCAATTTTTATGCCTAAGATAATTTAACATTCAGCTATCAAACCACGAGCTCAGATGATATCTGTGAGAATAATATAAATGAAAGTAACAAGAATGCACTAACTAAGAGAATGCTATCTCACAGAATCTACTCAGATCAGACAGATCTAACAAACTGCAATACAACCACTTAGCGTATAGGGAAGATGATAAGGGTCAATCACATCGATGCAAATCACGGCATAGAATTTTTAGGTGATTAGATCTGCCACGCAGATCTACGTCCACCCCACACTCAAACCTGAGTGTGGCTTCCCCTTGCAACAGTAATAACCGCAAACTCAGTCTACAAACAAATGCTAAATTACAGATTGACCTAGAAGAACACTCTCCTCTCTTCTTCTGATCAAATTAGAAGAAACCGTGAGTAACACCCAGTTACCTAAAACCAGAGGACTAGTCCTCTCTTCCTCTGAAGCACAGAGGGAACACCGTGAGCAACACCAAGTTACCCACAACCTGGAGATCAAGATCTCCCTTCCTCCTTCCTCTGATACCACAGAGGGGACGACGGAGGAAACACCTCTATTACACTCTGGTTACCCAGAGCAACACACTGATAGTACCTGTGAGCAAACACCTTGAATGCACCGGGCACTGCAAGGCAACGAACACAAACGAACTAAAACGAGAAAGAACAAAACAAAATGTAAAATGTCGAGCACAATCGACACAGTGGTCATAGATCTGTATGCAAGTCATGGCTCCATAAGTCATCCCAATAGCCATAGCAGAATGTTGTATGACTAGAGTGTAGCTTCAACTAAACCCAACAAGAACACGGTGCCATGTTCAATGATTTCACCGTTGAAGGCCAGCAGAACTGAATTCCAAGTCAGTTTCATGACTTTAAACAAGGATCATCAGGGTCGTTTGATGCTAAATGATTCTCTAGAATCATCATGGGGAAGTTGGGAACCTCATGGACAATCATTCTCTTCAACCAGTTTTATCATTCTTCAAATGTCATAGCCCTGAGCCACTTTACACCACTGAATAGCTATTTGGCATTGCTATACAGCCATTTGTCTGCTTTGTCCACCCATTTTCACCCTTAATCCGCAGCTAAAAGGTCTTCTTTCATTCTTTGAATTCTTCTATCAGAAGTCGACTTGTAAGCCCTTCCGAGTCGGCTTGAGGTTCTTGGTTTTTAGCTATTTCACACCAGCTCCCTATTATTCACCTTTGCACTGCTATTTGTCACCACTGTTGCCTATTATTCACCTAGTCCATCTATTTGTTACCCTTAAGGTGGTATCTGTCACCCGTAATGCACATTTGTCAGCCTTAAGGGATATTTTTCACCCTTAATCTTCAGCGGGTACAAAGTCTATCTTAAGGTGATATATCAGCTTGTTTCTTCAGCGATTGAAGACTTCTTCTGCAGAGTTGCTTCTAGGGCTGCTATGACACTGCCATGCTTATGCTTACCTGAATTCTTCAGTTATTACAATTCTTCAAACAGACATTCTTCAAGCATACAGACATAACAGTTCAAGCATTCATAGCATTGACATTACAACTCTTCAAGCCTTCATATGAAAATGTTGTTCAAGGCATTAGAAAACATATGGACATTAGTCAGCACACATCAAATTCATGATACAAAAAACCATGATCATAATATGATTGATAATGTTAGACATCATCAAAACCACTGGGCACAACAATAACATTATTACTTAGTTCAAAGAATTCACCTTTGAGAGTGAAAGAAATCATCTTCATGTTATCTACTTTCGAATTTAGAAAATCAAAAAGATATTTAACTAAATTTATTAATAATTATATTTATTTAAATCTATTTATTATTAATTTTTTGTGATGTTGGATCCTCCTACAGCCGGTGATGGTGGAGATGCTACGAATGAGGATGATGCAGTAGATATCTCTAGATTTTTTTAATGATATTGTGAAAAAATGATACATTTCAATTAATGTAACTGTAACTTTTTTTATTCAAAGATTTATGTGATGTGGACGTTCTTTATTGTAATTTACAATATGATTTTATCCTATTGTGTGTTGTATATGTTATTTATTACGTGTTTTATGTTGAGTTGTGTCGATTGTGGTGTATAATTGTAGCGTTAAATAGGTTTTTAAAATTTCAAAATATATAAAAAAATGTGAAGAAAGTTTTCGACGGAATTTCTACCAACTAACAATTCGTCGGAACCAATTTCATGCACTTATTTCTTGACATATTTATTTTCCAGTGCAAATCGGTCGAAAGGTTCAGACGTATTTTGGACCAACTAAATGTTCGTCGGATGTAATTTGAGCCACATGAGTTCCGACGTATTAATTATCCGTCTCAAATACGTCGAACATTAACGACGTATTTTTGACCCAAGATAGGTTCGTCGGAACTAATTTGATCCACATTAGTTCCGACGTATTAATTATCCATCTCAAATACGTCCAAATTTAAGGACGTATTTTCGACACAATAACAGTTCGTCGGAACTAATTTGACCCACAGGTTTCCAACGTATTACTTATCTGATTGAAATACGTCGAAAATTAACGACGTATTTCCGACCAAAATAACTTTCGTGGGAACTAATTTAACCCAAAGGTTTGCGACGGCATAATGTTTCTATCGCAAATACGTCGATAATTTCTGGCTCGTTGGCAATATTATGGCCCATTATTTTTCGACAAAATAAGTGTTAGTCAGAAATACGTCGAAAACTTTAGATGTATTTTCAACTAAATTATGTTCCGTCGCAATGATTAATTAATTTCTGTATTATTAATTACCGACATAAATAGTCACCCTAACTTCGACGATATAGTTTTGTCGGTAATTTCAGACGAATTGACGACGCTATTGTAATACGTCAGAAATTTGCGACGTAAGCTTTCCGACGTCCATATTCCATCGTAAATATGTCGGAAATACGTCAAAATTTTACTTTGCGACATATTTCTGACGTATTTGCAACGGCAAATGGACGTCGAAATTTCTCATTTTTCTTGTAGTGAGCATGAAAACTATATGTATGTAACAGGAAATCAGGAAGGTTGATCTGGTTGCTGTTTGGCGTGAATAGTAGCCAGATCGCGGTTCTCCCACGGCCGCCTTCTAGAAGGCCGCGGTTGGTCGGACATCCGCGACTTCAAGTCGCGGCTCCTGTAGAACCTTCGTTCCACGTGATCCAAAACTAGGGTTCGCGCAGGATGATCTGGGCTCTATTTATAGGGAACAGTCTAGGGTTAGGATTTGTACTTCGAATTAGGATCCCTATTGGGTGTCAAGTCGATCTCCTAAGAGTCCTGGGTAGGTTTCCACTTTAGATAACATCGAATCCTGTCCAAATTACGGATAAAAATTTGAGCGTTCCATGATTATCCACTTGCCGTTTTCGGAACCAAATCGTGGTTGAGAACTCGACCATTATCTGCAAGACGCGGTCGCGCGATAGACCGCGGTCTGCCCGACTTTCCAAAATTTGAGTTTTATCTCAACTCCACTTCTAATTTCTCTTATTTCCCTATTTTGATTAGGGAACTTATCCCTATTACGACTCTAGGGTTTGGGCTTGGGCCAAAAGGCTTAGATTTAAGTTTTAAGGCCCTTTTTAAGTGAGCTTAATCACCTAGTTAATAGCTGGGCCTTTTTATCAAAGGCTTTAACTTATTAACCCATTATTTAACCCATTTAAGCCTTTAAGCTTATTTAAAAATGTTTAAATAAATCCATTTAATTTTCTAAAAAATTCAAAAAATTTCCAGGGGTGCTACACATGCACATCACCATTGAACAAGACTGAAAACCAACAATTGGATAAAAGAGGCTCCATTAAAGAAACAAAACGAACAGAGAACCCAAAAGCCAGTAGTACAGCAAATAAGAAGTCCCACTCTAGACGATCATAAGCCTTAGCCATGTCCAACTTAAACATCACATTCCTGCCCCGGACCTTCCTTTTTAATTATTATGTGAGCTCCTGGGCCAATGAAACATTTTCAATGATATTCCTGCCTTTGACAAAGGCACATAGTTCCTCATAAATAAGTAAAGGCAATATACCTGCCATACGAGCATTGATAATCTGAGAAATAATTTTATACAAGAAATTTCACAAACTAATGGGGCGGAAGTCAGAATAGGTCACAGGCGTAGAAACCTTCGGTACGAGGGCAATGATGGAAGAGGTGAGGGCCCGGGGGAGAGGGTGCCCACAAAAATAGGCATGTACTGCTGCACAGACATCAACATGAATAATTTCCCAACATGCTTGGGAAAAATATCATGAGAAACCATCATGGCCCATGGTGTTGTCTGGCGATTTTCTAGTTTCCTCATTAGTGGGAATTGTACAAAGCTGCTCATTGTGGTCTTGCTGCACAAGAGGGGGAATGACTTCCAACAAAGAGGGGTCAATGCTATGAGCCTCATAAGTGAATGCCGAAATATAATGATCATAAACATGGAAGATAGCTCACTAGGATCCTTCACTAGAATACCATCATCATCTTTAAGTTTGGAAATGAATGTCTTCCTCTTTTTGGAAATAACAGAAGAATGAAAAAAAAATTGGTATTTTTATCCCCTTCCTTAAGCCAATCTTATACGAGATTTTTGCCTCCAAAAAATCTCCTCCTGCAAATAGGCTTTCTTAATAGCGCATTTGGCTTCCACCAGGGCAGCGTCATTAAGAGAAGAAGGGTCCACATCAAAGGACCATTGTGCTGCGTCATATGCCCCCTCTGCTTGCTGAACATTGGCCAACACATTGCCAAAAACCAGGGAATTCCATTCCTTAAGGACAACCTTTTTAACATGTTTGAGCTTAGCAACCACTGTAACAAGTGAGGAGGAACAGGGGCAACACGCCAAGCTCGATCCACAGTTTGAAGAAAGTCATCATGTGTTAACCACATTTGCTGAAAATAGAAACGCGACAGCCTGCACACAACATCTTGAGAAGCATGAATCAATAAAGGACAATGATCAGAGCATTGTTGATGATTATGTGCTCCCTTTTGCAAGGTGAATATGATCTTAACAATGATGAAATACAAACAAGCAATGAAATCGCTCAACCTATGAATATGTGCAACATGAACCTAGGCCATCAACATAAAATCTAAGCACGGGCATGCCATCTCAATCAGAAATGAGCTAAAGAGAAGAAATAAAAACACACACCGGGGCGTGGAGCAAGGAAGTAAAAGAAAACACACCGTATAGGTGGAACAAGTAAATAAAGCAAGTAAGAAAGAGGTATGAGGAAAGAGAGAGCTACTGTCCAAACTAAGAAAAGATGTGATTGCCACTAAGGTAATAAACAAGCCAAAGACCTGAAAAGTACCTTAGAAATAGGTGGATGAAGCAACCGCCCACGGGAGAGAGAAAACAACCAGGAAACTGCAGCTCTGTGAAGTGTAACGGTCGAGTGATGACGCACCACAGAAGTGCGATGGCCTTACGATAAGCCGTTACAGAATTGTAACGCTCCTTTGATGAACCATCATAGATCTACAGAATAGGGACTTGGGAATCTTTGATCTCCACGCTTTCCAGCCGGCCAGAAAGCTTGGGCCTCATTCTGTGGACTCTGTAAACCTTCAAAAGAGTGTGGAACACAAAGAAAATAACCCAGATTAGCCCTTGAGAAAGAGTAGTATCAATAAATCAAAAGAACTCAAGAACATGCAAAAGGAGAGGGAAATACCGGGGAGGTTGGTTTTTTAACCCCTCTGGGGCGTTTAAAAGATGGGAAAGATGTTTAGATGAATGCAGAAGATGCAAGAACGTGAAAGAAGAAGAAAGAAATGCTATGATGCTTGGAGGCGGGAAAAAGTGACTAAGAAGACAAGTTGACTGAACTTGACCATTGGAACCAATACTCCCTGGACTTTGGAAGAAGATGGACGTGGGAAGCAGCTCTCCTTGGTTGGTTCTAGCTCCAAGATGCAGCAGCACTTCGACGCGAACTCCAGATGTGATGAGGACATCAGAGCAAGACCACTTACTTTTTATTTTACATTTGAGTCCTTTTATTTGCATTTATATGCTTGGGAAAAAATGTACGCAATTGTAAGGCTTTATAAGCCAATTTGTCATTCCTTAGGATTGTTTGGGTTTTTGTGTAAAAGTCTAGTAGGACCAGCAAGGGGGCCCCATCTCTTTCCCCTATTGGTCCACCTAAGCCTTAGGGCCCATGTGGGGCCAGTCAAAGGTCCAAGGTGGGCTTCTAGATGGCTTGACCATTCAAGGGGACAATTGGATTAAAAAGTCCAATATTCCAACCCTTAAAGTCCAAGATGCTTGCCCCTTATAATATAGTTTATCCCATGTTATATTTTTTATTTATTTTGGTCATTTGACCACATGGGGAAGAAAATCCCTTCTCTCCCACGAAATTCTCAGCCCCCCACCCCTTGCCATTCTCCATATAAGCCTATGTATAGTGTCATTAGAAATTAATGAAGAATTAAGCATTTTTACCAAGAGCAAGCCCAAGGGCACCCCTTGTGTCTCTCCTCTCCCCCTTGCAGCTGTGATTGCTGCCCATTCTAGGGTGTGAAGCCCTCATCTTGGTGTGACTCCAAGATCTCCACCTCCGGTGGATGCGACTTTCGGCCGCCGCCTTCCGTTCGTGCCGCCAACACGTCGCCACCGCCGCTACGTCGGAGTTCTGTCCAAATCATGACATAACCTCATCTCTAAAATTTTATCTTTTTTTATTATTGTCTGTTCAAGCCCTAATTTGGAGGGTTTGTTCCCCCTGTCTCCCCTAATCTCCAGTTCAAATTTCGTGCCATTTGGCCTTAGTTTGATATTTTTCCCATATTTTTTTTTGTCCTCTCAGTAATCTGCCCTTTTATAGATCTACGGGACATAGTCACCTTGTTATAATTTTCCCACCCACTTATAAATTTCCACCAAAATCACAAAAATTCCTCAGTGTTCCTATCATATAACCCCTTCCACCATAATTTTCGTGGATTCTAGAAAAATCATTTCCTGTTCGGTCAAAGGTCAGTCTCAGGAAAAACACAGTCTGCCCTGTGTGTCTGTCAGTCCGGGTCAGAAAACAAAATAGTGTTACAGTCATTCTCATCTTCAATCCGTTCGGTGGATGGAGCTGTGAAAAATATATGTTGTAGTTCTGTGAGTTCTCTTTCCAGTGGTACCAGCCATGCCTCGATCGGCCTCCGGATCTGAGCACCATAATTCTTGCCGCCAAGTGCACGAATCTGTTCTCTGTGCAGATCAGAAAAATCAGTCTGAGATTAATTCGTGCAAAAATATTAAAAGTCAACTTCTGGAACCGCCACTTTAGATAGTCGATCAGGGACATCCCGTCATCGTCCCAGCCAAGCGGCGCCTTCAGAAGACCTCAGGAGGGTGTCATTCCTTTGGAATCCGCGCCTTGCTGTCCCGCGAGTCAGAATCGAGTCGGCGCAGTACCGAGTCGGCGTAGGACCGAGTCGGACCAGCATGCCGAGTTCGTGCCGTACGCACCTCCAGATTGCTGCCCGTCAACCTAGGGTCGGTCCTCCCGGGCCCCACTTGTAGCCCTTTACCTTCCTGCGTGGAGTGGGCAACAGATTTCACTATTGTAATTAACTTTTACCGTTGTTACCGGGAGTTACCGTACTTGGCCGGGAACGTCATCCCCACGGCCGGAGCGTGGAGGTACACTCGCCACCCTCCTCATAGGCTTTGCTTTATTCGTATTTATTCGTATATGCCGCTGCATGTGATAGGTTATTAGCCCGTTATATCAATTGTATCACCGCTGCGAGAGAGTGAGTGTAACCTGTCCCGTGACTCGACCCGAGTTAACACAGAAAAGCCGATACCCGAGACTCACTGTCGGTTTCTCAACCGCGCACGGTCCCACGTCTTCCCTCGCTTAGGGACGATCGCGAGCTAGAGTCTCAGTTCGCGTGTCCATCCCGCATCAGTTTGGTATCAGAGCCAAGTTGAGTCTAGGGTAGTCATTAGTCATTGCTTAACAAAAAACAAAAAAAGAGTCATTTTCTAAGTCGAGTCAAAGTTTAAGTCGGTCCAAGGTTGCATCGCATACCTTTATTCGGTATATTAAAAGGTGTTGTTCGAACGTTAGGCTACGCCTATCGGGAAGACCGCACACTTGCGCGAGAGGATCTTCAGATCCCGTAACTCCACCAACGTACCGGATCTTGGTTTAAGTCTAGGGTCCTTAGTGTGCATTAGTTAGTGCATTCGAACCTTGCATAGTCATGTCTAATGTCTTGTCCAAGTGTCAGCATGTCCGTCTTGCAGTTCCCCATTTCTAATGGAAACTCGATCGCCCAGGTGATATGACCGTTGGCACACCCATGGACTTGGCAACCACCCTCTCCACTTCCGTAGGCCCGAAGCCTCGGATTTTTATGGCTCCAATGACCCGGGCGACTACCTCAAGTGGGAGGCCGCCATGGACACATACTTTGATTGTTATACTATGTCCGAAACCAGGCAATTCTATTTTGCCAAGGAGAGGCTCCTCCATGAGGCGGCCGAAAAGTGGAGAGACATCGAAGGCTTGAGAGAGGTTAGGAGGCAATGGCCCATCGAATCATGGTGGGACATGAAGATAGAGCTTAGGAGGGTCTACCTTCCCTATCCGGTCCCTTCCAACCCGTCCCACCCATTTACTTCCAACCCCGTGGGTCAGACCTCCAGCCGACCCCACCAACTCACTTCCAACCAAGTGGGTCATAATCGGAGGTAAGGAGCCCCGCTCTTAGATGAGCCCCGACCCAAGCCTAGGTCGGATGATTACGGGCGAGTCCACCGCGATACCCCTACTCCAACCCATACCATTGCCGAACTTGTGCAAATGATTTCGGATCGGGTGGATAGGATGTGTGCGTATTTTGAGTCGTTGGTCTTGTTGATTTTATTTTGCTTATCTATCTCCTTTTCTTGAGGGGTTATAGTGATGATATGTAGCAAGATGACAAGGAAATAATCAAAGATCTGCACTCAACCTATGAACATGTCATCATGAACCTAGGCAACCAAAGCAAGATGTAGCATGGGCATGCTATCTCAATCAAACTAAGCTAAAGAATAAAGGAAAAACACACGCCGAGGCGTGGAGCAAAGAGTAAATAGAAACACACCGCAAGGGGTGGAACAAGCAAGGAAATAAAAGATATGCAATGAAGGAGAAAGCTAATGCCCAATACCATGGAATGTCGTGATCGCCACCAAAGTAAAACAAGCCAAAGACTTGAATATACCTTGGAACTAGGTGGATGAAGCACCCACCCACGGGAGAGGAAACCCAAAGAGAACCTGCAGGTCAGCTAGAAGTAACGGCCAGAACCCCGTGCGTCACTTGAAAGTGACGGTCGCTCGATAGACCGTTGGAAAACTCTGACGCGCCTACACAAGGCCGTCGTAATACCTGCAGTAGCAAAGTATGGATCCTTTTAACTCCAACTCTTCCAGCCGGCTAGAAGACTTGGGCCTCGCCCTAGTGAACCTGTAAACCTGCCAAAGAAGTGGAAGACAAGAACAAAACAACCCAAATTAGCCCTTTAGATAATATAGCATCAATTCTTCAATAAACAAAATATCATCAAAAGGAGAGGGAAATACCGGGGAGTTTTGGTTTTTTAACCCCTCTGGGTATTTTAAAAGATTAGGAGGATGTTTAGATGATGAAAACCGGTGAAAAATGTGGAGAAAGGAGAGAAATAATGCTTATGATGAAAGGGAGATTGAAGGGAAACTCAATATGCAATTATGAACTTTAGAACCAAAGGAACAAATACTCCCTTCACCAGGTAGCAAACGAACGTGAGAAGTACTCCTCCTTGATCAGACGTGACTCTAGAATGCGGCAGCACTCCGACGCAAACTCCAGATCTTCCCCCCTTTGGTCATGAAGTTAAGGGTTCTATTTATAGACCCTCAAACTCTCAGGTCGAACAGAGGATAATCCGGCAAGAGAAAGGGATAACTCTTAGCAAATCCTTGAAGATAAAATCACCAAGAGTCCAAAGAATCAAACAGAAGGTCCTGAGGATCAGATTTGGAAGAGATATCGTCAATCCAAGTTCTTATCTCAACCACGGAGTAGCAGAGAAAAGGCCTGCACTGCCAGGACTTTCTGAAGGAAATAACGGTTGCACGATAGACCGCCACTTGGAAATAACGCACCATGGATCGTCCGTTACTTTCAACCTTATCCCAAAGAGATAAGATCAATAGGAAGAAGATCAAAACAATAGGACTCTGTAAAGAAAGCAACGTCCAAGGCATGGGGCGTCACAATGAAACAACGGCTGCACGACAGACCGTTATTATCAACGTGTAAGCCAAAAGATAAAGATTGAAACGAGACCTTAAGCCTTAGGACTCTTCAAAGAGTAACGGCCCAGGACCCATCCGTTATAAAGAAAGAACGCTCCTGGAGCATACCGTTATTATCAATGGAGTTCAAAAGAAGAAATGAAGGTTTTGCTAAGCCTTAGTCAAATGAAATGCCACAAAAAGCCATATCCAATCAAGGAGTCAAGACCCAAGAAATAGGCTCCAAATCAATCAAGGGGGCTCAATGAAGAATGAGTTACTCGGAGCATCATGTAGAATGAACAAGGAGATGACCCGACTTATTGGTCATAAAACGGGTGTCAACAGATGCCCCTCCTTAACGTCCTCTTTGCAGGGGAGCGAGCGGAGGTGAAGCGGAAATGAAATGGAACATGGAGATGAAGCGGAAGTGAACTGGAGTGGATCAAGAAGAGGGCGTTAAGGTAAACGACACCCGTTCTTTACCAACAAGCGATAGGAATTTTCTGGAAAACTTTGAACTGATAACAAGGAAATAGCCAACCAAAGGACGCATGTCTGGAGGAACTAACAACTAAGGAAAGGAAACACGGCTAGCCGCCGGAGGCAACGGAAAGAAAAGAGAACTGACTAAACTCCAGACAGGAATCTTCAGCCAACTAAATCGAGCGACGAGATCGAAGGAAACCTTCTAACTCAGAGTGGAATAATTCTCCTTGTTCGAGATCAAGAACACAGCTATTCACCATCATCGAGATACCTTGAACAAATGAAGCTTCATGAATGCTCAAAGAATGCGCATGATGCATGCTAGGCTAAAGGAAAAGAAATCATCAAAACGAATGCAAAAGAAAGATAAAATAACAAGATACTCGAGAATAATATTGCTAGACTGGAGAAATTAGGGTCAGGACACCATCTGCAACCACGGCGTGCAAGATAGAACCATCGTCCCCAAACTTTTCCAACCTAACAGCTTATCCAACGATTAAACATGTGAACTCAGATCATCATCATTTTTGTTTAAGGGGAACATCAGATCCCAGAACACATGAATGATCAGCCGGTTCTCGAGATAATTTGTCATAGATAACATATAGTAATGCATTAAGGGATAAGGAAACGAAATACAATACCTGACTTACCTGCCTGACGGACAGCCAAGTGTGACTTCGTTCATAAATTCCTTCATGAAAGATAGGTTAGCTAAAAATAAATATGAACACGAATCAAGGCATAACCATTTGTACGTGCGAGAGACATCATCAATGAACATCTTGACAGAACATGGAACCATTTTGACATCAATTAGACCATTTAATTCATCAAGAAACTGCAAGTTTGTAACGGTCTCATGTACGTGCGTCACATCAAGTAACGGACCACCCCTAGTCCGTCATAAACCATGCGGTTCACATTCTTCAATAAAACAGGGCCAACACATGTAACGGTTAAATCCAGACGCGTCAGAATGATGTAACGGTCGGTCGATAGACCGCCACATTTTCTGAGCGTTCAAAAAAAAAAAACCGAACGGTCACGGCCTTCATTCAATCACCAAGCAATCAAACGCCCCAAAAAAACTCCGGCGATTCCAACCCCCACCACCACCATGGCCGGCGACGAGGGTTCCCAGCCGCCTCCACAGAAGAGGGAGAGAGGAAAGAGGAAGGAAATATGGCGGTTCCACCGCCGGCTCGAACGAGAAGCAATCCCGCCGGTGGAAGAAGAACAAACGGCGAGAAGAGATCCAAGGGAGGAAGATGAAGCTCCCACGGCCGTGGAGAACCAAGAAGAAGCCCCATTGGGTGAAGAAGAGCCCAAAGAATCAGCCAAGAAGAGGAGAAGGGGCATGGACCATGAGGTAGGTCCTCCCGCCCTAACTTCAATTTTTAATTTTTTTGAATTTTTATGTGAATGCATGTGGGTTTTGAGGGTAGAAAATGGGTCCAAGAATCCATTAGGATTGATTATAGGCCATTTGGCCAAAGTGGGAGACCACAAGAATGCAAAGAAAAAATGCCAAAACGCAGACAATGTGACGGTCCTGCCAGCGACCGTCACACGCCTGACACGCCACCCTGCGTGCATCAGAGCCAAGCAACGCCCTACCCCAGGGCCGTTACATCTACCAGGGACCTAGACTATTTTTTAGGGTTTTTTCAATTTCAGATTTTTGTTTGATTTTCATTTTAAAATGCTTATGCAATGTTTTTATGATGCAATCAACTAATTTATGATCTAAATGATATGCAGGGAAAGCGAAGATCAAGGATCTCCTGGCTGCAGATCCGGGCAGTGTACCCGGCATTGCCCAACTTCCAGAGAGAACGGCTAGCCAGTATGGGATTCGCTGAGGTGCTCAGCATCGAGGTGATCCGGATGGACACACCATTGCTGTACGCATTGCACGAGAGGTGGGACCCGATTAGCAGGGCGTTCATCTTCCCATGGGGCCATATGATCCCCACACTAGAAGATATAGCGAGGATTACCGGGTTGAGAGTCCACGGAGCCGCAGTGACAGGATGGACATACGTTGACTACCGGGAGATGGCGCAGCAGCTGCTCGGGTTGGATTTGATCAGGCCGGGACAGTCCTCATCTCAGCTCTCGAGATCAGTACTACAGGAAAGCTTGGGGCTGAGAGGAGCGCCGATCGCCGTGGGAGAGCTACCCGATGAGCATCTGGGCAGAGTGATAGACCAGGTGCGCCCTCGCGTGGCGGAGGAGGCGGGACCAGAGGGAGACAGAGTGCTCAGACGCTTCCTGATGCTGCTATTCGGGAAGCTCCTCTTCGCGACTCGAGCGGACGTCATCAGTTGCAGACTGCTTCCGATGATAGAAAATTTGCACAGAGTCAGAAGATACGCCTGGGGAGCGGCAGTGCTAGCGTTCCTGTTCGAGTCCCTCAGTACGACGGATCGGCAGACGATGCTGGGCGGCTTCTCGCCTTTTCTACAGGTAAATGTAATTTAAATGCTTTCTATATTATGCAAAAGAATGCTATGCAAATGATTATGCAATTTGACTGACTTGATTTCTAAAATGCAGATTTGGAGCTATATGTATCTCCCGGGCATCGGGAGAGGTACACTACTCCACCCCGGCCACATCCCGATTGCGAGACGGTGGACGGTAGCGAGGGACACAGGGTCGATCATTAGATTGACCCGGACGATCCAGGATGACCTGGACTCCTACCCACACACGTCGGTAAGTCCAGAACTCGAAATGATTTCTACATGCTTTTAAATGCTTCTGAATGCTCTTGAATGCTTCTAAATGCTTCTAATGCTCTTAAATGCTCTTGAATGCTTCTAAATGCTCCTGAATGCTTCTAAATGCTCCTAAATGCTTCTAAATGCTCCTGAATGCTTCTAAATGTCTCTGAATCTGATGAATGGACTGAATGCCTTCAGGTGAGATGGACCCCGTACCGCGGCGAGGGTTACACGGGACAGCCGTGGGTGGAGGCGGCCTTATCATATCGGGGATGAGATATCTGGCTGCACTGCATCCATATCATCGAGCCTCTGCACTACAGGCTGATCCTGCGGACTCGGGGACTACACCAGCCCGAGGTGACCTTTCCACGTCACAGTGATGACCACCCAGGTAAGTCGGCAAGGGGCATTAGTGGCAACGTGGATTGGTGCGCTCGGAAGGCGAATTACGTCCATGATTGGAACAGGCGGGGCCGAGCGGTGAAGGAGCGAGATGAGAGCGATGAGGCATATCTGAAGGCCTTCGCTCGACTCTACGGCGACCGGGTGTACCGAGGTACCCGACGACCGGTATGCAAATTCTAAACTCAAAAAACTCTTTCTATATGCAAAAATGCAACGAGCTAGATGTACTGACTTACATGCTTTCTAAAAGCAGCTAGACCCTGAGGGACGGATAGCCGAGCTGGAGGGACTACTTCACTTCACCATCCAGCAGCGGGACGAGTACCGGACCGCCCTGGAGCTTCTGGTAAGATTCTAAAACTTAGACTTAAATGATTATGATTATGCAATGCAAAATGATGCTAATGCTGACTAACCACGACACCTAGCTGTGATTTCTAAATGCAGCGGGCCGAGGGAGCCCAACGAGCAGGACCGGATGCCCCATCGTCTTCCACGCAGCCTACGGGAGGCAGGGCTGAGCAGGAGGCCGAGTTTGCTCGGGCGGTTGCCCGGGCCGAGGAGGCGGAGGCCACTCTCACGGAGCGGGTAAGATGCAAAAAAATGCTTATGCTTTATGATTGTGCCAATTAAATGCTTTATGATTATCTATGTGAAATGCAACCTACAGGCGAGAGAGCTAGCCGCAGCAACGACCGAGACACAGCGACTCCGGGAGGAGCCGACGCGGTCACAGGCCGAGATCGAGCGGCTCCTAGTTGGGACGGTAGATTTAGACCGCTATCGGACCGAGGCACGCGAGGCTCGGCGCCAGGCTTACGATATGAAGATCGCACTGCGAACCCTCGAGAGGACTGTCCGGATGATAGGCCGAGGACCTGAGCGGAGTGTTTCGCAGAGCGGAGCACAGAGGAGCGTCGCTCGGAGCGGGATGGTGGCTGATTTCCTTGTGAGTTCCTCTGGCCAGCGGAGGAATGAGAGGGTGGAGAGAGAACAGTAGGAGGAGAGTGCCTCTATAGCACCGCCAGCAAGGAAGCCGGAGGGTGGAGATGAGGAGGGCGGCCTGGCGAACGAGCCGGCCGAATGATGCATTTATTTTTTGTTTTTGTACATGACTATATATATATATATATATAATGAAATTCTTTTTTGGTATTTTTGTTTTGTTTCATGAGTGTGAATGAATAAATGTGCAGGAATGAATGAGTGAACGAATGGTTTGGCAGGTTTGAACGTGAATGCAGAAATGAACGATCGATTCAGATGATTTGAGTGCGAGAGATGTGTGTGAATGTACGAATACGTGTATGCGGAAAAAAAGAGTATGTATGAGAATGCGTGGATGCTGAATGAGTTGTAGAATGTGTGAAAGACCGCCAGGTCTAACACACGGGCAGGAAGAAATTGCCTGAATTCAGCAGCAGAGAAAGTAACGGTCCAGGGTCAGACCGTCATAATCAACTAACGCACTGGCTGAGGGGCGTTATACACAACAGAGGTCAAACTTGTAGTCTGTGCTGCAGGAAAAGCGACGGCCCACCTATGGCACGTCAGAGGGAAATAACGGCCAATGCTAGACCGTTGATCATGGCAGAACGATGGGTTGTCAGGGCAACTAGCAGGAAATGCGACGGCCCACGGGAGACGCGTCGGGATGAAATAATGGCCATATCCAAGACCGTCGGGAAAATGTTGAACCCAAAAGCCAACATCTGATCAACCGAGAGTGTAACGGATCATGGTCCATCCGTTACAAGATAATGACGGCCAAAGACTAGACCGTTAAGCTTCACAGAACAGGGTCGGGCCAAATCGAACCCACAGGAAATGCGACGGCCTAAGGATGGCGCATTAGAGACAAATGACTGCCCCACGATAGACCGTTAGAGACTGAGTTGTGTTCCGAGATGGATTGAGCCGTGAGAGCCTAAACTCGAGATTTATCCACTTAATCTCCCACTAGAACCTATCTAGATTGAAGATAAAGCCCTCCAACTCAAGTCTTATCCTTCCTAAGCCAAAATCAAGCCTTTAAAACTTGGAAACTCAACCAAAAATCATAGCTTTGCTAAAAACCTCTGCTCTAGGGCTGAAGAACCTCTCCCAAGGGCAGAAATCAAGATGAAGAGAAGCTTCGAGGTGATGGCTATGGAGGAGAAGGTCTACACCGGACCTAAAGCTGCCAGAAAAGAACATGGAGAGCTCCAACGGTTGACGTCAATTCCAAAGCACTTAAGCTCCAATGTTCAAAGGGTGGTAAGTTCCCAACAACATATCCAAGTTCAGAAAATTTTGCACTTTTATTCTCTTTATGACTTCTTCTTCTCCTTCTTTCTTCAAGCCTCTTCCTGGTCCAAGATGCTACTCTAATCTGAAGTGGGTGGCTCCCATGGTAAAAGCACTCTCTATAGAAGTCACATCCATCCTTAAAGCTTGGCACCTTCAACCTCTCTTGGTTTTAGGCAAAAATTTCCAGAAATTATCCTTAGATTGGCCAAGTATTTCAGCTCTTGTAAAACTATGGCATCTACAAACTCATACTTTCATCTTCCCTTCCTTCGAAGCAACAGTCCTATTAGAAGAGGTAGAGACCTACCTAGCCCTTCCTAAGACTAAGGCGGGGTATGAAGACCGGGTTTGCTATACAATAGAGCCTATTGACCCGTCCTTGATCTTGAGTGATTTCATCCATAATCCAAAGGACGTGAGGACCATGATCAGCCCACACCATATTCATTTGATACCCTTGGCCCAGTGGATAGTGTCTCATTGTAAAAATAAGTGGGAGAGACACGAAGCAATAGCCAAGGCGGTGGCGGTTTGCCTATGCGGAGTCTTCCTTTTCACTACGACCGACCACCTTCTAGACACCCAAAATCTCAGCATTATTAGTGGGTTGTGGCGGGGAATGTCCATCTCTCAAGCGATCCTTTCATACCTTTATGAAGGACTCAGCTCGGCTTACCTAGGAGGACTTCTGTTCGGCTCCATGATACTCCTTGAGTGCTGGATGGAAGTAAGAGTCAAATTCCAATACAAGGAGGACCTAACTTCAACTAGCCGAATCTTTGGGAGCCACCCTCTCTTCTTCATTGGAGGGGCATTTGGATACTCTCCACAGGTTGAATGTAAGATGGCGGATAAGAAAACGCGGGATGAATGGCCCTCTTCTTCAACACTTTGCTAATAGATAAGTTCATCATGCGACCAAGAATCCTTCGAAGCACTCTTCTTAAAATACCGCGGCGTCAAGGCCTGGACCTCCAGCTAGTGGGGAACACCACCATGGCGATCTACAACCCGCACCGGTGCCATCTTCAGATCGGACTTCCAAGAACCCAAGCTCCTGCACTATCACACTACCCTCCCCTTCTACCTAGGAAGATGGGGACCGAGGAGGATGAAAGAGCGATCCGGAACGCGCTGACCATGTGGGAGATCAGCAAGGTGCGCCCGTGGAAAGCAGAAGTAGAAGAGAACGACGAAGCACGCCGTGATTACGTGAAAGTGCTGAGAAGAATCAGCCCTCTTGTGGATAAAAAACTGAATGTACCTTGATTTCCTTTTGTTCATGAGAGATATTGTTTGTAGTTGACAATCCGAGTTTGGAATTTTTATGAATTCATGTTTCATTAAGCTTGCTTGAATGAGATGAGATTGCCTTAGTTGAATGAGCATGAGCTTTGTGGTTTGATTGGCTAGAATGATGTGAAGAGGCAGAGCCTCTGGGGTATGTAACGGATGTGCACTGGGCCGCTACAAAGAAACGACGGCCTGACAATAGGCCGTCAGAGTGGAAGCACGAAGAACCCTGTTCTCTGAGGGATGTAACGGTCAAGACTCAGGCCGTTAGAGTAAGTAACGGTCCTAACCTTGGCCGTTAGAATGATGGCTGCTGAAAGAAAGAAAGCTTATGCAAGAAGAGGAGTGACGGTAGGGATATGACCGTTAGATGACTGTAGCGGCCTGGTGATGACGCGTTACAGCCTTTGAATCTGCATAATTGTGAGCTTCTCACTTTGATCTTGATCCTGTGTTCTGCGTACACTTTAAACATGAAACAAGTTAGATCCGTTCTTAGACTCAACCCCTTGCCTTGAAGTAAGTTAGATAATGACCGTTTCTCAATATTCGGTCAAGGGGTGGAGCCTTGTTAAATAGGCGGGAAACATAATAAAAATAATACAATGCATGCAATGCATATGATGGTGTTTTTCGGGGGTTTTTGGAGCATATCTGATTTTTGTAAGACTTTGAAAATATTTGATTCATTTGGGTTTTGAAAATATTTGATGTTTTTGGATTTTGGAAATATTTTGATTTTTTTTTGATTTTTTAGAAAATGTTTGATTTTGTTTGGATTTTGGAAATGTTCAATTTTTTTAGATTTTGAAAATATTCGATTTGTTTGGATTTTGAAAATATTTAATTTTTTTGGATTTTGGAAAACCAGTGCTTCCCCAGCAATGTGAGCCCTTCCTTGTTGATATCGAGAACCCCGAGGTTGGCGTGCAATGAGGTGACAACCCCTGGACAAGGTCCAATTGTCATGACGGTGTTTCTGCCAGGGCCATACCCAGGGTATTAATCTTGGTCCTAAAAGAAAAACAGAATACGGGGGGTAAGCTTTAGGCCAGATATAGAAGTTTTTAAGACTTGATTTCCTTTCCGTACAACCCATTAGAGACTTGGTCTGTTGTGCCGGGGCTTTGTGTCCGTCATCGAACCTTAATCCACCCTAGGCATGCATGCGACCGGGCTCATAACGTCCCGCGGGGAACTATACTGCCACTCTTGTCATGCCTAGCTTTTCTTGCTTTGCCTTTCTGGAGCTTTGGAATTCATAATTCATACTATATCGACTTTGAGGTGATGCTTTTGATTTTGTCATAGAGATTGCCCCTTCGCTGTCTCTTTTGCTTTTTTGTGGCGTCAAGTCATAACGGACTGCCCCTATTTGAGACCTCCTCTCGTGAGGGTGTTTGGATTGATTATCGCCTCTTTATTCACCTCTTGCCCCTGGTTTTAGCTGAAGGAAGAAACAGACAGGGACCTTGACTTTCCCCCAAAGCATGGCCAAGGAGAAACGTTGCCCTTTCTCAACGTGGAAAACCTGACCAGGGATGTCGTGTAGTGTGTGATTGCCTCACTCGGGACTCCTTTAGTGACAGGAGGAACATCTTACTGTCGGGGTAGTACATGGTTAGACTCTAAGGAAAGAAACGCTTAAGATACAACCCATTCCACGGGTGAGAGAGCTCCTCACCTTCCGCATTTACTAAACGGTAAGCATTTTCTGGATAAGCTTCTTTTACGACAAACGGCCCTTCCCAATTAGGTTGTAATTTAGACCTAGGACCTGTAGACCGAATGAATTTTTGCTTTAAAACCATATCACCTTTTTGAAACTTACGTTCGATTACCTTCTTTTGAAAATAACGCGAAACCCTCTTTTGATAGACGGATACGTGATCGGCCGCATTCATCCTCTTCTCATCTAAGAGTTCCAACTGAACCAGCAACGCCTCTCGACGTTCATCGAGATTAAGTTCCTTATCAAGCAGCACTCTAAGGGAAGGGATCAGGATCTCATATGGGAGCACCGCCTCCATCCCGTAGGTAAGAGAATAGGGAGTTTGTCCCATAGGGGTACGGACGGAGGTGCGGTAAGCCCACAGAGCTTACACTAATCTTCCTGGCCAATCAGAGAACTTATGAGCTTCACATGTTTTCTTGATGATTTTAAGAAGGGTTTTATTAGTGGCCTCGGCTTGGCCGTTGCCTTGAGGATAATATGGAGATGAATGATGCAATGCAATATTGAATTTCTTACAGAGGTCCTTAAGCTCTTGGGAGACGAACTGGGGTCCGTTGTCGGTGATGATGTTGCTTGGCACTCCGAACCGTGAGATGATATTCTTCATAATAAAGCGGCACACCGTTGTAGCTTTGATCTCTGCGTACGCCTCGGCTTCAGCCCACTTGGTGAAGTACTCAGTGGCGGTAAGGATAAAGGATTTCTGCTTGATCTGGGAGTTAGGATCACCGAGTGGGCCGACAACGTCAAAGGCCCACATAGAGAATGGCCAAGGAGCGGTCATAGGATGAAGAGACGAAGCTGGAGAATGAATTTTATCAACGTGGAGTTGGCACTTAAGACACCTCCGGACATAGAGGGAGCAATCTTCCTCTAGAGTGGGCCAATAGTAGCCCTGCCTCAGGATCTTCTTTGCTAGCGCCTGGCCATTGACATGACCCCCACACTCACTAGAATGGGCTGCTTCGGCCACCTTCCAAGCTTCAACATCATCTAAGCATCTCATGAGCATCCCATTAGTAGCGCGCCTGTACAGTTCTCCTGCGACAATAGTATACCTTGCGGTGGCTCTTCTTATTGACTTGCGTTGCTCAGTAGTTGCCCCTTCTGGGAACAATCCCTCCTTACAAAACAACTCGATTTCATGATACCAAGGCAACTCCTCTTCGTCCAGGATCTCTTCTAGCTCTGTTAAAGATACTTCCTTAAGATCTCCCTTCTCAGCTCTTGCCTCTACAGATTTCCTAAGATTGATGAACCAAGGGTCCTGAAGAGAGGGTGCGTCCAATCTCTGAACGACGACAGTCTCAGTGCTCCGACTGAGAGGGAAAGATAGGGAAGAAGCAAGGGATGCCAGAGCATCAGCTAGGATGTTCTGAGAACGGGGAGTATGGATATAGATCAGCTTACGGAATTACCTGGCAAGGAGCGTGACCAGATCTTGATAAGGCTTGAGCTTAGGGTCACGAGTACGGTAAGTGGACAGAACTTGCCGTAGGACGAGCTGAGAATCTCCTATGATGTTTAAATAACGCGCGCCTAGGAGGTAGGCGTGCTTCAACCCGGCCAGGAGAGCCTCATACTCAGCGATGTTGTTTGTAGCAGGAAACCGAAGTTGATAAGCGAAGGGAATGGTCACTCCCTCCGGAGTAAGCAAAACAGCACCGATCCCTCGGCCTTAAGAGTTGAGTGCACCATCGAAGTGCAGAGACCAGAAGGGGTGATGAGAGATAACAGAAAGATGCTCATCAGGGAAATCGTCATGAATGGAATCGGTGTGAGGAATGGGGAGATGGGCAAGATGCTCAGCAATGGCATATCCTTTGACTGCCTTCTGAACAACAAAGGTGATATCGAACTGAGAGAGGAAGCTCTGCCAGCGAGCTAACCTACTAGAAAGGACAGGATTTTCTAAGAGATAGCGGATCGGGTCCATTCTAGAGATCAACCTAACTGGGTGGAATGGGGAGATGGGCAAGATGCTCAGCAATGGCATATCCTTTGACTGCCTTCTGAACAACAAAGGTGATATCGAACTGAGAGAGGAAGCTCTGCCAGCGAGCTAACCTACTAGAAAGGACAAGCTTTTCTAAGAGATAGCGGATCGGGTCCATTCTAGAGATCAACCTAACTGGGTGGGCAAGAAAGTAGTGTTTAAGCTTCTGAGCTACCCACACTAAGGCGGCACAAGTCTTCTCCATAGCGGTGTATCTGGATTCAGCTGGGTTGAATAACCGAGAGAGGTAATACGCAGCCCGCTCTTTTCCTTCATCATCCACTTGTGCTAAGACCGCCCCTAGGGAGTCCTCAATGATCGAGATGTATAGGATTAGGGGTTTCCCAGGGATAGGAGGTTGCAGAACCGGGGGATTGGATAGATATTCCTTAAGGTCCTCATAGGCCTTCTGACAATCTTGATTACATTCGAACTTGACCCCCGCCTTGAGCAATTCATAAAACGGACGGCACCTTTGAGAATGCTGGGATATGAATCTTCTGATGAATTGCAATCGACCAATCAATCCTCGAAGTTCCGTAATGTTCTTCGGCGGAGGCATGTCCATGACGACCTGTGCTTTGTTAGGATCAATCTGGATTCCCTGTTTACTCACTATGAAACCTAACAGCTTCCCTGAGGAGACTCCGAACACACACTTCTTCGGATTCATCTTAAGTTTGTACTCCCTGGCTCTTTGCGGTACCTTAGCCAGAATAGAGGGGTGTTCTTCCTTAGTCCTTGATTTCACCAAAATGTCATCCACGTAAGCTTCCATATAGATGTACATCATGTCGTGGAAGATGGCCATCATTGCCCTTTGATAGGTGGCACCTGCGTTCTTCAGACCAAATGACATAACCACATAACAGTACGTGCCCCAGGGCGTGGTGAAAGAAGTTTTCTCTTGATCTTCCGGAGCGAGACGGATTTGATTGTAGCCTGAGTACCCATCCATAAATGATAGAGCTTCATACCCGGCAGTGTTGTCTACCAGGACGTCTATATGAGGCAGCGAGAAATCATCCTTAGGACATGCTTTATTGAGATCCCTAAAATCGATGCAAATACGCACTTTTCCATCCTTCTTGATAACAGGGACTATGTTTGCCACCCACTGAGGATATAGAACAACTCTGATGAATCTGGCCTTGTATAACTTGTCAACTTCTTCCTTAATCCTTATGGCCATGTGGGGGTGAAATCTTCTTGACCGTTGTTTGAAAGGTGTTGCCCCTGGTTTAAGCACGAGTCGATGTTCCACTAAAGAGGGGTCAAGACCTGACATGTCCTCATAAGACCAGGCGAAGGAATCGCTATACTCCCTTAGAACTTTGATTAAATCTTCTTCTACTTGTGGAGGGAGATTAGCAGCAATAATGATGGGCCCGGGGTCTTCTTCAGTTCCCAGATTGATTTCTTTCGTAGGCTCGTCCACTGCCGTCGACGGCTCGTCGAATCTCTTAAGTCCTTGTGCATACAAATCGGCAGTGTCATCTACGTCGCTGTCCTCATTAACCGGATCTTTTTCACCCAGGATTTCATAGACACCGAGTCCGTCATCGCCCCACGCCCTTTCTATTTCTTCTTCATCCTCAATCGTAATTGCCGTAGCAACAAATTCTGGACATTTTAGAAGGGCATGACAGCACTGAGCTAGGTCTTGCAAGAACCTATCAGGAACAGATTTGGGAGGATGCGCAAGCGGGCGCAGCTCAGAGGAGGAATGGTTGGATGACCCAGAACAAGACCCTACTTCTTTAGACCTAACTAATTCTACTTCCCTAGACTCGATAGACCCTAATCCTAACCTAGGAGAAAGGAGACCTAGTGGGAGGGAAGGAGCAGGGGACTCGTGCCCCTGGGATGAGGATGGAGACAGAGTAGCATAATCTTCCACTGAAATCTCCATTTTGAATTTGACATTTTTTTTGGAGATCAGCAGAGACTATACAGCAAGATGGAAGAGGCGGAAGCTGCATAGGGAATAGCTCAGGGAAGATGTAGTCAAAGAAGGGATCGGAAGATGAGAACCACATCTCATGGAGTTGGGCGTTGGGAGGAGGAGGAGTGAATAGAGTGGATAAATCAATGGGCGGGCAGTGCCCGCAAGCGCAAGGAACAAATAGAATCTCGGGTGGATCAACGAAGGATGGATTTACCATGATAGGAGGAAGACGGGGTAAGAACTCCCATTGCTGGAGGAGAGATTGAAAGCGGGAGGGAGACCAAGAAAAGATAATCGGTGAGCTCCCCTCCTCCCGTGGATCATCGTCTGGCCGCTTCTTCGGTCTCCATTGCATGAGCCGAGCCTCTTGCTTCTTTTGGCAGTCTTCTTCATGAAACATCCCCTGAAGGGTTTGACCATAATCAAGCACATCATGTTCTGGCCTTTTTAGTGTCGGCGGAGGACTGGCAATCAGACATACTGTATTTCTCCCTAACAGTATGCAGAGCCAATGTGCCAGGCTGGAGAGGCCCTCGGACAAAGTGCTGGCGGTAGTCCCAGGTGAGTGGCCCAAAATCACCCATTATAGATAATGCGGTTTCTTTGTAGCCAAGACCTCTCCTGCCCATCTTTCTTCCCTTGGGTATGGGCTTGGTCATTCCTTGTAATTGTGCACCGAGGCCTCTCCCCGGTTGGTAGCCCAGTTTCAGTACAATGTTCCAGCCTTTTGAGTCTTGGATCTGGGGCTTCATCTTGATGTTGACTGGAGTAGTGATAGGCCTAGGAGGCGTATAAGCCCAAGGGAAGTTTAAATCCAGCACAGATATGACGGGTCGGCTGCTTGGCCAAAGTGTAGGAAGAATCTGTTCTGAAATGGCCTTAACCGATTGCACTGTAGATAGGCTTTTGACCTTGACGACCCTCCCTTCGAAAGGGAATTTGATGCACTGATGTGCGGTGGAGGGCACGGCACCGAGCGTATCCAACCATGGGCGACCCAAGATAGCCTTGAACATAGGGTCGATGTCCAATACATAGAATTCTACAGCCATTGTAAGGGGTCCGAGCTCTGCTTGGATGGTGACCACCCCATGACATGGTCGCCTTGAATTGTCATATGCTGCTATAGTGGTCGGGGTAGGTCGTAATAACTCTTCGGATAAGCTCGTAGAGTGCTGAGTGGGCACACATTGATTGAAGCCCCTGTGTCAACCAGTGCTGCTTCAATGCTGACTTTGTTCAGAGTGATTGTAATGCAGAGCGGCATTTGCCGGGCTTCCGGAAGCGCTAGCTCAGATTCTGAAAATGTGATTGCTAGCCCTTTGGAAATAGTTGCTAGGGCCGTTGGTAAGCTGTCGACTGCCATATCTTCGCTGACCATTACCTTCTGTAAGAAATCTCTCAGTGCATCCTGATGAAGGGTAGACCTTTTGATCAGCTCCAGTACAGATATTTTTGCGGGCACTCGATCCAGATGATGCAGCAAGTCATATTGAGTACCCGGCAAAGGTTCAGTTTCTGCCTGCTCGACCGTCGGCTGAGAGGACTGGGGATTAGAAGTAGTAGGGTAGTTCCGATGGAACATCTTCTCGCTTCTTAAGGCGCAACTCGTAGCGGCCGCGGCATCGGTGGATAGTATGATGGGCCCTGCGGGGTGGATGAGCGGTGTAGGCTGTGCGGGGGAGATGATTTGGTGGGGTGTAAGGTTAGTGAGTGGTGGTGAGCGGATGATGGGTGAAGGATTGATGGAAGGCGGGACGGTGATGGTGGATGGTACGGATGGAGGGAGTGTTGGTGGAGGAGTCAAGACAGGTGATAGGTTGGGTGATGGCGTGATGAGGGTGGTAGAGGTAAATGGCGAAGGGTATGACGGAGTGGTGGGTGGTAGTAAATTTGTTCGAGCGGGCGTAAACGGGAGGACAAGTGGAGAGGGTATTGGGTGTGGAGGAAGGACGAAGGAGGGGGTAAGAGGATTGCGGTGGTTGTGGTGGAGGGCCATGACTTGCGGTGTGGCACCATCGTCATCAAAAGACCACTCGGCACTAGGGGCTGGGGGTTGAACTACGTTCACTTGAGCCGGTGCAGGCGGATGATTTGGCATCAGATTTTGATGGATCCCCATATCCTGAGCCTGTTGTAGTTGCTGTTGCGGTAGTGGCTGCTGCGGCTGCGGTGCTTGTTGCTGCTGTGCCTGCTGCCTCGGCTGCTGCCCTCTTTTCTCCTTGATTTCAACAATGGCCCGATGCATCGCGGCCCAATCGATTCTCTGTCCCTCATGGAGATCGTATACCAGATCCCGGAACTGATAACATCCTTCGATAGTGTGGCCTGGCTGCCTATGGAACATGCAATATTTCATCTGATCAACGGCTGGGTTCCAGTTAGGCCGTTCCGGAGGAAGTTGAATTGCATTCACCGACATAAGAGCCGAGAAGATATCCGTGAGGGTCTCTGGTAGTGGAGGATATTGTGCCCTCTTGGGAGCCGGGCGCTTGTTGTTTGGATTGTTGTTATAGCCATTGGGTGGAGGGATATTATGGAATTGCGGAGGTGGTGGTTGTTGCTGCGGAGCGATGAAGGCGTTTTATGGAGCGGTGAAGGCAGGTGGAGGGTTTTGTGGAGCGGGATTTTGTGGAGTGCGGGGGTTTTGGGGGAAGCGGAATGGTGCGGCTTGGAATGGAAAGGCAACGTCTTGTACCTGTTCGTTTGTCTGGACCCCCTCGGTAACCGGCCCTTGTGGTTTCTTGTGATATTTGGGCTTTTGGTTTTCAAATAGGGCGTGTATGGGAGAGTCCTTGAACTGGGTTTGTATGAAGCGCGCCTGGCTGTGGAGTTGATGCATGTTAGCTATATCATTCATGGCCAGGATGTTCCTGAAGGTCGGGGTAGCATTTGAAATGAGCAGCTTGACCTTCTCTTCCTCCGGAATGTGGCCAGACACTCTAGCAGCCATCTGTCTCCACCTGTCTGCATAAGTGGCGAACTCCTCATCTGGCTTCATCTTCTCGGCTTCTAGATCTGTAAATGAGTATTCCGGGCCGACCATGTCTTGGAACCGCTGGATAAATTTGTCCTTTACTACCTTGAAAGTTTCAGCTTCTTCTAGCGGCAAAGAGTAGAACCATTCCAGAGCAACACCATCCAAAGATCGGCGGAATAAGTACGCCATAAGGCGATCATCGTATTGGAACTACGCCAACTCATATAGAAAATCCCTCACATGAATGAAGGGATTGCCGTTCCCGTCATACTTGCGGTAGTTAGGGAGTTCCGATTGCGGAGGGAACCGAATGTTCTGAAAGCTGGGGACAGGAACATCTGCCAAAGATTGCGGGCCAACCCGCTTCTGGAGAAAATCGAGTTGTTGCTGCATGGCGGCCCATTTATCAAGCAAGTCCTGCTCTCGGGAGGGAGCAGGGGTAGTGAAGGCTGCTGATTGAATTTGAGGAGCAGATGGAACGATCGCGGCAGAAGGTGGAAGCCCATAAGCAGGAGTGGAGGGATAAACAGTAGAGATGGGGGGCCCATAAGAAGGATATTGGGCCTGAGATTGGCCCAGATTAGAATGGGCTTGAGCCACCCCTTGCCGAGGGTGCAAGAAATCGGAAGGGCCCATGAGAACTTGCGAAGCTACCGGAGTAGGTACGTGATGATCCATTTGAACAAAAGAGGGGATGGGCGACTTTCCCTTATCGAAGGATTGTTGGGCCGAATTGGAAGACTGGCCCGTTTCCATGCCCGCGAAAGTGATGGTCCGTGGTTGGACCGGGGTGAGATCAATTGGAGTGGGCTGAATGGGAAGCCCAACAATGGAAGGATTGGATTGATTTTTGATGATGGTAGAAGGAGATGCGTTGGACCCTTGCATGGCCTGATAAAGAGCTTGGAGTTGGGCCGGATCCAATTGGGCCATCATCTGAAGGACGGAGCCCGCGGAAGGAGTGGAGAAAGAAGGGGTGGCTTGACCACCTTCCATGGAAGTGGAGGGTAGAAGAGGGGCAGTCCCCTCTCCAGAATTAAAGGAGGTAACCCTGGGAGGGTTTTCAAGAAGCCCTTGAGGAAGGGAGTCCTCTTGGGAATGGGGAGGATTAAAGGATGCCATGGTGGACTTGAAAAGAGGATTGGAATAGGACTTGAAGAAGGAATTGACTTGAGGAGATGAGTCGGACGGACGAAAACAACTCCACATGCAACGGACAACCTTGACAAAATGCAAACAAACAACACAAACAATCACACAATAAGTAACTTAACTCGAATGTTTTTAGAAAATGATGTAAGTGATAAAAGGTGAAGACACTCAAAGTCAACCAAGTTGTTTTAAGATGATGCAACACAATTCTTGTGATTTCTCCTTTGGAACTTTAGTGAATTGATTGAAATGTGCTCTCAACAATGGTTTCCTAACAGGAGATGGGTATGGGACTTGGTTTGACTCTAAGTGTAATCACTCCTCACTTATGCAACCCTAGACACGGGGTGGGAAAGGTACAACCAGCCCGGCGTCCGTGTGGGAATCCACGGCTCGCGGGGACTTATGGAGGTCCCTGGTGTGATCTCCTAGTCGGCCCCAAGGAATATGGAGACGAGAGGTCCGCACACCAAGGTAGGAAAATGCAATCTAGGATATGAAAAGATGAATGGTCCTATGTGCACCGGAGTGCATGCAAGGTCTAGCCTAAAATCTAGCAATCAATGATGCACACAATGATATGCAGATATGAAACAAAGCAAGGAGGAAGTCAAGTATCACCCAAGCAAAAGCGTCACAGCAGAAACTGCGAAAATAAATGCACCTGGGGGCGTACCTGTCTGGAGTATAACGGTCTAGGAACCCTGCCTCAGAAGATAATAACGGTCGAAGACCAGACCGCCAGAAGTAATTTAACGCGGGGAGGTAGGACCGTCAAATGAGCCAGAGAGCAAAAATCAACAACAGGAAAAACCGTGAAAGCTCTCAGCAGAACAGATGTGGCGGTCTAATGACCCCGCGTCAGAGGACTCCAACGCGTGGACACAGGGCCGTCAGAGCACTTAGAGAATCAGGATTAACAGAAAATAAGGGGAAAACGGGAGGGGACAACACAAGAGATGATGGCAGGTTTAACAGGAATCAAAAGCACGATTGGCACAAGTTATCCCACCGTGATCGTCAAAAAATTATCTGTTGATTTTATTTTGCTTATCTATCTCCTTTCTTGAGGGGTTATAGTGATGATATGTAGCAAGATGACAAGCAAATAATCAAAGATCTGCACTCAACCTATGAACATGTGATCATGAACCTAGGCAACCAAAGCAAGCTGTAGCATGGGCATGCTATCTCAATCAAACTAAGCTAAAGAATAAAGGAAAAACACACGCCGAGGCGTGGAGCAAAGAGTAAATAGAAACACACCGCAAGGGGTGAAACAAGCAAGGAAATAAAAGATATGCAATGAAGGAGAAAGCTAATGCCCAATACCAAGGAAAGTCGTGATCGCCACCAAAGTAAAACAAGCCAAAGACTTGAATATACCTTGGAACTAGGTGGATGAAGCACCGCCCACGGGAGAGGAAACCCAAAGAGAACCTGCAGGTCAGCTAGAAGTAACGGCTAGAACCCCGTGCGTCACTTGAAAGTGACGGTCGCTCGATAGACCGTTGGAAGACTCTGACGCGCCTACACAAGGCCGTCGTAATACCTGCAGTAGCAAGTATGGATCCTTTTAACTCCAACTCTTCCAGCCGGCTAGAAGACTTGGGCCTCGCCCTAGTGAACCTGTAAACCTGCCAAAGAAGTGGAAGACAAGAACAAAACAACCCAAATTAGCCCTTTAGATAATATAGCATCAATTCTTCAATAAACAAAATATCATCAAAAGGAGAGGGAAATACCGGGGAGTTTTGGTTTTTTAACCCCTCTGGGCATTTTAAAAGATTAGGAGGATGTTTAGATGATGAAAATCGGTGAAAAACGTGGAGAAAGGAGAGAAATAATGCTTATGATGAAAGGGAGATTGAAGGGAAACTCAATATGCAATTATGAACTTTAGAACCAAAGGAACAAATACTCCCGTCACCAGGCAGCAAACGAACGTGAGAAGTACTCCTCCTTGATCAGACGTGACTCTAGAATGCGGCAGCACTCCGACTCAAACTCCTGATCTTCCCCCCTTTGGCCATGAAGTTAAGGGTTCTATTTATAGACCCTCAAACTCTCAGGTCGAACAGAGGATAATCCGGCAAGAGAAAGGGATAACTCTTAGCAAATCCTTGAAGATAATATCACCAAGAGTCTAAAGAATCAAACAGAAGGTCCTGAGGATCAGATTTGGAAGAGATATCGTCAATCCAAGTTCTTATCTCGACCACGGAGTAGCAGAGAAAAGGCCTGAACTGCCAGGACTTTCTGAAGGAAATAACGGCTGCACGACAGATCGCCACTTGGAAATAACGCACCAAGGATCGTCCGTTACTTTCAACCTTATCCCAAAGAGATAAGATCAACAGGAAGAAGATCAAAACAATAGGACTCTATAAAGAAAGCAACGGCTAAGGCATGGGGCGTCACAATGAAACAACGGCTGCACGACAGATCGTTATTATCAACGTGTAAGCCAAAAGATAAAGATTGAAACGAGACCTTAAGCCTTAGGACTCTTCAAAGAGTAACGGCCCAGGACCCATCCGTTATAAAGAAACAACGCTCCTGGAGCAGACCGTTATTATCAATGGAGTTCAAAAGAAGAAATGAAGGTTTTGCTAAGCCTTAGTCGAATGAAATGCCACAAAAAGCCATATCCAATCAAGGAGTCCAGACCCAAGAAATAGGCTCCAAATCAATCAAGGGGGCTCAATGAAGAATGAATTACTCGGAGCATCATGTAGAATGAACAAGGAGATGACCCGACTTATTGGTCATAAAACGGGTGTCAACAGGTCTCCCCTTGCCCACCTCCGAGACCGGACGTAGCCATACCCAAGCCTAGGGATGTCATAGCCAGTAACCCCAACCCGGCCCCACCTCCGGGGTCCCAAGGACCTCTTCCCCTCCGAGAGGACGTTCCTTCCCCACCCATTAGAGCTCTGTTGCCACCACCCTTATCTTCCAATCTTTATGTGGAGCTATCTTAGCCCGAGCCACCCGTGTTTCTAACGGGAAGGCTTTTCATCGCCGAGCCACTCCTTAGCTGGCTCAAGAATGGCTTGGTCCCACCTCCCTTCCCATCCATGGACCCCACAATACCTCTAGTGCCAATCAACTCATTTCATACAACATTCCGGCATAGTCACCATGTGGATACATTGGGTGACCTTCTTAACGGATTAGACCGGCAATTGACATTTACCCACTTATTGGCCCCAGGCTTCGACCGACCCACAGGTCGCAGCTTCACCCATCTGGCTTTGGGATCCATTACCTCCGTGTGCACCGTGGGTTATGTCACCACGGAGATTCTTCTACTCCTCCCGTTACCGGCCGAGCCCGACTTCATTCTTTTTATCCCGGGGGAGGAGCCATATCTTCTATACACTGTCCCATCTACCACGATGGATGGAGGTGACCATCACCTTCATGAATTCAAATATGGAACTATGTAATGGAGGAACCGAGGGGTCACACATTCTTTAACTCATTCGACCCCTTCGCTAGTGGACCTCGTGACCCACCATTTTCCTCACACCTTGTTAAGGAAGTCCACTACCACACCCCTTCCCCACGGGCTAGTCCACCAACACCCAACCCGGGGATCGTTCCATGGTCATCATATAGGAGTGTCAAAGAAGGTGAATTCGGTTCTCCACCTATCAAATCCACTAGGGAGCATGTGCATGCATGGTGCCTCTTATGATGTTTAGGAGTTCCCCATTCTGACAACCATCGGTGACATCTAGTGTATGCATGGCACACATTCGGGTGTCCTGGTCTGCCACTGCACATGTATGGGTCAGACTAACAATAGGTTTTTCTAGGGTCTTGTGTGTCTGTGCATATATCGAGTCAAGTCGGTCCTTTGTACGCTCGCGTTGTCAGTCCCTTTCGAGTGCGATACTTGTAAGACTTTGGGATCGGCTGTACCTCTACATATCGGATCTAGTCACATAAAGGGACCTAGCGGTGATTCCTAGTGAGCCTTCGAGCCGCCTCCCTCATTTGAGAGTGACCCCACCCCGTAGTGTCCACCTCTAGCCTCCTCCCCAGCAGCGTGTGCATATCGAATCTATACGGGATGAGCAGGTGTCGATTACTTGGAGTGGAGCATACTCCGCACTTCTAGGTTCGGTGACGGATCCGCCGGAGCTACTCGAGCAGCAGCACCCCTTACTCGGCGGGGTCGAGTTCTTCTCACCCGGGGAGAATTGATGAGGACATCAGAGAAAGACCACTTACTTTTTATTTTACATTTAAGTCCTTTTATTTACATTTATATGCTTGGGAAAAAATGTGCGCAATTGTAAGGCTTTATAAGCCAATTTGTCATTCCTTAGGATTGTTTGGGTTTTTGTGTGAAAGTCTAGTAGGACCAACAAGGGGCCCCCATCTATTTCCCCTATTGGTCCACCTAAGTCTTAGGGCCCATGTGGGGCTAGTCAAAGGTCCAAGGTGGGCTTCTAGATGGCTTGACCATTCAAGGGGACAATTGGATTAAAAAGTCCAATATTCCAACCCTTAAAGTCCAAGATGCTTCCCCCTTATAATATAGTTTATCCCATGTTATATTTTTTATTTATTTTGGTCATTTGACCACATGGGGAAGAAAATCCCCTCTCCCACGAAATTCTCAGCTCCCCACCCCTTGCCATTCTCCATATAAGCCTACGTATAGTGTCATTAGAAATTAATGAAGAATTAAGCATGTTTGCCAAGAGCAAGCCCAAGGGCACCCCTTGTGTCTCTCCTCTCCCCCTTGCAGCTGTGATTGCTGCCCATTTTAGGGTGTGAAGCCCTCATCTTAGTGTGACTCCAAGATCTCCACCTCCGCTGGATGCGACTTCCGGCCGCCGCCTTCCGTTCGTGCCGCCAACGCGTCGCCACCGCCGCTACGTCGGAGTTCTGTCCAAATCAGGATAGAACCTCATCTCCGAAATTTTATCTTTTTTTATTATTATCTGTTCGATCCCTAATTTGGAGAGTTTGTTCCCCCTGTCTCCCCTAATCTCCAGTTCAAATTTCGTGCCATTTGGCCTTAGTTTGATATTTTTCCCATATTTTTGTTTGTCCTCTCAGTAATCTACCCTTTTACAGATTTACGGGACAAAGTCAACTTGTTGTAATTTTCCCACCCACTTATAAATTTCCAAAAACATCACAAAAATCTCTCAGTGTTCCTCACATATACCCCCTTCCACCATAATTTTCGTAGATTCTATAAAAATCATTTCCCCTTCGGTCAAAGGTCAGTCTCAGGAAAAACACAGTCTGCCCTGTGTGTCTGTCAGTCTGGGTCAGAAAACAAAACAGTGTTGCAGTCATTCTCATCTTCAATCCGTTCGGTCGATGGAGCTGTGAAAAATATATGTTGTAGTTCTGTGAGTGCTCTTTCCAACAGTACTATACACGCCTCGATCGGCCTCCGGATCTGAGCACCATAATTCTTGCCGCCGAGGTTCGCGAATCTATTCTCTGTGCAGATCAGAAAAATCAGTCCGAGATTAATTCATGCAAAAATATCAAAAGTCAACTTCTGGAACCGCCACTTTAGAGAGTCGATCAGGGACATCCCGCCATTGTCCCAGCCAAGTGGCACCTTCAGAAGACCTCAGGAGGGTGTCGTTCCTTTGGAATCCGCACCTTGCTGTCCCGCGAGTCCGAACCGAGTCGACGCAGTACCGAGTCGGCGCAGGACCGTGTCGGACCAGCAGGCCGAGTTCGTGTAGTACGCACCTCCAGATTGCTGCCCGTCAACCTAGGGTCGATCCTCCCGGGCCCCACTTGTAGCCCTTTACCTCCCTGCGTGGAGTGGGTAATAGATTTCATTGTTGTAATTAACTTTTACCGTTGTTACCGGGAGTTACCGTACTTGGCCGGGAACGTCTTCCCCACGGCCGGAGCGTGGAGGTACACTCGCCACCCTCCTCATAGGCTTTGCTTTATTCTTATTTATTCGTATATGCCGCTGCATGTGATAGGTTATTAGCCCGTTATATCAATTGTACCACCGCTACGAGAGAGTGAGTGTAACACGTCCCGTGACTCGACCCGAGTTAACGCGGAAAAGCCGATACCCGAGACTCACTGCCGGTTTCTCAACCGCGCACAGTCCCACGTCTTCCCTCGCTTAGGGACAATCGCGAGCTAGAGTCCCAGGTCACGTGTCCGTCCCGCATCAAGATGTCTCCTCCCCAAGCCATGAAGCCAAGGGTTCTATTTATAGACCCTCAAACTCTCTGGTCGAGCAGGAGAGAATCCAACTAGAAAGTAGGATGTTTCTTAGCAAACTCTTGAAGATAATACTCCCAAGAGTCCATAGAAACAAACAGAAGGTTCTAAGGATCAGATTTGAGGGAGAAATCAAGGAATCAAACTCTTAATCCGGCCATTGAGTAGCAGAGAAAGAGCAGTTCTGCTAGAACTCAATGTTTGATGTAATGGCTGCACGATAAACCGCCACAGTGATGTAACGCCCCAGGAGTGGACCATCACACAACCTTATCCACTAAACGATAAGATCAACGGATGAAGAAGTTTGTAGAATAGGACTCTGCAGAATGTAACGGCCATAAGTAGGTGCGTGAGAACAATATAACAGTCGCACGATAAGCCGTCACACCTAACGGATAAGATAAGAAATAAGCTTTGAAAGAAGCCACAGGCTTTAGGACTCTGAGATGATGTAACGGTCAAAGATAGGGGCATTAGAACACTGTGACGCGCTAGGAATGGACCGTCAGCGATAAGGGAGTTATAAATAAAATGAAGGCTTGCTAAGCTTCGTCCAGCGGGAAAGAGATGAGGAACCAGACCCAACCAAGGAGACATGACCCATGAAATAAACCTCAAATCAACCAAGATGACCTAATAAGGATGAACAACTCGGAGCATCATTAAAATGAATAATGAGATGACCCAACTTATTGGTCTTAAAACATGTGTCAATAGATGCCCCTCCTTAACGTCCTCTTTGCAGGGGAGCGAGCGGAGGTGAAGCGAAAGCGAAATGGAACATGGAGATGAAGCGGAAATGAAGTGGAGCGGACTGAAAAGCGGGTGTTAAGGCAAACGACACCTGTCCACAACCAACGAGCGATAGGAATTTTCCAAAAAATCTCGAACTAATCACAAGGAACGGTAAACCAAATGATGCATGTCTGAAGGAATTAACAACTAAGAAAATGAAAACACGGCCAGCGGACGGAGCAACGAAAAGGAAAAGAGACGATTAACTAAACTCCAGACAGGAATCTTCAGCCAACCAGATCGAGCGAGTAGATCGAAGGAAACCTTCCAACTCAGAGTGGAATAACTCTCCTTACTCGAGATCATGAACATAGTTACTCACCATTTTTGAGATACCTTGGACAGATAAAGGCTCATGAATGCTCGAAGATGCGTATGATGCATGCTGGGCTAAAATAAAGAAATCATCAAAATAAATGCCAAGAAAGATAAAATAGCAAGATACTCGAGAATAGTATTGCTAGACCGGAGAAACCAGGGTCAGGACACCATCTGCAACCACATCATGCAAGACAGAACCATCGTCCCCAAGGTTTTCCAACCTAACGGCCTATCCAACGATTAAACATGCGCGCCTAGATCATCATCATTTTTGATTAAGGGGAACATCAGATCCCAGAACATATGAATAACCAGTCGGTTCTCGAGATAATATATCTTAGATAACATATAGTAATGCATTAAAGGACTAGGGATCGAGATATTGTACCTGACTTACCTGCCTGGCGAACGGGTGAAGCATGATAGCATGATGGCGTTCATGATTTCATCCATAGAAAGAGGTTAGCCAATCAACAATATGAATAAAGCACATCCATTCACAAGCACGAATTGCATTGATAAGATAAGGCATAAAAGCATAATGATCACTCCAGCATGAAATTTTGATAGATATGGCATTATCATCCATCAAATGATTTTAAAGCCTCTAACGGTCCATTAAAGGTGCGCCAGACTAATGTAACGGTCTAACTATGACCCGTCACACAGCGTCTGTTCACATTTTTCAAAATAAATGACTCAATCACCTGACGGTCTAAGAATAACGCGTCAGAAGCCTGTGACGGTCTTACGATAGACTGTTACATTTGCTGGGCGTTCAAAAAAAACAACCGATCATCTTTCATTCCCTCTCATTAATTCAAACGCCCAAACGCAAAAACACGTCACCGAGCCAAAAAAAAACCCACCGGCGTCCCATGTCTGGCGACGAGCTCCCCCGGCCACCAATGACAAGGGAGAAGGGGAAGAAGAAGATAGCGATCAAACGATGCCGGGATCGAATAGCCCGGGAAAACACTCCCCCGACGGTGGACGAACAACCGGCGGCGGCGGCGGACCAAACGGTGGAGGAGGATCCTCCCACAGCCGTAGAAGAAGCTGGGGAAGAAGAAGAAGAAGCTGGAGGTGCTACCGGCGGCGAAGAAGGAACAGCAGCGTCGGAGGAGAAGAAGAAGAGAGGCCAAGACCCCGAGGTAGTCTTCCGCCCCAAAAACTCTAATTTTAATTTTGTTCAATGCATGCATGTGTGATTGAGGGGAGGATAATGGGTTTGGGGACCCATTATAATCATTTGTAGGCCATTCTGGCCAATTCCACAGGCTGGGGGAACAAAGGAGATAACGCCCTATCGGGGAGGACGTAACGGTCGTTCCAGCAACCGTCACAGTACCTGACGCACCATACATGGGGCATCAGAGATTTGTGATGCGCCAGAACATGGCCGTTAGAGAAACCAGAGCCAGAAGTTAATTTTTAGGGTTTTTAGTTATTTGATTTTTTTGATTTTTTATTGTTGTCAAATGCAATCTAAATGTTATTAAATGACTGACCTATGATCCGTGTGTGCAGGGAAAAAGAAGAACCAGGATATCATGGCTTCAGATTCGGGCGGTGTACCAGGCACTGCCGGAGTACCAGAGAGAGAGATTGGCTACTATGGGCTTCGGGGAAGTCCTTAGCATAGAGGTGACGAGGATGGACACGCCATTTCTGTATGCGCTGCACGAGAGGTGGGATCCGATCAGTCGGGCATTCATCTTCCCATGGGGTCATATGATCCTAGCACTGGAAGACATAGCGAGGATCACGGGGCTGAAGGTCCATGGAGCGGCAGTGATAGGATACACTGTAGATCATGATAAATCTACTCATGGAGAAAAAGCAAGAATAATAATATTGGGAGAGAAATAAAGATGGGAGATGATAATAAAGCCAAAAGAAAGCACGTGGTGCTATAAAGGAGAGTGATCGCCAGAGGGGTTACCTCAATAAGAATCAAAGAAGATCGCGAATACCTGGTGAAAAGTGAGATGTGGGATGAATTGTGAATTCTTTCCTCCTCCTTCTATCGGCCGTCCGACGAAGGGGGTTTTTCTTGTTGATTACCCTTGCAAAAGACAAAGAATCAAGCAAATAGAAGTGGATCAGCCAAGAGCGTATAATATCAATCCCAAATAGATGATGTGATGATGAAGAGAGAACAAAACATGCGCACCTTTTTTTTGTTTATTTTAAAACCCCTAAGAGTTAGGGAAGGAAAAGGATGCAATACTAATGCAAGGAAGATAACCGTGGATGATGATCGACGGTGATGGTATGATGAAAATAAATAAACAAAAGAAGGAGCCCCTGCTGTTCCTGACAACAGTAAAGGGGAGAATCACGGTGAAGCTTTGGTTCGCCTGAAACAGCAGGAGGAAGCAGAGGGAAGAGATCGCACAGAGGGAAGAGAAAGACTCTTCTCTGCACGCACAAAGTTAAAACTGCTCTCTGCTTCTTTCTCTCGTATATCTGTAACTTTCTCTAATGGTCAGCAAGTTATTTGTTGTTGTTGTTATCGTAACCCCTCACAAGATTGACCAGAGCCCTCTTATATAGGGTTTTAACCAAAGATAATCTCAAATTTAGGAAGATAAGGACGGGCAATGGTTATCAAAGGCAGGACTCTAGTTCCAATTCGAGCAAGGAGACCATCGGAGGCAGGGAACTCTTCAGGAAAGAGGAGTTTAAGAAAGACACGAAAGGCTGAAACACCACCCACCAAAGGGCGTCAATTTGAAATAGACGACCTACCTCAAGGCGTGAATCAAAAACACGACCCGGTCAAAGGCGTTTCTTCCTGGATTTAATTTTGGAAATAAAACATTCTTTCTTTGAAAATCATGAGAAAACGCCTGAGAGAAAGGTGTTAATTGAAAACACGCCCTGAGGAAGGACGTTAATTTATAATTGCATTTTTATTTTGAAACCGGAAAATACCAGGAATTGACGCCGTGACTATCGGTCGTCCTTTCTTAATAACGCGCCTTAAGCAAGGCCGTTAATTAAATAACGCCCTCAATGAAGTCGTGAATCACAAAAATGCAAGAAAAATGCGTAAAAACACACAAAATAAGGAAAAACTTTATATTATGGAAATATTGAAGTTCACTTTGGGGCGTTAATATAGTGACATGAGATTTGATTAACAAAAGCGTCAGTTTCGACGTGTCTACAGTTGCCCCGCCTTGGCGTCTGCTTTGCAAGGGAGTGAGACGGAATGGAGAGAAAGTGTAACAAACGGAATGAAGTGGAGCGAACTGATAAGTAGACGCCAAGGTGTGATGAGACACGCCTCAGACACTAAGCATGGAAAATCTTTCCAAGATTCTGAACGAAAACAACTCCGAGTAATTCCAAGGAAGCATCAATTTGCTGGATAAAAGAGACTAAACTAAATAAATAAAATGTGCACGCGGGCACGACAGGGAGACACCATTGGAGAGCGGTTACCAGCCAATGTGGACGTGCTGCAACCAAGGTAGATTTGCAGAAAAATAAAGGGAATTGAGATGGAGACCCAGCAAAGGGACATTTTCAAGGAACTAGCCTGAGCGGCTTCAAAGAGAATAAAGTACTTGATTTGGAATGGAATATCTTATGTCAACTCAAACAAGAGCGAGTGACCTTCATTATTGCCATAATATAAAGATTTTCATCATGAAACTCAAAATCCTATATGATGCATGCTGGGCTAAAAGGAAAAGATAAAATAAACTAAAAATAGAAAATAATCAAGGATAATATTACTATGCCATCTAGATTTAGTCAAGAATCCAAGTCTCTGAGCTGACACTAAGCCGAAGCCCGTTTGTCCACGCATCAACTCAGAAAGTGAAACCATCATCCCAGACCTTTAATGACTCAACGGCCTATCCGTGTGATCAAGACTCCCCTGGAATTATCACTGTTTTTGTTGACAAAGGAGAACTCAAATTCCAGATTCATCAGAACTACATGGTCCTTGATATACTATAATAGTGTAGAATACCATATAGTAACAATGCTCACAGGAAACAAACACAAAACGATGTTGCTCCCATAGTGATGTAAAACCAACCTTAGACCTATTTGCAAGCATTCAAGTTTGAGCAGCGGACTCACACTAGCGAGCTTACCCGTATGGCGCACACTAGTACCCGATGGCGACTAGGCGATGTTGGAGAGGGTCCGAGGTGGGACCTTTAGGCTCCAGTGGTTGGCTAGCTTGGGAAGAACCCCAAATGGGCCTAGGATGCCCAAATCATGGGCGGCCAACACACCAAGGGTGTGGGTTAAGTGGATGCTCTCACAACTCGCCCGCGGTGGTCACTCAATTTGGTGGCAATTTAAATCGGACACTCTCATTCCGCCGACGGAGTAACTAAAGCAATACTAAGCTAAGCAAGTCCATTACAGCAATGAGGGATGTTCAGGAGCTCACCTAGCCAGCGTGAAGACGCCGACTCCGTCCGGAGACGGGGGCGAGCGGGGAGGCGAGGGTATGCACCCGCACGCCGCGTCGATTGAAGCTTCAAACCTACGACTTAATAATGACATGAACTACACCCCATGCAAGGGGGGGATCTTGGGGTGGGGATTAAGTGAATTACAGCCAAAACTACCTCCACGCAGGGAGGGGCGTTCAGCCGGCCAAGCGGGGTGGGGAATTATGCAAAGAGGACCGACTTTCCGAGCTCCGCCGGTTCTGCCTTTCTTCTGTATTTCTGGACAGGGGGTCGATGTTGACGCTGCCAAAAATTTCACCGAGCTCAGAACCTGATGAGACTTGCGCCAAAATCTTGCTAACGGACCAAGGATGATCTCTGAATTTTTGCTGAGCCTGGTACAGTAGTTTCTGGCCAGGGCAGAGTCTGGAACCGGACTGATTGGTTCTACCTCTGTCTGGTGCAGAACAATGTGGCTGGTTGCAGAGGATGCCACGATCACTACCAAGCTCTGATTGAGGCGAGACCTGAACCGTTGGAACCGTGGTCGAGTCTTCTTTCTGTCGACACCGACGGCGAGGTCGTCAGATGTCGGAGAAGACCGGGACGATCAGATGAGTAGAGGGGTGTCGGTTCTGGCTCCTATAAATTGACCTGACACACTTGGAGTATAAAATTCGTAACTTGAGATGCCGATGTCCAAATTCTGCTCTTCTTCTTGAGGATGAAAGAGGACTTGAGAGGGAAGAATTTTGATGAAGAACACTTGTTCTGAATCCCAAAAGGTTCGCCGTGGCCGAGCTTCCACTCTCGCTCTGGCTCTCTGCCTGGGGTCTTCTGCGCAGTCGAGGGAGATCGGCTCCTACGGACAGCTCCAACCTCGGAAGCTGGCGAGACCACCTTTGTTGGAAAGCTAACTCGCAGACGATTCCAGCAATGTAGGCCTTGTCACCTGAATCTGTGAGAGACGGTCGTGGCTGCCTCTGCAAGTTGCTGCAACTCTACTGCCTGAAACAGAGATAGAATGAGGAGATGTGCAAGGGGAGAGCAAGGGGGAGGGGGGGTGAACTTGGTTTGACCAAGGGGGAGGTGGGGGGCGAATTTGGGAGCTTGGGGGTGGGGGGAGATGAAAGGGCACAGCCCAAGGGGAGGGAAATTCGAATTTGGGCTTAGGGAAGAGCCCCTTCAACCTTGGGGAGAGGAAGGGGTGCTTAGGAAGTGGTGTTGGGTAGTTGGGGGTTGGGAGGTGGGGTGTGGATTGGAGGATGCCACCTTGGGTTGGAGGGGGAGTTAAATGAGTGTATGGGGAAGGGGAGAGGTCTTAATGAGGGGTGAATGGGGAGGAGAGAGAAAATTCCGAAAATTGGGGTGGAGGGAGAGAGAGAGAGAGGGGGGACCCCTTAGAGAGAGAGAGAGGGATAAAGAGAGAGAGAGATATTGAGAGAGGAAGCTAGAGGGATTTGGAGTTTTTCTGGAATTCAATATTCATGCATTAGTTCTTACATATGAGGAGTGGGGTGGCCTATTTATAGGCACAAGACATTTCACATGACCATACTGACCCTGACAACTGACATAATGACCAAATACTCTAAGGGAGGGGCGCCCTTGGGCCTAGCCCACTATTTGGGCCCAATAGCCTAATGAACCAACATAATGACACACGACTTAGGAAAATGACTTTCTAACCTAGGTACATGACTCAAATAAAGGGGAAATTACATGATTAAGACTCAAATAAAAATAAGGAAATTACATGACTTGACTCACTAACACATGAGGAACATAATGGCGTACACCGATGATCAATCCGAGCTTCAAAAAATGTGGAGGGGCAAGGGATGTCCCCATCATACCCCCAGGGTGGGGAAAACTCGACCCTGTCGAGTATGGGTCCACGAGGGAAGTAGCACACCGAACTGCGGCTCTGGGCGATCCATGATCTCTATACTCAACCCGCGACCATAGTCGGGGAACGGCGCTTCAGCTCGACAAAGTGGCTCGGTCATACCCTGATGCTGGCTATGATGTCTTGCTTGCCTAGTATTGCTGCCGTATGCTCACGTCGGGCTCTCGGGCTAATTTGTGGTGACACTCCGAAGGTGTCTCTCGCAAGGATAGGTGTAAGCTCAAGGCACTCACTAGGATCCACCGCGGTGCCCCTAGAGGGTGCTGGATCCGCCACATGAGAGATGGAAAGAATCCCAAAAACCCTTTTGAAAGTTCAACCCATAAGCCGGGTTGCCAAAGCCACTCGGAACTTGGCAAGGTCCAAGTCCTTGTGCCCTCAATTTGGAGGTGACCCTAAAGTAGAGCCACTCCAAAGCCATCATCGCCAAGTTATCAACTTGGAATTCAAAGTGGTGCTTAGGAGTTTGTGCTCGCTTCTTGTGAATCTCACCGCTTGTTACTTGATACTTGCTTGAATGCGTATGCCATGTGAGTTGACAATGTATGGTATGAAAAGGTGGTCCGGGGCAGCCACATGTAGATCGATCATGCTTTGATGCTATGAAGATTGTGACAGGCTCAGGGGGGCCGGGACATCCATAGATGAACCTTTTATGCATGGGTATGACAAATGTCGGGGGACCCGGACATCCCTGTATGCTCCTCTCATACTTAAGACTCATGATGAATGAGGGTGGGCCAATACATCCAAATACGGTCCACTTATGCTTCCTACTTGACATGTGGGTGATGTAAATGAATGTACCCGACTTATAAATCATGCCAAGTGGTGTTGTATGCCAAGACTTATGCACTCTTGTGACAAAGATGTCTCCTATGTGTGGGCCTTTGGACTTCCATTGGAATGGGTCGAAGGGGTCTAGAAAGGTGGATATCATGAGATGGGGCACTTCCTCGATCCCTAGGTGTATACCACCCAAAGTCATGGTTCCCATGGTGTAACCCGGCTCTGGGATGGGGTGGATTGGATCAAACATGGTGGGTTGGGGTAGGGAAAGGTAGGTGGTAGTTAAGGTGGTTGGGTTACTTGGGTTCCTTGACTCCCATTGGAATGGATCATAGGGATCATAAAGTGGGTTACCAAGGGGCTCCATGTCCTCAAGATCCTCAAAAGGTGATGAGTCGTCTTCTTCTAGTGGAATGGTTGGGCCGGTGTATGGGGTGGGCTGGTTGGTCAAGGTTTTAGGAATCACAATGGCAGGGGAGTGGACCAGGATGGGCTCTTCCACTATGGGGAGAAGGAAAAGGATGTCACTAGTGTAGCAACCAATAGTGCAAACCGAGGAGATAGACCCAATGCATGGATGGATGAGGTTAAGGCTCTTGGGTTGGTCCGCTCCTAGGGCCAATAAAGAAGTCAAGTCTGATTGCCACTTTAGACCTTTGAGGAGATCATCCCAATCTTCTACCTCATAGTAGGATTGGATTGTGGTGTGATAGGAGTGGAGGGGAACAATTTGGGATGGATATCCCAAAGGTGAGAGAGGTGGGGGTGAGCTAGGAAGGGTGGGTCCTTGCTTGAGCCAATGGAGTATATGCTCATTCATGGTGAAGGTGGGTGACTCTTGAAGATCCGGGCTATTTGAAGTGGTAAAGGGTTGAGGCTTTTCCTTACCATTGGTGTGATCTTGGGCTTTCTTATGGGTGGGAATGGGTTCCGGACTAGCATCTACTCCCATGTGGAGGGTTGTGGAGGTTTCAATTCCTAGTGTTAATGGGTTGGGTAGGTCTAATGCGGGAGAATTGGTGATAGCTGGAGCATGGTGCACTTGGGGTGGTGGGCAAGGGTGGACTTGGATCGGAAGGGGAAGTAGAGGAGGCCTAGGTTGGGGAAAGATTGGTGTAGGAAGCGGGAGGTGAGTTGGGTGAGGGGTTTTGGGTTTGGGGATGGTGGCCATTATGGGCCTTGGTGGAGGGGTGGACACGGTGTCCACATGGTTTTTAATGGTGAGGGTTGGATGAGTGGTGGTCACCATGGAGGGAATTGGGTCGGTTAGGGGTCTCTTGCCCTTGGGATCATTTGGGGTGGAAGTGGGGGCTAAAGAGGCTTGACTAGTGTAGGTTAGTGAAGGGGGTTTTGGTTGGGGTGTGGGGGCCCTCATGGGATTAGGTGGGGAGGTGGAGGCCTTGGAGACTTGGGTTCTAGTGGTAAGGGTTTGGACGGGTGGGTTTGGAGGAGTGAGAGCGCTCCTCGAGTTTTGGTAACCCGGGTAGGAAGGGGACATATATTTTGCTCTAAGTTGCTCCTTCATGTCCTTCCAAGTGGTGATGGGAGTTTCCCTTCTAAGTATCTTTAGCCCGACAATTTGCATCCAATAAGTTTCCGCCCGTTTGGTAAGTTGCATTTTGGCAACCAATGCCTTTTCATCCTCGGATATATGATACCAAGTGAAGTATTGGTCCATTGTAGCTTCCCAATCTAAATATTCTCTAGGAGAGGTTCCATCAAAGGTGGGAAGTGGGAAAGGGACCATTCTATCGTCTGTCCTTGGGGCGGGCCTATTTTCTCCAAGTTGGTTGAGTCGGTCCGATATGTTATCAAGCCGCTCATTGGCATAGGTCAAGACTTTCATGAAGTAGTTGACATGGCCAGGGAAGTTATGGGTGTTAGTGGTAGGCATCTCTTGGTGGCTTGGACTTATGGAGTGGGCCGATTGGTAAGGTTGATATGAGGTGGCCATACTAGGGGACAAGAGTGATGCACTTGAAGACTCTAAATGCATAGACATGCCCTAGGACCAACTTGATAGAGACAAGTTGTGAACTTGCTCTGATACCACTTGATGTAAAACCAACCTTAGACCTATTTGCAAGCATTCAAGTTTGAGCAGCGGACTCACACTAGCGAGCTCACCCGTATGGCGCACACTAGTACCCGATGGTGACTAGGCGATGTTGGAGAGGGTCCGAGGTGGGACCTTTAGGCTCCAGTGGTTGGCTAGCTTGGGAAGAACCCCAAATGGGCCTAGGATGCCCAAATCATGGGCGGCCAACACACCAAGGGTGTGGGTTAAGTGGATGCTCTCACAACTCGCCCACGGTGGTCACTCAATTTGGTGGCAATTTAAATCGGACACTCTCATTCCGCCGACGGAGTAACTAAAGAAATACTAAGCTAAGCAAGTCCATTACAGTAATGAGGGATGTTCAGGAGCTCACCTAGCCGGCGTGAAGACGCCGACTCCGGCCGGAGACGGGGGCGAGCGGGGAGGCGAGGGTATGCACCCGCACGCCGCGTCGATTGAAGCTTCAAACCTGCGACTTAATAATGACATGAACTACACCCCATGCAATGGGGGGCTCTCGAGGTGGGGATTAAGTGAATTACAGCTAAAACTACCTCCACGCAGGGAGGAGCGTTCAGCCGGCCAAGCGGGGTGGGGAATTATGCAAAGAGGACCGACTTTCCGAGCTCCGCCGGTTCTGCCTTTCTTCTGTATTTCTGGACAGGGGGTCGATGTTGACGCTGCCAAAAATTTCACCGAGCTCAGAACCTGATGAGACTTGCGCCAAAATCTTGCTAACGGACCAAGAATGATCTCTGAATTTTTGCTGAGCCTGGTACAGTAGTTGCTGGCCAGGGCAGAGTCTGGAACCAGACTGATTGGTTCTACCTCTGTCTGGTGCAGAACAATGTGGCTGGTTGCAGAGGGTGCCACGATCACTACCAAGCTCTGATTGAGGCGAGACCTGAACCGTTGGAACCGTGGTCGAGTCTTCTTTCTGTCGGCACCAACGGCGAGGTCGTCAGATGTCGGAGAAGACCGGGACGATCAGATGAGTAGAGGGGTGTCGGTTCTGGTTCCTGTAAATTGACCTGACACACTTGGAGTAGAAAATTCGTAACTTGAGATGCCGATGTCCAAATTCCGCTCTGCTTCTTGAGGATGAAAGAGGACTTGAGAGGGAAGAATTTTGATGAAGAACACTTGTTCTGAATCCCAAAAGGTTCGCCGTGGCCGAGCTTCCACTCTCGCTCTGGCTCTCTGCCTGGGGTCTTCTGCGCAGTCGAGGGAGATCGGCTCCTACGGACAGCTCCGACCTCGGAAGCTTGCGAGACCATCTTTTTTGGAAAGCTAACTCGCAGATGATTCTAGAAATGTAGGCCTTGTCACCTGAATCTGTGAGGGACGGTCGTGGCTGCCTCTGCAAGTCGCTGCAACTCTGCTGCCTGAAACAGAGATAGAATGAGGAGATGTGCAAGGGGAGAGCAAGGGGGAGGGGGGGTGAACTTGGTTTGACCAAGGGGGAGGTGGGGGGCGAATTTGGGAGCTCGGGGGTGGGGGGAGATGAAAGGGCACAGCCCAAGGGGAGGGAAATTCGAATTTGGGCTTAGGGAAGAGCCCCTTGAACCTTGGGGAGAGGAAGGGGTGCTTAGAAAGTGGTGTTGGGTAGTTGGGGGTTGGGAGGTGGGGTGTTGGAGGATGCCACCTTGGGTTGGGGGGGGAGTTAAATGAGTGTATGGGGAAGGGGAGAGATCTTAATGAGGGGTGAATGGGGAGGAGAGAGAAAATTCCAAAAATTGGGGTGGAGGGAGAGAGAGAGAGGGGGGGACCCCTTAGAGAGAGAGAGAGGGATAAAGAGAGAGAGAGATTGAGAGAGGAAGCTAGAGGGATTTGGAGTTTTTCTGGAATTCAATATTCATGCATTAGTTCTTACATATGAGGAGTGGGGTGGCCTATTTATAGGCACAAGACATTTCACATGACCATACTGACCCTGACAACTGACATAATGACCAAATACTCCATGGGAGGGGCGCCCTTGGGCCTAGCCCACTATTTGGGCCCAATAGCCTAATGAACCAACATAATGACACACGACTTAGGAAAATGACTTTCTAACCTAGGTACATGACTCAAATAAAGGGGAAATTACATGATTAAGACTCAAATAAAAATAAGGAAATTACATGACTTGACTCACTAACACATGAGGAACATAATGGCGTACACCGATGATCAATCCGAGCTTCAGAAAATGTGGAGGGGCAAGGGATGTCCCCATCACATAGGGATCCAAGCGTCCCGAAACCTGCACTCTTCTGCACTTGAAAATTCATTAGTCCACATAATCAAAAATAATCCTCAATAAAGCATGACATGATCATAAGTGCTTAATCATTAATAATTCAAACAAAGTAATAGCACTTAAGTTCATCAAAGCGCAGGGAGAACCAAATTCATAAGCCCACAAAACACGACCGGATGTAACGGCGTTAAAATCATGAAAGGCGCCTGACCACAGGGCGTCAAAAGATATAACACGCCCTTCACTAAGGCATGAAAAGCATCGAGAGGCCAAGAAGGAAACGACCCAGAAAAGGACGTTAAATAAAACACGACTTCTGCCAAGTCGTCAATTAAGAAATTGACGCCCCAACAGAAGGCGTTAATTAACCTCATGCTTCCGTTTCCAATTCGAAAGCTAAACCTAGTCCTAATGGCCATCCACCTTCTAACTCCGAACAGCCTTAAACCCCTTCATCCTCCTATAAAAGGAAATACTTCCCTTAGATCAATCAAAGCAAACCCTCAGAGTTTCTCCGTTTCTTATGTTGTTCGTGTTCTTCCTCTCGCAGGCACTGCAACTGTCTAAGCTTTCCCTGCAAATCGAAGATGGAGAGAGCGCTCAAAAGGTCCAAAACTTCCACTCCCAGGCTTACTGAGATCAACGGGCACATCAGCAATAGAATTTCCCTGAATCAGGTAATGATTGATTCTTCTGTTCTACTTACAGCATACCTTCACGTCTTTCTGCCTTTCTTCTGATCCTTCATGTTTCCTTCCTCTGTATGCTTATTAATCCTTTTGTCTATGCATTTTTCCTTTTCTTCCACAGGACTATCCTAATGTGCCAGGAGCCCGGAGGTTTACCAAAATCAAGTGGCTGCCACTTATCCTCTCCAAGTTCTCTTCAGATATGAGGGTATACCTAGCAAGATGGCACCTTTTAGGTCTAGTTACCCATGCCAAATACTATGATCAAATCCACTTAGATTGGGCTACCATAGGAGCTCTAATTGAAATATGGCACCCTTCCACTCATACATTCCTCTTCTCAACCTTTGAAGCCACCATCCTATTAGAAGAATTAGAAATGATCTTGGGCTTGAAGAGAATGAAGCAAGGGGATGAGGAAAAGATGGCCATCATGCCAAAACCAATCTCCTCACATGAACTATTAACCACATTGATACCTAGCCCGAACTTAATGAATCAAGGCCACCAAGGGAATCAATCTTCTGAAGCTAGCCTCTTGGGTGTATAAGAGAGCGGATCAAGCTAAAGAGGAAGAAGAAATCGAACGGGTGACCAAGGCCTTTGTGGTATGCTTAGCAGGAGCACTCTTATTCCCGTCCACATAGGATTTCCTAGAGGAGGCCCAATTAAGCGCCGTGGTGAGCCTATGGGAGGGAGAGAGAGTTGGACCGGCTATCCTAGCCTATCTCTATAGTGGGCTAACCTCGGTGGCGATGGGAAGACCCATCTACGGATGCATGCTAGCACTCTCTAGTTGGGTAGACCTCCACTTCAAGTTTGATCCATGTGATGAGGCCTAACAATCCTCAAGAATCTTCTCAAAAAGCCCACTCTCTTACATGACCGGCTCACTTGGGATAAGCAATAGGGTAACGAACCGGATTCCTCAGATCAAGAAGAGAGCGGAATGGAGGGAACACCTCAAAGTGATGCCAAAGAACCTCTTTACTTGCGCCCCGGGAATACTCAAACTTCAAGAGCTCCGTGCAAGGTTCTCTCTCGGGACAGACCTTAGACTCATCGGCGCTTCAGATTTCGTGCTATACAATTCATATCGGTGCCTTCCTCAACTCGGGCTTCCACGGTAAGTATTCGAAGATCCATCTCATCTCCCTCCGATCAAGACACGGGACCTTGGCAGCAATGAGGATGGAGAAGAAACAACCACTATCCAAGCTCTGTGGAAGATCAATAAAGCACACCAGCCTGTGGAAAATTTAGAAGAAAACAGAGATGAATGGAAGTCTTATGTAACTGCTTTGAGAAAACTGAGGCCCAAAGTGGCTCATTAATTGCAATGTAATCTTTCTTTCAAATGAATCAATAATATTTTTCTGATTGAGCCATATCACTACGTCTCCGATCAAATCCTCCAAAAGCCTGTGATTCTGTTGCAAATAACGACTCAAGCAACGTCATTAATTCATAAAGTGACGCCTCAACATAGGTCGCCTCCCATTGCCCCCTCTCTTAAAATGGACGCCTCTACCGATGGGCGTTAACTGAATAACGACCTAAACCAAAGCGTTAATTGATTCAAATCCCCAAAATATATTCGTTGAAATTCCAAAAGTAACGCCCTCAGAAAAGCCACGTTTCATCAAAATAACGCCTTGAGCTCAAACGTTAATAAAAAACAGTAATAATTACTCCTCTCACATCAATCAATCCCCATTGAATGCATCTGACGACGGTTATCATTCCCCATGCATAACAAAATAACGCCTCAAGCAACGTCGTCCATTATCAAACACGCCTTCAACTGTGGTCGTCACTTTCACAAAACACGCCCCGACTTAGGGCGTTACTTCTTTTTGACCGTTCAACTTTCCTTTCCCTCCTTTCTTCTTCTTCCTTCGTCCTATTTTCTCTTCCTTCTCTTTCTTTCCTCCTTCTGCAACCCTAACCGCAACCCTCGTTCTCCCTCTCTCTATCTTTCTCACTCTCTCCCATTCTCACCCTAGCCTTGAACGATGGCCGGCGGTGGCGCTCACAAGCGGCAGCGGGTGGCCGCCCCCGAGGTTGTTGATCTAGGCGAGGATGCCCACGCCGAGGAGGGAGCTCCTCCGGTGATGGCCGAAGGGGATCCACCGACGGCGGAGCACGGTGACGAAGCCGGAGAAGAACAAGAAGGCGACGGTGAAGACAGAGAAGACGGAGAAGGCGAGGAAGAAGGTGAAGGAAATGAAGAAGGACAAGACGAGGAAGAAGAAGAAAGAAATGAAGAAGAACAACCGAGGGCCGTCGTCCCACGCCCCGGCCAACTCTGGCGGCCACGTCACCCACGCCCCCAACCGGCAGAGCCAAAGCACCGCAAGGTAGGCCCCCAACCCTATTTCTATTTTTTTTGAATTTTATTTTCTATTTTTCTGTAATTTCCATAGCCCTCGGGTAAAAACCCCTGTAACTCAGAAAAGAGACGCCCCCAGTAGGGGCGTGACTTAGAAATGAAACGCCTAACCCAAGGGCGTTAATTCAATTAATTTCTTGAAAAATAATTAACCCCAATAAAACACGCCCTACAGCATGTCGTCTATTAAAAATTTATCATTTCTCATATCATGCTGTTAATTCCATGCTTTTAATTATTTTTCCATGAATTATTCGCATGCTGTTATTTTTATTTCATTTTCTGAAAGTCCTGAAAACAACGCCCCCCACCAGGGCGTTAATTCAATGAAAGACGATCAAACCAGCGGACGTCAAATCATTAATTTCAAAAATCATTATGAGGCCCCAAAACTCCCATTTGAAAACAACGTCCCTCACAGGGGCGTGACTTAAGCAAAAGACGACCCTGGGATGGGCGTCTCCTAAAAAAACCTTAAGAAATTAGAGATTAACCACCAAACCACGCCCAATACAGAGGCGTTCTTAGATAAACAGCGACCTAGGGTAGGTCGTGAATTCAAAGCACACTTAAGAACCACGCCCCTCCCAGGGGCGCTAATTCAACAAACCACGACCCAAGGGTGGTCGCTAATTAAAATCAAACATCAACATAACCCAGGGCAATCAAAATGAGATTCAGCGTGAATAATCAAAATAATTAAGCGAAAATTCTTTTCTTTATGCATGCAGGGGTTGATGAGGACGCGCATCTCCTGGGTCATGGTCCGGGCAGCATACCACGGCCTCCCTGAGTTTCAGAGAGCGAGGGTAGATGCCATGGGGTTTGGGGCCTTTCTATCCATAGAGCCAGTTAGGCCAGACCTACCACTTATCCAGGTTCTACGGGAGAGATGGGACAGGACTAGCCGGGCATTCCTGATGCCCTGGGGGCATATGGTTCCTACCCTGGAGGATGTAGCCAGGATTACAGGGTTGAGGGTAGACGAAGAGGCTGTGAGCGGGATCACCTTACCAGACTACACCGAGCTTACCCAGAGGTTGCTAGGATTGGAGATGGTCTATGAGACACCCAGCGAGTGTAGGACTATTTTCCGCACAGACCTGACTTCGGTGATGGGCTTAGGGGATGCTAGGCATAGGTCCGGGGAGACCCTAGAGCAGTTCTCGCAGAGGCTGACTGACGGGGCTAGGGCGGTCTACTGCCAGGACCCGGCAGATAGGGAGAGAGCAGACCTTGACCTGAGGAGGTTTCTACTGCTGCTACTAGGGAGGCTATTGCTGGGGATGAAGGGAGATGTCATCAACTGCCGATTCCTGGGCATCCTCGAGGACTTAGAGGGAGTCGGTAGATACGCCTGGGGAGCTGCGCTGCTGGCGCACCTGCTAGCCGACTTGTCCACCGGGACAGGTCGAGAGACGACCGTCAGTGGTTTCTCACCTTTTCTTCAGGTATGCATTTTTTCTTCTTTCTTTTCTTTTATTATGCATGTGAATGCCTCACTAATGCTATGCATGGATGTAGGTTTGGAGCCACCTATACATGCCGATAGGGCGCACCGACCCACGGCCTGGAGGTGAGGGAGCGTTCCCTCTAGCGCCGCGCTGGCTGCCGGTGGTCTTCGGGGCCCCACTCGGCTACGAGTTGTGGGTTCTACGGAGAGAGTTCCGCGACTTTCCTCCCTCGCTGGTATGTATGAATGCATTTTTTTTGTATTTATTTGAATTTATTATGATTATGATGGAATGATGATAATATGCATGTTTATAGATGCAGGTGCGATGGAGACCCTATGAGGGTATGACGGATGACGACCAGCCGTGGGTCGTAGCGGGCCGTCCTCGCTTTGAGCGTGAGCTTTGGGTTCACTGCTTGAGCGAGATCGAGCCGTTACGGCTTAGGTTGGTGATGAGGACCCTGGGCCTACACCAGGAGTGGGTAGAGGTCGGAGAGCCACGAGGGATCGGGAAGAAGACGTGCGGTCGCACAAAGGCGATCGACTGGAGAGTGCGGTTCGAGGAGCAGTACGCCGACTGGCAGCGAGGCGGGACCAGAGTCACCTCTCGGGTGACTGACAGCTCTGAGTACCTCCGGCGCTACTGGGAGGTTTACGCCGGACGGCCACAGATGAGGGTCCTAGGGGTACGTATGAATGCAATTATTTTAAATGCAAATGCTTATGTATATCTATTATGCAACTAATGTGTAATGAATGCAGGACGCGCGTGATATTGCAGCGGTGGATGCACTGGCCTACCTATACAGCCTGGTGGACCAGCTAGCTGCCACGCGGGCAGACTTAGAGACCCTGGTGAGTTTTTAAATTATTTCTGTATGCAAATGTGTTTTTTGTTGAATTATTGATGATTAGCCACTGACGATCTTAATGAATGCAGCGTGCCCAGCAGGGAGCAGTGAGAAGAGATCCAGGGGAGGCGTCTAGCTCGAGGGGACCCAGTGCAGAGGCGACTGCACTGGCAGAGTAGTTGGCAGGAGAAGAGGCACGGGCTGAGGCAGTAGAGCGCGACCTCGCCTCACGGGTAAATTCTAAACTCAAACCTCATTCAAAAATTGATTATATATATTGTGTACTGATGAAGTTGTTTTGCAGACTGAGGAGCTCCGAGCCGCGCTTGCTTGTGTTGATGAGGGCTTCCATGTGACGAGCACACAGGTGAGTGGTTCAATCATGTGTTGCTTGAATTGCTAGATTACTGAATCATTGCATTAATTATGGAATTGATGATTTGTTTACCTATTTGCAGGCTACTCAGCTTCAGGCGGTACGTACCAAGTTGGCGATCCGCGATCGGCGAATCTCAGAGCTAGAGAGGACCTTGAGGCATCGGGAGGAGCTGCCTCAGGATGTGGCAGAGTTACGGGTCGCCCTCGAGCTGGAGAGGAGGGAGCGGGCCCGGGAGCGCGAGGAGCGTGCTCGTGAGCACGAGGAGCTGGCGGACCTGAGGACTCAGCTAGTCCTTTCTCAGGAGCGGCTTCGAGTGTCAGAGGAGCGTCTGCAGTGAGGCCGGGAGCGGGCGCGAGCGGCAGGGTTCAGCTTCGGCGGCTCCTCTTACATGGCAGGCTCTTCCTTTCGACTGAGGAGTGAGACAGGGGACCAGGCTCGAGGTCCAGCGGCTTCACGGGGCTCCATGCCCCCCCCACCAGCACCACCTCGGGACGCCGAGGGTGAGGTTGAGAGCAGGAGAGAGGAGGGTGGAGGCGAGAGCTGAGAGACTTACTTATACCCCTCCACCTTCACACTTGTACATGAGATATATATATATATATGAGATTTGAGCTTTTGTTTACCTGAGCACTTTGTGTGGTTGTGGACTTGTGTTTGTGTACTTTTCTCTTTCCACGTTCTTCATTTTTGCTTCGCTTTGCCCTGTTCCTGCAACTGTAATCCATACTTTGAACAAATAGGTTAATTCATCTGTTCGACTTGGCCCCTTGCTCAATAAGCAAGGGGTATCAATATTTTGACCTTAATGACGGGTCAAGGGGCCAAGCCTTTAATCAAATAAGGTAAATGAAATAACTGATAAAAGGGGAGATGCGACATGCAAGCACTCATATGCAGACGATAAATAAAAGATGCCCATGCAAAAGAATGCAAGCATACATCGTGAAGAAATGCATTTTTATATATATATTTTTTTGTTATTTTCCTGAAAGACGCGCCCTAGATAAGGTCGTTCTTCAAACAAAAGACGTCCTAGGTGACGGCGTGAATTTTGACAAAGATTTTGAATTTTGAGAGAGTGACGACCTGAACAAAGGCGTTATTTTAAAAGAGACGGCCTAAACAAAGGCGTTACTTAAATAAAAAAGCGCCTTAAGCGAAGGCGTTAATTGTTTTTATTTTCCAAATTGGGTTGACAAGGCTACCCAGACCGTGGGTCCTACACGGTCACCATTAAAATTCATTAACCTTTCTTGAATAATTAAAAGGGAGTTGACGTGATAATGATTAACTTATATTCGAGATTTCGCATGGTGCAATCTCCTAGGTCCGTCTCGACCATTCTGCCGGATTATGATTTACCACAAAGGAAGGGATGGAAGAAGATATAAGGAAGCCCATAAGGGATTCTGAGATGCCCGAAGCAAAGCTACCTCCCCTGCCCTATGCCCGTTGGGGTTCGGTCTTTGGCGTAGGGAAACTTTGTTGCCTTTTGCCTCTTTTATATTGCACGCATACGCCCAAGGTTTTCCTTGCGGGGACTTTGCCCTCTTGACATGCTTTTTTTTTAACCACTTGACTTTCACTTTGAAATTGATTTGCATTGAGCAACCTAATTGTACTTGGGCTTTTTGCGGCATTTCGTTCCCTTTTGGGCCCTGACTTCCACCTACTGGGGCGGCGGATAGACTTGGTGGATCTACCCCGAGGCCTCCCTTCCTCCCTTATGGGCCGAAGAGGAAAATAATGGGTATTATCTTCACCTTTAGTCAGGTTTTGACTTTCCATCGGATCTTGCACCGCTTGAGTTCAAGAATAAAGCGTGTTAGTGTGTGCGGATGTCAACCCCATTTTAAGTTAATCAAGACTGATAAATGAATTCAGAATTTTGACCTTTCGGATTTTAGGCCCTCGTGTGCCATGGCAGCCCTTTTGAAAATTTTCAATATTCATTTTTCTTTGGATTTTAGAAATTCTATATATTTTTTTTGGATTTTTGAAATCAAGGGTAGTATTTCTTAAGATACAAACCATTCCAAGGGTGATTTAACTCTTCTCCTTCAGCATTAATCAGTTTATAAGCATTGCCAGGATAAACATCTTTTATAACAAAAGGTCCTTCCCAATTTGGTTGGAGTTTTGAGCGGGGGCCTCTAGGTTTTACAAAAATTCTCTTGATTACCATCTCACCGACTTTAAATTTTCTCTCAATTACCTTCTTTTGATAAAAACGTGAGAGCCTATTCTGATAAACACGCGAATGCTCAGCGGCGACCAGACGCTTCTCATCTAGAAGTTCCAATTGAGCAAGGAGTGAATCACGACGCTCATCAATAGAGAGTTCCTTGTCCAATTGTACTCACAGAGATGGAATGAGAATCTCATAAGGGACTACCGCCTCCATTCCATAAGTAAGGGCGAAAGGGGTTTGCCCAGTGGGGGTACGAATGGAAGTGCGATAGGCCCAGAGAGCTTCAACTAGCTTGTCCAGCCAATCCAAAAATTTATTAGCCTCACACGTCTTTTTAATAATTTTGATCAAAGTTTTGTTAGTTGCCTCTGCTTGACCATTGCCCTGCGGATAATAGGGGGAAGAATGATGCAATGCAATGCTATACCTGTTGCGGAGATCCTTGAGCTCTTGAGAAATAAATTGGGGTCCATTATCGGTGATGATGGTGCTTGGGATGCCGAACCTTGCGATGATGTTCTTCATTATGAACTTGCAGACAGTTGATGCTTTGATCTCCACGTAAGCTTCTGCTTCCGCCCACTTGGTGAAGTATTCCGTTGCCGTCAGGATGAACGACTTTTGCTTGGTCAGGAGGTTCGAATCACCAAGAGGTCCAATGATATCAAAAGCCCACATGGAGAAGGGCCATGGGGAGGACATAGGATGGAGTGAAGAAGCAGGAGAATGAATTTTGTCGACGTGCAGTTGGCACTTAACACACCTACGAACATAAATGGAACAATCCTCTTCTAGAGTGGGCCAATAGAAACCTAGCCTAAGAATCTTCTTAGCTAGCATCTGGCTGTTCACATGACCACCACATACTCCAGAATGCGCCTCTTCCACAACCTTCCAAGATTCATCATCGTCGAGGCACCTTAACAAAACACCTGTGAGCCCTCTTTTGTAGAGCACACCTCCAACCAAAACATAACGATGAGCCACTCTTCTAATTGCTTTCTTCTCTTCCACAGTGGCTTCCTCGGGATAAGACTGATCATTGCAATATCTGGCAATCTCATAATACCAAGGTTTCTCTTCATCCGCCAACTCTTCTTGCCAATCCAATAGCATGACCTCTTTGCCTTTAAGAGCTTCCTTCTGCCTGTCCTTCTCAAGCACCTTATCCCTAACATCGAGGAATGCACGATCCTTAATAGCTGGAGTGTCACGCTGATGAATCAGAGGAACATGAAAATCACGCTCAGGAGGGAAGACCAAAGCAGAGGCCAAAGAGGCAAGAGCGTCGACTAAGATGTTCTGGCTACGAGGAACGTGCACGAAGATTAACTTGGTGAAGAGTTTGGCATAAGCTGAAGCAAGTTCCTGGTAGGGTTTAAGCTTAGGATTGATAGTGCGGCACTTGACAAGCACCTGGCGCAGAATAAGCTGACTATCACCCACAATTCGCAAATGAGTAACACCATATCGATGAGCGGTTTGAAGACCGGCCAAAAGAGCCTCATACTCAGCTATGTTGTTTGTGACAGGGAAAGTGAGCCGAGAAGCAAATGGGATGGTGACCCCTTCTGGTGTTAAAAGAACCATGCCGATCCCTCTTTCTTGCAAATTTAGAGCTCCATCAAAATGTAATGTCCACATAGGATCATGGGGTTGATTGATGGACATCAGTTCCTTATCTGGAAACTCCGAATTGACAGGATCAAAGCGAGGTAGAGGGTGATGAGCAAGATGTTCGGCAATGGCGTAGCCTTTGATAGCTTTCTGTTGAATGTAAGTGATATCAAACTGAGAAAGGAAGCTTTGCCAGCGTGCTAATCGATCAGTAAGGATAGATTTTTCAAGCAGGAATTTAATCGGATTCATGCGAGCAATGAGGTGAACCTTGTGAGCTAGGAAATAGTGTTTTAATTTCTGAACTACCCAGACCAAAGCAGCGCAAGTCTTCTCCATGGCTGAGTACCTCTGCTCACAGGGGTTAAGAAGTTTAGACAAATAGTATGCTGCCCTCTTCTTACCTTCTTCATCCACTTGAGCTAGGACAGCACCTACAGAGTCATCCAGGACTGAGACATAGAGAATGAGTGGTTTGCCTGGAATTGGCGGCCTCAGGACAGGAGGATTGGCCAAATAATCCTTTAATCCGTCAAAGGCTACCTGACACTTGTCATCCCAATTAAACTTGACTCCCGGCTTAGTGAGCTTGTAAAACGGCCTGCATCGTTGTGAATGCTGGGAGACGAAGCGACGAATAAATTGCAACCTCCCGATTAATCCTCGAACTTCCTTCAGATTCTTGGGAGGAGGCATATCTCTAATGGCCTTCACCTTGTTGGGATCAACCTCAATTCCCCTCTTGCTAACAATGAAACCAAGCAACTTCCCAGATGAAACGCCAAACACGCACTTCTTGGGGTTCATCTTCAATTGGTATTCTCGTGATCTTTGCAGGACCTGAGCTAGAACCCCAGGATGCTCAATCCTTGTTCTTGATTTCACTACCAGATCATCCACATATACCTCAATATAAATATGAATCATGTCATGAAAAATCGCCATCATAGCCCTCTGGTAGGTGGCTCCGGCATTCTTGAGACCAAAAGGCATGACCACATAACAGTATGTGCCCCACGGTGTAGTGAATGATGTTTTCTCTTGATCTTCCTCAGCTAGGCGAATCTGATTGTAGCCTGAAAAGCCATCTATGAAAGAGAGAGTCTCAAATCCTGCCGTATTATCGATTAGAACATCAATATGAGGGAGGGGGAAGTCATCTTTAGGACACGCACGGTTGAGGTCCCGGAAGTCTATACAAATCCGAACCTTTCCATCTTTCTTCATGACCGGGACGATGTTAGCCACCCAGTTGGGGTAGAGGACAACTCTAAAAAATCTAGCCTTATGGAGTTTGTCGACCTCTTCTTTCATCTTCAAAGCCATATTAGGGTGGAAACGCCTCAACCGTTGCTTGACCGGGACAGACCCTGCCTTAAGTGTAAGGCGGTGTTCAACGAGCGCAGGGTCTAATCCAGGCATATCCTCATAACTCCATGCGAACGTGTCCTTGTATTCTTGAAGAACCAAAATAAGTGCCTCCTCTTCGGAGGGCGGCAAATTCTTGCTGATGAGGACAATTCTAGGGTCTTCCTCGGTACCCAAATTAATTTCTTTGGTAGGCTCTTCTACAGAGGATGATGGTTCGTCGAATCTTTTCATGCCACTGGCAAAGGCATCAGCCTCGTCCTCATATCCTTCAAAACTTTCTTCCCCCTCTTCAATAGGGTCTTCATCATTCATAATCTCGTAGACACACAAACCCTCATAAGAAACAACTGTATCCTCATATTCCAATTCTGGCAGGATAATCGGATCCTCTACAAATTCCGAGATGACTAAACAAGCACAGCATCTTCTGGCCAACTCCAACAGAAATCTACGTGGAATCTGCTTACCCTTGGATTTCTTATGAAAATTTACCCCATGAACTTTATTAGAAGAAGAGGAGGAGCAACTAGCTTGATCAGTAGAAGGGAAAGAAGGAGGTGAAAAAGTGGATACAGAAGGAGGTACAGATGAAGACCCCTCACCAGAGGGGGAGAAAAGATTTATCAATGAATCATGGAAGAGTGGCCCCTGGGTCGGGACACACTCGGAAAAGAGATAAGAAGTCTCCTCAACGGAGATGGAAGACTGGAAAGTTGGAATTTTGACGTTTTTTTTTCATTTTTATTTTTATCTTTATTTTTATTTTCCTTTTCTAGAAGAAAATAATGTGAAGGGAGAACAACAGGAGGAGTGGAGATTGAAAGTTTGGAGAAAGATTGAATCAGTGATGGCCCACGCGGGGGCGTAATGGAGAGTCTGGAGAATTGCTCGAGGAGCAAAGGAGGAATCGGGAGAGAAACTTGGATTTAACTTGGAGAGAAATTGATCATAATCGGTGGCGGTCTCGGCACGCGACCAAACCAGTGAGAATGTAAGGAAGCAAGAAGAGACGGATGCATGGAAGTGAGGGAAAAGAGGCTGGCCCACAGCCTGTCCACCGTGAAACCTTCTTCATATGGAACATCTGGCACTCCAGTGTCAGTGTAGTCACTCAGCAACTGCCTCTTATCTGTAATTGCAGCCGGCATTTCAATCAATTCATGTATTAGTGGCGGCCATTCCGGATCAGTCGGCATAAAGAGGCGGCTCAAGGAAATAGTGATATCATTCATATCAAACCACCTGTACCATTCACATTCCGGATCATCCATTTTCCTTCTCTTGTAAGGCCTTAAGGATTCCAGGGCTTTATATGTGGCCAGCGGGGCAATATGACGAGCAAACTGTCTAGCATGAACATCCTGACAGTCTAGTATGGAAGTGATTATTGTAGTTTGCTCACTATTCTGAAAGCCACCTGTGACAAAATGCGTCTGCAATGTCCAAGTAAGCAGCTGGCGATCTGTCTTCAATGTAGATGTCATAACTGCCCACGGTTCATCTTCATTTTTGCCTGGCCCTTTGTAGCCCAAACCCCCTCTTGTAATCAATTTCTGAGGCTTTACAGGCCGAATCCTGCCTTGACAATTGGCACCCAGACCTTTGCCAGTTTGATACCCCATTTTCATTAAAATGTTCCAGCCATGGGTGTTCATCACCTTTTTCTTCTTCTTCCCCTTGGAAGGTAGGGGTGTCATAGCAACTGTTGTGATAGTCACGGATGGCGTCGACTGTGGGCGAGGGACGTCCAATACAGATAACAATGGCTTATTGGCAGGCCAAATAGAAGGAACTAATGAAGCCACATGAATATCCTCCTCTGGCAAAATTGGCATACTGGTGACTTTTATAATGCGGCCCTTGTGTGGAAATTTAAGGCATTGGTGATTTGTCGAGGGCACCGCATCGAGTTGTTGGATGTAGGGGCGTCCCAGAATGCCATTAAATGTCGGATCCATATCCAAAATATGGAAATCTACAGTGATGGTGGCTGGACCCAAACTGACCTTCAGTGTTATCATGCCTAGAGGAGGCTTCTTAGTGTTATCGTATGCAGTGACTGTTATGGTGGATGGCCGAATCAGATTCTCGGGAACGCCGCACATCTTCAAAGTGCTCGGCGGCAAGACGTTGATGGATGCCCCAGTGTCCACCAAACACTGTTGTACAGCCACCTTATTGATATCAACTGTGATGCATAGAGCATATTTTCTTGCTGAGATTGGTGCCAGCTCATGCTCATAAAACGTGATTGCTGGTTGACTGCCAGTAGGTGTTTTTAAGACTGCGGTTATCTGCTCGACCGGAATGTCCTCATTGACCATGACTTTCTGCAGATATTCCTTTAGAGCCATCTGATGAGTGGTCGACCTCTTGATCAGTTCTAGAATTGAAATTCTTGCCGGAGTCCGGTCCAAATGCTTTAACAAGTCGTATTATGTGCCTGGTATGGACCCCTGTTCTTGTTCCCGTTCTTGCGGCCCCTGCGCGGGCTCTAACTCTCTCTGTGGAAAAATGCGGTGGAACATCCGTCCACTGCGGAGCGGCGCCACGCCTTGACGCGCCTCTGTCGGGGCAAGTGTGGGAGGAGGGTTAGAAGGAGAAGAGGGTGTGTTAGTGTTGATAAGCGGTGGAGGAGTGTTTGAAGAAGGAGCCCCCACGGGGGGTGTTGGTGAAGAGTTCAATAAAGATGCCCCCGTTGGAGGCGTAGGAGTAGAAAGGGATACCCGAATGCGGGGGGAATTGGTGGGTGGTGGAATGAGGAGAGGTCTGGGTACAAAAGGTGGGGGAACCGATGGGGGGGAATCCTTGCTGGTGAAGGAGTAGTGGTGGCGGGTGCAGTGAGCGTTGGCGATGAGCGGATAAGGTGTGGCCTAGATGGTGAAAGTGAAGGGTTAGTGGTGGATGGAGAAGTTTGCTGTGTGGTAGGCTGTGGAGGTGGTAAACGGGTAAGGAGAGATCGAGCTGGCAAGGTTGGAGAATTGGTGGGAGGAGATGGATTAACGGGGCATAAGAGAGAACAGCCCAATTGAGGGGTAGAGGAAGGAGGGAGAGTGCGCAAAAGGCATGGAGGTTGATTTTGATTGTGATGAAATGCCCCGACAGAGGCGTTTTCTTCATGCCATCCCTGCCCTCTTTCCACCTCGGAGAGAGACGTGACAGGGTTCACGTGTTGGTTAGGCGGGTGCTCCGGTAATGGATTGTGGACGATCCCCATATCCTGCTGAGGCGCTAGAGCTTGCTGTTGCTGCTGTGGAGCTGGTCGCGGCGACTGCTGAGCCTATTGCTGCCGAGGAGGCCTTCTTTCTTTCATGGTGGTGATAAACTGCCTCATCTCATCCCAATTGATGCCACCCTGGTCATTCAAATCATAAATGTAGTCTCTGAAGTGGAAGCAACGATCAATGTTGTGACCAGGGGAGCGATGGAAAGCACAGTAACGAGATGTGTCAACATTAGCGGGCCACGCTGTTCTTTCCCTCGGTAATACGAGCAAGTTGGCGGCCATTAAAGCATTGAAAATATCCGGGAGACTTTCTGGCAGTGGAGGGTAGTGGGCTCTCTTGGGGCCAAGTGGTGGCCTCCGTTGTTGTTGTTGGCCATAGTTGGTAGGTGGTGGTACCTGGTGGTACTGTTGCGGAGCTGGAGGGTCAGCGCGGTGCGCTTGGTTTTGTGGTGGAGCAAAAGAGTGTTGAGGTCCGAATTGGTGTTGTGGAGTGGAGTTGAAATGGGGGTTTTGTTGTAGAGGTGGGTTAGGTCGTGGGTTAGCTTGGTGGTGGGGGTGGCCAACTACGCCAACCTGCTCATTTGCAATAGTGCCCTCAGTCGTGGGCCCGCTGTTGTTGACATTTGTGGTTTTATTAAATAGCTGTGGCTTCGGCTCAAACATGCCCATAATGGGTGAATCCTTCATCTGCGTCTGAATATAACGAGCTCTCTCATAGAGCTCCTCCATGGTGGTTAATCTGTTCATGGCCAGTATGTGCCGGAACTGAGGAGTTGCATTGGAAATTATCATCTTAACTTGTTCTTGTTCCGCCAAAGTGTCTTTCAACTTCTCGGCCATTGAACGCCACCTATCAGCAAATATGATGAAGTCCACCTCGGGCTTCATTTTTTCTACAACCAGATCTGTGACTGAGAGGGAGGGTCCAACCCGGTCCCTGTACTTCTGCAAAAACTTCTTCTGAACAATATCGAAGTCACTAGCATCTACCGAATCCAAGGAATAGAACCACTCGAGGGCTGGCCCCTCTAAAGATCTCCTGAATAAATAGGCCAAAGAGGCCTTGTTGTCTTGCCAGAAAGAGGTCTCGTACATAAAATCCTTCAGATGAATAAAAGGATTGCCAGTGCCATTATATCGCCGAAAATTCGGCATCTCAGATGGCGGCAAGTGAAAAACTGGCAACGTAGGGAGCGAGATCTCTGGTGCATTCTTGGCCGTAGTGACCTTTTTCAGTTGCTCTTCCATGCTGGCCAACTTCTGAAGTAGTAGAGCATTGGTGTCGGACTCGACTGGGGCCGGATTTTGAACAAAAGAATGCGGTATAGGCGTCCGTAGAATTTGAGGAGGTTGGAGAAATTGGTGCCTAACCGCAGAGTAGCTCGCCTGTTGGGCCGGCATGGCTGCAGCGGGCATTGGTGGACGGGAAGGAGGTTTATGCAAGACCGCGTGGTCATTAACAATGTGATGGCCACTCACGGCCGGAGGGGGATTGGAGGAGGAAGAGGGAATGGACTTCCCCTTCAAAGCGGCCTGGACAGCCTGCCGCTGAGAATCATTTAACTGAGACAAAGCTTGAATTAAATCGGTGACATTAATGGATGGGAAAGAATTCCCCGAGGTATTGGAAGGTAAAGCCTGAGAGGAGGGCTCAACCTCTTGGGAAGTGGTGTCAACCACATGAACTTGTGGATAATGAGAATGAGGAGGAGGGTAATTCCCCTCATGATAGATGAAATCTTGGTGGGGGACCTCATAAGATTGTCCAAAGATATTTTTTTCCACATCATCATAAGTGTACCCGTAGCTTGCCATGTTGATGATCTTACCTGAACAGAGTTTCATGTTTAAGAAGAGAGAAAGCTTTATAAAAGGGGTTATGACACAAAAGCACTCAATCCAAGCAAACTTTAATCAAATCAACCCAACCAAATTTATGCAATCAAGTTGAGATGGACGTAAGATTTTAATGTTATGCTTGAGATTAGAGTGGATTGATTGTAGAGTAATTCCCTCTTTTGCAAAGTGAAACCTAGTTTGAATCCAAGTGTGACCTCCGGGTCAACTAGGTTCTTTCTCTCTCTTCACCAACGATAGGTTTTCTATACTCCGGGTACTTCAAGGGTACAACCAGCCCGGCGTCCGTGAGGGAATCCACGGGTGCGGGGACTTACAGAGGTCTTGGAAAAGGGATTTCCGGTCCAAAGAGACGGAATGCTCAATGGAGGGTTGTCCCGATTCCAAGAGAGGTGTGTGGGATCCTAGTGTAGAGAGAGGAGGTCTCTCAACCAAATGCCACAAGATGCAAGGCAATATGAGCAGATCACAGCAATATAGCCAAATAATCAATATAAGAATCAATGCAGCACGAATGAGCACAGACAGCAGGGTTCTGTAAAAACACAGGAAAGGGACGACCTGGGAACGGTCGCTATTAATGAAAGAGACGACATGGTGACTGTCGTGAATCACTGTGGGAGCCAACAGGCAGCAGTGAGAAAAACACACCTTAGTGTGAGGCGCTATATGTGAAAAGGACGCCTCTGGGTGAGGGCGTCAAATGTGAAAATGCGCCTTGATGGGAGGCGCTATGCAATAAAGGGACGCCCTGGAGAAGGGCGTGAATTCACAGACAGCGTAATAAAAGTAGAAAATATGATGAAAGACGCCTTCGAAGAAGCCGTTAAACAGAAAGCAGACGCCCTGGAGGAAGGCGTTAAAATGAAACGCGCCTCTGGGTGAGGCGTTAATTCAGCTGATCCCGAGGAGTGTGTAGTGTGCACAGTGGAGGGTGCCCGTGGGGCACAAAGGAGGGGTACCGTGGGTACCAAAGGGAAAGGGCACGCGTGGGTGCCAAAGGGGAAAGGGCACACGTGGGTGCCAATAGGAGAGGGTAATCAATAGAAAAACAGTGGAAGTCCCACCGTGATCGCCAATTTGTAGATCATGATAAATCTACTCATGGAGAAAAAGCAAGAATAATAATATTGGGAGAGAAATAAAGACGGGAGATGATAATAAAGCCAAAAGAAAGCACGTGGTGCTATAAAGGAGAGTGATCGCCAGAGGGGTTACATCAATAAGAATCAAAGAAGATCGCGAATACCTGGTGAAAAGTGGGATGCGGGATGAATTGTGAATTCTTTCCTCCTCCTTCTATCAGCCGGCTGACGAAGGGGGTTTTTCTTGTTGATTACCCTTGCAAAAGACAAAGAATCAAGCAAATAGAAGTGGATCAGCCAAGAGCGTATAATATCAATCCCAAATAGATGATGTGATGATGAAGAGAGAACAAAACATGCGCACCTTTTTTTTGTTTGTTTTAAAACCCCTAAGAGTTAGGGAAGGAAAAGGATGCAATACTAATGCAAGGAAGAAAACCGTGGATGATGATCAACGGTGATGGTATGACGAAAATAAACAAACAAAAGAAGGAGCCCCTGCTGTTCCTAACAACAGTAAAGGGGAGAATCACGGTGAAGCTTTGGTTCACCTGAAACAGCAGGAGGAAGCAGAGGGAAGGGATCGCACAGAGGGAAGAGAAAGACTCTTCTCTGCACGCACAAAGTTAAAACTGCTCTCTGCTTCTTTCTCTCGTATATCTGTAACTTTCTCTAATGGTCAGCAAGTTATTTGTTGTTGTTGTTATCGTAACCCCTCACAAGATTGACCAGAGCCCTCTTATATAGGGTTTTAACCGAAGATAATCTCAAATTTAGGAAGATAAGGATGGGCAATGGTTATCAAAGGCAGGACTCTAGTTCCAATTCGAGCAAGGAGACCATCGGAGGCAGGGAACTCTTCAGGAAAGAGGAGTTTAAGAAAGACACGAAAGGCTGAAACACGACCCACCAAAGGGCGTCGATTTGAAATTGACGACCTACCTCAAGGCGTGAATCAAAAACACGACCCGGTCAAAGGCGTTTCTTCCTGGATTTAATTTTGGAAATAAAACATTCTTTCTTTGAAAATCATGAGAAAATGCCTGAGAGAAAGGCGTTAATTGAAAACACGCCCTGAGGAAGGACGTTAATTTATAATTGCATTTTTATTTTGAAATCAGAAAATACCAGGAATTGACGCCGTGACTATCGGTCGTCCTTTCTTAATAACGCGCCTTAAGCAAGGCCGTTAATTAAATAACGCCCTCAATGAAGTCGTGAATCACAAAAATGCAAGAAAAATGCGTAAAAACACACAAAATAAGAAAGTGCATTCATGGAGAAATAAAGATGGGAGATGATAATAAAGCCAAAAGAAAGCACGTGGTGCTATAAAGGAGAGTGATCGCCAGAGGGGTTACCTCAATAAGAATCAAAGAAGATCGCGAATACCTGGTGAAAAGTGGGATGCGGGATGAATTGTGAATTCTTTCCTCCTCCTTCTATCGGCCGGCCGACGAAGGGGGTTTTTCTTGTTGATTACCCTTGCAAAAGACAAAGAATCAAGCAAATAGAAGTGGATCAGCCAAGAGCGTATAATATCAATCCCAAATAGATGATGTGATGATGAAGAGAGAACAAAACATGCGCACCTTTTTTTTTGTTTGTTTTAAAACCCCTAAGAGTTAGGGAAGGAAAAGGATGCAATACTAATGCAAGGAAGAAAACCGTGGATGATGATCGACGGTGATGGTATGATGAAAATAAACAAACAAAAGAAGGAGCCCCTGCTGTTCCTGACAACAGTAAATGGGAGAATCACGGTGAAGCTTTGGTTCGCCTGAAACAGCAGGAGGAAGCAGAGGGAAGAGATCACACAGAGGGAAGAGAAAGACTCTTCTCTGCACGCACAAAGTTAAAATTGCTCTCTGCTTCTTTCTCTCGTATATCTGTAACTTTCTCTAATGGTCAGCAAGTTATTTGTTGTTGTTGTTATCGTAAGCTCTCACAAGATTGACCAGAGCCCTCTTATATAGGGTTTTAACCGAAGATAATCTCAAATTTAGGAAGATAAGGACGGGCAATGGTTATCAAAGGCAGGACTCTAGTTCCAATTCGAGCAAGGAGACCATCGGAGGCAGGGAACTCTTCAGGAAAGAGGAGTTTAAGAAAGACACGAAAGGCTGAAACACGACCCACCAAAGGGCGTCAATTTGAAATTGACGACCTACCTCAAGGCGTGAATCAAAAACACGACCCGGTCAAAGGCATTTCTTCCTGGATTTAATTTTGGAAATAAAACATTCTTTCTTTGAAAATCATGAGAAAACGCCTGAGAGAAAGGCGTTAATTGAAAACACGCCCTGAGGAAGGACGTTAATTTATAATTGCATTTTTATTTTGAAACCGGAAAATACCAGGAATTGACGCCGTGACTATCGGTCGTCCTTTCTTAATAATGCGCCTTAAGCAAGGCCGTTAATTAAATAACGCCCTCAATGAAGTCGTGAATCACAAAAATGCAAGAAAAATGCGTAAAAACACACAAAATAAGAAAAAACTTTATATTATGGAAATATTGAAGTTCACTTTGGGGCGTTAATATAGTGACATGAGATTTGATTAACAAAAGTGTCAGTTTCGACGTGTCTACATACACATACGGAGACTATCGGGAGCTAGCCCAGGAGCTGCTAGGGCTGGATTTGGTGAGACCAAGGCATCCGTCATCCCAATTGTCACGATCGAGACTCCAGGAGAGCCTGGGTCTTCGAGGAGCAGCTATCGCAGTCGGTGAGCTTCCAGAGCAGCACCTTGACAGAGTGATCGAGCAGGTCCACCCAAGAGTAGCAGCAGAGGCGGGACCAGAGGGAGATAGAGTTCTGAGGCACTTCTTGATCCTGCCATTCGGGAAGCTGTTGTTCCCGACCAGAGCGGATGTGATCAGCTGCAGGCTCTTGCCTTTGCTGGAGGACCTCGACAGAGTGGGCAGATATGCCTGGGGAGCGGCGGTGCTCGCTTTCCTGTTCGAGTCTCTGAGTACGACCGATCGGTGGACGATGCTGGGCGGCTTCTCGCCTTTCCTACAGGTAAATGCTAACCTTAAAATTCTTCTATTTGCTTTTTGATTGCTATATGCTGAAATTTGACCTCTAACATGCAGATCTAGAGCTTCCTCTACCTCCCAGGGATCGGGCGAGGTACCCAGATGCATCCCGGGCGGATCCCCATCGCGAGGCGGTGGGTTGTCGCGAGGGACATGGGATCGGTCAGCAGACTGACTCGAGCCATCCATGACGACATAGACTCGTTCCCGTACGCATCGGTAAGCTCTGAAACTTAAACTCTTCTATACACTCCTAAATGTCTAAATGCTGCTAAATGCTGTTAAATGCTTCTAAATGCTTTTAAATGCTGACACGGACTCAATTGCCTTTTCAGGTGTGCTGGACACCATATCGGGACGAGGGACACGAGGGACAGCCGTGGGTCAAGGCTTCCCTAGCGTACAGCGGGTGAGATATCTGGCTTCAATGCATCAACGTCATCGAGCCCCTACACTACCGCCTGATCATGAGGACGCGGGGAGCTCACCAGCCAGAGGTAACATTCCCTCGCAGAAATGATGAGTGCCTTGGAAAGTCTTCAAAGGGCATCAACGGGGGCGTTGATTGGTGCGCCCAGAAGGCGAAGTATGTGCATGACTGGAACAAGAAGGGCCGAGCGGTGATAGAGCGAGCTGACAGCGATGAGGCCTACCTCAAGGCCTACTCCCAGCGGTAAGGCGACCAGGTGTTCAGAGGCACCCGACGACCGGTATGAACTTCTAAACTCAAACTCTGATCTATCTAGTTTAATTAAATTGAATCCTATATGCACTGACACTTGTTTTCTAAATGCAGCTAGACCCACAGGGATGGATTGTCGAGCTCGAGGGACTTCTCCATGCCACCATCCAGTAGCGGGATGAGTATCGGATAGCTCTGGAGCTTCTGGTGAGCTTCCTAAACCTTATACTTAAATGCTCATGCTTATGATGATGCAAATTTGACTGACCTTGACTTCTAAATGTAGAGAGCCGAGGGAGCATAGAGGGTAGGACCGGATGCTCCATCCTTGTCGTCTCAGCCTGCGGGCGGCCGGTCTGAGCGGGATGCAGAGTTTGCTCGGGCAGTTGCTCGGGCTGAGGAGGCAGAGGCCACTCTCACGGAGAGGGTAAGAAATTGATCCAAATTTTCCCTAGACTTAAATATTTATACAAATGCTCTGACTGACTCTGATAAAATGTAAATGCAGGCGAGAGAGCTGACCGCAGCCGTGACTGAGACAGAACGTGCTCGAGCGGAGGCAGAGCGACTCCAGGCAGAGGTTGAGCGGTTGAGCGCGGGGTTAGCAGATTTAGAGCGCTACCGGATCGAGGCACGAGAGGCTCGGCACCAGGCCTATGACATGAAGATTGAGTTGCGGACGATGGAGAGGACCATGCGGATGATAGGCCGTGGACCAGAGCAGAGCGTATCCCAGAGCGGTGCTCGGACCGGCTCGTTCCCCGACTTCCTGACCAGCTCCTCTGGCCATCGGAGGAATGAGCGGGGAGATAGGAGACGATGACAGCGAGAGGAGGGGAGTGTCTCCATGGCCCCATCGGTGAAGAGACATGAGGGTGCTGGTGACAGCGACGGCCCGGGAGACAGACCGGCAGAGTGACTTGTATGCTCTTTTCCTTTTTCTTCTTTTTTTGACACACACTTGTACATGACTATGTGAGTGAAAAAAAATGGAATGAAAATCTTTTTGTTTTTGTTTTTGTTTTTATTATGTGGATGTGTGAATGAATGCATGGGTGTGTGGATGAATGAATGGATGTGTGGATGAATGAATGCAGGGATACAATAGGTTTGATGGAGACTTGCAGGTTTGACAAAAGGGAAAGAAGACAGAATTAAAATGCAAAAATAGCGTGATGGTCTATATTAAGACCGGCAGGGTGTTGTGACGGTGGAAGATTGAGCCGTCAGAGTAATCAGAGTGAAGGCGGTGAGTGAAGGAACGTGACGGTCCAAGATGGGAGCGTTAGAGGACTTTGACGGTACTACGATAAACCGTTACGTGAAAAAGCTGTGTAATCCAAATAGGACTTTCCCGTGAGCATCCAAACCCGAGGCAAAGAGGCCCTAACCCATACTAGAACCCTCTTAGGCCTAGGATAAGGCTTTCTAATCCAAATCCTATCATCTAACACCAAAATCAAACCTTTATAAGTAGGAACGAGCCCAAAAATCGTAGCTTACATCAATTCTCTGCTACAAGGCTTGGAACTTCATCAAAATAGCAAAGAACACCATGAAGAGGAGCTTTGGAGTGATGGGCATGGAGGAGAGGGTCTACACTGGGCCCAAAGCAGCTAAGGAGTATGGGGAACTTCAAAGATTGACCTCCATCCCCAAGCATCTCAGTTCAAGTGCACTAAGAGAGGCAAGTTTGCAATTCATTCAAAAGTTCATTAATTTTGTGCACTTTTCACTCTTCTTTTGACCTTCCTCTCCTCTCCTCCTCTTTTTTCTTTTTTCTCTAGCCTTTTCCTGGCCCAAGGTGTTATTCCAACCTAAAGTGGGTGGCTCCCATGATTAAAGAACTTCCATTAGAGGTCCTTTCCATCCTAAGGGCATGGCACCTTCACCCCTTAGTTGTTTTGGCCAAAAATTTCCAGAAATTGTCCTTAGATTGGGCAAGCATTTCAGCCCTCATAGAGTTAAGGCACCCACAAACACACACATTCCTCTTCCCTTCCTTTGAAGCTACAGTCCTATTAGAGGAGGTAGAGACCTACCTATCCCTTGCTAAGACTAAAGTGGGAGATGAAGACCTAGTGTGCCATACGGTTGAGCCCATTGACCCATCACTCATCCTAAGTGATTTCATACATAGCTGAAATGATGTTAGGACTATGATCAGCCCACGCCACATCCATTTGATACCGATGGCCCAATGGATCACCGCTTTTTTGTAAAAACAAGAGCGGGAGATTCGAGGCTATAGCTAAAGCCGTATCGGTTTACTTGTGCGGGGTCTTTCTTTTCTCCACCACGGACCACCTCCTAGATATTCAAAACCTTAGTATCATCTGTGGGTTGTGGCGAGGATTATCCATTTCTCAAGCGGTCCTTTCATACCTTTATGAAGGGCTTAGCTCAGCTTGCTTAGGAGGACGTCTATTTGGCTCTATGATGCTCCTTGAGTGTTGGATGGGAGTGAGAATCAAATTCCAACCCCAGGGAGACATACCTTCAGCTACCCGGATCTTTGGGAGCCACCCTTTATTCTTCATTGGAGGCTTTGGACTTTCTTCACAGGTTGAATGCCGGACGGCGGAAAAGAAAACACAGGACGATTGGCACCTCTTCCTCAACACATTGCCAATAGAGAAGTTCGCGATGCGTCCAAGAGTTCTTCGAAGCAACTTGCTCAGAGTACCACGGTGACCAGGCCTTGATCTACAGCTAGTGGGGGATACTACCATGGCGATCTACAACCCTCACCGGTGCTATCTTCAGATCGAACTACCCCGGACTATAGTTCCTGTACTATCACATTTCCCTCCCCTTCAAGCTGGGAAGATGGGGACCGAGGAGGATGAAAGAGCAGTCCGGAGCGCTCTGATCATGTGGGAGATCAGCAAAGTGCGCCCGTGGCAAGAAGAGGTAGAAGAGGACGACGAGGAGCACCGTGCCTATGTGAAGGAACTACGCAAGATCCGGCCTCATGTGGATAGAAATTTGAATGTATCTTGAGCTTTTCTTATGATGTTTTTGAAATTATCAACAAACTGAAGTTCATTATGTTTTAGTTGAATGGAATGAAGACTTTGAGTTGATAAGATATGGAATTAATTACACTTTTGTTCCAATTAGTCTGAAAAAATTGGGTTTCTGGTACATGTAACGGTCCTTTATAGGGCCACCACAACACTCTGACGGTCTCACGATGAGCCGTCAAGAGGGAGGACTGAGAGAAACTGAGAGTTAACTGTTCTCAGAAGAGTCTAACGGTCTAATAATGGGCTGCCAGAATGATATAACGGTCTAATGTAGACGCGTTAGAGAAAGCTTATTGAGAACTACAGAGTTTTGACCTTCAGGAGAGGGTGACGGCCGAACGATGGACCGTCAGAGAGGTGGCTGTCTAAGAATAGACCGTTAGAGTCCCAGAACCTGTGGGTTTGTGGGTTTTGAATCTTCGGGCTTTGAACCTTCGTTCTGTACATATTTAGATAAAAAATAAGTTAGATATATTCTTAGACTCAACCTCTTGCCTGAAGCAAGTTAGAAAGCTGACCATTCTTGATATTTGGTCAAGGGGTGGAGCCTTATTAAATAGGCGGAAATTGTAATGAAAATAATGTAATGCATGCGATGCACATGATGGTATTTTTAGAGTTTTTTTTTAAATATTTGGATTTTTGTGAGATTTTGAAAATATCTAATGTTTTTGGATGATTTTTGAGATATTTGCTATTTTTTTGGATTTTTTGAAATATTTGTTGTCTTTGGATTTTTGAAAATATTGATTGTTTTTGGATTTTTTGAAATATTTGCTATTTTTTGGATTTTTGAAAACCAATGCCTCCCTAGTAATGCGGGCTCTCCCTATTCCATTAGGAATTCCCCGAGGTTGGCGTACAAATGGGAGTGACAACCCCTGGCCAAGGCTCAATCTGTGTGATGGTGCTTCTATCAAGGCCATACCTAGGGTACTTTTCTAGTCCTGAAAAAGAAAAATAGAATACGGGGATAAACTTAGGCCAGGTATAGGGGTTGTTAGGACTTGAGTTCCTCTCTGAGCAACCTATTCAGAGATTCGGTCTGTTGCACTGGGGCTTTGTGTCCGTCATCGAACCTTTGTCCAGTCTAGGCACGCATACGACCGGGCTCATAACGTCCTGCGGGGAAACTGTACTGCCACTCTTGCCATGCCTAGCTTTTTATTTTTCTTGGAGCTTTGGAATTATGATTGATGGACTTTTGAGGTAAACTTTTATTTTCATCATGATGACTGCTCCTTTTCTTTGCTCTTTTTTTTCTTTCTTTGTGGTGTCAGGTCATAACGAACTGCCCCTATTTGAGACCTCCTCTCGTCATGGTATCTAGATTGGTAATCGCCCCCTTATTCGCCTCTTGCCCCTGGATTCGGATGAAGAGAGAAACGGACAGGGACTTTGACTTTCCCCCAAGCATGGGCAAGGAGAAATGGTGTCTACAAAGTGGAAAACCCGACCAAGGACATCGTGTGGTGTGTGATTGCCGTGCTCGGGGTTCTCTTTCATGGCAAAAAGGAAAAAAGCACCTTGCTACCGGGGTGGCACTGGTTAGACTTTAAGGAAAGAAACGCTTAAGATACAACCCGTTCCAAGCGTGAGTGAGCTATTACCTTCTGCATTCACTAAGCGGTAAGCATTCCCTGGATAAGCCTCCTTGACAATAAACGGCCCTTCCCAGTTAGGTTACAATTTAGACCTAGGACCTGCAGACCAAATGAACTTGCGTTTCAAAACCATATCACCCTTTTGAAATTTGTGCTCAATTACCTTCTTTTGAAAATAACGCAAAACTCTCTTTTGATAAACTGACACGTGATCGGCCGCATTCATCCTCTTTTCATCTAAGAGTTCCAACTGGACGAGCAACGCCTCTCGACGTTCATCGAGATTAAGTTCCTTATCGAGCTGTACCCTTAGGGAAGGGATCAGGATCTCGTATGGGAGCACTGCCTCCATCCTGTATGTGAGAGCATAGGGGGTTTGCCCTGTAGGAGTACGGACGGAGGTGCGGTAAGCCCATAGAGTCTCCACTAATTGTTCTGGCCAATCAGAGAACTTGTGAGATTCGCATGTTTTCTTTATGATTTTGAGAAGGATTTTATTAGTGGCTTCAGCTTGACCGTTACCTTGTGGGTAATATGGAGATGAATGATGCAATGCAATATTGAACTTCTTACATAGGTCCTTGAGCTCTTGGGAGACGAACTGGGGTCCATTGTCGGTGACGATGCTGCTTGGCACTCCGAACCACGAGATGATGTTCCTCATGATGAAGTGGCACACCGTGGTAGCTTTAATCTCTGCATATACTTCAGCTTCAGCCCACTTGGTGAAGTACTCAATGGCGGTAAGGATGAAGGATTTTTGCTTAGTCTGAGAATTGGGATCACCGAGCGGGCCGACAACGTCGAACGCCCACATGGAGAATGGCCAAGGAGCAGAAAGAGGATGAAGAGACGAAACCGGAGCATGGATCTTATCAGCATGGAGTTGGCATTTAAGACACCTCCGGACATAGAGGGAGCAATCTTCCTCTAGAGTGGGCCAATAATAACCTTGCCTAAGGATTTTCTTCGCTAAAGCTTGGCCATTGACACGACCTCCACACTCACTAGAATGGGCTACTTCGGCCACCTTCCACGCTTCATCATCGTCTAAGCATCTCATGAGCATCCCATTAGTAGCGCACATGTATAGTTCTTCTGCAACGATAGTATACCTTGAGGCGGCTCTTCTTATTGCCTTGCGATGCTCGGCATTTTTCCCTTCCGGGAACGATCCATCCTTGCAATACAGCTCGACTTCATGGTACTAGGGCAATTCTTCTTCCTCCAAGATCTCTTCTAATTATATCAAAGATACCTCCTTAAGATCTTCCTTCTCAGCCCTTGCCTCTACAGTTTTCCTAAGGTTGGCAGACCAAAAATCCTGAAGAGAGGGTGCATCCAATCTTTGAACGACGATAGTCTCAATACTCCGACTGAGAGGGAAAGATAGAGAGGAAGCGAGAGATGCCAAGCATCAGCTAGAATGTTCTGAGATCGGGGAGTATGAATGTAGATCAATTTGCGGAATTACCGAGCCAAGAGAGTGACCAAATTTTGATAGGGCTTGAGCTTAGGGTCACGGGTGCGGTAAGTGGACAGAACCTGCCGCATGACGAGCTGAGAGTCCCCTATGATCTTCAAGTGGCGCGCGCCTAGAAGGTGCGCGTGCTTCAAACTCGCTAGGAGAGCCTCATACTTGGAGATGTTGTTGGTTGCAGGAAATCAGAGCTGGTAAGCAAGCGGACTCGTCACTCCTTCTGGAGTGAGGAGAACAACGCCTATCCCTCGGCCTTGAGAATTGAGTGCACCGTCGAAGTATAGAGACCAAAAGGGATGATGAGAGATAGCAGAAAGATGCTCACCAGAGAAATCATCCTGAATAGAGTCGGTGTGAGGAATGGGAAGATGGGCAAGATGCTCAACGAAGGCATATCCTTTGACCGCCTTCTGAACAACGAAGGTGATATCGAACTGAGAGAGGAAGCTCTGCCAGCGAGCTAACATACTAGAAAGGATAGACTTTTCTAAGAGATAGCGGATCGGGTCCATTCTAGAGATCAACCTAACTGTGTGGGCTAGGAAGTAGTGTTTAAGCTTCTGAGCTACCCACACTAAGGCGGCACAAGTCTTTTCCATGGCAGTGTATTTGGCCTCAGCCGGGTTAAACAACCTGGAGAGGTAATAAGCTGCCCGCTCTTTGCCTTCATCGTCTACTTGTGCTAAAACCGCCCCTAGGGAGTCCTCAATGACCGAGATGTATAGGATTAGGGGTTTCCCAGGGACAGGAGGTTGCAAAATCGGGGGATTAGATAGATAGGCTTTTAAGTCCTCGTAGGCCTTTTGACAATCTTCGTTCCATTCAAACTTGACTCCCGCCTTTAGCAATTCGTAGAATGGACGGCATCTTTGGGATATGAATCTTCTGATGAATTGCAATTGACCAATCAATCCTTGAAGTTCCATGATATTCTTAGGCGGAGGCATGTCCATGACAGCCTTTTCTTCTATTAGGATCAATCTGGATCCCTCGTTTGCTAACGATAAAGCCTAGCAGCTTCCCTGAAGAGACTCCAAAAACACACTTCTTTGGATTCATTTTCAGTTTGTACTCCCTAGCTCTCTGCAGCACCTTAGCCAGAATAGCGGGGTGTTCTTCTTTGGTCCTTGATTTCACCAGGATGTCATCCACGTAAGCTTCCATATAGATGTGCATCATGTCGTGGAAGATAGCCATCATCGCCCTCTGGTAGGTGGCACCTGCATTCTTCAGACCGAACGGCATAACCACGTAGCAATATGTGTCCCAGGGCGTAATGAAGGAAGTTTTCTCTTGATCTTCGGGAGCGAGACGGATCTGATTGTAGCCTGAATAACCATCCATGAATGACAGAGCTTCAAATCCGATGGTATTATCTACCAAGACATCTATGTGAGGCAGCGGGAAATCATCTTTGGGACATGCTTTGTTTAGATCCCTGAAATCGATACAAATGCACACTTTTCCATCCTTCTTGATGACAGGGACAATGTTCGGCACCCACTAGGGATATAGAACAACTCTAATGAACTTGGCCTTGTATAATTTGTCGACTTCTTCCTTGATCCTCAAGGCCATGTGGGGGTGAAATCTTCTTGATCTCTATTTGACGGATGTTGCCCCTGGTTTATGTACTAGTCGATGTTCCACCAAAGAGGGGTCAATACCTGGCATGTCCTCGTAAGACCAAGCGAAAGAATCGCTATACTCCCTTAGGACTTTAATCAACTTGGCTTCTACTTCTGAAGGGAGGTTAGCGGCAATAATGATAGGCCTGGGATCTTCTTTAGTCCCTAGATGGACTTCCTTTGTAGGTTCATCCACTGCTGATGATGGCTCATCGAACCTCTTCAATCCTTGCGCATATAGATCGACAGTGTCGTCTCCGTCGCTGTCCTCAGAATTGACCAGATCTTTCTCATCCAGGACTTCATACACGCCTAGTCCATCGTCGCTCCACACCCCTTCTGCTTCTTCATCATCATCAATCATAATCGCCGTAGCGATGAATTCTGGACACTTCAAAAGAGCACGACAACGCTGAGGTAAATCTTACAAGAACCCTTCAGGAACGGATCTGGAATGACGCGCAAGCGAGCGTGGCTCAGATGAGGAAGGGTTGGACGACCTAGAACAAGACCCTACTTCTCTAGACCTAGACCTTACTTCCCTAGACTCGACAGACCCAACGTTTAACCTAGGAGAAAGGAAATCTAGTGGAAAGGAAGGAGCAGGGGACTTGTGCCCCTAGGAGGAGGATGGAGATAGGATAGCGTAATCTTCCACCGAAATCTTTGTTTCAAAGTTGACGTTTTTTTTGGAGATCAGTGGAGATCACGTAGCAAGATGAAGAGGATGGTGGAGGGGGAAGTTGGAGGGGGAAGAGAGATGGGAACAAGACATTGAAGAAAGGATCAGAAGAGGAGAACCACATGTCAAAAATATTGGAAGAGGAGGTCCACAGAGTGGAGAGATCAATGGGTGGGCATTGCCCACATGCACAAGGTATGATTAACACCTCGGTTGGCAGTTCTGTGAAGTACGGATCAATCATGATTGGAGGCGAACGGGGTATAGATTCCAACTGTTGGAAGAGAGACGTGAGACGGGAGGAAGACCAGGAAAAGACGGTGGGCAAGCTCCCCTTCTCCCGTAGATGGTCAGCCGACTTCTTTTGCTTCCACTGTACAAGCCGTACTTCTTGATTTTTTCGGCAGCTTTCATCTTCATAAAATAGCCTTTCGAAGGCCTGGCTGTAATCAACCATATCATCAACTGGCCCCTTTGGCAACAGAGGCGGACTGGCAACTGTGCAAGCTGTAGTTCTCTTTTCGGACTGTGCTGATGGTGGATTCAGTGTACCCGGCTGGAGAGGCCCTTTTACAAAATGCTGGCGGTAATCCCAGGTAAGTGCCCTGAGTCACCCAATTGATAATGTGGACTCTCGGTAACCGAGACCCCTCTACTCATTTTTCTTCTTTGGGGACCGGTTTGGTCCGCCCTTGTAATTGCGCACCGAGGCCTCTCCCCGGTTGGTAGCCTTTGGAATCTCGGATCTGGGGCTTTGCTTTAATGTTGATGGGCGTAGTGGCGGGCTTGCGTGGTGCATAGGCCCATGGAAAGTCCAGATCCAACAAGAAATAACCGGCGAGTGTTGGGCCACAAAGTTGGCAAAATCTTCTCTGAAATAGCTTTAACAGACTGGACCGTGGACAAGCTTTTGACTTTAACCACCCCCCTTGAAAAGGGAACTTGAGACATTGATGCGGTGGATGGCACGGAGCTAAGAGTATCGATCCACGGACGACCCAAGATAGCCTTAAACATAGGGTCAATGTCCAGTACATAGAATTCAATGGGCATAGTGAGAGGCCCAAGCTCAGCTTGAATGGTGACAACCCCGTGACATGCTCTTCGTGATTGTCGTATGCAGCTATAGTTGTGGGGGTT